>JAPDPM010000023.1:1845769-2457692 GCA_032173925.1 Heritiera fomes | reverse complement strand
TTAATAAACTCTCGAGTGAGTGCCCAGTTCATCTAATGGTGTCAAAATAAGTATTTAGTTTTCTATTAAATAATCAATCAAGCAATTTCATAATTAATCAGGTAATTAATTCTGAATTCTGATACGCTTGCAGTAGCTGCCACGTCATCATCATTACCTATTGAGGTTCAGCTTTTTTCTTTTTTGATAAGTTTGTTTCTTGACTTGTTCTCAAATGTTCTAACCGTAAATTCTTATATTCTTTCTGCTATTGTTTGGTGTGTCGCATTCTAATGCGTTATTTGTTATCTGGACAGTAAATCAAGGTGTCTATTCTCGAACTAATAAGTTTGATGGCAATCCTTACCCAATAATGACCGTTCAGGATACATATGCACAATTGAAGCCACCTGGTTTTTGGTTGAATATTCAGGTAAAGGATTAATCAATGCTTAATAATGCCTTTGTCTTATTTTCTCGCTCGTCTCTTCTTATGCCCTTATTAAATTAGCATAACTTCATCTTCTTGTTTTTGAATTTAATTGAATGTCTTACCATTTTTGCAGCATGATGCATTCTATACACAACATAACTTGAGTATGAGAAACTTTGTACTTTCTGTAACTAGAAATGTGAATGTCACTGTTGACTATATCTCATCACCGGAAGTGGCTTTCTTGCGAAGTATTGCAGCGCGATTTCGAAGAAGTGCAACGAAGCTTGTCTTCCGGTTTCTAGAAAAGAATGATGTGGAGCCTTCAACCAACCAGACTTATGATTCTGTCTCAAAAAATCTCACGTTTATCAAGACCTTTGTCTCTGGAATTCTTGTACCCAAGAATTATATATGGCCTGTTGATGGAAGTCTTTACTCGCTACCTTCTACCTCCATTGTCTTGGATGCTCACAAGGAAGGGCTAGAAGTTTTTGCATCAGATTTTTATAATGACGTTCCATTTAGCTTCGAGTACTCATACGATCCAGTGGCCGAGTATCTTCAGCATGTTGACAATGGTGACTTCTCTGTTGATGGGGTGATATCTGACTTCCCAATAACTGCATCAGCAGGTAGAGGTAAGTATTTCTTGTATATGCAATGTTTTTGCATCTTGTATATGCAAGGTCATTCCTCAATATTTCTTCATTTTGTTTTTGCATCTCAAATTAAAATTATTCATAAAGATCCTTGCTAGTCTGAGTGACTTGCGCTGCCATCTTGCAAATGTCTTCCAAATTTTTGTAGTTTTCACAAATTAGGGAGTATATCCCGCTTTATGACTGAAAGGGTGCAGATAAGAATCTTGCACTCTGTTGGTTTTTTTTTTTTTGCCTCATGCTATTGTTCATCATATGAATACGAAGGTGAAGTGAGACAATCTCTGCCTTTTCTGTCTCTTTTTACTGTCTTGGCCTGACATGCCCTACATGATAACTTAGTCTCATTATTGAAAGAAAGGTTGTTATATTTTTACTAATTACCATTATCTTTTGCTGCTAATGGGTAAGTACCATTTTTTTTTTAGATGCTAACTTTGGTTCCATGTTGCAGATTGTTTTGTGCACAAAGGCAGAAATGCTTCAAAACAAGGTATGTCATTATACAATGCTTCTGATCTTAAAATCTTATTTATTTATTTATTTTTTGCTGAGTTAGTGGCAACATCATGAGATTGTGCGTTTCAAGGCACCAACAATTGTATTAAGGTTTATCAAAACCTATTTTCTCTTGTTGACATGATACAGTGGACCTTTTGGTCATCTCAAAAAATGGAGCAAGTGGAGACTTTCCTGGTTGTACTGACTTGGCATATTCAAAAGCAATTGCAGATGGTGTAGATGTTATTGACTGTCCTGTTCAAATGACAAAGGATAGAACACCTATTTGCTTGGGCTCTATAAATCTGATAGATAGCACAACAGTTGCTCAATCAGCGTTTAGCAATCTTACAACAACAATTCCAGAGATAACGCAAGGCAGTGGAATATTTACCTTCAACCTCTCATGGAGTGATATTCAAGGATTGACACGTAAGTTGAATTTGGTTCTCATTTGCTTGTTCTTCATTGTACTGAACTTTTGCTTTGTTTTCTTTTGGGATTGGTAGGATGTCATCTAGAGTCTTCGATACTTTTAGAAACATAACATGTTGAAAATAAAAGTTGTCTCAGTGAAGATTGAAGTTTCTACATTAGGTTGAGTGGGTATTTGTGATGCTTTGTGAATGCTTCTCACGTTTTTTTTTTCTGTGCTTGAAAGATTGTTACGCATACAATGGTGATGGAGCATGACTAAAAAACCCTGCTTTGGGAGATAATATTTCCTTGCATACAGTACTTATGTCAGTGTTATTTACTTTACCCTATCGTCTATGTTTGTGGTTTAGTCGCTGAGATTTAGTTGGCCTGTTTCTCGTTAAATAGATACAGTTGGCATTAATTCTTTGTCAACACTTGTTTTAATATATCATTTCTTCACTGTAGCTGTAATATCAAGCCCACAGTCAGATTACAATTTGTTTCGAAATCCAAAGTTCAGAAATGCAGGGAAGTTCTTGACGTTATCTGAGTTTTTAGACATGGCAAAGAATGCTAGCTCCCTTCATGGTGTCTTAATCAGCATAGAGGTCAGTTCTTGCCAATAGTTTCCTCTTCAATTTTCAAGTTTCTTGCATTTAGTGCTGTAAATTTTATTTTCCAATCGCACTATTGAACCCAATGATGGATGTTCAGAGATTAGGCACTGTGGATGCTGGCTACGGTTATCTGCTGTGCCAGGGAGTATTGTTAGCCTGGAATCCAAATTATGCTGGCTACGGTTATCGGTAGCAAACTCTTCTTAGCTATCTACAAGTGTCCATATATTTCTCTTGACATTTTTTAGGAAAATCTCTGGTTGTCCTTTTTGTTAGTGATGTTTCTGAGTAGCTATAAAGTTGTATATTTGTATTTCAAATAGTTTCTACCTTGATAACATAACAGGAATGTTTATGAAAATTTCTGACATTTTTGACTTGTTTATTCCTTTCAGAATGCTCGTTATCTCACAGAGCAGGGATTTGGTGTAACTGATGCAGTGCTTAATACCTTGAGTGAAGCTGGCTATGATAAACAGACAGCTCAGACAGTTATGATCCAGTCCTCTAATAGCTCTGTCCTGATGAAGTTCAAGGATAAAACCAACTATGAGCTTGTCTACAAGATTGATGAAGATATCGGTGGTGCTCAGAATGCAACAATTTCTGACATTAAGGGATTTGCTAGCGCTGTGGTCATCAGCAAGGACTCTGTCTTTCCTGAAAATGCAGCATTCGTCGCTGGTGCAACAAATGTTGTATCAAGGCTACAATCGGCTAATCTCTCTGTATATGTTCAAACCTTCAGTAATGAGTTCACATCTCAAGCATGGGACTACTTCTCTGATGCAACTGTTGAGATCAATTCCTTCTATGCTGGAGCCAGTATCAATGGTGTCATTACAGACTTCCCGAGGACATCTGATAGATACCGAAGTAAGTGCTCTGGTTTAACTTTGGCACTGCTATATGCTGAAACTATAATATGTTACGGATCAGTATTGACGTGATAATCCTTTTTGTAGGGAACCGATGCTTGAACAGAGGCAACAATACACCTGGTTATATGAGCCCAGTTGAGCCTGGCAGCCTTTTGCAACTAGTCACGCGTGATTACTTGCCTCCAGCTGAAGCTCCAAACCCCTACCTAACCGCGGCAGATGTCATTGAGCCCCCTTTGCCTCCTGTTGCCACGAAAACCCCAAGTTCTACCCCATCTGGTACTGCACCACCACCAACATCGCCAAATGGACAGCCTAAAGTTGCTGCTCGTCTCATCATGCCGCTTTTGGCTGTGCTTCTTGCCATTTACTCACTGTTCTAAAACTGTAGAAGAGTCTGCCTGATGTTAACCATTTTGCCCCTTCTTTTTCTCTCGTTGCTTGGATATCAAGTAGGTTGAGGCTCTTGCTGCAGGAATGCTCGTTGCAAACAGCACATCTTCTTGGTTCTCTTCCCATCCAAACAAAATAGTTAAATTCCTTATCTCTTGTTTTTGTAGGTATGTTCATTAATCTCACTTGTATTTTTGGAAAGCACAGATTCTTGAGAGGTACATGACTTTGGTGGATATTCCTTATTTGATTGGTGTAAGATATCTTGTGATTATTCTTTTGTGTGAATTACTATTTTTTATGGATCCAATAGTCAAATCATTAGAGTTGGTAATCAAAGACATAATACGATGATACGACATATTGATTAAAGTTTTTACAAAAATGGTATGTGAATTTAATTGATTTTTGATTTATAGACACCAATTATTACATGGTAATTTTTGTATTTTATATGATTTAACATGAAATAAAAACTATGTAGATACATGAAATGAATGAGCGTTATCCTAACCTGGCTAGCATCATTCACATAAATGAAAAATGTAATGACACCAATCGAGGCATGATCTTTGTAATAATGTGAAGAATGTGAATAGGTTTATCTTTTTGGTGGTTGGAGCTGGAGATTGTGGGTCAAACATAAGCGAGATTCTGTGTTGGATAATGCTCTCATTCATTATTTTTCAATACAATTTTAACGTATGATTTTCACTATTTATAAGTGATTTTTTTTTATACAATAGAGATTTTTAATCCAGAGAAAAAAATTGCAAATACTGAAATTCGATTATCAAAATTCTCACATTTTAATGGTAAACACATGATTAATTGAGCTTGTACGACTCAATAGTCAAAATCATTTGCATATGAATTGATATAAACCGGCGTATGACAAAATTATTTATAAGTAAGTTTTACGTATATAAATCAACGCATTTAAACCGTTGTGTGCTCTAATAAAATATAACAGTCGCTAAGAGAAAGTTCATTGTTCATTCTATCATGAATGAGCAAATTGTCAAAGAGCAATGATGGGGAAAACTCCAATTTTCCCGTTGTATCTAAAATTTTATCAAGGCATGAAGACAACGTTTCGGCCATTAGGATTTGGACTTGGCTGGCCAGGCTTTATTGCTCCACCAATCAGACAGTGGCTACTTAATTAATTAAGAAATCAATATTGTAAACTTCGTCATAAAAGAGTTTCCAAACCAATCTGTGTAACTGCTTTTGTAACGCATTGAGTAAAAGTCTTTAGCTCTTTCTTCTTTGCTTCTAAAGCTTCGTTTTCGTGACACTGTTCATTGTTTTCATTAACTAGATTCTGATTTCTCTGAAAATCTTGGGTCCAATGATGATGATGCTTTTGGTCAAAGCTGATAGTAAACGAATTAATGAGTTCGACTTGGATACGCTACGCAAATGAGGTTAATAGGATAAAAACGTCACAAAAAGTATATCAAAGTATGAATTTAAGCTTTTATATAAATATATATAATATTACATATTCTCACAATATCTCGTTATGAAATTAGGATGATGCACTACTAGTGCTATTACTGTATCAATAAAGTTTGAAAACTTTATTTTCGTTGTATGAGATAATTTTGTAAAATAATATGTTAATTGCATGAAAACATAGCTCAAAAGAGTGAAATTTTCCATGTTTTTGTCCTAGGAATTGGCATGGTACCAGGTATTTTCATCTTTCAATTTGTCCACTTCTCTTTTAATTACTTGCTCTCTCATTTTGTTTAAACCTTCTACCTTAAAACAGTATAAAGATATGCGTTTAAGTGAAACAGATAAACATTCAGGAATCAAAGGGATCAAATTAATATTTCATTAATACCCTAACAAAGCAATGACTTGGTTTGGATTAATTATCAGTTACTCCATTTGTATTTCCATATGAAAACTACCTATAAAAGCAGGAAAACCCAGTTTAATCTATCCCAACTCAAAGAAGAAGAGGGAAAACAAGAAATCAGAAATGGGTTCTTCCAGTTCACTTTCTCAAACTTTCATCTTCTTATTGTTCACATTCTTGTATGCAAATAAAGTCCAAGCTGCTACTAATCTTTTCAATGTGCTATCATTTGGTGCTTCTGGTCATGGAAAAACAGACAATTGTGAGGTATTTTTGTCGTAATAGATTGTTTCAACTCGATTTGATTATATTTATATTTATCACTGGTTATTCAATATCCTAAATTACAAGACTATTGGGTTTCTTTTGTCTTTGAAGTTAAAGACCGAATGGTAAGATTTTGGCCTACCAAAGTGCAAAAAAATACAAATGGTCTTGAAACTGGACTCGATTGCACACTTCTACTTATCACTTATTATTCAATATTCAAGTACGAAAATTGGGTTTCTTGTGCCTATACCAAAGTGAAGAGAGATTATGTTTTCATTTCATGTTGTGTTTTTTCATTTTCAGGCCTTTAGCGATGCATGGAAAGAAGCTTGCCAAAGCAGCGGAAACAGTGTGATTTTGATCCCACCAGGGACCTACTTGGTGCGTCCGATTGTTTTCCAGGGTCCATGCAAGGGGGCCCTGGAATTTCATGTGGAGGGGGTTTTACAGGCTCCTACTGACGCAGCTTCACTTCACCTTGACCATTGGATTTCCTTCCAATACATTGATGGATTGACAATCACTGGTGGTGGATCTTTCGATGGCCAAGGAGGCTCGGCTTGGCCTTACAACACTTGCCTTAAAGATCCCAATTGCCTTCCTCTTCCTGTCGTAAGTTCTTTCATTTTGTTCTTTCTTCTCATAATTCTTCATGTAATGTGAGAGTTTTATGCACTGTGTTTATTTTCTTTTTATAAACTTTATGTTGAGAAGCATATAATTGGAGAGTCTAGAGTTGTAATTGAGCAGAGTTGAGATATTTAGTATCATGTTCGAGTTCAAATTGACTCAAAAACTTGAGGTTCAAATCTTGACTCAAATTTTATTGAGTATGGTTTTTGAAACTTGGGTTTGATTCGACGAAATACTCAAATGGTTCGATCTTAACTTGATAGACTTAAACTTGATACGATAAATTCGATTTTTTAATTTTCAATCATATATTATGTGAGTGTATGGTAAATTAATTATAAAATATTAAAAATTTGATTAGTTACATGAATCGTTCAAGTCAGATATTAAAATGTTCAAATTCAACTTTATTTACTATTCAGATAACTTTAACTCAAGTTTAATTCTAAAATAAATGAATTAAACTCAAATAATTCATAAGTGTGTAGCTTTACTTGTTTAAGCTTCCGTGGGTGATAATGGTTTTCTACTTTGTTTGGATTGAATGAGCAGACGCTAAGATTTGACTTCATCACCAATTCAAGGATTATTAACATAACGTCAATCAACAGTAAGAATTTTCACTTCAACATTTTCGCTTCATCGGAAATCAGAATCGAACATATCATCAGCACCTGGCGACAGTCCCAACACTGATGGAATCCACATCGCTGACTCAACCGGCATCCAGATTTCGGATTCGGTCATAGCCACCGGCGATGACTGTGTCTCCATGGGGCCAGGATCCAAGAACATCAACATCACAAACGTTCATTGTGGCCCGGGCCATGGCTTCAGCATCGGCAGCCTCGGAGGATCCCCCAGTGAAAAAGATGTTACTGGTGTTGCTGTCAGGAACAGCAGCTTGACAGGAACTCTTAGTGGCTTGATGATCAAAACGTGGTCTCCTTCTTATTCAAGCACTTGTTCGGATCTTACCTTTGAGCATATCAATGTCAACAATGTTGACAACCCAATTTTCATTGATCAAAACTACTGCCCATCTCATAAATGCGGCCAACAGGTACTATTTCTGAAAACAACCAATCTGGTAAATAAATAAAAGACAAAGATAAACACACACATAAAACAATATTTATGTGATTCGGTTTACTATCATTGTCATACCAAGTCTTTTTTATTGATTTTCTAACGTTCTGTAAAAAGAAAAATTACATACAGTGAAGTTAGGATATGTACACATAAAATAATATTAACGTGATTTGACAATTTGTTTCGACCGTTGCCGCATTGGGTTTTTATTATTAGTTTATTAAAGTTTTACAAGAAAAAAGATTACATATTTATAATATAGTAAAGAAAAACATAAAGTAACCGAGTTTTATTGGATTTATATATTATAGATCTTTTGAGGGCTTCGTCTCCGATCCTTTACAGGGAACTTTGCCCTCTTGACCATGGCTCATTAATCAGTCAATGAGATCATCGTACTAGCTCTGTTTAGATGTCATATGGACTTGATCTTATTAGACTCCATAAAATCCAGTACTTTTATTAATTCTTGCGTCGTGTAGTTAAAGTGTTAAACTAACCATGAGGTGATTTCTACATGTATATTTCCAGGGAAACTCGAGGGTTAAGATTGATGGTGTTAGGTTCACGAACATATGGGGAACTTCAAGCTCGAAAATCGCGGTTAATCTCCAGTGTAGCAGAAGCACACCATGTCAGAAGATTGAGCTTAGAGACATAAACTTGGATTACAATGGCGGTGGAGCAGCAACTGCGTCATGCTCTAACGTACAAGGTGTTGCTTATGGCCAACAAAATCCTCCATCTTGCATCTAGAAAATCTTCCCACGTTTCAACCTGATTTCTACTGCAAAACCCCACCAATCAGATTGTGAAATTAAGTTTCGTTTGAATAATTGAAAGCTTTAAAGGAAAACTAGTTAAAGATTGCATGTATGAACAACATGAACATGTTTGTATGTCCTAGATTATTGTGTAACATCATCATTTTGTAATCCCAAATCATCATTGTGAAACGTAATGCTAACTAGCTGTGTGAAAATTATTAACGATTTTCTGGTCTACAAGTTGTTATGTTGCTTGAAAGGCATAAAGTTTAGAACAAGCTGTCTTCCTCGCAATAAGCTTTTGTCTTGACTTCGGTTTTGTTTGAAATTTCCAAATAAACAAAACCTAAAGTAAAACAAAACCCAAGGGAGATTTGTCATTGTGTCATGCTTTTGTGTCAATGATGTCATTGGATTTTCAACCTAAGACCAAAAAACCACCACACCACACCAAATCCATGGCCACCCACTATGAAAAGTGGCCCAATCATGAAATATCATGAGTTTAATTTTCACGATTAATCATAATCATGCAATTGATTTAGTATTTAATAGTCATTAATTAGATTATTTGATTCTTTGATTTTAGTTTGGTACAACGAAGAAAATGGGACCTTCCCTTTTAGATGTAATCAAAAAGGAGATTTTACAAGCAAGTTGCCCTTAATTTCATTCCTTCTAAAAACTATTTGTTACATTTCACACAATCAATCATTTTCCATTTTTATCGTATTTGTTGCATCAATCTGTTAACAAATGTGACATTAATTATAATTAGAATCAAAATACATCAATTAACATATATGCGGCGCTGATTTATAGGTTTGATTGAAAGACAAGCAAGATTAATATCCTATGATCAAGGCCAATGAGGCTTTGGCTTAGTGGCAAGGAGGAGGCTCTGGAATTTTGAGGTTCCAGGTTCGAGTCTCACTGAATGTGAGTTCGAGTTAGTTTATTTGTTATTTATTTAGTTTGTTGTTATCATTTGTATTTACCAATTTATCAAGTTATCGGTTCATGAAATGTAATATGCTGATTGTGATTATAACTTTGATGAGAATGTACTATTAAAAAAAAATCCTATGATCAAGAGATTATAACGATGATGTGTGGAAAAAAAAATTGACAATGTCACAAGTGAGATTTTTTCTTTGTTTTCAAAAGGGTGAACAAGGACATAGGAACTTTCCTATTTTCTCATTAAATATGTCTTAGTCCAAAATTGTCATTGGCTCATTCGAATTTTTGACCTTGGGAACATTTTTCAGCTTCTTGATCAGTTGATAATGAATAGTGATGTGATTAGCTAGATATTTTTGGCTAGCTATCATATTTTTCCACCTTCCACAATTTACATTGACTAATGACTTGTTTGGATTAATGATAGAATTCTTTTTTCCGTGTTAGTTTCGTGTTTTACAATTCGACGAAATCCTTAAATAAAAATATTAATAATCAAAATGTTTTAATATAATTGTAGATTGCACTAAGATGAATAATCATATATCGTATTATGGTTTTTTTTAATAGAAGATATATATATATTTATATATATATATATCAATTTTTTATTAATTTGGTACTACAATAAAAATGCATTTGGACTGTTAGAATATATATGAAAATTTAAGTATAGAAATATTACAATATCAATGTGTGCATAGGTAGTTTTTTTTTAATTTTATAATTATACAAACTTTAAAATTTTTTTTTTCTTGTAGGGAATAGGTTGTCTTTATCATATGTGGATTTTATAAGGCTATGGCTTATAATCAAATAAAACTACAATACTCTATTTATAGAAAAAATATTGTGTTTGGAAGCTGTTTTGTTGTAACTTGTAATACCCCTTCAAGCTTGGCAAGGACAATTTCACACTTCAAATATTGAAATGAAGAGAAAGGAGGGATTGATAATGAGCACACATTCCTTTTTATAAACCTGTTTTTTATATTGCAACAAAAAGCTAGCACGACAAAGTCCTTGTTGCTGTTCAAATTGAATGATCACATGTATACATGATTAACTCAAAAGTAACATAAAAACCCTTGATTCTGTGTTGGAGTAATGATGAGTTTCTTTTTTATTATTAAAATAATTAAGAATTTTGAAGGAATGCAATTTTTAAGTTAAGAATAATTCATTCGAAAGTTTAACTCAAATAATTTGTGCATTTAATTTTAAAATTTGACATCTAATAGGTTTTAAGTCAAATCTTAACACTTGTAATCTTGTCTCCAATTTTTAGTTTTTGGTTTTATTTTGTATAAAAAAATAAATTCACATAAAGTTTTTAATTATTTATCATTTATCTATTTCAAAATAATATCAAGATTTAAAAACCAAATTCTTATCATATCATTTCTTAATTATCTGAATAATAATAAAATTTATTATTTTTTTTAAAAATTGTAAATTAAATCTAATGAAGAATGTATCAAGAAAACCAACCAAATAAATCATGAATGATTCACAAAGTTAAAGGGTTTTGAAATTGAAAAGCTACAAAATGAGAGAGAATTGGGGCCATCTCATGGAACAAAGGCAACGAACAAAACTTGCCAATGCCAATACTTTGAAAAAGCAAACATGGAATAGAATATCTCTCCCATCACATTTGGGGACCAAAAATCATGCTTTAAACTTCAAATTATCCACCAAAATCTGGGTGCCCTCCCAAATGCCACAGATGCTGACCCTCTGGAGCCCACTTAGGTCAAGTAATGCCATCAAATGGACCCTAATTTGACACGTGTTGAACATTGAATGGATGTGATGAAAGGTTCTTTCATCCCACCTCATGGCAACGCTATGCTGACGTTTTTCAAAACACACCCTTCAAAAATAAGCAACTTTCATTTTTGCTAGAGTTGGTAATTTTTACGTCATATTACGGGAGATGAAAACAATACCAAAAAAAATTAATAAAAAATTATATAAATTAGATAAAAATTTATAATATATGTTTTTTACTTAATTTATTAACATAAATTTTAATACAATAATTTTCATATTTTACGCTTTATAAATACGAATTTACAAGAAAACTCGCATGTGGGTTTCATTTGGCCGCCAACTCTTCCCCATTGACCTTCCAAAGTATTACTATTAACAATCTTTTCTTTTCTCACTTTCTCTGTCAAAGTTTCTCTTTATATATTCGTTCAAATTCTTGAGCTTTTTCTTCACGAACGTGGAGATTTAACTGGAAACTAATATACAAAAGGAAAATGCTTGAGAAAGAAAATTCTTGTGTTGGTTCGAATGAGCCACGGTTGGTGGTGAGGAAGTTCTTGGCTAGGCCACAGCATGAAGGAGTTGGAGCAATAGTAAGACGGAGCATAGGCCGGTAAGAGAGTGGGAAAATATGATAAATTTGGCCTTTTTTCATTAAAATGAATGAAGTTTTGATGAATTTGAGGTTTTTAAATTAAAGGGTTTCTTTTATTTTTGCAGGTTTGAATTGAGATATTTCGATCCTTTCCTTATTCTGGATGAATTCTCAGGTTGCTGTCTCTGTTTTCTCTGTTTTTCATAGAATCTATTCTTTTCAATTCTCATGGAAGGTTTTGATGTTGGATATTGCAGTTACATCACCTGCTGGATTTCCTGATCATCCACACAGAGGTTTGATTCTTCTCATTCTGTTTGATTTTCTTGTTTTTCACAAGACCATCGACTCTGTTTTGGCAGATGTGAAAATATTCTGATTCTGATTCTGATTCTCTCTGTTTTCCATTAACAGGATTTGAGACAGTCACCTACATGCTACAGGTACAGAAATGATTATTCAAGAACAGATTTTTCTTCTTACCAATGTTCCAAATCTAATTTTTGTTAATCAGGCATCAAACAAGTCAATTTGATGTGACTGAATAACTTAAAAGAAAGCGACAGATGGCCAGAATGGCAATGCCATAGTTATCAAAGTTAGGCATGGTCACTATTTAGTCTGAATTTGTTAAAATTTCAGAGGTTTGGACAATCAGTAACGTTATAAAGTTTATGAAACTTACTTGGCTGCATTCAATTGGTTTGATTCATCAGGGGGCAGTTGCACATGAAGACTTTGATGGGCATAAGGGGACCATTGGACCTGGTGATCTGCAATGGATGACTGCAGGTAGAGGTATTGTCCACTCAGAGATGCCTGCAGCTCAAGGAACCCAAAAGGGTTTACAGCTATGGATTAATCTCTCCTCCAAAAACAAAATGTAAGTTCAATTCTTACACATTTACAAGTTCTTCAACAACTACTCATTTATCTTAGTTTCAAATCTCTCGTCTCACTATCCCATTCAAGATTTATCTATACAAGTAAGGTTTGTCATATCAAAATAATTTGGTACAAAATAGATTATAATCCGAGAACCGAAAAAAGGATTACAGGTGTTAGAAATGAATTTCATACCTACTAGATGTCATTTTTAAGAATAATTATATGAATCATTTGAGTTAATCTTCATGTTTAAATGTAACACACATTGAGTTGCTTTGTATGTAGATATTTTATTTGTAAATTTTTTTTAAGATTTTATTGAGAGGTCATGTTTAAATTGTTTGAATTCAAATTCAAATTTTATACGATCCTAAAATTTTTTCTTAACCATTCCGACAAAAAAAATATTGACCGGTCAACATTTAAAATGTACGTTCCTTTTGAGCCCCATTTGGAGAAAGAATCTTCAATGATGAATTGGGCTAATGCTTGTTCCACTAGCTACACATGCTGTCAAAAGTTCTTGTAACTTTACAACCCTTTCAAACCTCATTTTTTTAGTCTTTAAGCTTTTATTTTATACCAGGATTGAGCCAAGGTACCAAGAAATATCAAGCAAGGACATTGCAGAAGCTACAAGCGATGGAATCAAAGTCAGAGTCATAGCTGGCGAGGCCTTGGGAACAAAGTCTGCAATCCACACCAGAACCCCAACAATGTACCTGGACTTCACTCTGCAACCCGGAGCTCACCTTCAGCAACCCATACCAGCATCATGGAATGCCTTTGCTTATGTCCTGGAAGGCGAGGGCGTCTTCGGCCGCTCGAAATCTTCTCCGGTGACTGCCCACCACCTGCTTGTTCTAGGGCCTGGGGATGGCTTGGAAGCTTGGAACAAGTCCTGTAAATCGCTGAGGTTTATTCTGATTGGCGGTGAACCGTTGTGTGAACCTTTGGTGCAATTCGGACCCTTTGTGATGAACACTCAAGAGGAGATTGATCAAACAATCGATGACTTCGAGAACTACACAAACGGATTTGAGAAAGCAAGGCATTGGAGATCTGAATCTGGTCTCAGCCTGGGTTTCTGATTCTTGTTTAAGACTTGGAATTTGACTTGAACCAGCTAGTGGCTTCAGTTATGCCCTTCAAAAGGGTTAGAATCGGGGAATTAAAAAAAAAAAAAGTCAAAATATTTTATTTTAAGTGTAAGATTAATGTAAACATACATGTTTAAGGATAAATTTAGTGCTAAAAACGCAAAATATGTTAAAAGTAAACACACGGTGTTTACTCCTATTGAAATTAATTGTATGTTTATTTTAATGATAATTATTCCATACATTATCCGTAGAAGTTTTTTATTTCACAAGTAAAATTAAAATTATGATACATGTTTTATTTTATTTATTTTTTTAATATTTTTATAAAACATATATCATAATCTTAATATTGTTTATAAAATAAAAAAATTTCACCGACAAATTTTAATGTGTTTACAATATTTTAAATATATTTTATGTTGATTAATATTAAATTTATGTCTAATAATGTATATTTACATCAAAAGGAAGTTTCCGAATGAAATGATTAAATGCTTGCTTTGCAGATGTTAGGCTGGCTTAGGACAAAGAATAGTTAAGGATAATAAATTTTCAGAGCTATTCTTTATATATATTTATTAATTTGAATTATTTTGTATTATTTGTTTTTCATGCTTTTAATGAAATTAATTTGATTTTTTATCAAAAAATGAATTTTATTTTAAGTTGAAATGCAATGTAAAGCTGCATATATTAAGTAAAAAAAAGGTTGGTTTTTGGTAAACGTAATTATTGATTTGAGAAAGTATTTTTAAGAAATTTTTTAATAGAATTTAAAATGTTGGGAATTGAATTTTAGTTTTTAAAATTAAGAATCAAATGCTATCAACAAATAAAAATATTTTTAATAAATGATAAGTCGTTATTAACGTATATCTAACAAATCAATTAATTAATAAATTCACTAAAATCAATTTTATGCAAAATTTATCATAAAAAATTACTTAAAATTGAATTATCAAATTCAAAAACATTACTCAAATTAAAACCTTTCTCTTGCGTTGATTCTTGTCAAATGATAAGTAAATAATTTTCATTTTTAATGTGTAACATTTATTTTCTTATAAAAAAATAAATAAGCAACATGTTGTAAAAACTAATTAACAATAATTTTTTTAAAAAAAAGAAAAATAAAAAAATTATTTTTTTATTCACTATAAATGAAATTTTTAATTATATAACTGAAATTAAGATAATAATACGTATCTTATTAAAATATTAAAAATTAAAAAAATATAATCTATGTTATCATTTTAATTTTATTTGTAAAATTATAAAATTTAACTTTAAACGGTGTAAAAATCAAATAAGAAGGCAATCAAAAGACAAAACTCAAACCCAAACTCTGTCAGCTACACTTTCCAAAGAGAAATCAGGAAAAAAAAAAAAACGCCACGACCATGAAGAAGAAACACTGGAATCTTCTGAAGCTCATCATAGCTCTTTCTGCTCTAAATACCATCTTTCTTTACCTTTGCTTCTCCTCCAGCCACCACAACAACCACCAGAATGTGATGGTGGATTACGTTGACCCCGCGGCGGAGAGTCTTCCCGGAGTAGTCCCACACAGTGAACCCCAATTGTCAAAGCCCTGGCCAATTATTCCTTCATATCTCCCTTGGTCTTTGACACCAAACGTTGTTTTAAAGTCTTGTGAAGCCTATTTTGGGAATGGGTTTACAAAGGTATCTGATATTTTGTCCGAAAAATCCGCCATGAGATCGGGCTCAAGTTGGTTTAGGTGTCATTACTCTGGGACTTTGAGGAGCTCAGTTTGTGAAGGTGGGAAGATAAGGATGGATCCTGAGAAGATTAAGATGTCGAGAGGAGGTGAAAAGTTAGAGGATGTTATTGGGAGAACGGAAGAAGAAGAGTTGCCTGAGTTTGAAGATGGAGCTTTTGAGGTTGAAGCTGAAGGAGGAGCAAGAAGGAAGCTTGTTGGGGAGGAGTTTTTGAATGAGTTTTTGCCTGCTGGGGAGGTTTTAAGACATACTATGAGGGAACTGGTTAGGTCTATTGTTGTTGTGGGTGAAAATGATTTCAATTGTCAAGAGGTTAGATTAAATTTCTTCTCAAAGTTTTGATTTCTCTTCATTGATCTTGATGTTTCATGGAATTGCTAATTCTGGGTGATGTTTGATTTAAGTTTCCAATGATTATGAATTGAGTTACTGAAATTTTGGTTTGGAAAGTAGAACACTGATATAATTACAGGAAGAAATGAGTTTGATTTGGTAGAGTAGTTAGCTTCTTGATGGAATATGAACTTAATTCTTGCTATATTAACTAGTTAACTTCTTCATTCCTCTTCTAATTCAACTCAATTTGCTGATTCTTAGTTCTGCTTTTATGGATTCTGATGTGGAAACCTCTGATTAAACAGTGGGTAGAGGAGCCTACACTTCTGGTAACAAGATTTGAGTATGCAAATCTCTTTCACACTGTGACGGATTGGTACAGCGCATATGTGTCTTCTAGGGTTACTGGCTTGCCTGATAGGCCGCATTTGGTCTTTGTGGATGGTCATTGTGAGGTATACATGCTCAGCATTCCGTATGCTGTTTCTAATGTCATCATTGTTCTCTTTAGCATATTATCATTGTTTTGTTACCATGCTATTTGTTCTTTATGTAAAATAATTAATGAGAAAAAGATTAATATTTTGAGCCGGGACAGGTTTTTCTTGCCCGAATGGACTGAGGGAGGGTTTGTAGATAAGAATTGGGAGGAGTGCTGGGTTTGTGAATTATGAACCAAGGAGAGAATTCTGTTACCTATTTAAACCTATCCTGCATTCAAATACGTAATTTTAATTTTACTCAAGGTTTAATTTCTTGCCTTCCCCAATGTACGGTTCTATAAGTTCTGCAATCATCCTCATAAAATGGCAAAAATGTCCTACACATATTATTCATCTAGAACTATTTACAATAGAATGAGCAAATTCTTCAAGTTAGATGTGTTCAAGCTTAATTTCAACATTGAATCAAGTGCTTTTTTTGTTATAATTAATTTTTATACAATTTCTTTTTTCCATTTCACAAGTATAATATTTGATTTCTGTATATTAGCTTGAGGGATCTTCTGTTTGCCATGGTTGAAGAACTTATACGAATTGCTTTATTATCCTACAACTGATCATTTTTTCTCGGCTTAAAATTTCCAGACACAATTAGAAGAAACATGGAAAGCATTGTTTTCAAGCCTTAGATATGCTAAAAACTTTAGTGGTCCAGTCTGTTTCCGCCATGCTATTTTCTCGCCTTTGGGGTATGAGACTCCTTTATTTAAAGGGCTTACTGAAAAAATAAATTGTCAAGGGGCTTCTGCGCATGATCTACGGCAAAGCCCTGATGACCGAAAAACTGCTCGATTGTCTGAGTTTGGAGAAATGATCAGAGCTGCTTTTGGATTTCCAGTAAACAGAAGTCATGCTGAGAAGGCAGTCTCCGGCCATAATGTTCTCTTTATACGTCGAGAAGATTATTTAGCCCATCCACGCCATAACGGCAAAGTTCAATCAAGACTTAGCAATGAACAAGAAGTGTTTGATTCATTACAGAGGTGGGCATCTAATCATCTGGAATGCAAAGTAAACCTCGCCAATGGGTTGTTTGCACACATGTCTGTGAAGGAGCAGGTCCGAGCCATTCAGGATGCTTCTGTTATTATTGGTGCTCATGGTGCTGGGCTCACACACATAGTATCTGCAACGCCAAGGACAGTGATTCTCGAGATTATTAGCAGCTTTTTCAAAAGACCGCACTTTCAATTGATTGCCCAGTGGAAAGGATTGGAATATCACGCCATTAACCTTCATGGATCATATGCTAATCCTGGAGTTGTCACTGATAGGCTTAACGAGATAATGAGGAGTCTTGGGTGCTAAATGAATTTTAGTTGACAATTTCAACTAACCTTATCTGAGCTTGGAACCCTTTCATTATCTGCCTGTTGGAGGTGCCCTAGCTAGATTTTGCCGATGAAACATAGAATAGATTCTTTACACTATACAGGTGTTCATTCCTTTAAAGGAATTTGATTCATAGCTAACCGAAAGAAATTTGCTATATGAATAACGATAAAGGAGATGGATATAGGCATTGTTCATTCTGATATACTGTCATCTTAAAATGTAACCTTTCAGGTTTAAGTTCAATTTTTTTACTTTGAAACAGTTCCTGGACAGGTTAATGTTTTCTTTCCTCACCATCTTCGAAAATGAGATGAGTTCTTTTAGATGATTATATGTTTTTCTCTGATAACAACAACTGTATCATAGGTGAATGAAGGATGAACATTTCTTAAATGAGATTGGTACCATAAGAGTGCTGTTTCCATAATTGTAAATAGAGGTGATAAATGGACAGGTACGAATGGATTCATATCATCACAGATTTTGAGTTTCAAGTCCGAATAATTTTGGAGCATCTTGGATTTGAGTGTTTACACCCAAACTGATTTGGAGATTCAAGTTCAAATAAATTCGGATCATCTTGAATTTGAGTGTTTAAATCCAAAGTGGTTTAAATAATTGGATCATCTTGAATTTGAGTGTTATTTGAATCATTGGATAATCTTGAATTTGAGTGTTTTAACTTTAGACCAAAAAAAAAAAATTGAGTGTTTTAACCCAAACTGGTTCGAATCATTTCAAATTCCAGTTTGATCAATGATAAACCTGTCATTTGAACTAGGCTGAAACCTCTTTACTCAAAATTTTGTGATACACACTAGAAGACAGCAATCACAAATTCTTATGTAATATGGTTCATAACACCCCTTAATAAATGCTTAAAATCCCCTAACTTGGTACGGTCATTGCCAGAAACAACGTAATTATCCTCAACTTTCTTTGCAGAAAGACTCTGGAGGACTTAAGCAGCACAACCAAGAAAAGCTTAATTCTTAAATCATTGAAAGAACTCCACGCTTATGCCACCAATTAGACCAAAACAATGCTAAGTAACTTCAATCGCAGGTATCAATGCCATATCAAGCTTTCAAAATCAAATCCACTCTATCCCAAATCCCAATCCCTATCACAATAATCCATTCATCAACAAATTTATCCAGGGTCGTCGGAACAAATATAATCTGCTTAAAATTAAAGACCTGCAATTTCATTAGAGAGCAGATGTCTATACCAATCAAAATAGGCTGCATTTATAAAGTTTAAGACCATCTAACTTAAATCAGAAATGATACCGTTGAATAGGACACAACCCACTAGTCAACATTCAAATTAAAAGAGCTCAAAACTAACACAATCTCCAATGTTCAGAAAAGGTGAAAGTAAGGCAAAATAGGACATTCTGAAGAGAAATCTCAAATAACAAAATTTTAGGCAGCTCCCTTCCCCTTCTTTCTCTGGATCTTCTTCATGTAGAACTCCAGCTCTTTGCCCTCCAAGATGTACCTGTCAAACCCATTCAACATCATATTACAACAGGAATGATAATGGTAAGCATGCCTAGAAGATAGTTGTCCTGCATTATCATACAAGAGATTTACTGAATGGAAAACTATTATCTATGCTGATTGTTAGCGGTTCAAAGATAGTTCCTGTTCTTCCAAAACAATTTTAGATGCCTAGAGTAAAAGTTGCAGCCTTTGTATTAAAAAACTCTCATGGCATGACGTACCCGTCAGCACGGCCACATTGACCAGGCCTGGAAGAGAGAGAGGCCAACAGACGACCACTACCGAATTGCTCCTCAATATGTGGGTCAAGCTTGCGATTTTGCTGACGCTTCTCCAGCTTTCTCAAGACATGGTTGCTCTTCTTCACCTCCTCGGTAGCAGTTTCACCTTCCTATACACAAATGAAGTGAAACAATGTAAAATTGTAAACAGCAATAAGCTCAGTCAAAGATTAAAATAATGAGACACATCATTATGCCTAACCTGAAGTCTTGCCTAACAATATAACCAGGATTGCTACATAATTTTTATTTTTTTGGGACCCAAATTGGAGAAGGGGCAGAAAGCCAGAAACAACTGATATACATATGCTATGCCAGCTTGACAGTAATAACCTCTCATATGCATGGATAAGTAAATAGTAAAAGTGAATCAGTTGTGACAAGTAGAATTGTGCAAAGAAATAATAGCCATTAGCAGGAAAAGGAGAAGAGAAAAATCAAAATCAGCCATCCACAAACAAAATAAGGATTTATGCTAAAGTGGACCATATCAAGGTTCAATTTCCACATGACAGCTAAACAAACTGATATATAGAAAAAAAAAACCATCCTTCTACCTCTCCTTCTTTCTTGGCTGCTGATGCTGCTGTTTTCTTCTTGCAACCAATGTCAACACCATAGTGCTGGAGATACCACTGCTTGAATGGAGCAGCATCAACTTGAACAATAGCACTCTTGACCAGAGTTTGAGTACGAACCAGCTCATTGTTGGATGCATTGTACACCACATCCAAAATCCTGGTCTTACGAGTCACAGCCTCACTTCCCCATGAGTAATTTCCAGTGTCAAGCCTCAGAGCACGCCACTTCACATTTCCACCACGAACTCTAATCCTCCTGACTGTCTTGTTGCTTGACAGCTTTGTGTTTGCAGGTTGCCTTCCAAGCTCATACCTTATAATACAAACCACAAAAATTAAGAAAACTAGATAAACTCAGATAGAACATCAAGAGAAACAACCATACATCAAGCGAAACAACCAAATAAGAAAAGAAACTGGACAAGGTCTTTGGAATCTAAACAAATACAAAGGATCAACTTTTACAGTCATAAAATACATAGCATAGTTTAAGGTCATGATTAGCAATTTGAATCAATCAACCAAAACAAATCCCAATAATGCCCAGTAAAATTGCTCTAAAATTTGCATATGACAATGAAACGAAGCTAAATCTAAAGCTAGAGGCCGAAACTAGTATATTAAGTCTAGCAAATTACAAGAACAAAGCCCCTATTTTTTTAAAATAATTCTAATCAACTAAGTAATCAAACAGAGCAAAAATGATCAAGAAAAATCAAAACACAAAGAATAAGGAAAAATGGGCTTTGCAGATTACTTTCTCTTCTTCCTCCAAGCCTTCTTTTTGCCACCAGTAGCACGCCTCTTGTGCATTGAATCACGAGAAATACCTATCAGAAAAAAAGAAAGAAAGAAAGAAAGAAATTAAACTCATTTAGCAAGAAAATTACATAATTTAGAAGAAAATAATGAAAAATTAGAGGAATTCGATAAATACCCATGTTGGCTGAGGAAAAAAGTTCAACCCTTTTTTCGGTTTTTTGTGTTGAAGCAAATCTCAAAGGCGATGGAAGGCAGGGTTTGAGAGAAGTGACAGGCGGAGCTTTGAAGCTTGGTTATACACAAAAACCCTAGTTTTATGGAATTACTTTTATGTCCTCTTTGGACTTTGGGCTGGGTTTTGTTATCTATAGGGTAAAATGTTTAGGATCCAGATTCGTCCATTAAATCCCAATTACTGTGGGATGCTTTGGTTTGATTTTGAAATTTAAGAAAAATAGTATTTTTATGTGATATAAATTTAGAAAAATTATCTAAATTTTTTTTTTAAGTTTTACCAGCGGAATTAATCAAGTGAGATATATTTTTTAAATTTAATAAAAATAATTAAAAATAAGATATGCGTCGATATTTTAAATTCGTTTATGAATTAAAAAATTTTACTATTAGTTACAAAATTGAAATTTTAAAATTATAATATATTATTTCATTGGAAGATTTTTTTTTATTACACGAGAAATATTTGATAATCGGGAATTTATATTATATTATTTCAGTGGAAAGCTTTTTTTTAGTTATAAGGAAAATATTTGATAAATGCGAGCATGAAATAGATTTGAGAAGTATCCCTTGACAAGTTTTGAAGCTGACAAGTGGATAGGTATGGAAGGTTTTGTGCGCTACTATCCATTGTGAAAGCCAGAAATTGGATCCAATAGAATGCTAACTCTGACAAATCTCTCAAGCATAAGCAAGATTTGAATTCTGCGTAGATGTATGCATCAATCTGGCATCGATTAGTGAATCTGTCTATGTTATGTTTCCGAATTCTCTGTCATTGCTATGATGAATTATGCGAGTCGGTAAATCATGATTTTTTGTGGAAAATAAGAGATTAAGCTCGCAGTTTAGTTCAATTTTATGTGTCTTCTGGTTTTCATTGAAGTGCCAGCAACAGTTGGTTTCATACCTTTGTTATTGTACTTAGCAATAGCATTGTCCTTCAATCTACTGATGAACAAAAGCATTAAACATTTAAAAGGAAAAAAAACAAAGAAAAGAAAAATGACTAAGAATAAAACAAAGATCAATGTGTCCGAAATCCACCTAACAGCTACGTGATTGAACGATTGGAACATAATTTAACATAACACGAATTGTCAGGTCTATGCTCCTCCACTCAAAGTCACCTTTACGGAAGTCCACCGGTGGTGGTTGTGGTGGCTGTGGAAAATATTGAGCCTGTGGGCTGTGGCTCATAACAAGGATGATTTTGATGACAATGAGTGTAATGTGGGTAGTTTTCAACTTTTCATTTATGGGGTGTAATTATACTTTCTTTTGTGGTTGAGCAATAAGGGGTTTTTAGGTTTCATTCAATACATGGGAAATTTTATAGTAAAGTCACAAATTTTGATCTTATTATAAGGTCAACATAAAAAATATATGATTAAACGTAAATTTAAAATTATTAGACATAAAAACTGTTAGACGTATCGTAAATACTTGATAATTAACTTAAAATTAATGTAAACAATACATGATTTAGCATAAATCTAAAGTTATTAGATGTATAATATATTAGAAGTATGAAAACACATGATAATTAACATAAACATACATTATAACAAAATTATCATGTGTTTAAATCTATTGACACTAATATTTATATTGATAATCACATTTTTAAGGTACGTTTAACATTTTTTTTGCCTAATGACTTTAAATTTATGCTTAATCGAATATTTTTTACGTTGACTCAAAATTTGTAACCTTACTATAGAATTTCCCATAGCTTACTATAGAATTTCCCTACAATACATTGTTTTTTAAAATTCAGGCATGTTTATCTATGTCGAATCTGGCAGATTCACCCGAAATTAACTAAAACAAGTTTTTTGAGATATGATCGAGCAATTATAGTAAGAAAGTTTAAGAATGTGGATTTAAAATGTTACGACAATTAAGTATCCTAATTAAATGTATCAAGGTAGATCAAGAAATTAAGGTGGGATATTTGAGAAGTTTCTTCAATTGTTCAATGAGCATGATTTTCATCAAATCTTTTCCATTATAACCGTAAAATATTTTAGAAATCACAAAAGTTTCTGGTAAATCCCATGACATCTTACTACTGTCCTTTTGGTCTGTAAAATCTCACCATTGTTGCAATGAATAATTGGATATCTTGCCATCACAAAATTGGTTACCAACTAACAGTAAATTGATTTTCTCCATGATTCATCATGGAATCAAGAAAGCTCATCCAACACAACAGGTTTGGTGTACAAACCAGACAAGATGAAAGCCAGAAAAGAGATCAAACATAGTATCCAAAGTCAGCCTTACAACATAATAAACAAAATCAAGTCCTTGTATTAATAATGTAAACGTCAGAATTCCAATACATCAGAATTTCTGTTGCATCCCTTTGAATCCTAATAATATACGGATTCATTAATCGAAAAACAAGTTTTCATCCTAGAAAAAGATCAGATGAAAACCATAGACAAATGGAGAAAAAAAACAGCTCTAATAGTAGCGAGTGGACCAATAACTATAAGGTTCAAAATGTGGTGGATTGGGAACATAAGGATCATAATAGCTGCTGTAATGGTAGCTAGGCTGCTGACCATACGGATAAGGGTATTGCAGATATGGATCAGTTTCATAGTATCCATTGCTGCCATAAGTATTTGGTTTTCCGGTCTTGATCCAGACAACATCCGAACCCGATTTCCTCAGCTTCTTCAGAATGGATTTGGAGTTTGCTCTGCCAGAAACAAGTGCCATACCTTGTTCTGCATCAATGGTGTAAGTTGCTCCTACAAACGCATTGCAAAAGAAATTATCAAGTTTTCGAATCAAAACACCGAGATAACTGCAGAAGGAGAAGGTTGAATGAATGAATACCTTTGATTTTCTTCAGAACTTTGGTCAGACTTTCATACCATCCTGGAGATTGGGGGTTAACTCTTAGACCAAAAGTCTACATAGCCATCACCATTACCAGAAAAAACAAAAAGAACCCCATTAATCAAGTGATTGAAGTACTAAATTGTATCAAAATTATTCAAACTGTTAGCTTTAGAAGAAGAAGAAGAAGAAGAAGACACTAACCAAGTATTGTTCTGAATCTTGTGACGATGAAAACATGTTGATGAAATTAAGATAAGAATGTCTTTTGCAGAAGGGAAGATTTTCTTGATGGTGCCTTGCTGGAAGGGTTAAGTGGAAATGAGAGACAATGGAGAGGCAATGAATTTATAGAATCTTTGGATTTTCTTTTTCTTTTTTTTTTTATAAATTTAATTCCTTGTAAGATTGTCAACTGTTTATGATCTTTAACAGGGAAACAAAGTTATTACAACTTCAGAAATAAAACGTGGAAAACCGAAAGATATAAACTGAATCAACAGTAACCATGAATTAAGGTTGTAACGTTATCAGCATTAAAGTATTCAATCTGCATTAAGAATTCAATCATAAATCAAGTCTTAATAAATGGTTCAATAATTTATTAAAATATCAAAGATTATTGAGTGAGGAAAGAGAAAAAGTGAAAATTCGAAAGATATAACGGAATCAACAGTAACCATGAATTAAGGTTGTAACGTTATCTGCATTAAAGTATTCAATCTGCATTAAGAATTCAATCATAAATCAAGTCTTAATAAATTGTTCAATACTTTATTATGATATCTAAGATTATTGAGGAAGGAAAGAGTTTAGGATATATGATTTCCTTTTGATTCTTCCCATAAGGCTAAGAAGAGGAGTTTTCATAGTTTAGTTAGATCACTTAATTGTGAATTTTTTCAACTTTCCACCCCTTACAAGAATAAATTCTAGAGAGATTTTCTCTAATTTATTGGCTTATTCTCCTATTTTTCCTTAGACATTTCAAGCATTTATGTATTTATCTTTGCTGCATCCGGAAAGAAAAATAGAAAGCTTTTATATATAATTCCCTAATTAACAAAGAAGATATGTTGTCTTTATTTTTTATATACAAAAGAGACCGTTGTCTCAAGATTGCAAGTATTAAGATTTGAATTTCAAATTTATTAAAACGATTGTATGAATCATTTGAACTAAGTTTTGAGTTCTTTACCATGCTTAATTTAGAAGTATGTCGTTCATCAAACATGACTATAATCAAAGTATTCAATCCTTATCAACTCAATCAATCCCATTGACAATGTGAAAGTCTTTGAATTGAAGCAGTGAAACCCCTTCACAAGTAACACGTTATAGATTTCACCATTGATAAAATGGCTGGAATTAAGGTTATCCATAAAGCTACTAATTAAACTTCGTTTCTGATAATTGCTGAAAATCAGGCTTCAAAATTTCTGGCAATTTTATAGGAAGGAAATTTCGTTTCTCCTATGTTGAACTTTCCTGACTTAATAACTTAGCATGCAAATTATGAGATTTTGAATAGATTATTTAACCGAAGAAATCGCAAAGGTGAAAGGTCTTCTTTTATACAAAAATGTTACAAGTTGTCTTATATAAGCATTCGAATATTTGACTCAATTATGCAGAGATATGCTTTAGATTGGATTAATATTAGCGTGATTGTGTACATAATTCAGAAAATTAGGGTGCATAATTCGTGATTGTGTTAGGCAAAATGTGCAAAATACGAAAATTTTTAATCAAAATTCGTGTTGACATGCTAAACATAAAATATTTTTTTATTAGCTTTTACCATATTCATATACAAAATTTACCAAGTTTTAACCTATATCATCTTCGAGTAAGATAAATTTGCTTGATCTCTTCTGCGAAATATTGCTGCATAAATTTGTTTTTGATGAGTTAAGGGCATCTTTAAGATTAATGAATATTCAAATTACTGGTGAAGATTCAATCCAAAAACATAGAGCTGTTTGAAATTTAGTATCACTTTAGAATTCAATCTGCAAACATGAAACAACTGATTCATGTTCTTCATTTCATTAAAACCATGAGAAGAACACAATACTCTACTTCCATTTCAAACAAGATGGTGAAGAATAGAAAAAAAGCTTCACCTAGGATAACAACAAAGTACCAAACATGACAAATACAATGTTGTCTGATAATTATTCACATAATGAAGCACTGAGCTGGTTCACCGGCATAAAAGTGTGCCGGCGGCATTGGAGGCTGGGGAAGATACTGAGGAGCTGGCCATGGATAAGGCTCCTGGTAGTATTGATGGTTAGCTTGCCAATATCTTCCATGGGGATCATTGAAATGATGGTGCTGATCTTTCGTTTCTGAAGGTTGATTGGTTGCAGAGTCAATCCAGTACAATTGAGCATGTTTCCCGGCTTTTGCAAGCAGCTTGAGAGTTTTGCCAGGGTCTATATAACCAGAAACACGAGCTAATCCATTTGCATCAATGGAGAAAGTGGCACCTGACAGAAAAACAATGAAGAACATGAATGATTGGACTATCACTCATTGTTTGGATTAAGAAAACATTTTGAAGAGAGGAATACCTGGAATTCCCTTCAAGACTTTGATCATGGACTTTTCCCAGCCTGGAGCCTGAGTATCCACTCTAAGGATGAAAGTCTGCAATCAACCAGAAAAACAGAAATAAACAAAAGTAGCAAACACTTCAAAAGAGAAAAACAAAAGAAAAGAAAAGATCTGATATAACTGTGTAAGATGATGATCCAGCATCCATTGGAATTTGTTGGATAAAAATGAAATGAACAAAGGGAGGTTTT
Source organism: Heritiera fomes (assembly GCA_032173925.1). NCBI lineage: Eukaryota > Viridiplantae > Streptophyta > Magnoliopsida > Malvales > Malvaceae > Heritiera > Heritiera fomes. The sequence continues at coordinate 2,430,892 of JAPDPM010000023.1, read as the reverse complement.
TCTTGAACAGATATGAAAACAAGGGTAGTTTAACAAGTTTTGGTGGGGAAGATGATTAGCAGATTGGTTTATATAAATAACTTTTGAGGTAAATCAATGGTCAGGGATTCAAATAAGGAATGATTTGGAATATCTTCTAATATAACTACAAACTTATGGTATTATTTTGTAATAATCTTACAATAGGATATTTGGTATATCAAACAGGATACCAGATTACTCCTTCCCTTTCCTATACATTGAAATGGAAAATTTCCTTCCAAAGATTAAATATTTTTTGTATTAAATGTTTGCTAGTAAATGAAAAAAATTGTATGAAACGATTATTCTCCATCCGCATAATCATTTATTACACATTACATGTAATAATTAAATGATAAATATTTTTTTCAAGAAACTGATTAGTGATTCTAGTAATAAATCATTGAATTTTTTCGATATGTAATTACTTTAAATAATTTGAATAGAAGAAATATATGCTACCATTAATTAACTCTCTCATACAATCTCTTCTCTTCCTAGCAGAAACATTTTTGGGTTTATCTAGGAAAATCAAAGATAACGCAAAGTGGTAGTCTTTTAAAATACGAAATTGAGTTCCAATTCTTATATTGGTAAGTAAAGAGTAGCTATCCAAATTGATGATCGTGGCCAATTCTTTAGATTTGTTGATTAGAGTTAGAGAAAATGGGCCTATGATTATATCAATAAATCAAGGAACTTAAATCTGAAAGTATGGATCATGAACATCAGTTCTTGCATTCTTGAAACAAGCATTGCATACAAATTACCTTCCTTTAAAGTTCAGTAATCAGAGTGACCACACAAACAAAGTACTTGCGAGAAATTGATACTTGGGATCTAGTTGATCGACAATCCAACCTGGACTAACAAAATTTTGCTCCAACCTATATACTACAACCAGACAATACAATTGAATCAAACGAGAAATGAAATGCAACATAAGAAAGAAACAATTTCACGTTTCGGGTTCCAAGAGCTTTAAAATTCTCAGCTAAAGTTTCAGTGTGCATTCTCACTATTCACCACTTGCAACAATCTACAAATACAAGAAAAACAACAATGGACGCATATCAGTTTCTTGTAGGAAACCTGCCTTTATTTGGCTTTACAATGGACTTGCAGAAAGAAGAAAAAGCTCCTTTCAGCTCATCCGGAAGAGGGAGTGAAAGACGGAGTGCTAAAGGACGAGGTCCCTTGTAATTCCCGCTCTTGTTTCTCACAGAAAACGAATGTGCCAGTGCTGGCTGCTGCTTGTTAAGCCCTTCAACAATAAATGAGAATGCCCCAAATGTGAGACAGCTCTGTAGAAGTGCTTGTGGTGCACCTGCATAACCATTTCAAGAAAAAATACGGTTCAAACAGAAACCTGTATTTTACAGCAGGTGAATTAAACTTGCATCTCATACCTGGGAAACTTAGAGCAAGTCCAGTGCAACATCCAGCTACACCGGCATTAATAACTGCAGAGAAAGACAGCATTACTGTATATCAACATACCAAGCACAAAAAAAAGCAATGTTACACTGATTTTTACAAGGCATACCATCATCTTTTCCCCGCAGCCTCTTCAGAAAGCAAACAACCAAACTGTGTACACCAGACAAAACTGCAAATGTCTATATGAAGGGAAAATATACAAGAGACGTTACATATTCGTTCACCCAGGGGGGAAAACTACAAGTTAATTACATTATTCTGGAATCATGACATTCTCATACCTTGGCATAAGATCCCGCCTCCACAAAGGATCCTTTAAAGCCTTTTTTTTTAACCAATCCCGAACCTGAGACAAAAGCAGAAAGAGAAAACTAAATAAAGTATAGACCTGATTTCTAGCAGACAAAAGAGCAACAACAAAGTGTTAATTAAGAGTCCAAGTTTAACAGGTCGACTCAAATATCCAATCCAAAGTAGGCTACACAAAGGATCCTTTAAAGCCTTTATTTTTTTAACCAATCCCGAACCTGAGACAAAAGCAGAAAGAGAAAACTAAATAAAGTATAGACCTGATTTCTAGCAGACAAAAGAGCAACAACAAAGTGTTAATTAAGAGTCCAAGTTTAACAGGTCGACTCAAATATCCAATCCAAAGTAGGGGTGTTCTTTGTTCGGTTTTAACCGAATTAACCGACCAACTGAATTGATTTCGGTTAAATGGTCGGCCACCGAAATAATTTCAGTCAGTTAATGAAAGTAAATTTTTAAAAATTTCGGTTATCGGTTAATTCGATTCGAAAGGCGAAATTAACCGATTAACCGTTTATTCAAACAAATCTAGTCTTGGAAGCCTGGTTTCTCTAATATTCAAAGCTTAAACAGAGAATGAAATTGTCATCAATTCTAGCCCTGGTATAGCTCATCTGCATTTTTAAGCATTGATTTAAAAGCATCAAGGAAAACTTTCATTTCATTTGCATTTCATATTTCTCTGATTTACAAAACATACTCATTCTCCTTATCAGACATGCATGTTTCATATAGTTTTTCCTAAACGTAAATTTCATATTCCTGATTAGTTTACAAAACAGAATAAACGCAAGTCTTGTGTTTTTGGATTGTTGAGAATAGAACCACAATCCAGCTGCCTTGGTGCCATAGCTCATAGTTTGCCAATGTGCAGTATATTGTTGGTTCTCCTACATTTTATGCCTTCCCCAAATTTGGATGAAGTTGCGTTTGATTATAGTCATTGATGTTAGATTACGGAGTTATTGACGTTCACCATATCTGGAATTCTGTGGTTTACAGAGAGAATGAATGAGGATATCTTATTGCATTTAATGTTGTTTCATATTGCAAGTATTCCCAATAAACTTAGCCGATCTGGGAGACCAGCAATCTTTACACGAGATCTAGATGCAAATGCACTAGACTTCACACAAGTTGGGGCCTGAGATGTTTAGCATTCAAAGCCTGGATTCTGGAAATGTCCCAGGAACCTTTTCTCCCAGGAATGAAATCATCATTTACATAACAATTGATACTGCCAAATGTTCACAACATGCCATTGGCAATGCAACTTGCTGCAGATGAACAGGGATCTAATACTAAAGTTTTATACAATTTCGGTTAATCGGTTAATTAACCGATTAACCAAACTTTATTTTGGTTCGGTTAATATGAAAGTATAAACTTCAGTTCGGTTAACGAAAATGAAACTACAAATTTCGGTTAATGTCGAAAATGCAAACTTCGGTTCGAAATTAACCGAACCAACCGTTTGACCACCCCTAATCCAAAGGATTGCTTCTAGATTAAGCCCTAACCTTGAAATACCACCCAAAGGAAGAAAAAAAATTCAGGGCATTGAACATGCATTCTACAATCCTACTTCTCAATTGTCGCCAGCTCGCATTCATAATAGCTGCATTTCTTGAAAGGACCAAAGTTCCCAGAGGTTAAAATCCAAGCTTAAAGACATAGGAGAGTAAAAGAATCCCAAGTCACCACTATCCAAATACTTGTGCTTTGTTTTCACAAATCATTCAATCTAAATTGCAATTCGATATGCCAAAAAATCTAATGTTCAAACATTATGACTATCTAAATTACAATTCGAGAAGCTGAAAAATCGATTGTTCAATCAAACATTAGGAGTTATGGCTATCTCATCCACTCAACTACTGCCATCATTCCACAAGCACATTATTCTACCATTTCAAGTTTCAACTCACTTCCTCTGAACCTCTAAAGAGAGTAGTAAATAACATCAAAACTCAACAGAAAATAAAAACAACCAAAAAATTCAATGAAAATTTCCCAATAGTTGGTTCTTTACCAAGCTTACCAGAACCAACAAAACCCAGAAAGAGAATATTATCAAAGTTAATATAACAGAATAGAGATATGGGACATCGAATCTTTGCAAAAGAAGAGAGCAAAAAGATACCGTAGCCGAAGATGGAGCCCATGAAGGCACCGGCGGCGGAGTCTCCTGCGAATTGGAAGAGGCATACGGCAGGGGAATTGGAATTCGGTGGAAATGGGATTATAGCTTTTGAAGAACTAGGATTAGCGTTAGGGTTTGATTCAAGGTCAGCGTCAGCTGAAGAGTTCGAAGAATCCAAAGTAGCCATTTTTGTTCAAAAAAATCTCTTTTTCTCACTTTCTCTTTGTAGTTATCTTCTTCCGTTCTTCGAAAAAGAAAACCCCGATATTTAGATCCGCGTTCCTGAACACGACGTCGTTTTATCTTGCTTATTTATTACTTAAATTAGTACTATTTATAGAGACATTATAATAATAGAAAAAATGTAAATAATAATAGTTTTTTTATGGAATGATTAAGAAAAAATCATGACATTAGATAAGATTTGAGCTTAAATCCGAACAATCTCCCACTTAATTATCAAAAAAATATAATAACAATAGAGAAATGACCAAATTTGAATAGCAAATCTATCACAATACCAAAGCACATAGTAGCTTGTAAGGAACAAAAAATGTGAAGCAGACATGGCATACAGAATACAGGTAAAAAATAGAAGAATTATTATAGATGCAATACAAGAATAGTACTATATGTTGATTTTGACCCAAGTAGGGTCTGATGGCTTTGACTGGATTAGTAGTGTTCTTGATATATTGCTCCAAATTCTGCTCTCCATGCCTGATCATCATCTGGGATTGCACTGTTGTTTGCTACATCTGAGTCCTCATGGTATAGTGGTTTCAGTGCAGATTCTGGCAATCTGCTCTCTGCAAGGTACTGCTTCATGGTGATCATTTCCATCTTGTGTTTTCTTTTCAGCTTCTCCACTTGCTTCTTCAGCTTTTCATTCTCTTGCTGAACATTACTGAAGTTCTCCTGTAAAGTGGCAGTCAAGTTAGGATTAACGATGCAGTTGTTGATTGTCGTTATTGCTGAAAATGTAAAATTTCAGTCAAGTTACCTCTGCAACTGAGGCAGCTTGCTCAGCTTCCCTCAGCCTAACTAGGAGTTCTCCAGCAGCATGAACAGCTTCTGCTGTGTCTCTTAGCTGGATTCTGAGACTTTTGTTCTCCTTTTTCAGGAGTTCTCTTTCTTTCTCCCTCTCCACTCTAAGAGCTGAGAGCTCAGCCGCCAGGGATTTGGCAAAACGTGCACCATGACCTTTGGCTCCTGCCTTTGCCGCCGCCCTCTTAACCTCTGCTATACCTTCCATTATTGCCCGGTGCTTTCCAACCAGATCATTGTATTTTTCTTGTAGTTCGGCATAGTGTTCAACAATTCTAGCATGCCCAAGGACAGCTCTGCTAAGAGCATCATCCAACTCCTCAGTGCACTTCTTCTCTAATTTCAGTTCCATCTCTACTTTCTCTGCACGGCAGCGGTTGGATTCAAGGTCCATCCTGAGTTCATCAGTCAATGATATCCATTCACTTTCCATTTCCATCCATCTCTGCCTTTCCTTCTCAAGTTCATCCTCACTATTATCGCGACAGTCTACACTTTTTCGCAATTGAATGGAACGTGACAGTAAAGAGGATCTCAGCTGCTCAGTAGATTTGTTGGGAGAAGCAGGAGTATACGATTGCAATTTGCTCTTTAGTGTTTGAATTTCCTGAAGAAGTGCTTCCTTTTCATTCTCATCAAAATGTTGTTTTCCATTTTCTCCAGCGTTGGACTGCTCAAATGGTATTATTTCGTTCTTCAGAGACTCAGGAGCATGTTCAATTGCAGAGTTTTCGCTCTCATGTTTGTATTGCTCTAGCAGATTATTTAACTGCTCAATTTTGGCTGCTTGCTCCATACAAACACTTTCAAGTGCCTTCTCTCTTTCTGTGGATTTTGCTACAGCCTGAAATAATAGCAACAAAAATAATGAGTATGTAGAAAGCAAAACATAAAAGGAGAACATGTTCCCTTAAGCAAGAGCAAGTCTGAACATACTGTAGTGTCACCATCTGTGTGTTGCTTATCAACTGCCACAATCCATGTCTTCAAGCTATCCTCAACGCCATTGGGATTATTATTGTCAAACTTCCTTTGGCAAGATGAACAAAGCAAAGGACCATCTGAAGATGGTTTGTCATCGGGTAATGTCTGAACAGAAGCATTGGCCTTGTCTGCTTCTGGACAAGGTTTCAGCATCAAGTGCTCAAAAGAAAAGGCTACTGAAGATCGGTTGGAAGTTGAACTATGCTGGTGAGAATCAATAATCTGCAAGCCTCTTTGAAGACTAGCAGCCAAAGACTCTGTAGGACCTGAAAATATCTTGCTTGAACGTAACGAGGACCTGATGTGCTCACTATGCTCGAGTGACTGTCGTAATGTCTCTGCCTCTGGACTCTCTGAAACATTGTTCTGACTGGCCAAAAGTGCTGATGGAATAGCCATGCTTTTCCTTGGATTGTTTCCAATTTTTGGAGACTCTGACAAAGTAGGCTCTTGGAGGATTGGAGACCGACAGCATGAGCTGATGGAGATGCTATTTCTGATTGAAGGATCAACAGCCTTCAAGGTTTTTGATTGAATTGAAGGATCATCTGCTGATGCAGGAATGTCCTTGGGAGGAAGTTCCTCTACTTCAATTTCTTCTATCTCGGTTTCTTCCGGGAAATGAATGCCATCTTCACTCAGCAAATCTGCCTCACAACTTTCTTTCACAGAAGAAGATTGAATGGAACCTCTCTTGTCAGATGGATCTCCTACGTTTGTTTCACAAGAGCTATGCAAATAATCTAGCTGCTGACGTAGTTCCCTTACATCTTCTTCACCAATATTAAGCTCTCGCTCATAATCGTTATCTATGCGCGGGAGGATCAAAGAGCGGTTAAGACTTACTCTTAATTGATTCAAGCTATCACGTGCATTTCTACCTTTAAAATATCCACTTTTACTCCCAACTGAGTTATATGCATCAGACTTTGCTCTTATAAGCTCTTCCTGTAATCACCATGATAACAGCAAGTCAGGTCATGATTAGAGATACAAAATGAAGTTAAAAAGTTTATACAAAATTTTCTACCTTCAGCTGACGAATCTGATCACTCAAGCCATTGACATCATCTTCGGATATTTCATTTATTACTGGCTCATTTCTTACAGATTTAATCCTTTGCCCAAATCTGAGAGTGCTTAGTATTTCACTACCATTTCTGCAGGTCAAAAAGAATGAGCTTCCATCAAATAATGAGAATGTATATACATGTAGTATATGTTCATAAAAAAATAAGTTAATTTTCTTAAAGGTTCGATATGCAGTTGCTTAAATTCCATATGAGAATAAAATTAAAAAAATGATAACTATACTGGAAGTCTGGAATACCTGTTATCTGCAGAAATGTTGCAAATAACTGTGAGTTTGGCATTGCCACCCAGGGATTCTCTCAGTATACGTGTTAAACAGGAACCTCTATATGGAGCATCCTCAGGTTTTTCTGGTTGAGTTTCTTTTGCAAGAGTGTTCACCAAATATCTACATCAATTAAACAAACAAAAAGACTATAGGGAAGCTCTACACCCAAAAATGACTGTTACATTGCAGTTTTAAAAATATGTTGACAAACTAAACATCATCTTAATATCTAGATTATGTGAAGGTGCATACCCTAGCTGTGATAGGGACTTCTTGACATTTTTTTCTTCCTGTACATGTTGTCTACCCACGTCTTCAAGTTTGTTTCTATCGAGTCCTGCAAGATCAATCAGGCTGATTCTGCTGGTTTTCGAACTGCTGAAGCATTTTGATGAAACACCCTGTGGTACGAATCCATGATCAACCAAACATAAGAACCAAGTGATATTTTTTTTGTCTGGTCTAGATGCCCATATGGTCACATTGATCATGGACCCGAACTAAACCAGATTGGCTCACAACCAAAAGAAAGAGATATTCCAAATTAAATATTGTAGTGACTGTGGTGGCATAAAATCAAAATTTAGTTGTACCTTGCACCAAGATTCAATGACGAAAGTAAACACAATGTGAGACCGAGAGCTCTTAGAATTTACAGTTGTTGCTCCTACTTTTCTACTTGAAAGCCCCTGTAACAGAAATATTAAATAAGAAATGATGCTAGATAAACACGCATCCAAATTATTATGTATAAAACTTGTGCCAACAAATGGTTTCCAGCCTACCTTAATCAAAATTTGAGTAACATCCTCATAGCTAGAAACATATTCTTCAGTCAAATTCTCAACGTACAATCCATTTTTTGGATCATCCTTTATCTGAAACGATGTCCAATAAACCAAATTAATGCCATTATCAACCCTGAGAAACTGTTAGTCAAGGAAAAACGGGGATAACAAGCATTCACCTCAAGGTTCCTTTGAGTTGGATCGAGTAAATCCCCAATTTGCTCTTTGTAAATCTGTAAATTAATCATACAGAAGGCATTACATTGTATGAAGCAGAAAGTCCAAACATTGTTCTATACAAGCCTTCAAACCAGTAAATACCTCAAGAAAGGAGCAACGACACTGATAATTTATCTGTTTCCCATCAGGGTTCTCTTGCTCCTATAAAATTTAAAACATGGGAATCACTGAACTTCATTTCCAAACTCCGAATATTTATTTTCCAATCAAATTCAGAACAAAGGAACAGAGAAGAAAGCATACTCTTTGAATCTCAGAGAACAGCATTTCGAAAATACGAGGAACAATCCCCTGGTGGCCTCTAGGTGAAGGATCCTCAACCATGGCGCTTGGTGGACCCCACATTGTGTAAGTCTTTCCACTTCCAGTCTATTGACAAGTAATTTTATATGAATCAAAGTCACATATGCACAGCTTACCATCAAGTTAATACACATGTTCATCAAAGAGATATAGAACTTAGAATATACATTCTAAAAATTACCTGTCCATATGACAGAATTGAAGTGTTGTAACCAGCTAATGCATTTTTAACCAAAGGAACACCAATAAGCTGGAAAACATCCTCCTGGCAGCCACCGTAAGCAAATAGTTTATGAGTCAAAAGCAGCTTTTTTAAAAGAAATTAAATTAGCTTGAACTAATTAAGCATTGACTACTGACTAAGTGACTAACCTGACTGGAATTTGAATCAAGAACAGAATCGAATGTGAATTTGCGGTCACCAACAGATAAGGAATCTGAAGAAACCTTCCTCACTGTCCGATCCACTTCCTTTTCATGACCGTTTATGGGTCTAATTCTCACTACCACCTATTGTCAAAAAAAGTTATGGAAATTAAGTTTCACTGAAAATCAAGCTTCAATTGGTCATCCAGTTTCAACTTTGCTGATAAAGAAAAACCCAGAAAAAAAATTCTTAGTTAACTTCCTAAATATGCTAAAGCTTCTACGGTAATATAAAGCTTGATTTTTCTACTCAGAAAAAGTTAATAATCAAGTTTCTAAATTTACCTTAACAGATGGATCTGAATTCCCCAATTCTCCATTCTTTTCCTCAGATTCAACAATCTCTTTCTGCTTAATTTCCACAGAATTACTCAAATAAATATCAAAATTCAAAATGCTGAAATAAAAAAGGAGGGATCTTGTTAGTATATACCTTGATAGAAGAGTCCACAGGAGGCAAAACTTCACGGTGACCGCCAGATGGGTTAATCAAGGCGTCAGAAGCAAGCGATTTGGACGGCGGAGATTTGGCAAAAAACTGGGCGGAGTTATTTACTTGAATAATGTTGGGATCTGGAGGAGGTGTGTTTTCGGAGTTGGGATTCTTGGTGCTTTTCCTAAGCTTTGATTTTGGAAGCAAATTCCGAAGCGAAGACGTCGAAATGCTTCCCAGGAAACGGCCATTCTCGGCAACGGCGGTTTCTGTAGTTGATTTCATCGTTCTTTCTTTCTTTCTTGGGGTGTTTGAAAATGGGATAGAGAAGAAGAAGAAGAAGAACAAGAGAAGAAGAAGAGAGAGATTTGAATTTGAATGTGGAGAGAGAGAGGAGAAGGAAGGTTTTTGTCGTTGAAGGGAGGGATGGAGATGACCGTTGGAGATTTTTGAATTCTTCGATCTTTTGAATTAGTGTAGTTTTATCATTATGAAATGACTATAATGTCCTTCCAACACCCCAGTCTCCTTTTTCTCTTTTGGAGAAAAAATTGCATCCAACTTTGTAAATATGGTTATTTGAATTTGAATTAATATTAAATTTAAAATCATTGAAGCTGTTTATAAATAAATTTGTTCATGAGCTTAACACTAGAGAATTCTAGATTTGAATATTCTTGTTTATCGTATCATGTTATATTGTATTCATATTGTTTAAAACACAAATTTTTCATGTTAAAATTCATGTTGGTATGAAAAAAATATATATATATATTTTTTACTTAGTTCAAATATAATTTTTATTAATTTTTAACTCATTTAATTTACATTTTATGTTTAGAATTGTTTGATTTACAATGTGCTCAAATCTGAATATTTTCTTATTTTTTGAACAAAATTTAAAAAAGTAAATTAAAATTAATATATGAATTTAGACTAACAAATAAGATCCCATAAAACTTGTTACCAATTAATTGAAAAATTGTTGTAGAAAGACATGCAAAGAGTACTTTCTTTTGCTCAAAAAAAAAAGGAAATGAAAAGAAATAATATTTTAAATTTTGAAAGGCGGTCCTTAATCATTATCGTTAACACCATCATCCAAATTAGTAGATAGGGACAAATGGGTCAGTCACTCCACAAGATTAAAAATATAGCCGTTAGAGCCCGTGGAGCAAAATGCTTGGGGCTAACAGTTGGAAAATAAAGCTTGTCTTAAGCAGCTGTCATATTAAACGACGATGCTTGTGTGTGTGTTTGAATGGAATTTTGAAAAATTCTTAATATACTCATTTTTTATTAGGATTTATATATGATGCATTGATAGTATATAGTTTTTATGTGATGTCAATACACCAGATTTTTTTAATTTGTTCATAAAAGTCTATTGATGAGGTATCAACTTCTGATGCATTGACAGTGTATAGAAATTATACACTGTCAGTATATCATATACAAACTCTTTTTATTATTCATATCCCATTTCTGTGTAATAAACAGTAACTCATAGAAGAAAATGAGATAGGAAAAGTAAAAAAGCGAATATGTTTAGAATTTCTCTGAAATTTTTAGGTAAAATACTTTAAACTAGAAGTTTATAAAAAAAATAGCTTAATAGCTAAATATGACCTCAACGTTGGCTACAAAATAGAATTAAGTTCTCAACGTTACAAAATAATTGGATTAAAGATATTTCCGTTAAATCATTTAATTTCCGTTACCCCTACCAGTAATAAAACTTAACAAAAATTAAAGGATTTAACTAAAATGTTCTTAATTCAATTATTTTGTAACGTTGAAAACTGATTTCTATGCATTTAAATGTTGAGGACTTAATTCTTTTTTGTGGTAAATATTAAAATTATATTTGGTTATTAAACCTAAAAAAATTCATAAGTGAAGTTTAAAACATAAACCAGACTTCTACAATGACTCAAGTTGGGCTTCTATGTAAAAAAAGTCTTTAATCAAGTTTAGTGCTCTATCATACACTTCTATAAATTCTAAATAATAGGTTAATAAAAAGGGTAAGTAGTTTTTTTAATAATTTGGAAAATGAGAATTTTTTTTCTTTGAATCGAAGATTATACAAGAATCATTGAGCTAAAATCATTATCTGAACTCTACTCTATCTGAATACATGACAAGTAATAATTTTATTCTTCGAACTTGATTATGGTATATTCCATTATTAATTAGGTCACATAGTGTAAAAGTGCCTATTTATAAAAATTTCATTGCTATCCCTAAACTCAAATACTCTGTCCAAAACCTTTTATAAAATAGGAAGGATAGGATTACAAAAATAAAAATAAAAAGTCAGTAGTTTTTCTTTCAATTTAAAAAATAAGAAATTCGAATGTTATTCTTTAAATGAAAATTATGCATTTTTTTATTAAATTAAATATTCGAGTTCACATTTTTATTAACACATAACATAGACCATCTTTGAAACAAACTTGGATTTATTGTCTAAACTTTTATTTTATTAAACCAAACTTTATTTAATACATCAATTCAAAAAGTGTTTAAATTTCAATACTGCTTTGAGCTTTCATGGGCCATTAGCCTAGCCCATGAAATGTTTGTTGACAATCAAAAAAGCTCACTTGTCCATCAATGACATGGAAAAGCCCAACTTCATCATACAAAAAATATAAAGTTTTAATTCCATAGATTTTGTCCGGATGAGTTGTTTATAAGATGCTCAATCTCTTGGGTCTGAGTGGTTAAATAAGAGTTATTAGGCTTGGGTTAAAAAAGTTTGAGTTCGAGTTCAACTAAACTTTATCGTGTTCCGTAAAAATATAAAAATTTTGTGTTAAAATTTACGTTGACATACGATATACAATATTGTTTAGCTCCTATCAAAATCATAAATAATTTTTATTAAATTTTAAGCCGTATTATCCTTATCTTTTTTATGTCGTATCATCTATTACCAGATCTACTATTTATAGAAAAAACCCTGATAGTATCAAGTACCAAACAAAAGAAAGACATAGGATTCCAGTCCTAATTGTTCAAAGTAGCCATCAACTGGCTGAAGATTCAGAACAACCCTGACCAGTCAATGTAAACTTGAGGATCAAAATTCAAGAGAATTGAAGGACAGGGCCCAGTGAACCAGACTCAAGTTTGGTTGGGACTGCAATTAATATGACCTCTCAAGGAAAAAAGAAGACTTTGACCATGATAAAATCCCTTGATCTCTGATATTAATGCCCCCTTTCAAACAAATTGAGCATATGGTCCAGGGTGAATCCTTTAGGGGAATGGGACCCTGGTTACTTGAAGAGCATTAATGCAGTTCATCCAATCATGCAAGCTTTGTCTGTGCTTCTTCTCATCCATTGTTCAGCCTAGCAAGCTAGTTGTCGTCAGAGAATAATGCATTTCTTTTCTTGACGGCAAGAACCTGTTAGGTTGCCATGGCATGAAAGACAAGCAACCTGTTCACTACTCTACTGGGGGAGCGTTGCAGATCATTGCAAGGTTTCCTGTTGAAGTCATTCTTTGAATAGAACTCACTCACAAATCTGTTTGTTTGTCGTCTGTTGGGAGATGGAATAAAGCTTGATTCAATGATGAAAGTACAGGATGAGACTTAGGAAGTTTAATGTCTCAAATCATTTTTCTTCTTTTGATCTTTCCAGACTGTTGTTTAACATAGATGTAGATAGATTTAGTTTCACCATACAGGTTAAAGGATTCAGCAGATCAAATAATTCTAGATATGATGATATGACACGAACTAAAAATACGAATAAGATACGAGCTAAAATTCAATAAAAATTATATAAAATTTTGATAAAAACTAAAAAAAATTTTATATTTGAGACATCAACATAAATTTTGACATAAAAATTTCATACTTTACACAACATGATAAATACAAATAACTAGATATAGATTCAAGTTATTACCATTTACTAGTAGTCTAGATATAGATTCAGGTTATTACTATTTACTAGTAGTCTAGTATCATTTAAAAACTATTCTCATTTTCTTATTGAACAAGCAAAAAGCTGTTCATGAATGAGAAAAAGGAACAGAAAGATGGGAGATTGAATGAATGCACTGAACTTTTATTCAGTTCTTTTGTCAGGTCATTTTCTTGCATAGCTGCCTATTGACAAAGCCCAAAAGCTGAGGTTCCACTTTCACTAGCTTCTCAATTCTGTTCAGAAGCTGGAGAACCTGCAATGTATTTCACAATCTAAAGTTTCCTAATGTCAATGGAAATTTGATAGAAATTTTCTTACATTTGGACAATGGAATTTCACAATCAATTTTGTTTGTAGTTTACAAATTGATTACAAGTTTCCTTGGACTAATCTCAGTTTATTAATGGGGTTATTGGATCTGACCCTCTTTTTTGCTTGTTGTAAGGTACAAGTTAATTCAGTTTTCAGCTTCCATAACAAAACTTTGCATTCAAAATGCAAAAGAAAGCAAATTCCACTGCCTGGTTTTAGAAGCACTAAACCTCACAATTTCATCAAGATATGCTGAAATAGTATTCTCACTTTTTGGGCAATTTTCCATTTACTTTTTCAATGAAAATGCCACGAGACCGAACTTAAAGCTTAGCTCAAATAATTCGTGCAATAATTTATTAAAGGTGATATTCAATAAATTTGAAATTTAGATCATGATTGTTACAGTCTCTTTCTATATTCTCAGATTATGACTTTCGAATATGACTGAGTCAATAATCAGAACCCTAAAATTTTTTCACTCTACGATGGTTTATTGTCAATGACAAGGGCATATAAAACGCAGAAAAAACAGCCAGAATGTTCTAAAATTTGTTTTATTAATAATTAATAATGGTTTTGTGTATTTAATCGGAGAATGTGGAATTGCTTGTGTTTTCACAGGGCTCCATGTTACAAAAGTCAAAGACACGGGCTGAAACAATACCTAGAAAAAAGCATCTAAACAGTGGTTAAAAGGTCATTGGAGACAGCAATTTTCAAACTAAGCTGTGTTTTATTAAGTTATTTGTGATATGATTTCAAGAAGAGTCAACATTTGCTGACAATCCATTAAAGAAAAACACAGTAAAGAAAAATGTGAACATCTGCTAATCTTTTTCTCTCCAATTTCAGTTTTTCAATGTGGCAAATGCCATTTGGTGAGAATATTTGCAAACTTTATCAAGCAATGGCCAATCCTAACCTTTATGGCACAACAAGTGGAGCCTCAAAGGTTGACAATATGCTAAACTGATATGGCTTATTTTTTTTCAATTTGTACATTAAAGTACTTTTAATTTCAAAATCTATAAGGTCATCTTGTAACATCCTGATTAAATTGATTGAAGGAGAATGAAGTTTTGGAATATCAAACTCGTTCGCATACGTTAAATTTGCTAGAAAATCAGCACAAACATTTGCTTCGATGTCTTTTGATTTTTTGACACCTTGAAAAGATCAGAGGCATTTTAATTTCAAAAGGCCTCACCCACCAAAAAGGTTCTTCAACAACCCAAAAGTTACCTCATGATAACATTACAAGCCAAGCTAGTCTAGTTGAATTCTATAAATAGATATAACCTCTCTTTTTCTTAAATTTACAAATTCTTAATATTTTTTAGATTTATATATATATAATGCACTGATAATATATAGAAATTATACACTATCAATATACTGGAGAGTGACACTTCATCAATAAACATTTATGAGCAAATTGAAAAAAATTATTTATATTTATTTTTAAGAACTTGATTTTTTTAATTTACTTATTAATGAAGTGTCAACTTCTGGTGTATTAACAGTGTATAAAGACTATATACTATCAGTACATCATATACAAGCTTATACTTTTTTAGATTTTATGGCTTTTTATAATCACTAGGAGTTAATAAAAATTTTATTTAGTCTAATGTTTTGTATATATGCTAATGTGAATACATATGCAATGATTTTAAGATTTTGAATCAAATGATTATATTTGTAATTTAAAATTTAAATCTTAATACTAATAATTTTTTTTTTCATATTGAAAGCTTCAACGGTAAAAATAATAATAATTCATAAAATTATAATCAAATGAGTCTCATCAATCTTTGTCACCCTTAAAAAAGTGTGAAAGGAAACAAGGGCAAAGGGAGAAAGCTCCATTTCCATCCCTATCATGGGAGACTCGTTTTATAGCCATGGGTCACCCTCCGATGAAAAGAACAAGGGCCATCTTCCTCAAAAGTCTACCATTGATATTTGGATTAGATGTTTTTTCAAAGCGATAGTTAAGGGGGATTGAACAGTTTACCTTCTTTTAACTCATTTGAAATAAATAAATAAATAAATAAATGACCCCACTATATTAAATCGCCTTTGATTTTTACCATTTTGGTTTTAAAATAGGGATTTTAGTTTGAACAATACAGCACAAGACTTTGGGAGAAGCATGTTATAACAAGGCCCCACTGAGAGAATTAAAAAAAAAGAAAAAGAAAAAGCTAGTGCTCTCTCTCATTTTTTCCCCTAAAGCATTAATTCTCCTAAATTCTTACACTTTCTTTTGCTTTTTGCCTAGTCTTGATTGATTTAGTATCTGCAATTTTTTACACTTCAAAAGAAAGACTTTTCTTACCTTTAATATCTTTTACTTTTTCCTTTACATAGTAGTTTTTTATCATACTAAAAATTGAATCTAAGATCAATAAAATTTTTATATTTTAAAAGTGGAGTTATAATAATTTGAACCATTTTTTTATTTTAAGAAGAAAATTAAATTATAATCAAACAATTTGATCTCACCAGCATTTATTCATTTAACAAACTAAATATTGAAAGTGAACCTTTGTTTTTGGGTATTTAACATAATTTTTTATGGCAATAATTGCTTAAACTTAGTGTCCTCAATTCCATATATCTAATACTAGAGGAGTCATCCCACAAAACATAGATTTGTTCTTTTGCTATTATTTCTGTTCTTTCTCCCCAAATAGAGCCTGTCGGGTTGGATTTGATTTCATTTTTTTTTAATCATAAAGAAAGTGTTGAATAGTCTAAATTCACCTAATAGGTCACACTTCTAGACTTGCATCTGAATTAAAAATGATTTTTAAACGATATTTCTTTATTCAAAACACTTAAAAATTAAATTTGATAATTTATGTACATATTTAGTATTTGTTTTGCGTAAAACACGAAAATTATCAAGTTAAACTTAGTATAAACACGTCAACGCAATATATTTTTCCTTTTATTAAATCATATATGATTTTTATCAAATTTTAATAATTTTTTATTATATAATTTTGATATGGTATCATTATATTATGTCTAAAATTAATAAATTTACAAATAAATTCTTATCCTAAAAAAATTAATAACCCAAAAGTCGATTATGCATGTATTGATCATTTGTGGGGCTGAGATTGGTTATCTAGAATGCAGGATTTTTTTTTGGTATAAACCACAATTACTCTAATCCGTTTTAACGGTTTGAGATTAATTCTATTCGGGATTTAGTCACAGTTAAGGCTCTTCATCCCTCTCCAAAAATGTGTTTAGTGGAAATCGAATCTGAGAGTTCTTCCTACAAATTCAGCCTGTGTTATCAAGTGATCCTTGGGTTTAGAATGCAGGATTTTGACTGCATGCAATGCAACAAAGCAAAGCTGGATGATATCGGATTGCCATTGAAGAAAGGCATTTAATATTACAACATATTATGGCTATGGTTTTTTGTGAAATCTCCAATTTTCTATAATTTTCCTATACTTGTACAGTTTTCCAACTTGGATTAATGGAATAAATATGAATTTTCTGATATATATATATATATGGTGTATGGGACATAAGAGGAATTAAGGCAATTGAATGCTCAAAGAATCAATGGTCAATGGATGGTCAATGGCTGAGATAGGATGATGAGGGGATTAGAATGCATTTATGGGCAATTAATGAGAGCCATGACTCATCATCATCATCCCTTTCACCCCACGGTACCAACCCATCTCCTTCTCCCTCTCGTTGCTTCCATTTTCCTCCTAAGTGTCCAAGTTTCTCACCTTGACAAACTACCATCTCATATCATCGATTCGTTAAGCTTCTCTAAAGAAAAACGATCCTTGTCGATAGCTTAACCTATGCCTTTAATATGAGAGAATGAATCCAAGTGAATAAGGAGATCTAGAAATCCAAAGATTTGGTGAATTGTAAAGGTAAGGGAGGTAGACAGTTTTATGTTGATATTTTGATGGTTTGAGATTGTATGGAGTTGGCATAGTAGATTTATTGAGGTTTAAATTGTCATGATGTTTACAGCTTGAAGAAGTGAAAAAGGACAAGTGTAGATTGGCTACCCAGCTTGTGAATCAATCTCAATCGAGGTAAGGAATTTATGTAACGGACGTAAGGCGGCTATATCCGCATGTTTTAATGTGATTTCGATGGCTTTGGAGAGAAGCATCAGTTGTCTTTTGCAGGAAAAAATGACATTTTCGGACTTGCCTCCTAGTACCAATTAGGTTAGGAGCAGCCGACTGCCTAGAGACATCCAAAACGTCGTTTTTTCGAAAACTGGTTCAAACCAGTCAACTGCTATGTAAGCCAGTCGACTACTATTTACCCAGAACCATTCTGTTTCAAACCAGTCGACTGCCAAGGGGGCCAGTCGATTGCTATTTATCCAGAAACATTCTGTTTCAAAACCAGCCGACTGCCAAGGGGGCCAGTCGACTGCTATTTCTCGGGAAACATTCTGTTTCAAAACCGGTCGACTGCTATTTGGGACCAGTCGACTGCCCTGTTTGTATTTTGAAAAATAATATAATTGAATTTCAAAAAGGGAAAGAAATTCAATAAGACAAAATGTGGTGTAGCAGTCGACTGCCATATATGACTAGTCGACTGCCTATTTGAAAGAAAGGTTTTGAAAACCTATTTCAAGAAAAGATATTTGTATTTTTTTAAAACCTATATAAATGAGGTTTTGGAGATTGTAAATATCTTGAAAGAGCATGCACATTATTTGTTACTTGTACTTGACTGAGGAGCTCTAGTCCAGCCCTCAGACCCGTAGTACGGCACCTGACTAGTGAAACTGTGGGCTATAGACAATGACCATGAGTCTCTTACTTGATTCGGCTTTGGGGAGGATCCCTGGCCCATACGTGGGTACGCCATTTATTTGATATCTCTTAGGATTATCCCTATCGGGATATATTTGCGATATCCTCATGAGATCTATCTATTGGATTATCCCTTACGGGATATATTTGCTGTATCCATCGTCTCTCTGGATTATCCTTAAGGGATATATTTGCTGTATCCATGATGAGAATTACTTGGTGCATGAATCTGTTGGATATTAATGGTCTCCCATCTATTTGAAAATATTTGTATTTGCCCATTTGATTTCACGTGATTTGAGATCCGTGGAAATATTTGAAAGCATAATTTACTTGTATTTGATATTTGCGAAAGAAATATACGACATATGCTTTATAATGATTTTACATGACATTATAGAGCCAAGCAGGAAAACTGCATATAGTGATATAGTACGCTCTTTTACATAAGTTTCTTACTGAGCGTAAACTCACTCCTTTACAAATATTTTTCATACAAATTACTTGAAGTAATTCCGCTCCGGATAGAGGAGCATCTTTTGGGATTTTGAGATACCTTCGAGGCACGCTTCCTACCTATCATTTGAAGGTATAATTAGTTGGCCGTACTTCGGCTATTGTACAGTACAGTATCACACTTGTGTATAATTGAGGGAAATAGGTTGTATGGATATTTGAGATCCTGATGTATGTGACACATGTTTATAAATGAAAAATTTTATATATGTGAATTTTGATACTGCTCTCTGATAATAATGCATCATGCATAACAGTAAAGAAGATTGACATCGAATAAACTAGTCGATTTATTTGTTATTTGAAATAAGAGTTAGTTGCTATTTGGTTAGTGACAACGACGTCATATTTTTACAGGGTTTTCGAGCTCACATGGGAGAGACCGTAGAGTATGGTCCTGAATCCTGATTTCTGAAACATTATTTCAATTTCCCATCTCAGGAAAATATGGACCTTGCCATGATGAATGTCAGTAAAAATTCAAATACCAATTATTATCAGATTTTTTGGGGATTGTGTTTGTGTGAATTATGTTTTTTATGATATGAATTCATGATCATGATCAATGAATCATCATATTTAATTTTTCAGTGATTTTAAAGATATATATATTTTTATGTTAACAGGATGTGTTCAAGATTTTATTTTCAAAGTCTTTTTTCTTTGAGTTTGAATAAAATTCGAATCGGTGCTTATAGTCAACACTTAGATTTTCTCAACACTTACACTTTTGAACTTATCACAAAACTTTTGAACTTATCACAAAATCATTTCCCAACTTTCAATTCTAATGTATTTGGAGAAAAAATCCTCAAAAATTCTAAAGAGATCAATTTTTACAGTTCTTCAGCATATTCCTTCATTTTTAACTATAATAATCAAGTAGTGATATGTTAAAATTCAAATAGTAAACTTGAAAAATTTTACTCTTTAAAAGTAATGACATGAAGATTTAAACCATACTCAAAACCATCTAGATTTCAATTTAATTTCAAGATTACTGTCAATAATCTTTTAATCGAGTAATTAAGAATAATTATGAAATGGTGTAAGACTTAAATTTGGGATCAAACAATTTTAATCCTAATTATAAAAAAAAATCCAAAACTACTAAAAAAAAGTTAGACCTTGCAATTTGTGTTTTATAATTCATTTTCGTGTTATGTAAAATTTTATTTGTGTCGTGTAAAATACGAAAATTTCATGTTAAAATTCATATTGACACAAAAAATCAAAAATTTTATTTTTAACATTTAACATATTAATAATTAATTTTTACTTAATTTTAACTCGTATCATTTTTATATCTTTTATTTATATTATTTACATACCTTGTCATCATTTCGTATTTAAGACTATCATGTTTAGAAAAAATTAACAAAACTGTGGGTGATCATGCCCAAACATGATAAGACTACCTAATTTTCCTCTACTTATCAAATTCAAGAGAGATAACAATGAAAAAAAATTTCTCAACCAATCAAGATTTTGCCATTGTCGTAAGTCAGAGGTAACTTGTCATTATCAGAACATATCTATCATTGAGAAAAAAAAAATCCTTATGAAAATTAGTAATGCCCAGAAAAATGAAAATACTACAACTTTTTTTATTGTTTTTTGTTCATTGAAAATACCACTACCTTACAATCATGCATGATTTGGGATGCATATGATTAGAAATTAGTTGAATTTTCTTCGATGAGTCCAAAAACAGTTGTCTGTTTACTCTCATTCGTCAAGAAAAAAGAAGTGTAGTTGAATCAAGGCTGCTTCAATTCCAAGCATTTTTCTTGGAAATCTCGAATTCAGTGTACAATTTGTCAAAACATATAACAGTGAAAAAAAATAAATAATTTAACTTAATTGGTTTATATTTTCATTAAAAATTATAATTACAATCAGTATATTAGATTTTATGAACAAGTAATTATGAAAATTATATTATTCAAATTAAGTAAAATAGTAAATAATTAGACTAATTCAAGCTCACACTTAGTGAGATTCAAACTTAAGATCTCAAAGTCTCAGGATCTCGTCTTTGTCATTAAGTCAATGCCTCGTTTAAGCATTGTTTATACAACTAACTTTAAGCATGGTTCAAATATTTTTTTTCCCTATCTTTGAAGTTTCAATGTTTTATAAATCTAAAAATTTGAATTTCAATATTTAAATTTCTCCTTCTTTAAATTAAAAACTTTTTTGTAAAAAAAAAACTCAAAATTCAGCATCTGAAATTCCTTTTTTTTTTTTTTTAATTTTCAGGCTGCAACTTTCATTGTATAAAAACACAATAATTTTTTATTCGACAATATATTTTTTACTCGAATTTAACATGTATGTTCTTTTGCACAATTGAAAAGATGAAAAACAAGATGAAGAACAAATCTGATGACATTGGCAAAAAACTGCTCAGTTTCTTTATTTTAATGATTGGAGATATGGCCAAAATTGCAGCATATAAAATACGAACTCCAACAATAAAGCAACAAATATCTTGTATAAAGAAAAGATAAAGGTAAGATACAATGAATACATAATCAAACTTGATAAAGTGATATTTAGCCTCCAACTTTGACAAATAGATTTGTAACTTCGGCTTTTCTACCTTATTTTTAAGAAAGTTATCTCTTACATTTTCGGCTATCAATTTTCGATTTCACTTTTTACATTGAGGTCTCGTTTAGCATTCATTTTTAGCATGGTGAAATTTATTTGAAGTTAATTTTTTATATTAAAATGTCATTCGGCATTCACTTTTAGTACGGTGAAAATTCATTTTCAGTACATTAAAATCACATTTGAAGCTAATTCTTTATACTAAAATCTAATTTAGCATTCACTTTTAGACCGGTAAAGATTCATTCTTAACACATTAAAATCAAATTTGGTATCGATAAGACACAAAAACTTCAATTGGTTCGTGCGGTTAATTTTAAGAGTCAATATTTAAGCGATTTAAAATTCAAAATCTAAACTTTAAACATCTTTTCAAATAGTTATATTCTTATCTTTAAAGTATGGGAGTTTTGTAAGTAAAAAAATTCGAGTTTTAGTATCTTTATATCTCTTTCTCCAATTCAGAAACTTCCATTATATAAAGAAAAAAAATTCTAAGATCTGTATTTTTTTTTACTTTCAAACTATGATTTATATATATATAAAGGGACTAAATTTTGGTCCGACAATTTGTTGCTTGAATCTAACAAACATATATGTTCTTTTACATATTGAAAGGATGCAAAAGCGAGAGAAAGAACAAATCTAAAGATTGTGGAAAAAAAACTAATAAGTTCTTTTTTTGCTTTTATGATTGGAAATATGGCCAAAATTGCAGCATAAAAAATATACAACAATAAAGCAAGATTCAATGGCCCTATATCTTGTATATAAAGAAAAAAGTGAAAGATACAATGAACTTTACATAATCAAACTTGATAAAGGGCTGCTATGATATTTAGCCTCCAACTTTGACAAATAGATTTGTAAATTGGCTTTTCTTTTTTTTTTTGAATCCTACATTTTCGGCCATCAATTTTTTAATTCACTTCTTATATTAAGGTTTTGCTTAGAATTTACTTTTCAGCACGGTGAAATTTCATTCTCATTTCATTAAAATCGCATTTGAAGTCAATTTTCAAACTAAAATCTTATTCAATATTCACTTTCAATACGGTGAAAATTCATTTTCAATACATTGAAATCACATTTGAAACCAATTTTTTAAATCTTATTCAGCATTTAGTTACAGTATAATGAAAATTCGTTCTCAGCACATTGAAATCATGTTTGGGATCAAAAGGATACATATACTTTAAGACACATTCGAAAATTCATTCTCAAGATATCAGGTTCACATTTGTTTTGAAATTTGACATTATAAAGTTTGAAAAACAAATTATAGCGAACACTAATTTTGTAACCTTACATTTACCCATATATAATTTCATACTTTCTTGTGATCTCATTCAATCAGATAAACTTACTAAAACTTTGTTTTTATGAGCCAAAAAAATGTTATAATATTTGACTATTACATTAACAATTTTTTTTTATCATTTTCATCAAGTAAAACTTCAATAACATTCAAATGAGCAAGAAAGTAAGCTAAAAGGGATAGCGAAAACAGAAAAATAAATACATCACAATAAAAAGCGCTAAATGCAAATAAATTTAGGGTCTCATTCCAATTTTGTTTCGTTGATGTCCTTGGAGGAAAACAGAAAAATAAATATATCAAAATCAAAGCACTAAATTCAAATAAACTTAGGGTCTCATTCTAATTTTGTCTCATTGATGTCTTTGGAGGAAGAAAGAGGGAAACTTGAAGAGAATGGGATAATCTAGTAGTACCAAGTAAGCAAACAAGGTGAAGAATTCAATGTTTGAAAATTTTATATAAATAAGATAAAAATTAAAAAAAAATCATGTATAACATATCGATACAATTTTTTTTTGTATAAATCATAAATATCTTCATCTGTATTAACAATTAAATATTAATTCTATTCGAAATTTTTTCACAGTTAAAATTTTTTTATATTTATCTAAAAATATATTTAACGAAAATCGAATCCAAAAATTCTTTCTATAAATTTAAAGGGTGTTATCAACTTACCGACATTTCATAAGTCATGTCGATATAAATTTTATCATATAGTTTTCGTGATTTATAAAATGCAAATTCAATTTTACGTTACACTAACCCGTATTAAATGTGCGAATTGACATGTCTCGCCAAATAAGAAATTTCGAACGTTAAGAAGAGGGCAAAAAAAAGCAAAAGTCCACAGCAAAAGGGCAGGCAGAGACAGAACATGACAAGCCTGCACAGTTGAAACAGTGATATACATTAACAATTAACATGAGTGGTGTCCCCACTTCACGAACACCGCACCGCACACATTTCCCTTCTCATTGGCCTGCCATTGTCATTCTTCTCAGTCCTCCCCGCGTGGGCCGGTGTCCCAGTTTCATCTGCAAAAGAATCACTTCTTTATTAGGCAATAGGCAATAGGATTTTCTTATAATAGTTTTTTTTTATGAAAGAAATACGTCATTTAACAAAAAAATTCTTTATAAATGCACATATTATATTGAACACACACGATGTGAAATAGAAAACAAATTCCCAAGGAGGTAAAATTAATGCTTTGGTCTCTTATAATAGCATTTATATCCCTAAGTTGCTTTTGTTTTTATGATTATATCATATAACCTTTATAATTAATTTTTAATAGTATATGTTCATTCAAAATTATAATCACACTCAATAAATTACACACGATAAATTGATAAATACAAATAATAATAAGTTAAACATATATCAAGTAGATTTTTTTCGGATTGATTTAAATAAGTTATTCCATCAAACCTAGCGAATTCATCAAAAATTAAGAACTTGAAATTTCTTAAACTTAGACAACAAAGGGAACAAACACTCTCATCCAATATACGTTGGTTTTTTGCAATGAATCGTTTCTTAAGTAAAAGAAAAAAAGAAGGTAAAATTGAAAAAAAAATTTTATGATCAAGCAAAGCTTTTAAGAGAGAATATGATTCCATAATTATAACACACAATATTATGGAAGCACATATTAAAATGAATTGTCTCTGACAGAGTAACAGTACACAGTTGACTATGGCGGTTGTAACAGTAAGAATAAACAGTTTATAATCTAACAATAAAATTTTCCCATGTCTGTGTATACATTAAAGCAATCCGACCCAACAGCCCCAACAACACACTATCGCTCTGACTAGTTTCCTGCCACACACGTCTCTGAGAGTCCTCTGTGTTTTCTTTTTAGAGTTCTGTTGTTGTTGTTTGTAATAATTTATTCTTTGTCTTGTTTTCCTTTTTTTTTCTCTTGTAACACAGTCTTTGTTCTGTGTACCAGTACTAACAGTTCACTTGTTAAAAATCCCAAAAAAGAACTCCTGTGGGTTAGAGCACCTTGATTTTGGAACTGGGTTGTGTCCAGCTCTTGGATTAGAGCCACAGATTCCAGCAGAAATATCAGATTTCTTTTTTTTGATTTTGCAGTCATAGCCAGAGCCCAAGGTCAGTATAATTCATATTTTCTTTTTGTTTTTATTGCTTCGTGTATTTTAAGTTAAAGAGAAAAGTTGTGAATTTTCATTGGGATTTCATTCTTCTTTTTTTATTATTGTTTTGCTTTTTTCCTGTCTACTCTTCCTTGGATTCCGGTTTCTGTGAAGAAAAGCTCGTTGCTTTATTGGAATCTGGGCTGTACTGTTTATAGCTCTTTGCTTAATATTAATCAAGCCTGAAGTCTCAGATGTTTTGAAACTCGCTCACTTGATTTTTCAACTTTGGAGGGGTTATTGGTTTCTGGGTGTTAAGAGTATTCTCTGGTTCTTTTAGTTCAAGCTGAGTGTTGGGTTTGTTAGTTTTGTTTTAGATTCTACTTCTGAGTTGGGGTTATGCTTTTGAAGCTGCTCGGTAAAAGAGTTCAGCTTGTAAGGTTGTTGCTTTGCTGGTTTCTTGGTTTTAATATTGAAGAATTTTGGTGTTAAAAGAGGTTTAGAAAGGGTTTGGATTGGGGATTTATCTTTTGGCTTTTCTCTTTGCTTCATTTTCTTGAAGTTGGTGTGGTTTGAGTTTGAGAATTTTGGTTTCTTAATTGTAGCCTTTCTTAGGGTTTAGCTTTAGTTCTGGTCTGTTTGAAAGTTCTCTTTTCAATCAAACAAGGTTTGTGGCTTGGGTTCTTTGTAACATAGAGGTTAAGAATTTGGCTTCAATTTCTGTCTTTTCATGTGCTAAGGTTTTGATTGAAGAATTGGGGTTTTAGGTTCTAGTTAGGTTTTTGTTTTTGGGAATTGTTTCTTTGTGTCAACCCTGAGTTTTATTTGGCTAAATTTGAAACCTTTTGATTTTTTTGGGTGACTTTATATTTCAAGAAGATACTTTGTTTTGGTTTGCCAGGTTCATTTTCTTGGTGTTGTCATGGATTCCCCACAGTCAGTTGTCTCACCACTCAAGAACTCTGTTGTAGCTGAGCCTGAGAAATCCGATTTTTTCGGTAGGAACTCCGGTGGCTTATTTAACGGGTCTGAAGTTAACAGAGAGGAAGCTGTTGTGTCCAATCAAGAGAACTACACTGGTGTTCTTGAGGTTTATGTTCATCAGGCTAGGGACATCCATAACATCTGCATTTACCACAAGCAGGATGTGTATGCCAAGCTTTGCCTCACCAGTGATCCTGAAAGCACAGTTTCCACCAAGATCATTAATGGTGGTGGGAGAAATCCAGTGTTCAATGATAATGTTCGGCTTAATGTTCGAACTGTTGATTGTTCTCTCAAAATCGAGATATTCATGATGAGTAGAGTGAGGAATTATCTTGAAGATCAGTTGCTGGGGTTTGCGCTGGTGCCGCTGTCCGAAGTACTCCTCAAGAATGGGAAGTTAGAGAAAGAGTTCTCTCTTTCTTCAACTGATCTGTTCCATTCACCTGCTGGCTTTGTCCAATTGTCCCTTGCATATGCTGGATCATCTCCCGAGGTAATGGCTATTCCGGCAATGCCTACAGATTTGGTTGCTGATGAAACTGTGAAGGATTCGGAAACAAGTGAGTGTGAGTTGGAAAAGATTGAGTTTCCAGATCCAAAAATTGTGAATGAGAACCAGATGATGGTTTCTGAGTATTTCGGGATCTCGTGTTCTAATTTGGAGTCTGAAAGTTCTGAAAGTTTGGCCACATCTGATGCTGAGAATCAACTTAGTTCAGACATGGGAGTCCATGTAGTGGAAAGCTTCTCAACTGCTGCAGTCAATTCCATCCAAGTCTCCAAGCTTGATTCTCCTCCAAGCAGTGTGTCAACTAATGGAGTTTCATCTCCATCAGCTGCTGCAAGCTCCGAGTCATCCGATGGTGCAGCTGCTTCAAAAACTGCTACTCAAGAACAGATTTCAGCCCCGAAAGAGAAAACTGTGGATGCTGGGGATGCTGACAGTGATTCCACTGGGGCACAAAGCGACTGCATTGCCAAACCTGTTGTTTCCATCAATATTGAGCCCGAGCAGATGGTGGTGCAGCAGGAGATAGTGGACATGTACATGAAAAGCATGCAGCAGTTTACCGAGTCATTGGCGAAGATGAAACTGCCTCTGGATATCGACAGCGGACCAACTAAATCGGAGAACTCAAGTACTACTGATCAGAAAATACAGGCATCGAAAAACACCGGCTCCCGGGTGTTCTATGGAAGTAGGGCTTTTTTCTAAGTTTCTCTAAGTTCTGTTCCTCCGATCAAAGGAAGACACACAGGTGACCTTAGGTTTTAGAATGGAGACTGGAGACTAATGCTAATAGTGAAGTGTAATAATGTATCATGTAATGTGGCGTTTTCCTTTGTACGTAGACATGCTTTAGATGAGGAGGAAATCATGACTTGTACTGTTTCTAGCTTTGTTCCATTGCAGCTGCTGTTAGTATATATGAACCTTCCTTTTATAACATGTCTTCCTTCTGCTGATTTCAACTTTCAATAATGGCAAATCACATTCCATCTAACCAGTAGTCCACTTATGCATGTGATCATCATCATCATTATCATAGCTTTTATCCCAATACTAGGGTAGGCTATTTCATAAAAAATGAATGAGTTTTGAGTATTTGGTTGTCCAAAACTACCGTCAACCTTTATCTGAGTTTGGGAATGGTTGCATTCGACATGTGATCATGTTATGTGGAAAATTGGTCCCACTTGGTGATTTGAGGCAAAAAGTATCCAAGATTTTGCAGTTGCCTGTTCTGGATAATTAGATTGAGATGTCACTGGACTTGTATACATATTGAACTTTAAGGAATCTAACCAGTTTTGTCATTCCAATATGCAGAAGTGCTGTGTAACATTGAAGTTCTTGTAGCTTAAACAAAGAATGGATTGTCCCTATTGACTTAATAGTTAATCCTTAAAGTACAAGAGCAAATTCTAAATAGGTACTTCAATGATTTCATTTGCTCTGATTGTCATGTGCCTTCTGCAGATCCATGCAATGTGTCCATCATCTCTATATCTGACCCTCCATAATCCGAATTTATCGGCAATATCCTTTCCAGTTGAGCACCTCCTGTCCCTTAGAAAGTCCACCACCCATTGTTGTGCTGATCTTAGATCTTGCTGAATGTCTCCAGGCTTGTTTCTGTTTCGGATTCCACTTATCCGTCCGGCTGCTGCAGTTCCAGCAGCTCCAGCAGCAACTGCTCCCGCTGCTCCAACCATCAGGGAAGAGTCAGCAAGATGAGCAACTTCCCTGCTCAAATCTGGTATCAAATTTCCCATTCCGGCTGCTAAATGCGCCCCGATTTTGAGAGCAAACGTTACCAGTTTCATGAACTTTGTCATGTATGGAGCTAAGCACTTTACAGCTCTGTTATCAACGTGCATTACTTCACAACCAACCTGATCTTCAACAACATGCATTTCTCTCCTGAATTCGCATAACATGTGCAGCCGAAGAGCTGTCATTCCAGAAATAATGCTGGTTACCAATCTCCTTGAGTAGTTTTCTGTCCTTACAAAGTAGAACATGTTGGGAACTTTGCGTCCTTCGACTTGAACATTGAAGTTCACAAGGTAGTCCACTTTGCGGTGAAGCTCAATTAGAAGTCTGTGTTCATAATATCTCAGTCCCTGAATCTCCTGTTTCAGATCTCTTATTTCTTGTTCAATGATCTTTAATCTCTGCAATACTGTTTCCACTCCCTTGGCTATTCCACCGAAAGTCGGATCAACTTTGTCACTTTCAGCAGCATTGGCTAAAGAATTCTCTGCTTCATCCGGATTCTCTTCTGGTGGAACTTGCAGCTCCACAGCAAGGCTGTACAGGTCATGATATCTTCGGTGCAGTACTTCCCGGAAGTCATCATCCGATAGGAGATCGCGAGCCAAATCAAACCCGGCTCTAAGAACTGATCTTCCTGAATCTGTCACTGAATCCCAGGTGTGCTGATAATCATACATGCTTTCTGCTGGAACTGAGAGTAGTGCTTGTTTAAGCTGTTGAAGAGGCACAAACTGGGATTTCCTGGACCTTGGAGGAATCAGGTTTTGCACACATTCTGGCCTCATAATATTTTCAATCAAAGTTACACCATGGCAGAGGCTATGAATTGCTGGGATTATGAGCTGTTGGATAAGCCTGAGGGTTTCAGTAAGGTTCTTGGTGGAGCAGGCAAGGATGTCAATGTAGTAACCCAACTGTCCTCCAAGCTCTACTCTGATATGGATGCCATTGATATATATAGAAATGAGGTATTTCTCAAGGCTATAAGTAGCTCCATGCTGGTTCTTCAGCGCCATGATTCGATTATGGAGGTGCACCTGCATTTGAAATCGGTTAAATTGGTGAGAAATTAAGACTAGGACATAATTCTAGGACACCAATCAACCTGACATGATCATTCAGCTAGCTTGAATAATTAAAGCACTGCTAAATACATATTGTAAGCTAATAATTCTTTTATTTACACCATGATTGATATGTTAAGGCATGTTTCTATAGTCTTATTCAGAAATTCTGAATGAAAAGGCCATTAGATGTGAGAACTCTTGCCTGTAAACGTGGAAAGAAGCCTGGTGTAAGAAACATATGGCTTGAATCATCACA
Organism: Heritiera fomes; assembly: GCA_032173925.1. Lineage (NCBI taxonomy): Eukaryota > Viridiplantae > Streptophyta > Magnoliopsida > Malvales > Malvaceae > Heritiera > Heritiera fomes. The sequence goes on along the minus strand of JAPDPM010000023.1, from coordinate 2,401,155 downwards.
CTGAAGATGTCGCCCTGCGTAAAGGCAATCAGCCCCAGCTAATTGCCATTTCTGTGGTTTCCCTCTGCCTTCTTCAAGAATAGAGGGAATCAACAGCAGAGAATTTGGATCAGATGGGTCTTGTTCATAGCATAGTTCGAGCTTCATCATCATTTTCACAAGGTCATTGGCCTCTAAGTTCTCAAACACCTTTGAACCCATTCCTGGAATCTGACTTTGCAAACTTCCTCTTAGAATCTTCTCCAATTCTTTCCTGCTGATGAATCCATTCTCCGCTGAGCTTTGCCTTCTAACCTCTAACTTTATCAGTTGGCTGAGAACTTCGCCACAAAACCACTCACAATCCAGAATCAGGAAGCCTAATTCATCAAAATATATCACCTCGCCAACATGATGAAGACAAGTAGCAACAGCCCTCCTCCTCATTTCAATTTTCTCCTTGTTATCATGTCGAGATCGAATCCTCAGAGGTGGAACTTTAAGTTGGCATAGCTCAGCAAACTCTTTCCACTTCATAGCTGGCTTGTTGTAGTTCTCTGATCTCCAATCAGATAAAATATGTATAAGATCATTGCAAAGCTGATAAACCCGGGGAACTCTCTGGAGAACAGTCCTGCTTGTTTTTCGAATGTGATGGGTGAGTTTACTGACTGATGCAGATGATCTAGCATCAACAGTAAACACAGTTGGATAGAAATCAACATAGCCATTAAACTTGTCTCTCAATTTTTGTATTGATTCCACCGTGGCCTGCAAGTTCTGAGATGTCTGATTGACTTTGTCATAGTTTGTGAGAACTACTGCTACATTTGGTAGCATGCATTGCTGGACTGCCCTTTTCGAGTTGGAAACAATGAACCTGAGCCAATATTGAAGGTCCTCTTCAATCTCCATTGGAGTCTTTGGTTCTCTGTTGCTTGGCTTCCTGAACAGACTGGATATGATCAGGAAAAATGATGCACTCCCATGGCCAGGAAACATGAGATCATGAAGAGAATAGAACTCATGCTGACCGGCAAGATTCCAAATTGATATCTTTGTATCTTCATCTTTTAGAGTCTTTATCTTCATCCCAACTGTTCTAACAGCTTGTTCAACTGGATTTACTAGGGTCCTCACTTGTTCAATGTAGGGAAGCTTTGAAGAAGAGAAATTCTGCGATATCGAATTGCAAAGCGTTGTCTTTCCTGCAATGAACAAGTGAAAGAAATGGTTATTTTTTCTGAGCATTTGAGTTCTTAAAGTAGAAAGGCTCAATGTAGTTAAACTCACCAGCATACTCTTGGCCACAGAAGAATACCCTGCAGCTCTTTGGCTCTGTAAGTGGCATGTCCTTGAGCAGATCATTTTCAGGTTCGTGTTCAGTCTTCCCATTCTGGCCTAATCTCTGAAAAATTGCATCTGCCTTCCCCGTATTATGCAATGGTGTTCTAGCAAGATTGATTTCTTCGATCCAAGGATTTATCTGTAGTGTCTCCATTATTGCCTTCAACAGCCTTTCCCCTCTAACACCTTTGCAGCCTTGTAAAGACAAGCACCGCAAACTAGCATTCTTTTCTAAGCTCTTGAAGATTCTGAAAAAATCATCCGGTCTCATGCTTTGATCATCAACAATTGCTAGCTGAGTCAAAGTTTCATTGGTTGTTAACATCTGCAGAATGGCTGCAAGACCATCTGTTCCAATTTTTGTTCTACTGCCTCCCAATGTCACAGACCTCAGTGTAATGTTGGCTTGGCATTGCAAAGCTGAGAACCTGCTCAAAGGGCAGAATAGATGCTCCACACCGACCCCGCTGAACCGGTTTCCATCGAGATGCAAGCGTTCCAAATGCCTGTTCTTGAACAGTCCAGCAGCTACATACACAACTCCCTTGTCTTTGAGGCTAGTTTTTGACAATGTCACCTCTTTCAGGCTTTGGTTCTGCTCCAAAACCCACCTGAATTCCTTAGCCCACCTTGATTTCAGACGTACTCCGGTCATGTCAAACGATGTAACAGTTGAATTCAAACCAAGGGCACAAGCAACCCTGCAGGCACCTGAAATATCTATCCTGCAAATTCTAAGTGTTCTGTTCTCAGGTACTAACTCAACCACCTTGGAAGTTTTGTCTCCACTTTCTCCCCTCCATACATGGACTTCCAAAGCTCTATTCCTTGCTATAACAGCAGATATAAGGGGGGTTGCTGTGATCGAGCTTGAGTCGAAAATTGTCAAAAGCTTCAGCATTGAGTTTGCTTCAATCATCCTTGAAAGCTCCTCAGCACCTTTTGATCCAATTGAGTCTTCCCATATCTGCAACTCTTCCAAGCTATCATTCACCTTCAGAGCAGAAGCAAGAAATGTAGCACCAATGGTCCCAATATGTGATTCAGTAAACATAACCTCTTTGATGGCTCCATTTCTCTTCAAAATATCAGAAAACTCTGATAAGCAATCTGCATTGAATCTGTTGCACCGGAACACAAGCTGCTTGATGTTCAAGTTACAATCCAACAACTCCCCAAGATTCTGCACTTGCTGTAATTCCCATTCAACGCAGTGAAACTCCAAATTCCTCAGAGACAACAAGGTGTTTCTGGCCGGTCCAAGCATTATAAGAATGAGGGAGAAGTATTCAAGGCAATCTGTGGAAATGTTAATGTTCATGGCATTTTCTGTTTCTTGATAACAGCCTGAAACAGGTTGAGAAAGGTAGAAGGAAATGCTGTGCAGGTTAAGGCTTTCATTTTCAAATGCCTGCAGAAGCCATTGAAGATCTCTGTATTTCTGGTTTGATTCCATAGCCATTGCCAAGCTGCCTCAACAAAGATACCAAAACTTGTTTTCTTCCAAAAAAAACTTTATAAAACCACCATTGTTAAAGCTGGTTTTATGACATTGACATTCATACTCATATGCTACAGTGTCTTGAATTTTGATACAATTTTCTGTCACATTCTCTCCTTCATCCCAAAGTCATTCCTTACAGCAACATGTTTCAAAAGTAAAGATGTCTTTACACATGTTTTCATTTGATTCCGGTTCATTAACCAAGTAATTTACTTGGTTCAGGTAAAGTTTTAAATGCAGCAAAAGGTAATGCTTCTTTGCAAGTGTAAATGGAGGCCTACACCTTTTTGACCTTTTTGCCTTCGTTCTAACTTTCTTTTTCTTTCTCATTGAAGAGAATGAAGAATCCTATAAAGCAAGAAGAAAAAGCCAGTTGAGTATTGGACAAATTAACCCCTTTTTAAGGGATCTCATTATCCTAACACGAAATTATCAGATATATTATAAAAAATTTGAATTCGAGTTCAATTTGGACTTTCAGCAAACAAAACATCAAACAATCTTATTTAAGTTTGATTTCTTCTTTCTGTAAGGACATGTTTGGAGATTCTCCGGAGATTAACTATAGTTTTATCCAACAATCAAGCATACCCCACTTTGCCTGCTGAATTATGGGTCCTTCTGAGATTAATTAATATCTTAGTACATGCCTCGAGAGATGTGCAAATTGGCAAGCATGTGAATTTGCGGTGCAATCAGGGCCGTAGACAAATTTTGCCAAGCTGGGTTGGACCCCAGTAAATGTCATATTCAAGTGGAAAAACAGAACCATATCCCAAGTTTTGCATCAACAATTATGACGCTAGCAATTAATATTCCTGAAGTAAATTTGACTAGTAAAGTTGGATAATTGATACAAATAAATGTATAACATAAAATTTTGCAAATTTAAAATCTGAATATGTACATCTTGAATTTAAAATGTTAATGATTTTATCAGAAATACCCATTTCTAGATTTTTTTTTTCTTGCTTTGATAACTTTGGCAGTATGAGTTTGTACAGTGGTGAAACTATTCAAGATCCATCAATCATGCTTGGTCATCCATGGCAATGGCCATGGGCACCTGAACCTGTCTTTGTCAAACATTCGTGGAAAAAAGTAGATGGACCAAGAAAAGAACATAATGGTGGAAAAGATTTGCTCTTTTTCATCATCCAATTCAAAGGTTCTCTACTCTGAGCCCCAACACAGGGACCCAAATGGCCATTGGCCTTGCCACACAGATGAATTTGCAAGCTGATGTATTGATTTAGTATATACGATGATCTTAGACACAATACAAAATCGATACGAATAAAAGATATAAAAGTGATATAAATTAAAATTTAATAAAAAATCATATATAAAAATGATAAAAACTAAAAAAAATTATATTTTAACGAATTTTGACATAAAATCTTTAGTGTTGGATATGAAAAAAGTTATACAATACTAAACACGATTTTAAATATTACGAACAATTTTAGAATCTGACAACTTTTAGTGGATAATGGCAACACCCAAAAGTGGTTTAGGTAGTGGCAGCCTCACAAAATCCACATAGCAAAAAGCTTGCCAACAAGCCCCATGCTCATTATCAGATGACAAATGCCATAAACTTCAGATAAAGGTAGAGAGAGGACCACAAGAATGGCAATATAAAAATAAAATTCAAATGAAAGTGATTTCAAAACCCAAGCAGTACATATCCAGTTTTCCATGGAAGTATGGATAAGAGCTCAGTATGGCCACAGAATAGCCATTGAGAACAAAGAACTGAATGCTTATCAGCAGATGGGAACCTTTGAAAGATACAACAATGGCAATTAATGCAGCATTGTGACATTGCAGACACAGAGAACAGTCCAAATTCGACCATATTGGTATATTACAACCAAAGGAATCCAGTCTCTTATAACCTAATAACAGCATGCAGATGACTTTCATGTTCTTTGTATGACAATATGAAGAAGAAGAGCTTAGCAGAAAATGCAGTGTAAAATAAGAAATGAATCAGAAGATTTTGTAGCTTATTTGATTGGGATATTATATGGTATCCCTCTGATGTTTCACACTAGTAAATTGAACAGAAACTCCTTACAATCTGAGAGAAAAACAATCCCAGATATGTGAAGAAAATATGACAAGAACCAGCAATTCTGCCAGGAATTACAGCAACTGAAAAAATTAAAGAAGAAAAAGGGAAAAAAAATTAATACCCTATTGTTTGATGTACCACTACTGGCATGCCTTGCTGGAGATATGCATGGTACATTAATTGGAACTGATCTTCCAGAGTGTATATCCCGCAATCTGATTTTACACCTCACTCAAATGCCAAGAAAGGAACCTAAATTTTCGCTATTGAAATAGAATAGAAAAAAGAAATCAAATTGCAAACCTTGCAGAAAATCCCTTATAACTGCTCACTCTGAATATGTATATTTCAAATCGATAACCCTCGTTAGTGCTATAAGATCAATTTCTTGTAAGCTGACATGGTAATGAGGCAGTCGTATAAAATTCACAAATCCTTCACCTGTTTATGCAAATACATTCATCCTACATTATATCTTCTGGTATCCGATAATCCAAATAACAGATCTCCTAGGCAGCAATTCCTGAATAAGAAACAAACGAACAGATGAATTAACAAATGCAGCAAGCTGGCATTCACCTCTCAGCCCTAAAGCCTCAACATAGAATGAGATAAGGAATGATACTAATTAAGTTTGATTTTAAAGTCCTTACTGATTTCTTCTGAGTTATTTACAGTAATATCAAGTTCATACAAGCCCCCAGAAAAAAGTTCCAACGTATATTCACCAATGCAAACTGTTAAAAAAGCAAGCATAAATGCAGAGAGGTTGGATAAAATAATTGACACCTACAGACTCTATCATGGTACCACAAGAAAAGTAAATAGTAGGCTGCCCTTACACGAGGTGAAATCAGACATGACACATGACTAAAGATAATCTTCAGAGTCCATTCCAAAACAATTGTTACATAGGCAAAACAAGTATAATCTCCATCTTAAAACCGACTCCATGAACTTCAAACAAATTAGTTCCACCTTATATAATGCCTTATCTTTATTCTTTTCGACATGCCAAGAAACAAGTTTATGTTATGGTACCTAACATCAAAGACACCAAAGCTATGGGTTTCAAACATCAATAAATTATGACCGCAATACCTTCTAGGACAAGGAAATTTTCATATAGAGTCAACAAAGTTCAACTGAAACCTTTAAGTTGAAAGCAGTTTTTTCCATCCTGGTGAATCTTGAGTAGATCTAACCTAAAGTAAGAGCCTATTTCCAAAGGTCCACTTCATGAATCTAAAGATTATTACCTCTATTGGACTGTCTACTTGAAACATTGTAACTTCCGGCATAATCCTCAGAGGTTCTTACAGTAACATCTGAGGATATATTGCCAAGCCCATAATCAAACGAGCTAGAACCATCCAAGTCAGGAGTCGCAGACCGCCAAGTTGAGTCACCATAAACTGAACCACCTCGGTAAAGATCCCCATAGGACCCCTCAAAATTTCCAGTTGACCCAGCAAATGATGATGTTGGCGCTGCAACAGTGCCACTGGTTCTTCCATATCCTCTCCCACCCAAACCATAGTTGTCATCAGTACTCCCATAACCAGCACTCCCACCAATGTAGCCAGAAACATTCCCTGCACTTTGTGCAGGAGAAGGGCTCCAATTAGCCCCACTTCCTAAAGAACCAAAACTCCCACTTCCAGTCCCCAAGTAACCACCGGGGCTGGAAGCATTTGTGACATTGCTAAGGCCTGCATTTCCCCAGACATTCCGAGTAGAAGAGCTCAAAATAGAATCATTTCTTCCACTTCCAACACCATAGCCAATAGGAGTGTTATATCTGTTTGAATTCCCACCATAGTAAGGACTAATTAGCCGCCCGTATCCAAGACTGTTGCCAAAGTTGGAACTCCTGCCATAGCTTGGGCTCATTCCTGGTTCCATATTCATACCTATTCCATATCCTGTATTGTTAAATGGAGGAAACCCACTTCTACCACTAGCAAGAGGATTAAACCTACCATCCATCCTGACTCCAAAGCCTCCAAGTGGGCTTAAATTATATCCCTGCGCATAACTATTGAGGAAGTTGGCAGCCCTACTCAAACCATAATTATATCCAACCATAGGGCTGCGGCTGGGGCCTGGAGATAGTTCTTTAGGAACTGCCCTCTTGACCTCAACCAGTTTCCCATTGAGTTCATGAAATGTTTTATGCAGGACTCTGTCTACTGCATCCTCTGAATCATAAGTGATGAAGCCGAACCCTCTTGGCCTCTGCGTGTTATGATCATACATCACCACTACATCAGTAATTGTACCAAACTGATCAAAGTATTTTTTAAAGTCACTCTCAGTGACAGTAGATGCTAATCCTCCAACAAAAATCTTTTTTGTACGTCCAGGACTGGGAGATCCAGTGAAACCACTTATGTTCCTGCTTGGAATATGATGATCATCCCTGGGAACAGCCTTCTTTGCCTCAACCTGAAAATTGAGCATTCAGCAAGTTTAATCAAACAATTGCGCCACATTTTCCGTCTGAACCAAACAATTTGTTAGAAATCCACTCAAAACAAAATAATATCAAAGTCAATGGCATAAAACAGTTTATATTCATTACTTGATGCCCAAAGAAGAAAAATTGGCAAACTTTGACTTATCACAAATCTCTATTAACCGAGGATAAACACCATCTTTCTAAAGGCATTTTCTAATCTGTAAGGTATGAAGGATAGTCATAATCAAGGCTCTCACCGTGCGACCATCAATCGTATGTTTATCCATAATTACCCTCTCAGCAACAGCAGGATCAGCAAAGACAATGAAACCAAAGCCACGGGCACGACCTGTGACACGATCTCTCATGATCATTGCCTCCACCACCTCTCCATACTTCCTGAAATACTCCTTGAGACGTTCTTCATCAGTGTCCCAAGATATCCCACCAATGAAGAGCTTTCCAAGATCTGATTCCATTTTATCTGCAATCACTCTCATCAAACATTAATTTCAAAAAAAAAAAATCTAATCTGTTCTCAAAACAAAGTGCCACAATTGAATTCAAAGATTAAAATTTTCAAATTCAATCAGAATTTTATCACCAATTGAATAAATGAAACTCTTTCACTACTTAAAAAGCCAATGAACTATTCAATCAACATCGGCAGCTATAAATGATCCATCCTTATTTAAAAAGAAAAGAAAAACAAAACAGATCAAAATGTGAACAATAACAACAATCAAACAGGAAAACTAAGAGAAACAACATACCTTTTGTTATGAAATACAGACAGAATCTGATCAAAGACAAAGTGGGTAATTGTCAAATCCAATAAGGATCATCTGAAAACTTCATGCACGAATCAGGAAATAACCCAAGTTTCCTAACAAACAAAAAAATAGAAAATTTAGACCAAATTATGTGTATCAAGTCAAAGGAAATATCGGAGAAAGATGAAAAAAAAAAGGGAAAGCAACAGACAGAAGAAGAAAAAGAAGAAAATTTACCATCTTGGAAATGACCCAGATGAGAAAATGGGAAGGGAATTAAGATCTGAGATGGGAAATGATGACAATGGAAACAGAAGAGTTGTTCATTTTTTTTTATCTCTCTTTAAAAAGGCTTTTCTCTCTTCTCCTCTCTCTCTCCTCCTCTGTTTCTTTCCTGTCTTTCTTGGTTATTCCACTTCTCTTAATTAATAAAAGAAATGGAATTTGAAGAGAGAGGTAGAGAGAGAAGTGAGAGAATATATATGGAGAAAGATTGAGATTGGCAATCTCTGGTGCAAGAATATTTGGAGCTGCCTAAAGAGTAATGGCAGAAGATGGTGATTTTTTTTCCTTTTTTAAAGAAAATTAATAGTAAAATATTAATTTTCATTTTTGCAATGTTTTGACATTGAATCAAGTTGTACCCTTGATAAGCAAATGGCATAACTATTCCTTGCTTGGATTGCATGTTAGAACCAAGTTTCACCTTTTGCATTTTTTATCATGAAACAGACTTTTGGACAACTTTATTACACTTTAATTTTGCATTATTTTATTTTAATTATTTTAATTATTAATTTTTCTACTTATTTTATAGAATATTACAGACAGGTTGGTTCAATTCTTGGCATGCTGTTGTTGTCTAAGTTCATGTCACAATGATACAGATTGAGTCTGGCTGGCTTCAGACCACACAAGAAATTAGTGGAGTTACAACTTACAGCCAGGTTAGTTCAAATGTGTATTTTATTTTATGTTTTTTCTCCATTTTTCCTCAGGAAAAAAACACAAAGGCTTAAACAAAACATCATCAGATTATTACAGTTTCATGGCACTCATCATGTCTTGTTCTGGACTGTTTGAAGTGTCCAACAGTTATCTGATCTTAAACCACTTCATATAGCATTGGTTTTGAGTTATGTGAAATACAAGTACAATCCCATGTTTTGTTTTGTTTAGGACATTCAGATTTGATGCATTCACAAGAACAAAATGAAGAACATCTGATCAGGCAAATCTATTTCTTAACCTCTTGTCTAAACCTTAAATTCAATGTTAAAGGTATGTTCAATGACTGTTCTTGCATGCGTGGTTGTTCTTGTAATTTTCTAAAATATTGGTGAACAACTATTTGCAGTTAGACTGGTATAAATTTATTCTGGTGTAAGCAGAAAGCAAGGCCCAATGCCTAATTTAGTTTAGAAAAGAGATTGGTTTGTAGTGAAGATATTTTGGGATATTTAATGATTTGGCCTGCAGTTTTTAAACTTAGTATAAGAGAATAAACAATCTAAGAAACTGTGCAAGATCCAAAGAAAATCTCATAGGAAATTCAACTTGGGTTGTCAAAATAAAATATAATGTAGGCCACAACTGTCATCCAGTTCTAAATTGATTCCCAAATGGCCAAATCCCGTTATTTTTCTCAATCAACTTCTCAGTGACAGAAAATTCACAATATTCAATAAATAAGAAATAAAGCAGAAAAACTATATTGCTTGAGAATGTTTCACTTGCCATTATGATTAATGATGATTGCCTTTGTTGTTTATGAAAAACAGGAAAGTGCAGTCTGATAAACAGTTATCAAACTGGAATAAAACCGTGAGTCTTCGGATCACAGCGGACAATATCCTGCAGGTTGAGTTCGAGTCTCCATGATTATGATTGTAATATGACTTGTAATTGGATTCACTCTCCCTCTTTACGTACATTGGCTTCTGCCTTTCCTGTAAAAGGCTCGGATTGATGTCTCATTGAACTTGACATGGAAGTTCCTTCTGCTTATTCGACAGAGAAAACAATACTACTTTTCTGGTGCTGAAGGGAAAATAGAATGCAAAAGAAACTGAAGTGTCCACTAATAATTTGATCCTGGAGTATCCCAAGTCTCAGGAATGACACTGTGAAGTATACAGCAATCTGGGTGGCCAGATTCCAGAGAAGACAGAGAGGAAACTGATCGATCTTCACGTGCAAACACAGCCTCTTCTATCTTCTCCAAGATCTCTGATGCAGTTGGTCTATCTTGTGGTGAATGAGCTACACAGTTAAGAGCAATATTTAGCAAAGGAAATGCCCATTGCAGTGCAGCTTTGCTGACCTCCTTGTCGAAGACCTCTCCAGTCCATTCTTCCTTCACCACCGACCTGACCCACTGAGGAAGGTTTACTCCAGTTTTTTCCACATAACTCCAGTAGGATGACTCCGAAGCTGAAAACATCGCCTTGTTCGGATAAACTTTTCTGGGTTGCAGTATAACCATTGGAGGAGAAGAGGCAATTCTTTTTCTGGTCTAAAAGCTTTGAAATCCCATATTGACTTATTAATGGTTCCATGTTTTCACCCAACAGTATGTTTGAGAGCTTTAGATTTCCATGAGGAATGCATTCCTGGCCATTGGAACTCTGATATATGAATGGCAAACCCCTGGCAATGTCCCTTGCCATGGTTAGTCTAAGTCTCCATGGAAATTCTCTTTTACCCTCAATGTAGCCTGGAGGTAACAAACCAATTCTCTTTATTTTCAATTACCTACATGAAGATATAACAAGATCAAGCAGTTGAAAGAATTTAGGCATTGCAGATTTGCAGTCCGAAATATGTCCAAATTTTCACAGGTTTGTGCAGAAGCCTAATGCAATGTTACTATGCTTGAGCACCTGCGTAAATGAGTATTCTCAACTTACCTTGTAGCAAGTTTTGGAGACTACCATTGCTTTGATACTTGTAGAACAGAAGCTTTTCTTCATTAGGACAACTGTAGCCAACAAGGGGTAGAATATTTCGATGCTTCACGTTCCCTATCCGCCTCATTGTCTGGCCAAACTCTTCAAAAGATACCTGCAATTTCTTCAACCTTTTGACAGCATAAGTGGCATTGTTCTTAAGTATTACCTTGTAAAGGCTGCTGAAAAGCCTCTGGCTTTGTAAATCAGCCGAGGCATCTAGGAGATCATCAAGTTTAAAACATTCACGGTCTTCAACAAAGAACACAAGTTCTTGTTGCCTATCGTCAGACTTCATTTCCAGTTTAGCATTGACAGGAGGAAATTTGAGAGGAGATTCTTTAAAAGCCTTTAGCATTGCCTTGAATTTCGTTTTTCTTTCAGCCCTCCTTCTCATATAGAATACGAATGTGAAGACGAATGCAATGCTAAGAAATAAGACCATCATAATCAACAATAGGCTGTTTGACGTTTCACCACCGGACTCACTTATGGCTGTGGGAGCTGGAGCTGGAGCTGGAGCTGCAACCTGTTTATCCTGTTCTGTTGTGTTTAAATGACTATCTCTCTGTAATGCAATTGATTCCATGGAGTACCTATAAACATGCTTGAATTTGTGTTCCATATGTGGACGGATGGGAGTAAAATGATTGTTAGAGATGTCCAAGCGCTTGAGGTTTTTCAACTTGGTTAGAGTCCAAGGAACTCTCCCACTTAAAGAATTACTGCTTAGGTTTAGGTACCTCAGCCTTGGACAGCAAGATATTGAGCTAGGTATAGTTCCGTGTATGAGATTTCGAGCTAAGCTAAGAACTTCAAGCTTTTGGAGCTTGCAGAGGGCATCTGCATCTATAACCCCACCAAGATTCAAGTTTTCAAGCCTTATTTCTACAATGGAGGTACCATGCTTATTGCACTTCACACCTTCAGACATATGCAAGCAGGGACTTTGTGACAGAATATTCCCTCGAGTTCCTAGTGTATTTTCGGGATCGAGAGATTGAATGAAGCTAAGAAAAGATTTGGATTCATGCAACTCACCTCCCATACAGACCGTGGTAAATACGGAAATAACTGCAATGCATATTAGATTCTTCAGAATCAGGCCAAGATCTCCCCTTCTCTGCATCTTTAGACTGCCTTTTTCAGCCATCGGAACTTGCTTAAGGGGTACTTCAGCAAGACACCCTGAAAGAATCACAATATATTAGATAAGGTCATTTTCTGTCTTAGTTTCCAAAGCTTACTGTCTGTATTTTTCCCAATTAATTATACAAATGTAATCTGTTGTCTTCAATGAGACAATAGACTTATACAAGAATGTTACTGAGACATCTTCAATGTCTTGGTCACAATCTGTTGGTTGCTGATTGCAGCTTTGAGCTGTCATAGACTCTTGGAAATACTTAACAAGAACAATGCCCGTCCCTTGGAACATCCTAGTTAACTAAAATGGCGGCTTCAAAGCGGTTATTCGTCGGATTAATCAGGTTTTTTCACCATTAAACCTTGTGCTGTGAAGCCAAGAAGCAGCACAGACATGGACAAGCACAAAACAGCGGGCATAGACAAGCCAGCTTGGTATATCAATGTTTTACCATTTCTTTCTCTTAGATTAACCTGAACATGCATAAACAAGTGTATTTTCCTAACTAGCTGGCCTTTGGGGACGTCAAATTCATTGTTTCTGGGAATATTCCGATCTGCAAGATCAGTTAAAAGTGGAATCTAAAGTTCAATTATCAGCTTTCAGACATCCAAGAAAGACCTCATCCCTTTGTCTACTGAATTTACAGCTGTTTTTTATGGGATCAAATCAAAGGTTTCTGTCACTTATAAATTGCAAAAAACCTGAGACTTTCTCCTTTTCATGACTATAAATTCAACAATAAAGCAAGCAATTTCGATTTATATTCTTGGTTCTGTTAGTTTATCTGGGAATCATATGCACAACATATAACACTTCAAAAAAAAATCAGTGTTAAAAACAAACCTGACAAATAAACAAGAGAAAAAGAATAATCAAACACACAAATAAAATTTACAAGGTTCAGCAATTTACTTATGTCCATGACTGCACTAAGTTTTTCTCATTAATTTAATTTTTTGAAATATTTTACAAAAAAAAATTTACATATTTATGGTATAATCAAGCTATGACAATTTAAAGTAATTGAATTTCGTTCGACCGTGATACTAATTCTGTATAAGTATTATATAAGCTGAATCTTATCAAATTCTGCAAACTCCAATAATCAGATCCCATGATTTATTTAAGAACATCAATTATTCAATTTTATAAGTTCTATGCTATGCCAGAAACAGGTAGCTGAAAATTAAAGCATTAGAGGCCATATCAACAAGAGATGATTTGCTTGTCTTTCTTTTATTTAATTTAATGTATGCTAGTCATTATTAATTTCGCTTAGTTGTTTTCCTATTAAAAAAATGTTCCAATATCATATTGTTTAGATATATAGAATTCAAAGAATGGAAGCCATGCTTCTACACCAAAGCCCATGGCAAGGCATTTAAAATTTGATTTCGGCTCAAAAGTCAACCCATGAATTTTTTATATGATTAATTTTTTAATTGACTATTACAAGCAAACTTTTAGCAGAAAACTATAATATTTTTACTAAAAACTGATATTTTCAATAAGATTTTTCAATAAAAATTTTCTTAAGAAAGTTTGATAGGTATTCTATAAAAACAAAATTTTTTATCAAATATAGGATTTTTTTATCAACAAATTAGACATTGTTATATTAATACTATATATTCTAAAAGATGATGCAAAGTTGAATTTGTAATTTTTAATTTAATCATATAACATTCTAAGAATGTGCTTTATTTTTTAGGTATAATTCCCTTAAAAATTGTTTCAAATAGTTAGGTTGACCTATTTACGTAAAATCATTTTCCCATTCAAATTAACATTTCTCAACCTTATCAAATACTTTAAATTACTCCACCTTATACACAACGCATAGAATCATTTTAAATTCATCTTTTCCAAAAATACACGCGTCTGCAAACAGATTATAATTTAATTTAAATGATTTTATGTTACATAATAAAAGATAAATCCTTTATTAATTTAAATTTAAAATATAATATCATTTAAATTTTTTAAAACTTTATTTGGATTTGACGGAAAAAAGCTTTGATTCGCACTAGTTTTGATTCTTGTAATGCTAACAAATGGACGATTTTTAGATCAAATTCCAAATGAAACCTTTAATCAAAGTACACATAAACTTTGATGCAAAATTCTCCAGCACTTTACTTTTTGTTTTTCTTTTGGAAATGGAAAACCAGTCAGGCCATATCATGAACAGGCTATGGCAATAATTCCAAACAAAATTGAGTGTGACAGCCATGGAAAAAATGGTGTGTTCGTTACCCAACTTCCTATAATAAAATATATTGTCTCTGCTCCACGCCAAGAGCTGCTTTCACAACATTTCTAAAGGCCATTTGCTTGAATGTCACAATCTCTTTGGTTGGCTCGTCATCAACCATAGCCATTAGCATGTTCTTTACAGCTAGGCTTGCCCCATTCAACACTTTGAAATCAAGTATGAAACCCTTTTTTAGTTATGATTTGCTTTTGACTTTGCTTCAAATACAATCCAAATTTCATTTCATCTTTATCTAAGTTTAAAAGTTTTGTGTTTGAAAGCTGAACTTAAAAAAAAACAATCAAAAAGACAGAAAAATTCATGTTCAAGACACTAATAACTTACACACAATCATTGAAAAATCAAATGTGTTCAAATCAAATCCTTACAATATTTTTAACTACAACCCAAATCTCATCTCATCTTTATCTAAGTTTTGAAGTTTGGTGTTTTAAATTTGAACTTCAAAAAAATAAAATATAAAAAGAGAGAAAATTCATGTTTAAGACACTAGAAACTTACACAATCATTGGAAGCTCGGATCCAGATTAAATTTTATATTTGTGAAATCACTATGTACAAATTAAACTTAAACCAAACTCTCTTCAAAACCATCTCTCTTTGGCCAAACTTACTTGAAAGAGGAATTTGAAGAGGGAAAACAACCCTTAATTTGGATGTACATGATCCAAAATCAACCATAAACACTAAGATTTAAGTGAACAATAAACAATACAAAAACCTATTATACCTAATTTAGTTAATATCTAGACTGATTAAGCTTAGTGATCATGAAGAACCTCCATGATCATCATTTTCGTCATCATCAACTTCATCAAAAAAGGGGTCCTTGAGCAGCTCCGCCGCAGACGGCCGTGCCCTCGGCTGAGCAAGGCATCTCTCAATGAATGCTTTCACCTCCGGATCTTTAACCTTGCTCAAGGCCTGAGGCCTCACGCCACTTGACACTTTCTTGTAAATCTTGGCCACGTTGTCACATTCACTGTAGGGAATTTCCAAGGTTACCATTTCAAGCACACACATTCCGAACGAGTATATGTCGACAAGTTCTGTGTAATGTTCCTCGTACAACTCCGGCGCCATAAATTCCGGCGTCCCGAGAATCGAATGTGCTGAATGATTTTTCCCGACGATTGCAGCCAACCCCAAGTCACCAATCTTAACCTGTTGAAAGATTAGTGTCAATTATACAAACAGTGACTAAAACCATAAAGCAATGATAAGAGAATTATATTCTCTATCTACCCTTTTTGCTTTGCTTTTTCTTACTTTTTCTTAGTGACCAAACAGGTAAAAAGAAAAAGGCATACCTGACCGGTGTTTCCATTGACAAAAACATTGCTGCAATTAAGATCTCTGTGAATGATACAAGGCTCATGCGTATGCAAATAATCCAAGCCTTTTAAAATCTGCTTCGACCATTTCTTCAATGCCTTCATTGAAACTTGCCTGTGTTTCTTCCTGTAGGCCCTTAGATTCCCGGAAGTACAGACTTCAGTTATGAAATTCAACGTGTTGTGTTCCTCGTCGCGCCAGACACTATACAATGAGATTATGTTGTTGTTGGTTAATGATCTTAATAACCGAACCTCCGAGTAAAGCCTGTCGATCATGGAGGGATCGTTGGAGAAATTTCTCAGTTTGACTTGGTTCCATGCAACTTCAATGCCTTCTTCTTGATCAAATGCACGGTAAACTTTCTTGACTGCGCCGGAACCTAGGAGTTCAGTATAACGACCATATCGACCGGTTGGATCGATCTCGACAAACGGCTCGGAATCCTTATCGGACTGGTCAGGATTGACGCTAGGCATCTGCTCAGGAAAATAAACAAAAATATGAAAAGTCTAGATTTAAATACCCTAAAAATATTAAAAACTTGCAAAGATCTTAACATAAAAGAGAAGAATGTTAAAAACCCTGAAAACCCATGAAACCTAAGACAGTTTTATCATCAAAAACTAAGGTTTCAAGCCAAAAAAACAGGAAAAAAAAAGAGAAAAAAAGGTTTACGAAGAACTCACCATAAAAGATAGATGCGAAGCAGAAAGTTTATCTGCAGAAACGGAACACGAAGCATGGAAAAACTAAAGGGATTTTGAAGAGTGGTATTTATAGGGGGAAGTTTTTTAGGTTAAAATTTAGGTGGATTTAACTATGGTTAATTTACATTTAATGATTAACCTATATAGGTTTAATTTATGGGTTTTTATGGTAAGTAAAAAATTTAAATTAGATTAGGAATTTTGAATTTTTTAAAATAAAGATTTTAATTAGCAATGAATGATGGAATATTCTTGTAAATGAAAAAAATTAATTTTTTTACAAAAAATTATTTTAGTTATTTTTTCGGAGTTGTAGTTTTAATTTTACCCATACTTTTGGATATTTTTGGATGGCGACCCAATAAAAAGTAGAGATATCAAATGATCTCAGTAGAATAAGTCTAAATTCCACGACTTTGACTTTGAATTTTGAAATGTTTTGGGTTTTGCTTTAGTCAAAGATGCAACAATGTTTTGCCGTGTGTTTGGTTTGCAAGAAAGTCGTTGAAATAAATTTAAATTTGGTAAGAATTTAGTAGGAATTTGGGGTTACGAAATATAAACAAGGATGAATCATATGTATAGGTTGACAAAAGAAACTAAGACTATAATTTAAGCAATAACCTAAGCTAATTAAAATTCTAGGATTTATTTTTAAAATCTTTTTGTGTTTGAAATTCGTTTGGATTCTTAATATTTAAGGCTCAAGATTAATCATTATAATAACATAATTATTATTTTCTAATTCACCATTAGACCACAACTGTTTCCTCACATGGGAAACCCAGAATATCAAGAATTATAACTACTATTATATATGATCTAAGTCAAAATTTAATTAAAAATAAAATAATATCAAAAGAATTATAGAAGCTAGGATCCCAAGTTTTTGAGGTAGGCATTTTTTTTTCTTGTGACATACTAGGCTTTTGCTATCTAAATTATTAAAACATGAAGAAACATGTGATTCTATGGTGAAGCTGTTTTGGCCATTCTTATTCTTAGCGTACAATATTTTTACATTTGAAATTGCATGTGAGACCCATCAATGCATTCTTCGATAATCAACCCTTCTAAAAAATGTTGAAGATTGGCCTTCAAATCTCTATTTAAGATAAGTTAAGACTTTAATAGCATAGAAATAATGTGAGTTTCTTCATGCATATCCTTAGATACATATCTCTTGGATTTAGATTTGGCTTGATTTATAGGAATTGAAAAATTGATTCAATTAAATTGAACGATTTAGATCGGTTTGATTTCTAAAAAAATTGATTTAGATTTGAATAAATGATATCATGAAATCACGTACATTCAGATCAATTCAAATCCATATCATAATCAAATATTTTGTTCTTTACTATTTTGTAATTTTTACTATTTGAATTATAAAAGCCCAATTTCTATATATCAATTCAATAAAAAACTCAAGTTAAAATTAAAGCAAATTCTTAAGTCCAAACCCAAAAATCTAAATAATCAATCTAAACCAACTTGATTCATGCAAATGGGTTCGAATTAGATTTTTTTTTATGCAATTTGGATACAAAATCGCAAAATAAAAAACTTGCATAAAGAATCAAGATTTGGTTTAATGGCTGTTATATTTTTTCAAAAAATATTAAATTCAAAATTCAAATACCCTTTCCCTTTATATCTTTCTATAAAAAAAATTGCATAAATAGAATGGAATCAACAAAATTTAAAAATTCGATCTGATTCAATCTGCTCTTATATAACAATTGGGGTAGGCATTTTTGGGGTAAACACTTTTAATGGCGGTTGATTCTAAAAATGTCTACCCCAATTGTTATATGGAAATTGGAATAGGAACCAAAACTCAAATTTGTTAAGAATCACATGATTGTGATGCGTTTTTAGTTTTATATGAACATATAACTCCCCCAAGTCTTTGAATCAACGAAAGAAGACCTATTCAACCTTTCTTTAATAATTTGACAAGTCTTATCTAAGCAGAGATAAGAATTAAAAAAAAAAATCTTATTTTGCAGTTTGTGTGTATTTGGGCATATTGAAGCAAAGTAGACTCACCATAGCCAAGTCAGATAAAGAGTTTATAATCACCCAACTGGTATTAAATTAGACAAAGTAAACTATTTAAATTGAGATCATTAGTTCGAATTTGTAACCCTCAAATTTAAAACAACTCCAACATTTCTTTTGTTTACAAAGCAAATTTTTAATAATTGGTGACAAAAGTGAAATTGATCGAATTCGAACTCAAACTTTACAATATGTTATAACTTTTTTAACAACTCATTTAAGAGGTTGGTAACACTTAAATATTTTTGACCAAATAGTTCATTCATTTTTTTCATGATAATATTAAATCATAACATTATCCATTCCTTGATCATAACCTTACAGAAGCTTAAAGTGTTATGTTCGCCTGTCATGATGATTATCCACTTTTTTTTTCTTGGTTGCAATCTACATTATAATGGAACTAATTTTGGGAGCCCAAATTTTATACAAAGAAACCTTATTGCACTATAACTTGTGCAAGCATGTGGGAGGACAATGACCATTGTATTTCTAATGCATTCATTTACAAAATGATTAGAAAAGAATTGAGATATATTATAAAATTTAAGTTCGAATCTTAACAATAAACTATCCTCAATTATATAAAAATTATTTCTTTAACATTTTTTTTATTTTTACAAAATAGATTGTAGTCTAGAGATAAGAAAAAAAATTTAAATATTGATATTTGAATTCTAAATTTATTAAAAATCATCTCTTAAAATTTTGTATAAATCAATGAAATTAAATCTCGAGTTTAATACGCTTTATTTTTATTTTTCACATTTTTTGCCTTAGCCAATCACCAATTGCAAATCCCTTATTTGCCGTTTACAACAACATGAATTCAATACAAGATTAGTTATTCAAACATATTATACAATATGTGTGAAATATAAAAGATATAGATACACAAAAAAATTCATAAGAATTTATATCTGTATTTTATGTTATTATTTATTAATTGACACGTGACATTTTATTATTTTTTACATGATAATTTTTTAAAATTTTTAATATTAAAAAAATAAATTTATTAACAATAATATATTTGAATTGGTTCAAGAACTTGTCTAATCTAACAAAAAAAAATCAGTGTTTGCTATATTTATACTGAAATTAAAAGAAATTTTTTGAGGTTTGACACGTGACGAGAGTTATTTACTTGTTAAACAATAGTTATATTTTTTTTTAAAAAATTAGTAATTATAAAAAAAGTAAATAATAAGTAAAATAAAAATTATTTTTATTTATACAATTTCTAAATTAAATTAAAATTAAAATTATTAATAATCATATTAATATTCGGACTGAATTTGAGGCCCGGCTTGACTACAGCCCGGTCCATGGATTATATTCCTGTCCTGATTATATAAACAACGAAAAAAAAAATCAATTTCTGGTACTTATTTATTAGGTTTTTTTTTTTGTTCTTTGTTGCTCTTTCACAATTTCCCCAATCTCCTGAAAGAATGTCGTCGACGACACTATCGCTGAGTGAAATCGACTCGGCGATCAAACTCATTGACGTGAAAAAGGAGGAACTCAAGAAAGCGTTTGATGATCTTCAAACCTACTCTTTGCAGCTTTCTTCTTTCTCAATCTCCTGGTCTGATGTGGAATCTCACTTCGCCGCAATTCAAAACTCGGTAATCCAACGTTTTCGCCTCCTCGAGTCGCGCGAGTCTGCTAACAGTTCTGTTGATGCTGTTCCCGTTTCGGAGGTTACTCCGGGCTCGTCGCACCCAGTCTCGTCAAAACAGGAAGAGCAACCGTTGGCGATTGCGGACCGAGTTGCATCTGCCAGTGAGTTGGTGGTGAATCGGTCCTTAATTCAGGTGACACCTTTAAATGTTGAGCAACCATCGTCGTCAAATTCAGTGGCAGTGCAGGCTGATGGCTCAGCTCCGGCGTCGGGCCGTATTGACTCGGTGGTGCCTCGGCCGGAGCTGAAGGAGTTCTGTGAGAGAATGGACGGGAAGGGGTTGAGGAAGTACATAAATGACCACGTAAAAGAGCGGGAAGCTATCCGGATGGAGCTTCCAGGTGCTCTAAAGTGTGCTCCGGATCCTGGGGCAATGGTTTTGGATGCAATGGAGGGGTTTTATGCAGAGAATCCGCAGTCTAAACGCGAGAGAGACCCAGAATTGTTCGGTTTGAGGAGGGTTTGCGTGTTTTTATTGGAGCAGTTGATGGAAACTGGTACAAGTTTTAGTGATGAAGTGAGGGAGAGAGCAAAGAAGTTAGCTTTAGAGTGGAAAAGCAAGGTCAGGTTGACCAAGGATAACACTTCGGAGACGTTGGCGCTTTTGCATTTAGTGGCAACTTATAGTTTGGGAGACGTGGCTGATAAAGAGGAGCTTGTTGGTTACTTTTTTACCATCGCTAGATACCGGCAAGCCACAATGTTGAGTAGGTCGATTGGTTTAGAGGAGAAAGTTCAGGGTGAGGTTATTGGTTTCTTGATTAAATCTGGTTCTTATCATGCGAAGTTAGATTTATTTGATTTTCGGATTGGTGTTATGCTTGTTTCCAATGTTTTATTTGCATTTAAATTTCTTTCATTTTGGTCATAGCTGATGAATTTTATCATGGATGCTTGATGTATTATGTGTGATTGAGTTTTGAGAATTTAAGTTTTCTAATATGTATTGATTTGCCAATCTTTCTAGTGGTTTAAGGTATATGATTCATGGTGATGCAGTGATGCTATTGGTGTCTTGGTTGAATTGATTCTTGGCACTTGCACTTAGATTTATTTGATTTTACGATTTGTGTTTGTGCATCTTTTTCTAACTCTTTTATGTGCATTTATAGTTCTTTTATTAGATACAATAAAAAGGTTCTTCTATGAGATAATTTGCTGCATATGAGAGCACGGTCAGATGAGTTTCAGTTATCTAATTTCTGAATCTTAGTAGATACATACACCCACTATAATTTGACTCAATTAAATGCCTGAAATCCTAGGGAGCTTAGGATCTTCTATGACGCTCATGTTGGATTCTTGATGCCTTGAATTTTTATGTAATTTCTTACTTAGGAAATGAATATTCTTTTTTGTTATATTAAAAAGAAATTTAGAACTTTGAGCAAGAAAATTTAGATAGGTGACTTACATTGATTAAAAGTTTTATGGTTAGAATGGCCTACTCGGTTGTCACTGACAAGATGCAAGTGAAACACGTAAGCACAGTGACTTCCCAAAAGACAACAAATTGTTTCATGGACTAGAAAAGAAATAAGAAAAGCATGGGTACATCTTTTTCTTGATTAAAAGGATTCTGGTTAGAATGGTTTACTTTGTTGTCGCTGACAAGATGCAAGTGAAACATACAAGCACGGTTACTTCCCAAAAGACAAAAATTGTTCATGGATTAAAAAAGAAATAAGGAAAGCAAGGGGAGATCTTTTCCTTGCATCAAAATCAATGTGTGCTTATTTAATGTTGTAGCTTATTGTTTTCCCATTTAAGTAATCAGCTCAAGCTGTAATTCAGGGTCATTGAGCATTTATTTCGGGCATAGAATTTACATAATTTTGTGCCCCCTTTTAAGATTTAGTATTCTCACCCTCATGCCAGTAATGATCTTGTGGTTTAAGGAGTAGCTTCTGATGAAAACAGTCTTGCCTATCTCATGTGTTGCAGATTTGATTCAAAAACTGTTAGATAGTGGCAAACAGCTGCTTGCTGTGAAGTTTGTATTTGAGTTTGGGCTAGCAGAAAAATTCCCACCAGTCCCTCTTTTGGAAGACTATCTGAGTGAGACAAAGAAGCTTGCTAAGCAAATTTGCAAGGATGGAAAGAACTCTCTTAAATCACAGGTAAACTTTCATTTCCTGCAATCTTTTCAGGGTAGAATTCATTTTTTTTTAATTACTTTTCCTTATGCAGAATGAAGCCACAGCCAGAGAAATTGGTGCTTTGAAAGCTGTAATTAAAGTAATCCAAGAGGGCAAGCTAGAAATTGAGTATTCACAAGAGTGTCTTCAGAAGCGTATTGAGCAGCTTGAGAAGGAGCAGGCAGACAGGAAACGCCCTGCAACAGATCCTGCTGCCAAGCCTCAGCCGCAGCAGGCAAGTCAGCAGGCCATTCAGCTGGCCGGTCAGCAGGCAAAGAAGAAGAAGAAGAAGCAGGCACAGGGAAAGCAGCAGCAGAGTGGCAATAAGCGTCCTAGAACGACTGCAACCGTCATTCGTACGGCACCCTCATTGGGCGTTGCTGGTTCAAGTTCAGCTGTTCCCCCATTCCAGCAATCTCATCTACCACCAGGAGGCTTATTGCCAGATCGTTCTGCTGCATATTTGAGCTCGCCAGCTGGTCCTTATGGCTTGGCTGGCGCTGCTCCTGCTGTTAATGCTTATGTAGGCTCATCAGCTG
Organism: Heritiera fomes; assembly: GCA_032173925.1. Taxonomy (NCBI): domain Eukaryota; kingdom Viridiplantae; phylum Streptophyta; class Magnoliopsida; order Malvales; family Malvaceae; genus Heritiera; species Heritiera fomes. The sequence goes on along the minus strand of JAPDPM010000023.1, from coordinate 2,378,165 downwards.
CGTTATATGGTTTGGCTGGAGCCCCTATGGGTTACTCTGTGAATCAAAACCCTGCTGCAACCCATTTATATTCTTATGACAGACTGCCTACTTATGGTGCATATGGTTTACCACCACAGTACCATCCATCTTACCATCCACAATAACTTTTGTTAGTATTATCTTGTTGCCCATTGTATGCTTTTGGATGCTAGGGCATTGGCTTGACATTGATGCTCTGGTTGTTGGAAAGTGTTTCTGCTTTTTGATAATTGGATTATATTGCATAAACTAAATTTGATGACTGACTTTTGTTGACAGGTTGAGGCTATATGGTATTTTATTTACTGATAATTTTGCTAATTGACCAAAAGATTTATGTAAATTATGATTTTCTTATGAGATGACATTAATTCCCAAAGTAGGTCTTTCTTTTATTCAATCTTTTATCCTCCCCTTGCATGTTCACATTGCAGTTTTCTATTACCTTCCTCCTACCCCCTTTCTATTCCTGGGTTTGGGGAGAGGGGTTTTGGTTTTGGGTGCTGGTGAGGGTCCTGGTAACAAAGCTGTCACCATGAAATATCCCTCATCGGCATCTCCATCCAATGAATCCTCTTCTGACATGTGCACACAAGGAGAAAAGGGTTGACACAACCGCAACATATGTGCTCTCCATTTGTTGAATGGGTTTCCCCTGGCCCTGGAGCAACCAAAGTGGAAAACTTACCATAACAACTTGGAGTGAGAAATGGGAAGCAACAAAAACATCAAGCTTTCCATTTTTTATTATTATTATTTTTGGTTCATAGGGAGGTAAACAAAGAAAGGGAATCTGAACTTTGGACCTAATCTCTCTTAAGAAAAGATAATAATCGGTAGGTCAAGTTTTGGTTGTTCAAGCTTTCCATTATTTGCTCCGGGTAGCATTCTTTCTTGTTTTTATGAATAAAATAAGACTAACAGTCGTTTGGGAATCAATATTTGTTGTCCTGAGGCAAAATATGTGCATTTGCTAGTTCCTCCCAATACCTATTCCTGAGGTTGAGTTTGATGTTTTAGACAATGGGTTAGCCCATCCAACCTCATTTCTTTTTATCTTTGAGTTGGCCTGTCGTTGTTCTTCTTCTTTCCTCTTATCTTTATGACCTATGTTTGTTGCTCTAGAACTAGCATTTAATGAGTAGCTGTTATACATGGTAATGTCTGATAACTGGTTTTTTGCTCATCATGGGGTTAAAGTTAGTAGGTTTTCCTTCTTTGCATAAAAGGTCGAAACCTAAGAAAAGAAGAAGTTACACCGGTGCTGAGATTTGAACTTCATATTTAATGGATATGAGCTCTTAAAAAATAATTATATGAATCATTTGAATTAAGTTACATGATTAAAGTTAGCAGGCTTTTATAGTTCTAGGTGGTTAATATTTGTCTAACCCAATCTGAATTTGAGTGAATCAGGGAGAAGGGTTTGGTTGTTGAAGAGATTGTGATGTCTCTTTCCGTGGTATCATTATGAAACTTGCTTTGCAGAAAACAGTTGAAGGGACACTAGCTACACTCTGGAGCCTTGCCTGTTTCTTGCCATGCTCAGGGTTTTCTCTGCTTTGGAGTGTTGCTTTGGTATTAGATCCAGATTGCTTGTAAAAGTACCCAAAGCTTAAATTTCAGAAACTTTCGGTTGCAAATGGGCTGGAAACTGAACATAATTATACCTTTATTTGTATATATTTTACTCAAATTCCTTTGTCTCATTCTACATTGTTTCAAGCTACAATCATGAATGTTTACACCTTTTGCAGAAACAAAGCTTGTTATTATCTATAATATTTATTTTAACCCTTTTATGGACATTGTCAGCAAATTGAAGCCTTGGTCCCATAATCATTATTGTGTCCTGTATAATGTTTACAGCAATGTTTTATCGTATACAAACAAACAAGAACATGAATTAAAGTCTAGAAGGAATGTGTCCTGACATAGATTTTCATCTTTCAAAATTTGGGTGGAAAATGTTGTGTTTGCTCATGATTGATCTAAGACCTTGATACAAGTATTTAATAATTTATCGGTTAAATTCAATGTTCGGTTTAATTAGTTCACACGGTCCTTAAAAAGTTACTTTCAGTAAAATTGAAATTCAAATGGTAATATCTATTTTTAACTATAGAGCTTGAAAAAGGTCAAAAAAAAAAAACTGTAATAGACCAAGTGAACCAATTTAGTAAATTTTTTATTGTCACTTGTTTTATTTCTGTACTTTTCATATTTTACTTTAAGACAAAAGGAAAATGCTAATGTGTGGAGAAAATGGTTGAAAAGAGCTTGACATTTAGGCTCCGTTTGGTTCACATAAAATGACTTTTAGAAAATAATTTTTGAAAATTTGATTTTTTGAAAAAATTAATATTTTCTATTGTTTGGTTGATATGCTGAAAAATATTTTCTTTTTTTTTGGTAGAAGAAAAATATTTTCTATTGCTTGTTGTTTTAACTCAATATAGATTAAGTTGAGTTTCAGTGAAGTTTTTTTTTAACAGTGGCATAAGTTTAAAAATTATTTTTCCCTTTTGAAAATGGAAAGACAATTTTCCAAAATCTTTAAAGATTTTTCATTGACCGAATTTCATTTTCTATTAACCGAAAATGTTTTACAGATATCAAACACTGAAAAATGTGAAAAATATTTTTTGAAAAATGAAATTTGTGTACCAAACGGATTTGCTTGATAGGAAGGATGGAAATGGGTGAAGATGAAAAATTTAATAATCTGATGGTTAGATTTCATAACCACTTTTCTATTTTATAACTTAACCATTAGATTAACAAATTTTTTATCCTCACTATTTTCCATAATTCCTACCAAATAAAACCTTAGAGCTTAGGACGTGAATATTTGTGAAGTAAATTTCCAATCAATAAACCATAATTAGGTTTCAATAGAAAAAAAATCATAAATCATACCAATTTATAGTACAAATGTATTTCAAACAAAATCCAAATTCACAAGTACATTAAGGTAAGTCTACACTACATTCTAGCGCATAGATACCTTAAAACGAAAATACAGCCAAAGAATTTTTTTTTCTAAAAAAACAAAGTGGGGAAGAAAAAGTATGATCCGTGTAGATAACAGCAATGATTGGCTTGACAAAATGGGTCACCTTTTCAAGTTTTAATTATCTTTCAAAAATTAAAAAAAATAAAATTGATAATTTGTAAAAAAATTTATTTTGTGTAAAATCATACAAAACATAAAAGTTATCATATTATTATTACAATTAATATAGAAGCATCAAATATTAAATTCATTAATTAAAAAGATAATTCAATGCACGAAAATTTTATATTATAAAATTTAAAAAAGTTTATTTGTACACAGTATTCTTTTTATATTATCAGATAAATTGTTTTTGCTTGAATTAATAATCTTTCAATAGCAAAGAAATAATTTTTATCATTGTATCAAAATTTTTTTTATGTATAATTTTACCCTTAAAATTTTAATTCGTTATATTTTTTCGTATTATTTTTTATCATATTATATATTATATTTAAAATTTTTAAATAAAAAACCCATTATTAAAGTTAAATAAAATTTAAATTAAAAAAAAAGAAATTAGAAAAAGTGACAAGGCAAGGCAATGACACAACCCCGGACCAGAACCAGATGGGCAGATCCAATGTAACAAGTCAAACTCTGTCTTCTCTTCTGACAGCCTTCTCCAACACACAAAACTCACTTCTCCAACCATTTTTTCTAATTTTTAATTTAATTTAATTAAGACAACCAAAAAAATTGAAAATTTTCGAATGAATTTACTTATATACCCCTTCTCTTTTTCTGACAGGAATAAAAATCAACCCCGTTTTGACTCTCTCCTCTTCACTGTCTTGTCTTTTTGTTTTCAGTTCTTTTGATAATGGTAATGGAGGAACAAATGTTAGCTTCTTCTTCTTCTTCTTCAGCTGCCCCTGCTTCTACTCAGCACGATCTATCGGGTTTGGGTGGTTCCGGTGGAGCTCGGTACAAGCTGGTGGCTCCGGCTAAGCTACCGATCTCAAGGTCGGCTTGTATTACGATCCCACCTGGGCTTAGTCCTTCTTCTTTCTTGGAGTCTCCTGTTCTTCTTTCAGATGTTAAGGTTGGAGCTGTTTTATTTTTATGTTTTTTGGGACTGGATCGGTTTTGGGTTACGTTTGTTTCCTGAGAAAATATAGGAAAGTTGGCTACTTTTGAAAATTCACCGGTAAAATTGAATTCTTTTCCTTTCTAAGATAATAACCAAGATTTTTTTAAACTGACTGAAGACTTTAGCAATGTGAGATTTAAAGTTTTGATTGTTATTTATTTTTTTTCAAAGTAGCTTTTAATGGGGAATTTTTCTTTTTTCCTTTATCTTTTCTTTTTTTTTTTTATCTTGGTTTGCTTGGCTAGGTCTTGGAAAGATGTGATTTGGATTTGATTTTCAGCTAAAGAGATGCTTAAGGGAAAAAGAAGAAATGGGTTGCTATATTTGCTTGCTTTTATTTTTGGGTTCTTTGAAATGCTTGATTTTATATTGGAAGTGGTTCATGCTATTGAGGACCTTAAAGATTAAAGATTCTTATGCTTTAATATTGCAATTATTGGATAAATTATGAAACATGGCTCCTTAGCGTCCATGGATTTTTATATTGTGGAAGGAGGAATAAGGCTTTCTATATATATTAAAATGTTGAAAGTATAAAATCTTGATTGAAACTTTTTTGATATTTTTTTAATGCCAATGTTGTTTTTTCACATAATGGATCTTTCCTTTTTGATTGTGGGAATTGTGGCTTTTTATATTTTTGATGTTTGTCCTTGTTTCTACGGTGGCGACGTACTAGAGAACTTCTCCATTTGTGTAATGTAGAATATGAATAGATGCTAATTGTGAGGTGGAGTGGAACCATAAATTGATGCTTCTTTAAAGGCAATTGTTTTGTTTAGATCAAAAGGACAAATGTTTGTTTAATGTATGGTGCAAGGAGGCAATGAAATGAATGGGTGGAAAATAGAAAGTAGGTGGGTCAAGGTGAAGAGAAGAGATATCATTGCCTGTGATTTAATGAAGGATATGACATCAGATAGAGTTGAATTTGCAAAAGGGATATGGGTAGTGAAGCATAAGCAGCCGAGTAGGAGGTTCTACAGAGTTGTTTTCCATATCAAATGTAGGGTTAACTGGACGGAAGTACCTGAATATTTATTGAATGGATTTTGCTGTTACTCTCCTTTGGTTGGTTTATTTTGGAATCTTGTCTTTCCCCCCTAGATCTCTTATTTAAGTTATCTTTGGAACAAAATAAACCTGTGTGAATTAGTTTGTTTAATCTTAGATCACTAGTTGTGAACTTTATGTACTTTTTCATACTGATGAGAATAATAGGTGGAAGTTTAGCAGTTGTTGCTTGTTTTTGAATGAAAGCTGAGCAGTTTTATAGAACCATACCAAGTAATTTGTTGTTTTCCTTCTTGTTCTTCCAGGCAGAGCCTTCACCAACTACTGGTTCTCTTATTAAGCCTCAAGCAGTGCACGCCTCTGTTGCTTCTAGTACATATTCGGCAACAGCTATGTGTTCTATCGCTTTTGATGAAAGAAATTCCAGCTGCTTTGAGTTTAGACCTTATCCTAGATCAAATATGGTAATTTCCTTAAATAATATTTTCCTTTTCTGTTTCCTTTGCAACCCGAAGTTAGTATCGTTAATATACAATCTTTTTATATTTCACTATTGCCAGAGTTATATGATTAGATTGTCATCTGGAATCCTGATTTCATGTGAATACTCTTCTGCATCAATTTCTACTCTGACATAAACCCTGCAATAAGTGACTGATGTATTATGTAACCAGTAGAGGCATCATGCGAGAGGACCTCATAGTCACACCTAAACTTAGCAGCCTGCTCTCTCCTCTCTCTCGCTCTAAATTATCAATACTAACATCCTTATCTAACTTCGTAAGTTCTGCTGGTTGAAAGATATAGTTGTCTAAAGGTTTTTGCTTTTCAAGGCTCCCGCAGATTTAAACCATCAGAAAAGCGAACAATCTCTGCTGGTCCAAGGTCAATACCAGACCATATCATTCAATTCATCAGCTTCAGTTAAGAGTGAGATGGCAGGCTCCTCTAATGAATTGAGCCTCTCAGTACCTGTTCTTATGGCTACTTCTATGGCTAGTGCTCCTGCTGAAGTTGATGTAGATGAAAGAAACCAGACAGGGAACCCAAATGGTGGGATACAGTCAGGGCAGTCTGATCATAGAGGAGGTGGCCCATCAGTGACATCTGATGATGGATACAATTGGAGAAAGTATGGACAGAAACATGTTAAAGGAAGTGAATTTCCACGCAGTTATTACAAATGTACACATCCTAATTGTGAAGTAAAAAAACTATTCGAGCGTGCTCATGATGGACAGATTACTGAGATAATATACAAAGGTACACATGATCATCCTAAACCTCAACCAAGCCGCCGAAATTCTTCTGGTAATATCATGTCTGGCCAAGAAGAAAGATGTGACAAGGTCTCTTCTTTGACTGGCAGAGATGGTAAGGAAAGAAACCACTCATTCAGTTTTTTCTGTTGAGCACGATTTTACTTATGAATTAATCTTTTCTTTTTTGCCATTTTAGACAAGCCATCCAACATGCATGGCCAGATGGCTTATGGTATTGAGCCAAATAGTACTGCAGATCTATCTCCTGTCACAGCTAATGATGATAATGTAGATGAGGTTGATGATGATGATCCATTCTCAAAGCGAAGGTATTGTTATTGTTCAATAGAAGCTTTAACTTTTTCCTCTGTAGTTTTGTCTGCTTGCTAAGTGCTATTTTCAAACTATGAACAGAAAGTTGGAAGGTGGGGTTGACATCACTCCTGTAGTGAAGCCAATCCGAGAACCACGTGTTGTTGTTCAGACTCTAAGTGAAGTTGATATACTGGATGATGGGTATCGATGGCGCAAATATGGGCAAAAAGTAGTGAGAGGAAATCCTAATCCCAGGTACATATATTACAAGTCATTTCTTTTAGTAAGCTCAGGAGTTCCAATATATAGCTTCTTAAATACTGTATTGGTGGGCATAAAACTCTATTGGAATCATGTTGATTTTTTTTGTACTTTGTTATAAATGAGGATAGGACAACTAAATATTTGTAAGTTTTTTATTTCAGTTTATGCTGAGTATTATTTGTATTTTGTTGTTTTGCATATAGATTCATTTCATGCAGACTTCAGCGCACATACTTAAATGTTTTGTGTGCCTGACCACTCCTCACCATAGTCTTTTCTTATGGTTTCTTACATTAACTTATAATGTTCTATTTTCTGCTTACTTCTTATGCAGGAGTTACTATAAGTGCACAAATGCTGGTTGCCCTGTTAGAAAACACGTTGAGAGGGCATCTCATGATCCGAAAGCTGTTATAACTACGTACGAGGGAAAACACAATCATGATGTACCTACTGCAAGGACCAGTAGTCATGATACAGCAGGAGCAGCAGCTATGAGTGGTCCACCAAGGATTAGATCAGAAGAAAATGATGCTGTCAGCCTTGACCTTGGCGTTGGGATTAGTTCTGCTCCCGAAAATAGTTTGAATGAGCATCAGCAATTGCATTCTGAACTGGTCCAAAGCCACCCTCAAACTGGTGGTCCTAGTTTCAAATTGGTTCAAGCAACTCCAATGACAGCATATTATGGTGTTCTAAACGGTGGCATGAATCAGTACGGATCTAGAGAAAATCCAAGTGAAAGCCGTGGTGTTGGAATTACACCCGTAAATCATTCTTATGCATTTCCACAGAGCATGGGAAGAATACTAACAGGTCCATAAATCTGTTAACAATGAAGGCGACAAGAAATAAAACATGGACAGGGTTTCCTTTTTCCATCTTTTCGGCTGGTATAAACGAAAAGAAAAGGTTACAATTGTATTCTGAAAATGTCGATTGTTCTATATATATATTAGTTTACTATCTGATCTGATCTTCTTAACTGGACTACAAACTGCTTTATGTTGCCAATCAGTGTTTGTATTAACTTTAGAGTTTGTACAAAAGTGGATCTGATACATGTATTATTTTCTTACAGGAAACTGTTGTAAAACAAGTTCTTGAAATGGAAATTGTAAGAATATATGTTTTCCATGTTGTCGTGTCTTAACTTCTTAGAGAACTTTGTGATTGCTAGTGTATGCCTGTATCTTTCTCGACCATTGCCTCTCAGATAATATGCCTCAAATCAAAGCTTTGCTTGCATATTTTGATGAATGATTCTGATACATTATCTAACAAAATGATTGCTAGAGGCTTGTGTGAGAACTTAAGATGACCAAGTGATTGACCAAACGTGAAGAATCAGATGCCAAGAAGATTGATCTTTGAGGTTCTGATTGTTGACTCAAGGGTGAGATTCAATTTGCGGACAACTTGTTCTGATTCCTGGCATACAAAAGGACAGACAAGTATAATTTCTCCAGTTGGGGGTTACCAGCTAGTTTCTGGTGCATGTGAATTCTAACCATCTTGGAAAGAACATTTTATAACAAAAAAAACAGCATTTTATAACAAAAAAGAAACATACTTTGGAATGCGCAGATTTTTCAGCTATTTCATGAGGATGATTTTCAGGAAGAGAAATTTTATGTACACACGTTTTCTCTTCACACACCCTCTTTTCCTCAGGACGAAACTGTTCATATAAAGGAAAAAATGGGTGTGAAATGAAAAAAAGTGGATGTGTTTAGAATTTAGCACGATATAAAAATAAGAGGAATGTTAGAGACAGTTATTTTTTACTATTTTTAGCATTTCTCTAAGAACAAAAAAAAATGAAAGTCCTAAAATTTTAAAAAATATTATATTTGATGTGTCAACATAAATTTTGACATAAAATTTTTATTGTTTACACGATAAAAACACGATTTAATATAAAAGAACATTAATTGTTAGGTTTACTTTCAAAGGCTTATTAAAGAGTTCAGCAAAAGCAGAGAAGGGTGTAAATGGGTGATCCATCAGTATCAGGATAAGATTTATGAAATTCCTGTTTCTTTCCGACCCTTGACTTGTAGTAAACCGAGAAGCTTATGCAGCATTTGGTTTTTATTTTTTTATTTTTTTGTAGGGTATACATTATGAATGCACTGTTGATAGAATCCTTTAAATTCGCCAGCTTTTCTTTGTTTTAGCAGGGATTGGAGAAGCATGAAGCCACGTTGTGGCCATATCTCCACTTGAACCTTACGGAAATCTCACCATCCCCGAAAACAAATATGAACTGAAAGCCATAGTTTTGTTATCGACAATGATAACATACCAATATGCCATACTTTGCCATTTTAGGATTCTGCATGATCCTTCCACGGTAAATTCTACAGTAAAGTCATAAAAATTGACCTTATTTTAAGGTCATGGAATTAGAACCATTGGATTATTCAAATCTAATATAAACCAGATGAAATTTTAAAAATTAAAAAACTCTTTAACTTGGTAATCTGCTAAACCAATTATTAAAATTAACATTATTTACTAAATATTATTAAATTTATACTATTATATTACTAATATAGCCTTGTTATAATTGCAGTACTATTCTTCTTCTTATATAAACCTTTTTATTGTTTTTAAACCCTAATTCCCAAATCATAAACCCCAAATCATAAACCCCTTCATTCCAATTTTTGTCTGTTTTACCTTTAATCCAGTTTGTAGCTGTCTCACTATTTTATAAATCCTAAACTTTAAGCCTAACCTCAATCAAATAGTTGTTCTTCTTTATTCCACTCTTATATTTTTAACAATGGGTAAGTTTGTGGAAGAGAATCACATAAACGATGAAAATTGCGATGAAAAGTGCGAAAAACCAATGATTTACAAAGAATGTCCTCCCAAGCGACCAAGAAATCATTATATTTTTTACCAGTAAGTTTTTTAATTCTTGACATGTTTCAGGCAATTGACTGCCTGGTTTTATAAGTGTTTCGAAACAAAATTTATCCGGGAAGTCGACTGCTCAATTGAAACAGTCGACTTCCTAAGAGAAAATTTATCGCAAAAACGTTAGAATGCGTAAGGCAGTCGACTGCTTAATAACCCAGTCGACTGCCTACTGTCATGGTAACATTCTGTTTCTTATTTTCCCATAGGCAGTCGAATGCTTTACCATAGAATTCGACTTCCGTAACATAGCAGTCGGCTGCCTTAATATAGCAGTCGACTGCTATATATGTGCATTTACAAAGCATTACATTGGAATGTGTGATATTTCCTTAGCTATTTCAGTTTATAGTATTGTCTTTTAAGAATAACATTTTCTTAACTTTATGATATACAGCCAATCAATATGCGCTGACAAGAAAAATTTAAAGAAGATGACAAACTTAAATGAGGTGAAAATCTTTGTCAAATTCAGTTCATATAAAATGTTTATATAATCTTTTATTTAAATTTAATTATTTGACAGGTTGCACAAAAGAATTTTTATCTCTTCCTGATGATACGAAATTAGTTTATGATGAATTAGCGCGTACTAACCGCCTGCGGTATGGTAAAGAAAGAAAGTTATGAATTCAAAACTGAACAAGGTATGTGATTTTAATGAATGTGTGATATTGTTTTATAACATAAACGATTAAAAAATTGTTTATAGATAACAATTTTCTAATAAAATTATACTAATTTGGTGGTAAATATTTTTAAATGTAGGTTTCTTGGGATACACGTTGTAGTCCACATTGATTTTGTAGGTTATTGGTAAATATTAAATCAAAATGCCATAATTCAATCCGTAGTATCGGTTTATTAGGCTTGCTACATATTCAGGAGCATAAATTGAACAGGGATCTTTGCTTGTGGTTGATTGAAAGGGTAGATATAAAAAAAACAATGTTTGAATTTGTACGGTCATGAGATATCATTGACTCCTGAAATAGTATCTGTCATTCTTGGCGTCTCAACTGAGGGCTCCCTTGTTCGATCTAAAATTGATGAGTCAGAAAAATCAAGTGTTTGTAAGCAATTTCGTGTTCATAAGAGTTTCATGTTGCTTACTGAATTAGAAGAACAAATTCCATCATTACCTCCTAATTCTCACATCGCTAGCATAAATTAGATTAGAATTATCGTAAAACTAAATAAATTGTGTTTGTCACAAGTTGTGCTTGTTTCATGTAAAACATGTAAATTGTCGGATCAACATGCCAAACAAGGACATATTTATAGCTTTTGCTTAATTCATATACAATTTTTATCAAATTTTAATTTGTATTGCCCTCATATCTTTTTTTAATTTTTTTTTATTATATTATCGTGTTAGGTTTAAAATTATAGATTTAGGGTCCCAGTCCAAACTTGGAATATTCGATTGTACAAAATCCCTGTGCTATCTTCCCTGTTTTGTCATAGTTTTCGAGTGAAATGTGAACATTTTCAGGCAAATGGTCCCAGGCTAGTACCATAGTTTTTATTTCCATGAAAAGCAGACGACAAAGTAAAAATGGAAAGTATTTTTGACTGATAAGTCCAATGTAAACGCTAGAGTTGAAAACGCGTATGCAAAGACAAGCTGCAATACTAACAGTTGACCACTGGAATTAATCACTAACATTCAATTGTACAAAGGCCTTGTTCATTTCACCCCCGTTGTGTACGCCAAAAAGGAAAATGGAAAAGAAATGTTTCTCAAATGAAGCTTCTATTGACACTCTAATAGTAGTTATTCTTTGGCTAGCATCTCCATGCACAAGATGCGATTATAGCCTGATTCATCCAGCCAAGATAAAGAACTCCATCTTTTTCTTCCAGTGTGTACTTGTCACAATAGCTTTGCAGCAGAGTTTTGATGGTCGCATTGACAAATGAGCTTAGCGGACAAGGTGTAAAGCCAGCCATGGTAAGCCTTGATTTCCACTTGCCCAATGGTTCATGGCGTTCTACTCTCTCAGGCCCTTCACATGCTACAATGTTGACAATCTCCCGGGCCAGACAGTGCTGTTCAACATTGATGCGCTCCTTGTGTTCTCTTGGCATACTTACATCGATTGATTCGAAGATAGCCAAATAATGATTCATTGTCTCCACGAATCTGGGAAAGAATGGGGCAGTGTTTGTATTGGCTTCTTGCTCAACAAGCGTCACCACCTTTGGAGACAGACTCTTCGCCAATCTCAGCAGCCTGTCCCGGTGGTTCTGAGTGCCCACACTTTCATCTGGCATGTGATGCAGTGACATGGCAAAGTTCACGGCAATGGCTTCACCAGGTTGAATTCCAAGGTTTTCCAGTTGAACCTCAGTGCCAGAAATAGCAGCAGCGTGAAACTCGAATGGTACCTTACACGACGCAGCTAGCTTGCGTAGTCTCTGCCCTACTATTTCAAGTCCTCCTCCTCGGGCATAAGCTGATGTAGGATCATCAATGCCTGTAATATGTATGCTTGGAGGTCCTCCAGGCCGAGCAGCAAGAGCAGGGATTAGTGTGAACCATTGGCCTCCTTGTGCAATCTGGAAATCAATTATATGGATTCTACTTTCTTCTTTCATGGCTTCAGCAATTGCCCCATTCGCTGACATATACCCGAACTTGAAATATGGGCAGATTTCATAGAGAACGTGCATGTATGAAAGCAGTTCAGCACTGGCAGGCTCTTTGCATCTCAGGGCCTTGTAGATCGAACTTCCCGAAGAGGCCAACCTTGCAACAAGACCTTCCAACATGTAGGCTCCCAAACGTTGTATTGGTTCACCTGAAACTGACACCATTTGACGCAATTGTGTCATCAAGCAGTCAGCCATGTACATATCATTATTTTCTATAGCTTTGGCACAAGCACAAAGCAGTTCTTTCAGGTCCCCTCTGGCGATCATCTCCATCATGTACTTCCACCTCTCAGCTTCTATGGAGACTCCAGGGGCTCCATCAGAAACCGGGATAGTATCAATGTCGAAATTTTCTGATTCAGTTCCTAGCATAGCAGTTTCCAATTGTCTTATCATGTGCCTCAAGTCATTCTCATTGTCTGTCACACAAGAGCCGCTTACTGGTGAACCACCTGTATTGTCTGGGGAATGATGCAGGTCTGATGGATGAGAGTAGTTTGGCTGGGAAACAGGACTGCCATTAGGTGAGAAACTGGCTGTAGAGGAAGAATTCTGCATACCGGATGACGATTCAAGGGTGCAATATTGTTCTAAGTTTTGAACAGAATGGTGCAGACCATTGCTGCCATCATCGGAGCATGACTGGTACGGATCTAAGCCCTGGTTGGGAGGCCAACAATAGGACTCCAGCTCTTGCACTGGCTGGCCAACATACACGCCTGTAATTTCATGTTTCTGAGACATTTGCATCGGATGATTTGATGCTACCAAAATAGAGAGAAACACTTGAAAACCTTTCTGATAAAGATGCCTTCGAATTGAACTGACAGAGATGTTGTTATGAATATGTAAAATCACCCTGCCATTTTCCAGAACTGCTGCTTGGCAATTGGCATGAACAACACATCAATGAGGCTATGTTTCTGCATAGAAGAACGATGAAAACATTAGGCGTATTTATGATGGAAAAAACTCCATCTTTTGATTTGTTTCAGCAGAACTGTAGATCAATAGGATGCCATGGAAAAAACTCACAGCCACCTCTATAGTTTCTATTCCAACCACCCCACTTTCCTCTCTTTTCATCTTATTTTCCTTTTTCCCCGCCTTTTTGCTGCCTATAATGATAAACGTGGAATGGCTTGTAAAAAGATTGGTGGTTGTTTTGAACCATCAAACAAGAAAAGAAAATCCGAAAAGTGAAAATGCGAATGGAAAGGAACATATGAGTGCATCGAATCTTCCTAAAAGAATCCGACTAATGGTGGATGACAAAAACATTCAAACACATAAGCACAAACCTGGAAAGACCATACAATCTAGCATGCGTGCCACACGGAAGATGGAAAGGTTAACAAGGTGAAACAAGACATGGCTTTAGTGACAAAGGCACTTCACTTTCATGGCCAACACATAACATGGTCGGCGTGGAAGATGTCATGAATGAAAAGGTAGGTAGTTATGGGGTAGGCAGGGATAGTGCAAGATGTATAAAATTCTCCCACCAAAATAGTACAGGCTAAAGATGATAATAGCTAGAATCCATCTTCAGTTCAAACCACAGAAAATCTTCAGAATGATTATTAATATGTTTCCTAAACATGTGTTTTAGCAGACAAAATTGCAGAAAGACCAAATATCAGAAAGCAATTAACCTATTAACATGAAAAGGCTTCATACAGGAACTTTAAAGAAAAGAGCAGTTTATTCATTGAAAAGACAGAAATCCTCACAGATTCATTCAACCAAACCATAAAAATATTTCAGAATCTGTTTTCAATCATTCTGTGCTAACATAGGAAAGTAAAGCTATTGCCTTTTGAAACAGGGGATCAAAACAATGGGGAAAAAGAAAAGGAAAAAAAATAGAACATCTTTTGCCGCAATAAAAGAAAAAACAAAACAAGCAAACATTTTATCATACAGGATCAAGCTATAGAATTTGTTTAGCATTTTCCTGAGAGAGGAGATTTCAAGGATAAGCTCAGACAGGATTCTGTAAAGTCAAGCAGGCTGAAAGAAGAAAAGTCAATTACTTTCAGATATGCATGAACACAAAGATTATACCTATTACAAACTACTGTATATTAGCTAGACAAAAGCAGAAACTTGGCCTTAAAATTCAGCTGAAAGCCACCTCACCATCATTTTATCAGAAAGACAGACTCATTTCAGACCTGAAATACATCATTTCCATCATATAGAAGAAGCAAAAATTACCCAAAACAAAGCAGCAAACTATAAAACAAACTCACATGAAAAACAAAATCACCAAAAGAAAAAAAAAAGCTTCAACAAATCAAAGAATAAAACAAAATTGTCAATTTCAATACAAAATACAATTAAGATATTTTCCCATACCTTTTATGATTCCCCTTCCAACCTCAGATTTTTGGTGCAGAGTTTGGCTTCAAAGAATAAAGATCTAAGGAGAATCTAAAACTGAAACTGCCCAAGTTCAGGGTCCCCAACCTGCAATGTGTATCAACCTTCATTTTATAAGAAAGTTCCATGCACAAATGACATCCTTCATTATGAAAACTACATAAATGCCCCTCACAAAATGACAGAGATGTTAATGTGATAAGCCTTACCTAAGACCATCAACCAAGTATCATCCAATCATCTACAGATTAAATCTTGCGCATCTTTCTTTGCGAGCTAGGCGTCACCTCCCATCCCATATTGCACTATTTAAAAAGACCAAAAGACCCTTTCTCGACCAGCAAAAGTCTGCACCAAACTTGTATTATTATTGATTCTTTGGCCTTATCTCTTTGGCTGTTGATTGGGTGAGTTAATCAACATTTAATTAAACATACTTTGAAAATTTTATACTAGTCTATTGGAAATTAGCTTAGAGTCTTCTTCTAATTATAGTCAAATGCTGTATCCCATGCCATAGTTGAAAATGTCAGTCTTCTGTAATTTTCTTTTGAGATAATGTCGTAAGTACCATGTATTGTACGGCTAGCAATAAATTGACTAGATTTTTCTTCCTTTTCTTTAACCTACTTGGGATTCTTCAATCAATAAATTATGTAAATTATACAGAGAAATTAATTTAAAAACATGGGTTGTTAGATGACCACGATTAATCTTTCATGATTATATTAATTGCATCGATTATCAAATATTTTATGAAATACATTTTAATGATTTAAAATTAATTCCACAAGTTCTATTTTTTTTTAATGTATAAGAAGAAAAGTGTTACAAGAATCAATTTTTCAATCAATTGTTGCCATAGTCTTTTTTAAGTAATTCAAGTAAACTGTCAAAACAAGATCAAAAGCAGAAATGATGTAACTTTATAGCTGTAATGGGGGCGAGGGTATTTTCGTCTCAGTGTTATTTCCTCTGGAGACGTTTTTTGAAAGTTGACTGATGAAAAGAAAGGATAGAAAGCAGAGTAGAAAGCAGAGTTGTTGACGGTATAAAGGATGGGATTCCTTTAGCCTTAGCCCCTTCCAACGTGCAATATGGACCCACGCGGTTTAAACCCATTGGAACATCTGGAAACAGTAAAGATTCGAGTTTAATTTTGTGAGTTATTGCTCGATTTAATGGACAGATTTCAGAATTTATTTCACGAAAAAATTTCGTATAGATTTAAATCTTTATATATATATCATATCGTATCATATCATATTGTCAGAGTTGAGAAGGTACAAAACAAACAAAGTTCCCACTTCCTCTCATCCACTTGCCAACAATGTGATGCATGCTTAAACCTTTTTTTTTATTTATTATTTTTCATTTTCTCATGCATAAGAATGTCAATCTTAAGTTAACTTGCATTTCTCCATATTAGGAAATTAACAATGACAAGCACCCATATCCTATAATCTTGAAATGTACTTTAACGGATCATTTTGGCATTCTAACACGATCAAAATTTCTTTTCATTTTGTATTCAGAAAACCCATTATTAGAGTTGATAGATTCGAATTGTTATTTTTTTTTCTTATATCAAAAACAAAAACTTGTGCTAATGTTTAACATTTCTAGTAAATTATATGGTATTACTTTTTTTATTTTTATAATTTTGTTTCGAAAAGTAATAGTGTCGGACGCATTAATTTTATTTAAGATTTGAGAAAGAGATACATACTTGAACCAAACTTCAAGTCTATTAATATCATAAAAAATAGTTTTCGACGTCTTTAAAGTCGAGGACAAAAAAGTGGCATCCAAGACAAAACCTTTTGGTACGTTCTTATATAGTATCAATCTAAATTTCATATGCTAAGAACCAAATTGGTCAATGCATATCCTATCAAACATGAAAAGCACCAGCATGGTTGACTGTAGTTGTCACCACATGTTTATATTTACCGACCTCTTTAAGGACCCTACAAAGGAGAGATGAGTCGTGTTGCGTTCTAAACCATTGAACTACTTTCATATCTTCCCTTTGTCTTTTGCAAATTTCGGGTCTTTCAATGCAATAAGCTTTTTGGAAAGGCTGCCTTATCAGATTGGAAAACTGGTTGAACTCTCTTCAAATTTGCTCAATGTTTCCAACCTAACTAGTCAAAAATAATTGCTTAATACGTATGGTTTCCGGTGTCTGAGAATTTTCATCAGCACTATGTCACATTGATGCAATATTTTTTTCAAGTTTATTTATAAACTTCATACGAATAGTTAATTCAATTGTTATCTCACATCTGTTAAATATTAATTTTTTGTGATCTTACATTCAAGTTAAATTCTTTCACCTTTGCTAATTAGTTTAGATTGGATGCCTATTATTATCTCTTTCAAGATTGTCACGCGGTAGATTTCTATGTTTTCTCCTACATGAGATAGATACTTGTTAAAGTGATGTTATCTCATATTTGTTAAAGAGTTTGTATATGATGCACTGACAGTGTATAGTTTTTATACAGTCAATGCATCAGAGGTTGACACCTCATCAATAGGCCCTTATGGGCAAATTAAAAAAATTTATTTATATTTGCATATAAAGGCTTATTGATGAGGTGTCAACCTCTGGTGCATTGACAGTGTATAGAAACTATACACTGTCAGTGCATCATATATAAATCCTTTGTTAAATAGTTTATTACATGTGATCTTTTATTCAAGTTGAACATCTTCACTTACTGTTTCAAATAAAAAAAATAAGATTTGAATCTCTTTTTTGAAACATTGCAATTACGGGCTAATTATTTATGAATTTTTTTGAATCAATATTTGTTTATATCTTTCAATTTGAAAAAAAAGATAAGGTTGTTTAAATTTTCGGGTTAGTTAGACATGTTCAAGCACGTGGTGTTAGCGTTTAAGGTCTTTGTCTTTGAAATTGCAGCTCCAAATGCAGCCATAAGCAGCACGGTCCTAATACTTGTAAAGTCAATGTTGCAATCTTCTATCCCATTGCTATTATCAAAGGAGTTTTCAAGTTCCAATTAAAATCCAGGAAGTCATTTTCTTGTGGTGATAATATCAATCTCAATGGGGGTATTTATAGCAAAGTCAAACCTTTCTGCACTGTTTACATCTAGACAACAAGAGCCAAAGACAAAACATCAATCCTTAATAGCAAATGTCTGTTGTTGAAAAAAATGTTAATTTGGATTCTTCCTGATCATTGATTTTCAAAGGAAATCATAACTAAAAGACTTTTTAGTGCCAATAAAATCAAAGAGGATTAAGCAAAAGTTTGGTCTAGAGTTTGAATTTTTTACCTCTTACAATAGATAGACCTAACATTTCTTAGAGACATTATGCAAACATACAAATAAAAATGGATATAGAATAAAAGATACGAGAGTAATGCGAATTAAAATTTTGTTAATTATGGTAGAATTACTATAGAAGCATTGACCTTGGTAACTTGACAAGGAATTTTGTTAATTATGGAAATGGTGATTTGCATAAGGAATGACGCGTCGAAGAGTTACAAAGTCATTTGGATTATATCAGCAAAAACAGGTAAGAGGGTGTTGTTGATATAGTAATTAGGATTGTGAAACATGCTATAATCTGCAAACTAAGATAGTGATAGGGATGAGATGTTTAGTGACGGCTTTGAAATTTTCTAGCAGAGGGAATAAATTCAAGGGCAAGAAATGGAAAAGTGCATGAATCAACTGAAAAAAAAAGATGACAGATTCAAGGGGAAAGGTAAGCATCGATGGAATCATTTCAGACACTTCTGATATGCATAAAGGGAAATGACAGAATATGGAACAACAATAAGACTAGAAATATTGCTTGTTTAGTATTAGTTTAGATGGTATGCATATTAAACAAATTTCTGAAAGTTGTGAGTTCGAGTGGATTTAGGCAGGTAATTAATGTTTTCTTTAAATAAATTAAGTAGACTAAGGGATTGGGAAGGGTTTTAGGGTAGCTCAGATTGCATATATATCGGACAGATTCTTGAAAGTTGTTGTTCGATAGAATTTAGACGTGTAATGTACTTTTCAAGTGAGTTCAGTAGATCAAGGGTTGGAGAGTGTTTCAGGGTAGCTCAAATGGCATACATATTGGACAAACTCCTGAAAGTTGCAAGTTTGAGAGAGTTTAGGCATGTAATGTCCTTTTCAAGTAAGTTAAGTAGATTAAAGGTTGAGAAAGGTTTTAAGATAACTCAGATGACATACATATTGGACAGATTTATGAAAGTTGAGGGTTCGAGAGGGCTTAGGCACATAATGTCCTCCTCAAGTGAATTAAATAGATTAAGTATTTGGGGGAGGATTTCAGGGTAGATTACGAAGCTACGGGCATCTGCAACCTGGTGGCAGTCATTTTCCTGAGCTGATTCCTAGTAATAGAAGTGTTGGCCTTCATTTTAAAACCGCAAGCAAGCTTTGAGGATGATAACAAGCTAAAATTTCTAATCTCCTGTGTAAAGGACATTGCCAATTCAAGTAGTCATCAAATCTGTGAACTGAAGTATTATGTTTGAAACATAATTTGCTTAGTATTATGGTAAATTCGAACATAAGAACCATTTATTCAATTAGATGTAACAAATTGATCCTTTTCAAACTCCACAATGTGGAAGTTTTATGCACTTGATTGCTTTTTTTTTTTTATAAGTAAATCATCTTTCTTACAGTGTGTAGAAAAAGTTTTTACAGACTTCCCTCCTTGTACCTGTTGAATGCCAGGCTTTCAACTTCTTTACACACAGATTCTACACAAACTATTGCCTGGACTGAACTATACAATGGTAAGTGTGAACTTAGCTTTTGGGAAATATTATAACATTGAAAGATCAATTTCAACTTTTCAAGGGAGTTTTAACCAGTGAAGAATCTTTTCCAGGACTGCCATGGAAGAAACCCACCTGCCAGTATGGAAATTGATAATCAGTTGACAGGATTGCTTTGAAATATCAAACATCCAAAAGCAAGAAAGCATAAAATAAGTGATTAAGAAGGCATACCACATCCAGGGCACTTAAAGTAATCATTATTCCTAAAAACAAGTCCTGAGCCCCCACATTCTTCACATCTTCTTTGTGCAATCTACAATCAATAAAATAAAACAAACCCATATTCAAACACATGCTTGAACAAACATAGAAACTTCCAAAGCATACATACATACATACATACATACATACATACATTAGTCCATGCACAAATACAAGCCGGTATATTTTATGCGTTAAAGGGAATGGATCTTTACCAAATTAAGGCAAAATTCTTAGGTTGTCTTTAAGGTCTCAGCTTAGTAAAGGAGATTGTTTAAATTTTACTTACAATTCTTTTGCTGAATTCAATCCCTGCAACAATGAATGGAGTAACACCAGCTGCAAAAAAAAAAAAGAGTTAAACTCCTAAGTATATGTGTAAACCAACTAGCATCATAAACATTGGTAGACATGATCCTATTTTAATAACCTATAGCTCCAACAACAATTTGCCATGTAATATCGACGCTGGCAGGATCAGCTATGGGAGAAACATCTTGAATGGCAGAAACCTTGGTTGTCAACCGTTGATTATTTCCTATCAAAGTTCTGCATCTTTGGCTGCAAGTGATCTTGACATTTGGATTTGGATACTTTGTGAATGTGGGTTTTGATTGGGGTATTGAGATTGGGGATGCAAGTGAAGGAGAAGTACAGAGAGAAGCTTCCATGGCGGAGTTGTTGAATTTCAACCTCTGGTTTTGTTAATAATAGCAAGAAGGAATCGCAACGACTTGTTTTAGCTGGGCCACGTTGGCCTCTTTCGGTTGTTAGAGTCGCGGCAGGCTTCTTAACCACATAAAACGACACTCTTCTCATCTTTTATTTGGATAAAACGACAACTCGAAATAGAAAAAATATCCCGAGACTAAAAACCCCAGTAAAACCTCACCTTTCATTGACAGCCACAGCTACAAGATAAAGTTTTCAGTGTATACTCCCTTCTCTTTTCTAGGGTTTTTCAGTATATTCTTTTTTTCTCTTTATCCTAAAAATGGCAGCTTTGTCTCTTCACAATTTCTATCATTTCAGTTCAATTCTCTTCTCTCCTTCTCTTTCTTCCTCTTCTTCTTGGAACTCGAGCTTTGGTTTGAGCCATGGACGCAGGTTCAAGAAAGGGAAGTTCTTGGTGTTGTTATCAACTCACTCTAATCCCAAAATTCTCAAGTCTAATAAGAAGTCAAGGTATGGTCAACAGATTACTCCTTATGATACTGATGAGGAGGAGGAGGAAGATGAAGAATTTGATGAAGACGATGATGGCATAGCTGGAGATGACTGGTTGATGAATGTCAGTTTACTCTTCAGTCACTTTTTCTTAATTAAAAAGCAACAATTTTTATGTTTTCATGTTTGATTACTGCAAAAGTATATGAAGTTGGTTGTTCAAGATGCAATCTTTGTAATAAGAAATGTGATATTCTATATGGTATGAGCTTTTTAGGATTGTGTAAAATGACCCATAGGTATTTTTTTACTGCTTTTGCATTGATTTTAAGATAATTGTCTTTGATTTTCAACGGTTGAACAATTGAGCATATGTTTAATTAGGAGATGGAACCCTTCTGGTCTTAAATGTGGATGTTTTGTTTCAGGATGACTTTGCTGAAACTCATGAATATGGCGTTAATGGGAAGAAATTTAAATCGCAGAAGGGAAGTGGTAAAGAAGGTATGTGTGTGAGCTCTTCACAATATTTGACATAGCTTGAGAGGAGTTTAACAAAGAGGATTCATTGTTTTATGCAGGGAACCAAAGACAAAGGCCACAAGAACAACACAAGGGCTCAAAAGAGTTAAATTCAAGACATGGCCTTATGGCTGAAGACCGAATCAGAAATGGTAATGATGTTCTGAAGAAGAGTAGTGTAGGAAATTTTAATCATACTTCTAACAAAATGAAGGAAGATGGTTCCTTTGGTATTGATGGAGGAAGGAAGGTAAGATGAGATAAGCTGTCAAATTTTGCTATTGTCTGTGCCAATAGTGTAAAGGAGCTTTATATGTTTTCTTCTGTTGCAGCTGGTGTCAAGGACATCTACAGAAAACAGATATCACCGGCTGTCAGATGAAATTGATTTGGATGAGAAATGTTTCCCTCTTCTTGATTACCTAAGCACTTTTGGGCTTAAAGATTCACATTTTATCCAAATGTATGAGAGGCACATGCCTTCTCTTCAAATCAATGTGTGTTCAGCTCGGGAAAGGTTGGACTACTTGTTGAGTGTTGGGGTGAAGCAGAGAGACATTAGAAGAATTCTTTTGAGACAACCACAAATTCTAGAATACACAGTGGAGAATAACTTGAAGTCCCATGTTGCTTTCTTAATGGGTCTGGGGATTCCAAATTCCAGAATAGGCCAGATAATTGCTTCTGCGCCTTCTCTGTTCTCATATAGTGTTGAAAAATCATTAAAACCCACAGTGAGATACTTGATTGAGGAGGTTGGCATTAAAGAAAATGATTTAGGTAAAGTTGTGCAGCTGAGCCCTCAGATTCTAGTTCAACGGATTGACATATCATGGAATACTCGCTATATGTTTCTCTCCAAGGAGTTAGGAGCACCCAGAGACAGTATTGTGAAGATGGTAAAGAAACATCCCCAGCTTCTTCATTACAGCATTGATGATGGATTACTGCCAAGGATAAATTTCCTGAGAAGCATTGGGATGAATAATTCTGATATCTTGAAAGTCTTGACTAATCTTACACAGGTTAGGTCACTTCCTTGTAACTTGTTAAGTGCATTAAAACATGGAAATTGCTTTCCTCTCTTACATTCTGAATTTGTTTCTAGGTGTTATCTCTGTCTCTGGAGGACAATCTGAAGCCTAAGTACATGTACTTGATCAATGAACTTCATAATGAGGTGCACTCTTTGACTAAGTATCCTATGTACTTGAGCCTGTCACTGGATCAGAGAATTCGACCACGCCACTGTTTCTTGGTTTCCCTAAAGAAAGCTCCAAAGGGGCCATTTCCTCTCAGTTCATTGGTTCCAACCGATGAATGCTTTTGCCAGCAGTGGGCTGGAACTAGTTTAGATAAATATTTGGCATTTCGTCAAAGGTTGCTACTCAAGAAGTTTGCAAAGAAATATGAAAAATAGTGATAGCATTCTTCAAAGGCATCCTTTTCTAATACTGGAATTCTTATAGCAGTTTGGTCTCTCACCCACTCCAAGCAGAAAAATATCCTAGTTCTCTGAGGTTTTGGAGTGATTCATTGACTACAGCTTACCATAAGCCTTGGGGTGATACTCAAGGGGTTTACTGGCAATCTGAAAACAAGGTTGTAGAGTGAAATTCAGATTATTCTACAAGCTTAAGGTAAGCTAGCTATGGTACCTCAGTAATTTGAAATCGATTGGTCAGCTTGTTTTGCATTTAATGGTTTTGACAGAGTTTACACTGCAAAATCTCTGCAGCAGTTTCTTCCAGTCCAAGGCGTGTAGATGAAAGTATTATACTCACTACTGGTGACTGGAAAGGAGAATGACCTCAAAAGACACCCTTTTAAATTTAAGGTCAGTTACTCATAAAATGGAAGCAAACCAACACTATTGATTTTGTCAACTAGTACAGATTATTCACAGTGCATTTAGCGTGAATAGTTTTCCCTTAACAGAACTAGCTTTGATTTGTACACCGTTTGGCAACACCTCAAACGCGGAATTCTATCCTCTGAATTGTCTTTATACCAGACAAACATATAAGCAATGTGCTCATCCGTTATGTGGTAGTAAATTCTTGTCTAGTATGGTATGCTAAAATCATAATGGAGATGTTTTTCCTTTCAAGGCGTCTGACTCTTTCATGCTATCCCTAGTATATTTTTGGCTTTCACTTTATGCTTTCTCATGATATGTCCTTCTCAATTCAGGCTGACATCCTGACTGTAATCAAGAGGAGAATTCCACTAAGAAGTTGCAGTTTCCTTTTTGCTTTACATTTTATGAATGATACTCTTGCCATTTCCACTCACCCTTCAGTTCATCTTATCAAAATCGTCTATCCCCATGGATTCCACCTTGATGAAAATGAGTGAATTGATCAATCATACCAGCATCCTACTGTAAAACAAACACACACATATATAAACTTTTCTATCATACTAAATCTTGCAAGATTTCATTTTCTTTTCTTACTTCTTAGTAACATGTATCACTGAACCGATCCCCTTGGAATACAAGTTGGATATTGTCATTTAAACTTGCTTAATATCATTTTATGCCTATGCTTCAGCCTAATTTGGGTTTACTGGTTTGGAATGGCGACGTCGTTATCAGATTAAAAGTACAGTGCAAATTCATTTCTTTCCACCTTTTCTGCAGAAACAGACCAAGAAAGGATTAATAGAACTAAAACTGCAGATAAATTGTTTTCTCAAGAATGTTAGCAGAAAATCTTCATTAGCAATCAGAGGGAATGTAATAAAAGACCACCCGGACACGAGATTCAGATATATTCAGAATGTCTGGTAAATGGATAAGATATTATGCCAAGCACATCCAGACACTCGTTATTGGATTAATGGCTGCTGGGGCCAGCAGCAGCAAGTAGAGTACAGCTCTAGCTGCTTTTGCAGCGCATTATCCGTGTCAAGTTGTCATTGGCTACCTACAAATGCGCCAATCAAGTATATGATTAGTTGGAGAGATATTACCAGTTCAAGCTCAAGGCCTTATTCTATTAGTTGTCAGCTTTAGAAGTTTTCAATCACTGTAATGATTGTCCTACAAAGTTTTGTATGATTTGCCAAGAAGAATAAAGGCATCTTGGGGCCATTGGAGAAGATTTTTCCGCTTTTCCTTTCGCCATGGATTCCAATTTGATTTCATGAAAAGTAAGGTAGCAGATGTCCTTTTCTAAACATGTTCCTCTAGCATGGCACACTTTTTACCTATATCTTATGTACTCGAGATTTTACTTATTTAATCTCCTTTCTGAACGATTTTTAAGATGCATCCGTCAGATTTTTTGCATCTGCATCCGTTTGATGCATTTAAGATTTATTTCTAATCCTCTCCGTTAGAATCAATCAATGGCCCCAAGATGCAATTATTCTTCTAAATTTGAAACATTAATATTATTTTCATGCATTCATTTAATCTAACATCGGGGTATTATGAGATTCTACTACATTGTATATGTAGAGATTTAAATTTATGCTTGTAAGATATCTTTTGTGAGATAAAATTATAAGATTTTTGAGTAAAAACGGATATTGTAGTTTGAGTTCGGGTCTTCATAGTTCCAAAAAAAGAAACTTAAACAAGCTGGCCAATGTTATGGTAAAATCTACATTTTTCAATTGATTTGTAAATAGCAAGCACAAACTATACTTTTGGTTGCAAAGTCATTCTCACCAGCTTTGTATATTTGCGTGAATGGCGGAATTAAATTCTGTTTCTAGACCAGAAACTAGCGAATTAATTCAATTACGTCCAATTGGACGAAGCATATAATATTACTATGACCCACCAAGTGGTGATGTCAACTTCACAGCTAAAACAGAAGAAGATAATGAATGAGACAAAGCTCAACAATGCAGGTTTGTCTTCCACAATCTGCTGCTTTCCATCTTTTTCCAAAGGTAATTTCAATTTGTCATCTTCTTCAATTGTGACTTGCATAAATTTATAGTTTTTGAAATTTTCATGTATAATATTCAATTATACATGGCAATTCTTTTATCTAAACTGGATGTCACTTCTAAACATGAATTATAATTCTAAAAGGTCTTTGTTAAATGGGTTTTTCCAAAGTCATTCCATAGCAAAATCTTTCATTTGGGACACGTCAAACACCAAATTGATTTTTTAGTCAAAAATGGTTAGATTTAGTGGTTAAAGTTGTCTGTTGGATCTATCAGCAACAAATGCACAGAACACAACATTCAGCGATTCTCAATCTCCCATGGGAGTCCGTTGACTCCCTCGACCATTGCAAACCAAGTCAAATTTTCTTGGTGCTAGAAACAAAGTCAAATTTAAGTTTCTTCCCTCCAATGACAAGCTCGTAAAAATAAAACCATTGAAGTCACAGGAAACTTTGAGAGGGAAACAATGAATTTATTATAGTAGTTGAGAGCATCAATGTCACGGTTCCACTTGACCTTTAGGTTCACATATGAGGATAACTAGGTTTGTTGCATCGTTTCTTAGGCAATTAATAGTCGGCAACAATTGTTAGGACAAAACTATTATCAGATGAAAAAACAATTTTCTACCATCAAAGTTAACGCAAGTGATTAAAGTTTGAATACCGATAATGGGTTATTTTCTTCTTGAAAACTTTTCAAGCATCAAGTTTTGCCAAACAACAGCAGGCAAATCGGAGGTGAAATATTGTTCAATTTGACTCAAAATCTATAACGTAATGAATCCTCGTGATTAGGACGTTAGATGAGCAGTAGACTAAGCATGTAAAGGAAGCAAATGAGAGAATGACAATGAAAATGGTGTATGTATAAGATAGAAATGGATGAAACCAGAGAGAAACATAGTATAAACTGCTAACAAGTTCTACCTTTGGTTAAAAGTTATTTCAATCTATTGCTCAGTGTTGCAGAGATTCTAAACATATGTGAAATTTTCTGCACACTGTTCTAATTCTTTGTTCACCTAGAAAGACCTATATTACATCCTCTTCTAAAGATCCATACCTCTTGCCTTCTGTGATTAACATCAAAAAAAGTGTAAGAGCCTTCTTAATTCTTATATATACTCTTTTGTATCATAACTTCTTGTTCTGCCACTGCAAACCAGTAAGAGAGAGGAGATCGAGATCATTCCACGGGAATTTCTTTGCATAGTATGTACTTGCAGGAGACTTGGAAAAGAAACAAACATGGGTAAAAGGAAAAGGGCTTGTTTATGTATAAATTCGGCAATGTCACCATTAAACTGGTACTCTAGCTAACTTTAACTGTGTTTCAGGGCCTAAATGACTGCAGAAATGCCGCTAGCTACTATAGCAGGAGCAAATGGGCTATCTGGCAGATTCAGTCCTTCACTGCAGATATAGATGAACATTAGAAACAATCATTAATGTAGAAAATATGTAGTTTAAGGTTCTGAAATATGAGCTATGGCACAAAACATGGAAGCCTGCTTTGAAGCATTAAAGTAACCTTGTACCTGTCCTGTTCATTGTTGTTGGTCCCTACATGCTTGGTTTTTTCATCAGATGCAGCAGTGCTGGTGTTGAGAGCTTCCAGGAGATAATTGAATTCTGTTGATGGGAAATTGAGTTGATCTGTGGAAATGAAAGCGTTGTAAGGGAGAGAACTGAAGAGGAGGCGATTGGCCAGATTAAAGAAAGCACAAGAAATTGAAAAGTTCTAGACCTTCTGAGACTTTGAACCCATCGATGGAGTAGTCAAAGAAAGACCGATGGGCCAGAGGCTTCTGTGTCAAATGCAGCTCTGAAGGGTGCCTCCTCTCAAGTTGAAAAACTTGCTGTGGATCTTCTATGAACTGCTTCCTGAACAACCTCGACGCTCCATATCCTCTTGGAACTGAGAAAATCATGCATCAGATGAGTACAAGTTAATTACCTATTCTAAAGTTATTCAGCAGGAATCATCATGTTCAACTCCCCCCCTGTTGAGTGTTATACAAAAATGCAGCCGCAGCCGGTCCTAAACCCGGCCAAAGGATGAGAGTTGGCGGCATGTTCAGACAACCGACCAGTCAAAACTCATTCAATTCAAATGAAATAACTTATCCCAATTCATTGGGATAAAGGGTCTGATGATGATGATGAAGAATCATGTTCAATAGACACAAATTGATTCGAAGTAGTATCCACGTAAAGAAACCTTGATGGCTTTTGTCAGACCAGAATAATGGCCCCAAGCTGGCATGAGTCATGGCTATGGACCTTAATTCTGATAAAAATGCTATAAAAAGAAGCTACTTACTTGAGTGAAGCTCAGGTTCCATGTCCATATAGTGTGGAGAATAATACATTGGATGTTCAATTCTGTCCTGGTACTTCCTGCATGAAATCAATGATAAAGTTAGACTCGATAAAAAAAGAAGAAAGCCCGAAAGATTTTGCTAATTTATGATGCAATGCAACATGAAAAACATGAACTGTTTACATTCAATTTCCCTGAAACTGTCAGATATGAAGCAAACAAGCTTTATCAATGGAATGGACTTGGTACAGAAATCACTGTTCAAAGAGAAACAATTACATTTACCTGTCAACCAGCTTAGACTTTTCCCTGTAAGGTTTCACAAGAACACGAGCCCCACAGACATAATGCGGATTTCCTTTTGCCAAAATCATCTTCACAGTGTCTGCACTGACAAAGGTTACAAACCCAAACATCCGTTTCTGTTGGCAGGGAATCCTCACATCTTCAACTTGTCCATAATTGCTGCAATTCGAGACAAGAAAAATAAGACAAACACTGTATACGTAACTGCAAATAAACCTTCCAAAGGCTTCAAGATCATGTTACCTGAAATAGTTTGAGACATCGTCTTCGCTAAAGGTGCTCTCAGCTGGGAATGTAAGATATATCTGGCGTGATCCGCTGACAATTGGCCCAGGATCATTTCTATCAGTTCGATTGTCTGCGAACTTGGTTGCATCTTCAACCAAAGTGACACAATGCTGTCCATGAGGCCTGTGTAGACACAATCACAGAAGAGTTCATCTTTTATTCCACTGGGAAAACAGAAAATTATAGTTCATAAATCATACCTGTCAATTAGTCGAATAGTGTTTTTCAATCTAGCGAGCAGCTTTGTCAAACTGTAGCCTGCTTTGCCATGTCTCTGGCTCTCAGTGAGATAACCATCTGCCTGTAGAACTTTGCCATATTTCTCATAATACAACAATGGTAGAGACGCAATTGAAACAGGTTCCCCTTTCTTTGCTTTCAGCAGCTCTACTAATTCAAGCTCTAACTTCTCAATTGACATAACAGGATCTTCATTGACAGCATCCATTGAATTATGGCCGAAAATTTGAGGGAAGTTATCCGAGACTTGGGCATGGAAGTACCTACAATTAGTTCCATGCTTACAGTACCCTTTGTTGAAATAATGGCAAGTCTTAACTGGAAAGTCAGGCAGGTTTTGATGTCGACGACTTGTTTTTACACCAAAATTACCCAATGCAGCATCTGAGTAACAATAATCATTCGGAAATCCACCATTTCCTAAGTTCAAAGACTCTATTTGATCTTCCAAACTCATGAATTGAGTTTGAGTCTGTAAATCAGACACAGAATCCAAATAACTCGATGGTACAAACTCGGCCGAGTTATGCTTAGCAGCTACTTGCTGCTCCCAGTAAGGAGATGTGACCTGGAGTCTTCTGGGAGACACAAAAGGCCTTGAAGAGATTGGTGGTGAAAAAGTAGTAAACTGTGAGGGAAATTCTGCACAGGCCGCCGTGTTCACCGAAGGAGATATAGGAGGTGATCCAGATTTAAGAGCCAGCTGCTGCAGTTCAACCTTAACTTTATAAATTACTTCCTCAATAACCGAATCAGGACACATAGCCAACTGAACAATTTCCTGGTCACCATGGTCTTGCAAAAGAAGATAGCCTATAATCTTCGAGACATTTTCAGGTTCAATTTTCTTGATTTTATTGAACAAGATTTGTGTATAGTCAGAAAATTCCATCTTGCATATAGTCTATCTGTTCAATCACTGCATACAAAAAAGCAATAATATACTTACGGGAGAATTTTCCAGGGAAAACATATATTATCTAACCTATTGATAAAATAAAAAAACAAAAAAAAAATATTTACCTGTAAAGAATTACAGAACAATACTCTTTTAGGTCAAAAGCAGAGAATCTATGAAGAAAAAGTAAAATTACAGATCCAGTAAACTAGCAATAAAACACAGATAAATACTCTAAAAATAAACCAATCTAACCAAAAAATTCTAGGTTTTATTTTTTTTTCCTTGTCAGAGTTACTCTTCAGTCTTTTTTCCTTTTCTTTTTCCAGTTATAGAAACTGAATCTGAGTACTATCCCAACAAAAGCTGCAAGGGAGTAGCAATGGTAGAAGTCTAAATCTGGAAACTAGAAAAGAAATAAAAAAAATTTACATTTCAAAGAACCAAATAAGATAAACAAATAAAATCATAAACACAAAATAATTTTTTTCCATAGAAAGAAAAAATATTAAATACAAGAGAGAAAAAAAAATATAAACTAACCAGAAATGTTGGGAAAGTCAGAAAACTTTGAACTTGGTTAGTTTCCAAGCATAAATAAAACATTTTTAATGAGTCCTAAATTTTCAGAACTCAAAACCCAGAATTACTCAGAATTCAAAATTTAAAAAACATTTAAGATAATCCCTCGAAAAAAAAAACAAAAACTACCCTTTAAAGATAACTACTCAGACAAAAACACAGACAAATATTCATTAAACTTACCAGTCAAAAGCTTTTGAGCTTGAAGTTGCAAAGCTGGTTGCTTGTAGCAGAAAGCAGAGTTATAAGAACTGAAAAAACAATATGTTAACTCTCTCTGTGTCTCACTTCATATCTGTCTTGTAACTGTACAGTTTCTCCAACTACATACATGATTTTCTCAACAAAAGGAAGAACTGGTTGGCTACTGTGTAATGGTTTTTGAACTTAAATTCAACTAACACAACAACTTGATAACTTTATATAAAGTAGAAATCAGCTTAATTATTTTAAAAAAATGTTAAATCTTTATAGCTAGATTTTGTAAAGGAGTTACAGAGAATTAAGGCAATATAATTTCCTTTAATTTCGATTTTGATTCTAACAGCTTAGACTGTGTAAATTACCTTTTAAATTGCATTTTAAATTACATATTTGGCCTTTGTTTTTAAGTACAAAACATGAAATTATTTATTTATTTATTTGATAAAAAATGGGTAATTAAAATATTATTTTTTGGAAATTCCGATGTGTTAAATTTAAATTTCCCACTACACATGTCGCCATGTCGGCAAAATGAATCTTTTGAGGGGCACAAACGTGGATTTTATTGTCTTTTAAGGAGATAATACTTCTTAAATACGTGCCGTTCGATCCGCAATGATTTAGTGAATCAATGGTCTAGATTGTTGAGGACCATGGGGAAGGCATGCACCTTAGTAGAACATGCATGAAAATTAATTTATGTTGCCTTGTTTAGATGTTACACAAAAGAGGACACTAATTAAGGTACTGAATAAAATCCTTGGAGCCAACAATCACTTGGCCCAATGATTAAGGATGAGTTGTGGTATATTGTAAGTCTTGGGTTCTAACCCAAACATCTCTATCTTTAGTTATTTAATATTTTCCTTGTAACAAAAAAAAGAATAAAATCCCTAGAAATACTTGCAAAAGGACAATAATTTTTATTATATACTAAAGAATAAACTTTTTTTTTTGAAATAATCACTTATATTCAATTTTAATTTTGAATATATTTTATATATATGCATCAATTTTGCATATAAAAAATAATATCGAAACATTTCATTTTTATAAATATATGTACATATTATATGTTAATAGTTAGAATGGAGATTGATGCATTATCTCATTTTTCATTTATTCAATAAATTAGGACTTTAGTGTTAATTTCTCGTGATAATAAATTATGGGAATGTTTTAAATGTCAACATGAAATTATTTTGTATTCTTTTTTTTTGTAAAACAATCAATGATGTTCTCATAACATGAAATATATGCATGAATTTTGTAAAACAAAATCATTTTTAGGTTTAACATTGAAGTTTTAATAAGCATAATAATAAAAGTTCTGATTTTGTCATTTGATAGAGTAATGTTTGAGATAATTAGAGTGTCATTGTCTACAAGAGAGCATTTGTACACTTTGAAAGCCTTTTGTTTATTTAATTTTAATTTTTAAAAAAAAAAGAGAGAAAAAGATTAATAAGGAGGATAGATTGGTAATTGAGGGCAGCTTGTTCATGAAGGTGTAGACCATTTCTACAGGCTGTATATGTGGGACTCACTGGTCAAAAGAAAAGTAAAAGAAAAAAGTATTTTTGAAAAAGATTTTTTTTTTGGTAAATAATTAATAATTAATGTTATCATTATTTAACTAGGAAATTAAGATATGATTGGAGAGAAGCGGGCTTTTCTGTTGTGATTATCATTATTCTCCGGATTCATTTGCCTCTTGCCTTTGACTTGATCGTTTAATTATAATTTAAATTAAATATATATTAGTTAAAACCATATATTATTATTATTAAGATAATAAGATGCATGATTATTGTAAAGATATACTGATTTTTTCTTTAAACTTGGTAGACAAATAAACCCAAATCTTATATTTTGAGTAATTAAATAAAATATGATGATCACTAGAGGTGGCAAAAGTTGACCCGACCCGAAAAACCCGTCCAATAAACCCGTCTAATTAACTCGAATCCAAACCCGACTGATTCGATTTGACTAAAAAAGTCAACAACCCAAATCCAACCTGATCCGAATCTGAATTGATCTGAAACCGAATTTATCCGAATTTACATTGATCCAAACCCGACCGAATCCGAACCCGAATTGATCCGAATCCAAATTCATCCGAATTTAGATTAACCCGAACTCGAATTGATCCGAACCCGAATTGATCCGAACCCAAATTGATCCGAATCCAAATTGACCCAAATCCAAATTTACCCAAACCTAAAAAGATTCAAACTTAAATTTAATATTTATCAATAAATATTTAAATGTTAAAATTAAATATCAAAGTATTTTAATATAGTAAAAATATAATTTTTTTTCAATAATATGAGTGTTATATATTTTTTTAATCTAGTTAAATTTAAATATTCACTTTTATATTGCATTCATTTGAACCTAATAAATAATTACTTAATGGTTAATCTATAATAGAGTACATAAGCTATATCATTTACACTAATGTCTCTAATTATTCTACAAAAAATCAAAATATATTAAAGAGATAGATAATACTGTTTTATGATATTTAATGGGGATTATTAAATCATTTTGATTCAAAAGTTATTAATTATTGTAGATAATAAAAATAAAATGAAAAAAATGTAATTAATTTATGACTATTGGTAAATATATTATAAAGAAAACTATCATACAGATTATTAAATATTTTGATTGTTTCAATCCCAATTGTACTCTAGGTCATATAAGAAGAAAATTTTATTTTCATGAGTTTTGTAATTTTTAGAAATATGATTTCAGTTGATTTTCATACTAGATAAATCACATCAAGATGACCAAAGCTTAATCCAATAAATCTGTCCAATCGACCCGAATCCAAAACTGACCAACCTGAATTGACTAAAAGAGTCAACGACCCAAACCCGACCTTATCCGAACCCGAAATGATTCAAACCCGAAATAGACCGATTTTTCCTTGACCCAAACCCGACCTTATCCGAACCCGAAATGATCTAAATCCGAAATAGACCGATTTTTCCTTGACGCAAACCCGACCTTATCCGAACCCGAAATGATCCGAATCCGAAATGATCCGATTTTTCCTTAACCCAAAATGATCCGATCCAAAATGATCCAACCCAAATCTGATCCGACCCGCCCATTTGCCATCTCTAATGACCACGATTAGTCTATTCCAGTACGAAAGAAAATTTATTTATTTTAATTAAATTTAGTTATTCAAATTAAAATTTAGATTATTATCTAATATACTTTTCATGAAATTTTAAAATTTTACAAATAAGATTAAAATCATAACACATACTCATTTCATTATTTTTTATTTTTATATTCTTTATTATTTTTTTATATTTTTTATATTTCATTGAAAGTGCATTTGGACAGGAATTTTGAAAATTTTAAAATATTTCAAAATGTATCAATTTAAAATATTAACATTTATAATTGTCTTATTTGGATAAATATTTTTTAGAAAAAATTTTTAAATACTAGAATTTTGAAAATTGTAGAAGAGTTTGGACCGCTACCATGAGGTTATACAATGCTTGAAAACAAAGGAAGAGAGGGCAAGCGAGTATCAGAGCAAAGGAGTAGTTTCTGTGTAGTATCAGTTCTCTGGTGAGTAGAGAATAACAATAGAGGAGAAAAAGAGTTTAGGGAGGTACTAGCTCTTGGAGAGCTAAGCTAAGATTGCTGAGTAGGAGAAAGGGTTAAAATCTTTCTTTTAGTCTCATCGGGCGCCTTTTATATGTGAGTGTTGCTGGTGCCATGCTAGCCTGTTGTGGAGGACATTCCTTTTGGCAGTATTCACTTCCCTTGGCATTGGCACTGTGGCAATACTCAGGTTTCTCAACCTGTTAGTTGGGAGAGCTTCTAATCATAGGTGGCCAGCTGTTAGGGTTGTCTGTTGCAAGGAGAGTGGATTGCTTGGACAAGCTAGGCCTGCCTGGTTTGTAAGGCCTGCTCGTTGCTAATTGGACTTGTCCACTCAAGGCTTGTTCGCCTAGTACGATGCTATAGACCTCGCTTGGGTACTTTGGACCTGTCTACTAAGCCTTGAGGTTGGGACCTAACATGGATGCAAACCATTTCCCACATTTCTTTGACTAGTTTGCAGTCTCTTATGCAATGAGTCAAACATTCTTCTTCCAAAATGCATTTAGGGCAGAGAGGATCAATTTGCATTCCCCTTATAACCAAAACTTGTTGCATAGCCACCTTTTGATGGTTGTATTGCTAAAGAGGGATTTTGATGTTAGGAAGAGTGGGAGCCTTCGACGCCTCTTTCCACTTGATATTTGGAAAAGGATTCCAACTCTTTGAAGTTGTTTAAATTTTTTTTGTCAAATAAAAAAAACTGGATTTTGGATTTCGAATATATTGAAATGAATTTTCCTTTTGGAATCTCTCATCCAAACACATCCTAAAGGTAGTTAGTTAAAATTGGATAAGTTTTTACATTATACAAGATTATTATTTGTTACTAACAAAAACTATATTAAGGGTTAAACAATTTAATTATTCCTAAATTATTTATTTAACCAATTATAAACATTTACATAGGCTAAAGAGTAACCATTTTTAATTATCACTCTCTAATTAAAAAAAATTAACTAAACTAAAATTTATAAGCATTCATGACAAAAAAAGGTTTAATTATACAAATTTATCAATAATAGTACAATTCCTTAAGTTCACATTCTCTAAAATAATGATCTAAGTTTAAATATACAGATATGCCTTAAAATTAAAGGTATGAAATCCATACAAAAATATAACTTAACATTATTTAATATTCAAATCAACAGTATTTATTTTTTTCCTTTTATGTTTTAAAATAATTTGCTTAATTAAAATCAAAATACAAAAAATAAATGTTTTAGTATTTTTTCAAATATAATTTGAAAAAAACATAACATATATAAAAATGACGTGTAGTGTTGGTTGTTAGGTCATTATCTTATCATTTTAAGATAACCTAAAGATTTAGTAAAGCTTGATTTTATCCATTCTAATCAACAAAGAAACTTGTGATGCCAAATAATATTAGAAACTCAATCATGTTAATTAATTAATTCTAATTAAAATAAAATTTTTATTCAATTAGTTTGTTCTTATTTTGTTTAGGGGACTAAAATGAAATAATAAATGAGAAATATGAGAGTGAGAGAGTATGAAACAAACTTAGTAGATCGCCCATATTTATAAAAAATAGACACTCTTAAGTGTACTAGTAAGTATCATCTAATTGTGTAGGGATCATGTGATTGAGAAGGCTATTATTCTGCTTTGACATGATTTTTATGCCTCTAAAATCTTCTACAATACGTAGATCAAGGAAAATTGGATGTGTCCATCACTAATTTTAACTAAAGTTAAGTATATTTTTTTAAAAAAATGAAAGTAAAATAACTAATAATTTTTAATCGAATATTAAAAAAAATTATAATATATTATAAAACTTGCTTCAAACCCAAACAAATCTCAACTTCTATTTCCACTATTAAAAGAAAAAACTCCTAAAGGTAAGGTATTGCACTCATATTATACATATGGAGTGAGTGCTCTTATCTTTGTTTTAACTTAGAGACCAGAGGCATTTTTTATTCTATAGTATAAACAATTTAATTTAGAATCTCTTGCCATAATTAGTTCTTCTAGGCCTCCCATTGTTCATTTTACAGTATTTTTTTCTTTATCAACAAAAAAGTTGGTAAGTGTCCTGTTTTTAATCTAATATAAAAGAAATCAGATAATTGTTTAGTTAAATGGCATAAAAAATTTAAACAAATACGCTCTCAAAAAAAATTCAATTTGATGTAATGAGATGTTATTTTCAACAATTTTAATTTTTTATTAATTATTGAATAAAATTAGTGTAAATAATGAATGAATAATCAAATGTGTGGATGCTACCTACTTTTGTTTGTTTCTCCAGCAATAATTCGTGAAAATATAATTAACAAATCTCATGTTTGCTTTGTTTATGCCTTACTACAAACCAATCCCTTTCCAACGGCCGGTATACTTATATAATTCCATCCACTTTTAATTATGCATCTTGATAAAGAAGGAGCTTTACTTATTTAGACACTAAATCCTTCAACTTAATCAATTGTGTGTGTACATATCTATATATATAAATATATATATATATATTTATATATATGGACAAAACCATAGTTTATAACTATTCAAAGACGGTGATGGTAGAAATTATTATTTAATAATATATATACACAGTAATTAAAGTGAGTATTGCAATGCTATTTTCATAAGATATATAATTATTGAATCAAGTGTTCATATATATATTTAATTTATTAATTTCCTTCCTAATCAAAATTTTTACGAATAAGTATGTATGCATCTGTGACATGCTATAGGAATTGAAATGATTTTCCATGATACTTACAATATTTATAGAGTTAGGAGCAATTTCGGCTATTATTGCTAAATTAAATATTTAAATATAAAAAGTCTATAAAGTTTGAAAATAGGCGGGATAAAGAACAAAATTTTGAGATATTTCAAAGTCGAAAATCATTAAAAACCAACTAATGCCTCCATTTCTAGCTAGGGTCAAACTTTAACATGGTTAAGAGTTCCTTTTTGCATGCTAAGGTTACCCTTTTCTTTTGCTTAGCTGCTTCACATGTTGTTCACCTAATCATTGCTAGCTTTCCATGCAACATATGGTTCATGTTTGAAAAACAAGGTCGAAAAGATGGAAAAGCTATCCAAAAGGAAAGAAGAGAATGCAATTTTTTCTCCAAATGCATCAAATCTCCCTCCTTGGTGTAGATATAGCCATTCATGTATATAATTCATGTTTATGTCATATAAAATATGAAAATTTTTTGTTAAAATTCATGTTAACAATGTCAAATATATATTTTTTTAGTTTTTGCCATATTCATAATCATATGATTAAATTTTAGTTCGTATCACTTTTGTGTCCTTTATTTGTGTCGTTTGGTGTTTGATCTTGAGTCATATGATGTCCCAAAGTCATTCAAGAAGGGTTTGATGACCTGGGGAGAGTGACCCCATTACCATGTTAGGCTTTAAAGTGTTAGTTAATTACTGTCTCACGCTAGGGCAGACAAGGGGAGTCACAATTAATACAAGCATTGCCCTTTTATTCAACTTGTGTGTCTTGGTCCCAATTGCAAAAGCTTGTGCAATAAATGGATTGGCTCTGCCTTGGGTCTACCTCAAATTATGATGAAGAGGCCTCATTCACGAGATTTATTAATTGGCCTTCCTACTTAAATGCTAGTAAAATCACCCACAAACATTTGTACAATTTGGTAAAAAAGAGAGCTCTTTTTCTTTGTTATAATTAAAATATTCGGTGAGAAAAATTGAGAAAAAAATTTAAACATACGTAATTGATGTGAAAAAAATACGTTTTTAAGATTATTCAAAAAAATTTAAATTCAATCCATGATCGTATTATAAAGGATAAATGAATAATTATTCGAGTGCAACCAATAGTTGAAAATGCCCTTTGTTTTCTCATTTATCTAATCAATGATAGGGTGGGGTGGGAGGGCAAGTTTGACTATTATCATCCATTCCCTAACCTAATCAATTTTTGAGACAAGGAAAGGAAACATTAAGACAATTTTGGACTTGGTTTCATGCTCAATCACAATATTCAGTGCAAGTTTATAATGATTGTTAATGTATGCAAAATATATGACTATAACATGACCGTACGTATTGAATATTTGATTAAATGATTAATATTAATCTTTATATGGTTCAAAAACTATTGACTTGGCAATGTTTTTAGGTTTGCAAGTTCAAACCATAATTCCTTAACAATTGTCTCCAAAAACAAGAGAAAATAAAACAATTGCAAGTGAACAAACGCCAAATTTTTTTTGAGGTAGCCTTATCACAACTTGTATAGGTGACAAGGGAATCTAGCTAGTCACTTTATATTGGAATTGGATTAAAACCCCATCCAAATTCTTTTACAACATTCCACTGTCTTAATTAGAAACACCAAAATGTCTAATTCCTATGTTAGAAGATATTTTAGGTGTGACTTAGAACCGAATGCAACATGTACCAATTTGTTCATGCAATTATGGTGGCAAATAGGTCAATATCATTGAGTTACATCAACATCTTAGTAACTTAAAATAACCCTATGCTAAAATAGGGTAAATTATGCCATTGATCCTCTACCATTGCCTATTATCATTTTAGTCATAAACAAATTTTGAAACTTCAACAAGGTGCCTAGCATATCTAATAAATCTCATTTTGACTAATTATGATAATCTTAAACATGATATCAAATTAACATGAAAAAAAAATGAAGATGACATATTAAAATTTGGTAAAAAGTATTAATGAATTTGATAAAAACTAAAAAAATATTTTGTATCTGATGCGTGGACATGAATTTCAACATAACACAAATACGATTTGATAAATGCGAACACGAAATATATACACAAATTATCAAATCTGATTTTAACTTTGAGAATGAAATGAGTATACTCTCAAAATTAAAAGACTAGTAAGGCAATTTATCTAAAAAAAAGACAATAAAAATTGTCTTAGCTTTGAACTCATGTTATCCAACTAGTACATGTTCATGCATTGAGAGGACAATATCTCACAATGGATGGGTCCATAGCCACATAAACATAGCCAGTAACATTGCACCTTATCAGCATCAAGCATAGATGTATAAGGATGTGTGGTCATTCTCAAGACTTGGACATGTATCCAATGATCCATTCTTATTGTTGAATGCAATTGGGACAACATGGAAATGGTCGGCTGAACTATTGACTCTGTCTGATGTTGATGTAATGCGAAATGTAGTTGTTCATTTTGGTGAAGACAAGATTTAGTTCTTGACTTTGGTGGTTTGCCTTCACTCTAACTTTGGATGCTCAAATTGAAATGATTCCTTCTTAGGTTCTTTTCTGTTTTCTACTTCTACCCACACAAATGGCATTGAATATGTGGTTCTTTTATTTGTTCATTTATTAGAGTAAACTTGTATGAAAAATGAAAATTTCATTTTTTTTTATAAAGTTACATAAGAGAAGTTATAAATATAAACAAAAATTATATTTATATAAAAAATATTGAATTAAATTAAACAAATCAATTAACCAACATATAATCAATTAATGAACCAACATATAACTGAAAAATTTGACATATCAGAACTTTGTGTCTAAATTCTCAAGTTTTAATGGTTTTTATCATTTTTTGAGAAAATGTTATATTGATGTTAGATTAGTGTGTGTAGCTTATCATTTCATTAATAAACTTATTAATTAGTAAATTTAAAAATAATTAATGCATGTTTGGCCTAGCTTATAGAAGAGTTTATATACTTTATAAGTAGAAGCCAGGTGTTTGGCTTTTAAAATTTTAAAAATTTTAGCTTATGTGGGAAGCAAATTTGAGCTTTTTGATAAAGCTATAAATTGAAGCTTTTCCAATAAGTGCTAATATTAATAATAATATGTATTTAGTGAAATTTTTACATTTTCACTTTGTTTTCAATAATTTACAAAATTATAAAAGATGATTCATATTATTTTACAATAATTTATTTATTTTGTGCCATTTTTATATTTATTTCATTTGTTTAATTTTAATTAACAAAAATTTTTATTTAATTTATTTTTTTTCACTTAAAAACTTGTGATTTAATTTAATAAAGTTTATTATTTTATTTTTTTCATTTATCAAAAATATGCAAAAATTCTAGTAAATAGTTTTCAAAATTCTACGACACTTTTACATTAGGTTTGTCAAACACTAATTTAATTTCTCTTAATAACACTTTTAAAAAAAATTTACTTAAACAATACTTTTTATAACAACTCGAGCCAGGCAAACAGAATATTAATGTTATATACTATCTTTAAATCAATGGGCCTATCAACAATCTCTGTTAGGAAAGTGGACAATTTGACCTAAACAAATCACTTAGTATTTTGGGCCTACAAATATTTTGACCCAATTCCAATTAGCCCAAATAAAGCAACAATTTTCACCCAAATATACTTTTTCTAGTTGGGCCTGGATTACCTTCAACAAGCCCAAATAAAATTCAATTATTTATATAAATAAATTAATGAATTGAGTTACATAAAACTAAAAAAAACCGAAGATTGTCGTACCAAAACGACTTCATAGGAACAAGAGAAAAAGTAAAAAACGACGTAAGGATTCGCTTGTTCTTCTTCTTTGTATTAAGCTTCCTTCTCTCGATCTGTAATTTATTAACAAATCCTCCTCTCGCTGTAGATCTGGCCTTCGACAAATTTACTTGACGACGCCGTCGTTTTGTTTGATCTTTAGTTTGTTGAGAATCCTCGGATTGATCTTCGACGGGCTGCCATTGAAGCTGTACGCCGCTGATACGACGCTGGTTAGTCTTTGTTGCTTTTACCTTCTTTTCGGTGGGACACTGAGGATTTTTCTTGTTTGGGGAAGGGTGGTTTTGGGTTTTTAAGAAGAATAGTTTTTAGTCTATACTGAAACTAAGCTAGAGTAGAGGAATTGAATTTTGGATTAGTTGATTGAAATTCAGTTTTTGAATGATTATGAATTTGCGTCTGAACTTTTTCAGTGGAATTTGGATTGATACTGAATTAAAAGAGTTGAATTTTATGGAAATTAGTTGGAATCGAATTGAATTTTAATTGTTCTAGACTGTTCCGGAAGCTTCTTTAGACTGTTAATCTGTGTGTTACAGTTATGATAGCGAAGGTTAAATGCTTAAAACTGTATAAATTTGATAAAAACGAAGAAATCAATGTTTTTTCAAGTTTAATTATGTTATATGTGATCTTTAAATCATCATTCTTTAGTTGTTTGCAAGTTACAAGTTAATTAATCCACAAAGATTATGCTTTTATGTAATGTTGGTTGACATGTTTTCTAACCAGTTGTTGCAGGTGGAAGTTGAATCAGTGACAGATGATATCGTTTAGTAACATTCTGCTCTAGATTCAGGGAGGCCGTTGTAGTCTTTTCCTGCCTTTGAGTTATGGGCTGCATTGAATTATTGAGCATGATAATGTTGAAAAAAGTGAAAATTTGAAATATTTAGTTAGCTGTTTCTTGGGCATTTTCTATGGTTTGTTTCTTTTATGAATGCTTACTACTGTGATATTACTTCACCTGGCAGGTGTAGTTGTGAGAGATTGCCTATTAAGTAGTATCCATAGTCATATTATTGAAAAAACATGGGGACTGAAAATCCTGGTCGTCCAAATTTTCCCACAAGACCTTCCTCTACCCCTTTTGCTTCTGCTCCGCCAACTCTTACACCTTTTTCATCATCTGGTCCTATGGTGGGATCAGTGTGCACTAATTTTCGACCTACTCCACCAGGTGCTCCCCCAACTATGCCGCCATTTTCAGCAGCTGGGCCAGCAGCTGCACCTAGCCCGTCTGCTCGTTTTATTGATCCATCAGTTCCAACTCCACCCATAACATCCATCCCACCTGCTGGGGGACCT
Source organism: Heritiera fomes (assembly GCA_032173925.1). NCBI lineage: Eukaryota > Viridiplantae > Streptophyta > Magnoliopsida > Malvales > Malvaceae > Heritiera > Heritiera fomes. Next base: position 2,336,175 of record JAPDPM010000023.1, on the reverse strand, counting down.
TACCAGAGATTTCCAACACCACCGTTTCCTTCAACAGTTCAAGCTCACCCTACTCATGCACCACCTGTGGGGCAGCAACCATTTCAACCTCCTGCAAGTCAAGTATCAGCTCCACCAGTTTCTTTCCGGCTGCAGTCACAAGTACCGCCAGTGCCAATGGGATCTCCACCACAAACTGTAAATTTTCCTCCATCCAGTGTGAATACTCCTCAACTGCCATCAGATTCTTTGTTTTCAGGGCCTAGACCCAATTTTAAGCCGATTTTCCCTCCTCCAGATTCATCTTATTCTGCTACAAAATCCACTTTCGAGCCACCTCTTCCTGGATATCCAAGCAAGCAGCCTGCAGTTCCTCAAGCACCATCACCTTTTCCTTCTCAGCAAGGAAGTTTTATGCCTCCTCATCCAGCATCATCTTCTCCCTTTTCTAGCCAGCAAGGAAGTTATGTTCCTCCTCCACCAGTAGCAGCTCCCTTGGGCTACCAGTCAAGGGACCAAATGCAATATCCAGGTTCTGCACCTCCCGTAGGCAGCATTCAAAGCTTGACAGAAGATTTTAGTTCACTCTCTGTTGCATCTATGCCTGGATCAATTGAGCCAGGTCTTGATTATAGAGCACTTCCTAGGCTGTTGGATTGTGATGTGGAGCCAAGTTCTTTCGTTGAGATGTATCCTATGAATTGCGATCCTAGATACCTACGGTTTACTACAAGTGCTATACCAAATTCCCAGTCTTTAGTTTCAAGATGGCATTTGCCTCTTGGAGCAGTTGTTTGCCCTCTTGCAGAGGCTCCCAAAGGGGTAAGTATCTCAAGGATCAATAATAATTTACTTTTAGATGTATGAAAACTGTATTTTGTTGAAGACTCATATGTTTTTCCTGTCAATTACATTTTTTTTCTTGTTCAGGAGGAAGTGCCTGTAATTAATTTCGCTTCAACTGGTATTATTCGTTGTTGAAGATGTCGCACTCATGTGAATCCCTATGTCACATTTACAGATGCTGGAAGATAGTGGCGTTGCAACATATGTTCTTTACTAAATGTATAATTCAACGGTTGAAAGTGCATTGAGTCACATCTAGTGTTTCTAATTGTGACTGATGCGTATAGAATCCTTTTCTGTGCTATACATTCTTTTATCTGTTAACTGCATTATATTTTGTCTTTGGAATATCCAATATTTTAGAGGGCAATGGGCTCATCCCTCACTTATACAAGGCTTGCATTAGCGCGCGCGTGCACACACACACACACACACACACATATATATATATCCTTTTTTCGCAAGCTTGCTTGTTGGGGCAACTGCCCTTAAATTTACTTTTAACTATCTCGATTTATTATAAAGTGCAAAATTGAATATGTATTTTTTTCAATTGAGTTATTGATGGATGTGATATAGGGTTTCACATAGCATGTTAACTAACATTTTTTTTATTGGCAATGTAAATTTAGTGGCAGACTGATTTTTTCCCTGGCAAATCTCTTTAATAGTTGGAATTATGAAGCATATACGCTTATTTGATTCAACTTCCATGGTCAGTTCCTGGTCAATATTTTGCCAGCTTGGATGCCACTGGCAGAAGAATTGATTTGGATCAGCAGCCTGAGCTTATTAAAGGCAGTGTGGAATTTGTTGCACCAACTGAATACATGGTGCGGCCTCCAATGCCGCCACTATATTTTTTTCTCATTGATGTTTCAATATCTGCAGTAAGAAGTGGTATGATTGAGGTAAGCACTTCTTTAAACCAGTTGATTATTTAACATCTCATAGATTGTTGTAGTAAAAGCATTGTGTTATTCTAATTGGGATCATAATGGCAAAGTTGTCTAATAGTCATGTGAATCAAGAACATGTGAATTACACTTGAGCAGGCTGCTTTTTGTTTGTTCAGCTGTTAGTTCTCACTGTTAGAGCTCTTCAGATATTCAGTAAAAAGCTGGCTTGGGTTATGTGGTGTTTATATGTTGTATATTTGTACTATTTGAAAGTGCTGGATGGGATGGCTTTGCCACAATTTGGTCTCAAACATGTCTACAAAGTAAGGCTTTCAATATTCTCTTGTCTTGCTGTGGAATCAGTAGAGAGAAAAGAATATGTTAGTTAGCCTTGATGCTACTAATACAGGGTTTGTCTGACACTGCAAAACTTTTTTAGGTGATTGTTTATCCAGTTTGTTGTCAGCTTTGCCCAATCATAGTTAATTACACAAGTAATTTTAGACTTGCATTCTTTCTACTCTGGCCTTCTGGTGATAGCATGTACCTTGATAGGCTGTGCTTCTCTTTTCTTTCTTTTCTTCATTTCTCCTTATTGTAAATGCATGTTAATGGTTTATGCTAACTTATAACATATCTGTTAGGTTGTTGCTCAAACTATACAGTCATGTTTGGATGAGCTGCCTGGCTTCCCCAGAACACAGATTGGTTTCATTACTTTTGATAGCACAATTCATTTTTACAATATGAAGGCAAGTGACTTATTGGTTCTGGGGACAAGTTTTTCTGGGATGCCTCAAATTTTATACATTTCAGCTGAAGTGCTTCCAAAGTAACATTTGGGTTTTTTTCTTTGCAGTCATCTCTTTCGCAGCCTCAAATGATGGTAGTTTCAGATCTGGATGATATATTTGTCCCATTGCCAGATGATCTCCTTGTAAACTTGTCTGAATTTAGAAATGTGGTTGAAACATTCCTGGATAGCTTGCCATCTATGTTTCAGGACAATGTGAATGTGGAATCTGCTTTCGGTCCTGCACTCAAGGCAGCATTCTTGGTTATGGTGTGTTGTTTTCTCCACTATTGCTACCATGAGCTTTTACCAATGGTGAAATGCCTTTTAGTTGCTTGCTGATGATTGTATTTTATAATGGTTGTTTGACCACCTATTTATTTGCAGAGTCAACTTGGAGGAAAGTTGTTAATCTTCCAGAACACATTGCCTTCCCTGGGAGTTGGCCGCTTGAAGTTGCGCAGAGATGATCTTCGTGTGTATGGAACTGATAAGGAACATGTATTGAGAGTACCAGAAGATCCGTTCTACAAGCAATTGGCTGCTGATCTTACAGAGTACCGGATAGGGGTTAACGTTTATGCTTTTAGTGACAAATACACTGATATAGCTTCCTTAGGTACAAGAATCACTGTCCTTTTTGACTTTCAGGTTAAAAGTGATATTGAAGTTTTAGAAGAGATTTTAACGATACTCTTTTTCTCTTTTATGAATTTGAACGTAGGAACCCTGGCAAAGTATACTAGAGGTCAAGTATATTATTATCCGAGCTTCCAATCAGGCGTTCATGGAGAAAAGTTGAGGAATGAATTAGCCAGAGATCTCACTAGGGAAACAGCCTGGGAAGCAGTTATGCGCAAAAGATGTGGAAAAGGTCTGCTGATTTTTCTTATTTATTGTTGAATCCATTTGTAACTCAATGCTATTAAGCCACAATCCCAATATAGTTGGGTTAGCTACATGATTTTCTTTTCTCCCTTCAATCTATATGCTGACATGGGCTAAGGCTTGTAGAAAATACTTTTTTTTTTTTACTTTTTTCTCTGTGATTTTGTGATAACAAAGCTGTTGCTTCATGTCATTGGATACTTGCACCAGGGATTCGGTTTACGTCTTATCATGGGAACTTTATGCTGAGGTCCACAGATTTATTAGCACTTCCAGCTGTAGATTGTGATAAAGCATATGCAATGCAGTTATCTCTTGAGGAGACACTGCTGACAACTCAAACAGTATATTTCCAAGTTGCTTTACTGTATCCTTTAAGCGGGATGCTTTATTTATTTTGATATATTGGGTTATCCCCTTGTTTGCTGAAACTGGCTGGGTTACTTCTAGAAGATATGGGTTAATTATATTTCTTTAACAATTTAAAGATACACTGCATCCTGCGGAGAGAGGCGTATCAGAGTACATACGGCAGCTGCCCCTGGTGTTACAGATCTGGGGTGAGATGTACCGCCAGGCTGACACTGGTGCCATTGTTTCTTTGTTTTGTAGATTAGGTAAAGTTAAAGAAAAGCTCCTGCGTGAGTGATGCTATTTGCAATGTTGGATCTTAGTTTCACAGGGTCCTTATATTTTCTAATCAACTGATATTTTGTAGCAATCGAGAGAACTTTGACCAGTAAACTTGAAGATGCTAGAAATTCTTTGCAACTGAGGATTGTAAAAGCACTCAGAGATTACCGCAATCTGTATGCTGTGCAGCATTGCTTGGGAGCTAGGATGATTTACCCGGAGTCTCTAAAGTTCTTGTGTTTGTATGGATTAGCACTCTCTAAATCAGTACCTCTAAAAGGAGGATATGCTGATGCTCAGCTTGATGAACGCTGTGCAGCAGGTTTCACCATGATGGCATTACCTGTTAAAAGGTTGTTGACACTTTTATATCCTAGCTTGATTCGAGTTGATGAGTATCTTTTGAAGGTGAGAGAATAAAACCCTTCTACTATATTTCAATAAAGATGTAGATTTTGCAAACTAAACATTATTTCTGTCACGTATTTGCAGCCATCTGCTCAAGCCGATGATATCAAAAACATTATGAAGAGATTGCCTTTGGTTGCAGAAAGCCTAGATTCAAGAGGTCTTTATATATATGATGATGGTTTCCACTTTGTTATATGGTTTGGTAGAATGCTTTCACCTGATATAGCTAGGAATTTACTCGGGGCAGACTTTGCAGCAGACTTATCAAAGGTATGATCTCATGTTGTTGAAGCTATTCTTATAGTGACAAGATTGTTGAAGATTATATGTTTCATCTGCTTTAGTGATCATTTTATGTATAACAGAACTGATATTGTTGTCGGTATTCAGCATATTTAAGACTTGCATGGAATGCTGGTCTTACTGTTATATTTACTCGAGTAGAAAGGGTCTGATATGATTGAATAAGTCAAAATTTGGAGCGGGCTTAGTATTTGGTTATCTATATTGGCAATTTCATCCTGCTATGGGGTATGCTTTGCTTGTTTCTATGTTTCTTTTGTTTTCGGAACCTTATGCATGTGTGCATTTTTTCTCCTCGACGATATTATTTGAATTTAATCTGTTCATTTGACCTTCACTTACCAGATGAGATTCTACTTAATTCACCTGGTTCTTTATGTTTTCTCTTTAAAAATCAGGTTACCCTTCGCGAGCATGATAATGAAATGTCAAGATGGCTGATGAGTATATTGAAGAAACTAAGAGAGAGTGACCCTTCCTATTATCAACTTCCTTATCTTGTAAGACAAGGTGAGCAACCTAGGGAAGGTTTGCTGCTTCTTGTAAATCTTCTTGAGGACCAGATAGGCGGTACCAGTGGTTATGTTGATTGGATATCGCAAATACACCGGCAAGTCCAGCAAAATGCATGATATACAGGTAATTATTTGGGATACTTCTAATCTAGTTTTAGCCCGTGAAAAGCTGTTTTTCAAGTAAGAAGAGGACGATATGGTTCTTTTTTCACTCAGTTAAACTTTGGCCACTATGGTCTCATTGAACCTTATCGTCAACAGTCTCCAAGCTAGAGCCTTCATTTTATGCATAAAATTACTTGAAATGCATAATGACTGTCATAACGTCTAGGTCCGTGAACCTAACCGTTAGACTTTAAAATTCTAGAAGTCGCCACCAACCATTCAAACCTAAGGTGTGATTGGTCACCTATTCTTGTCTAAAGATAAGGCATGGTCTACGTTCAAAGAATCTAGGGTTCGGGAGTACGGTTACGTGCGGGGAAGGATTAGCACCCCCACAACGCCCATCCCAAAATGGTACCAACTAATTTTGTGATATCTTTAATAATTTTTAATTAAATGGTTTTTAATCTTGTTAAATTTAAATATTTAAATATTGGACAATTTCTAAGAAACTTTTCATCATGCTGGCGGAATTCCTTAAATTTCATCATTACCTCAAGAGTATCCAAGAATTCCCATTCGTTTTTCTCGGAGAGGCTCCGTCGTCGGATTTGTTAAATCGTTTATGCAATATCTTAATTTTATTTTCCATCTTTTATTCTTATTTTTATCTTCTTTTTATTTCCTTTTTAATTATCCTTTATTTTTTATTTTATTTTTTATCTTTATTTTAATATTATTTATCTTTTGAAAATAAATGTGGATTATTCTTCTTGAAAATTTTCTTTAAATCTTTCATCATGCTGGCGAAATTTAAAGAAAACATCTCACCTAAGAATTTAAAAGTGTCAGCCATTCGTGACACCTTATAATTCCATCATCGGGATAACCTCCACTTATTCTCAATTTATTATTATACCTTTATTTTTTAATCATTATTCCCTAATTTCTTATTAATATTTATGTTTATTTTATTTTTAATAGAGATTGACTATTAATATATATTTATGTTTTTAGAAATAAATATCGATTATTAATATTGAACACTTACCTTAAATCTTCCATCATGCTGGCAAAATCTAAAGTAAACATCCTCACCTAGGAATTTCCAAAATGGCAACCATTCGTGACACTTGGAATTCCATCCTTGGAATAATCTCAATCTATCTCTATATTTTATAATTTATTGAATTATTTTATTACTTATTATTTATAATTCTAATTATATTTCTTTAAGGTATCTTATTTTCTAAATTCAAATCCCATTATTTAACTAAATTCTAATTACACATGCAAACTAAATTAACACATTATAATATTCATCACGCAAGCAAATTACATCATACAAAATTACATACCATGCCAAATTATTTTAATAGATTATTAATATTATCACATAAATTCATATTACTTGAATTAAATTAAATTATTAAATCATTAAAACATTAAATTGACATGCAAGTCAAATTAATTAACATACCAATTATTACTAATCCAAATGGGAAGGATGACTTGAAGCTGGGTAACCAATGCAGTGGTGTAGTTGCGGATGGAGCGTTGGACGATGGCCCAAGGATGATCCGTTTTGGGGACAGCTTTGGAGCAATAACAATGGCTGCAGCAAGGAAAGTGGCTCGGGTGTGCGGCAACGTCAAACAGATCAGGCGTGAATGGCATAGCAGCAAGCAGGCTATGGGACAGAGCAGTGATGAGAATTTGGAGCAGTGAGTGACTTCCGCCAGATAGATGGAAGTGCTCAGGTTGAGTGTTTGATTGCGAATTTGATTGTCTGTCCTCTAAATCATGAGCCTTGATCCCTTTTTATAGCCACAAATCTGTTAGAGTCCTAATATAACTATACCTATTCTAATAATTATCTCCTATTTTTAATATTTTATTTATCTAATTCTTATATTAATCCTAATCTAACTCTATCAAATTTAATATTAATCCAAATAATTATCCTAAAAATCTAATTATCCTAATTATCTATCCTAAAATTAATTTTATTTTTATTTCTTTTTTATCTTTTCTCTCTCTTTTCTTTTCTCATTTTTTTATTCCTAAATCCTATTTTAATTTTAATTTCCTAATTAATGTTAATTCTAAATCTAAAAATTCTAATTTAATTCTAGCCTAATTCTCAATTGTTAAATTAAATACAAATGTCATCCAACTCAATTAATTATTTATACAAATTAAGATCCCGGACAAAATAGGGTGTTTACAATGACTTGCTTTTGTTTCTATTGACTTCAATTTTGCAGATGTTCATCATCTTATCGATCTATTTCCCAACCTTGCGTGAACCAATCTTGGTAATTCGTCGGTTGGATCCCCTTAAATCTTAGGTATTGAATAGGTGGAACAAATTATCCAGAAGATTTTGATTTTGATTTTTTTGTTGATTACAAGATTCAATAACTAGGGGATACACTATTACACTGCGTTCATGTTTAAAGTGCAAAACAGATTAAATATTTTTTATGTCACTATTAAATTATTGCCAGAAATTCGTGTCAAGATTTTGTTTTGTTTTTCTTTTTAAAACATTAGGGTTTTTGTTTAGAAAGAGGTGTGATCAATTGCCACAGCATCGGTTGGATATTGTTCCATGTTTAATATACTTTGAATTTTTTAAATGCTGTGTTTTGTTTTCTCATTTTTTTGGTAGAGCTGATAACGTTAGATATAGCACAATGATATGATACAAAAATGACAAAAAAAATATGATGATAAATGAATTAAAATTTTGTTAAAATTTATATGAATGAAACTTAAAAATATGGTGTGCGTTTGAAGTGTTATGAAGAATATTGGTATGATAATTTTGGTGTTTTAGACTATGTTAACATGATTTGACAAAATATGAACCTAAAACATATATACAAGAAAATATTCAATTTATTTTTATGCAATTCAACCATTCAAGTCTCTCATACTAAAAATTTTAGATCTCCTTGTCAACTGTCTCCTTGTACCTCATGATTTTTAAGAATATTTTATAAAAAAGTAATAATACATATTTTTTTGTAGGATAATCATAGGGTACAAATTTCTATTCGTTTTTGTAAAACAACTATTATCTTAGTGGGAGAAAAAAAATAAGAAAAAAAAAAGCATATGAATTATGAAATAGATTTGATAATTTTAAAAATAATATGATAACATGATATAAATATAAGACAATTATTTTATACATCGTCAGTGAAATTTTTTGACTTCACAAATAGGGTTAAGATGATGACACTTTATTCATTGTCAATGTATTAAATGTTGATACATCATCAATATGTAAACTAAAAAGATGATGTATCAATCTTTTGTGCATTGACAGTGTATATAAGCTATACACTGTCCGTGCATCATATATAAATCCTTATTTTATTTATTTTTTATTTTCTTAAATATTTTAAAGAACATATGTCATTATCCTAACTCGGCTCGTAGAATAAAAAAATTACACTGACAATATATAAAATAATTATCCATAAAAATAATAAACATTGAAGTTTTGATAAAAGTTAAAAAATCAATTTGGAGAGGTTTGATTAAAATTAAAAAAAGATTGATTTAGTGTTTAATATATCAATTGACTTGATATTGATATATTGATATGTATTAAAATACAATAAATTTTGTATTTTATATGATTTTATACAGAATATATGACTAATTTTTATATTTTACATTATTTGATACGAAACAAATACGAATCCCATCGGCGCTAGAACAAAATTTTATCAGATCTACCTTGTGATATAAGCCACTTATCTCGTAAAGACGTAGCTCGTGGCTCTTGTCCATGCGTACAATCCTTCAGGCAGATGACTTCTCTTTGGAATCTTCCAAAATCTTCAAGTTTCAACATCTGCTCCAAAAGGATACCGTCTGCTTTTTCCTATCATTTTCAACATGTTTTTATGTTCTGTCTCTATATATATATATATGTACCCTTAAATGTCTTGTTTCCTTCTGATCTGCACAGTAATCCCATTAATTCTCATCCTTGTAACATCCTATTAAAATTTTTATTTTTTTATTCCATTTCCTTTTCTGATTATCAAGATTGATTCTTCATGGATAGATTGATTTTACTCTCGGCATAAACCCTGCTGGGATTCTCAAGATTGATTCTTCATGGATAGATTGATTTTGCTCTCTGCATAAATCCTTCTTTGAATCTTGTTTTTCATATATAATTTATGTTTGTGTTATACAAAATTGTGTTTATATTATGAAAAATATAAAATTTTCGTATCGATACATCAAATATAATTTTTTTTTTAGTTTTTATCATATTTATATAAGTATAATTTTTATCAAATTTTAACTCATGTAATTTTTTTTTATCTTTTTTTTCGTGTACAATTGCTAGATCTACTTACAAGTGAACTGTTGGTGACAAAAATGCATGAAATTCTACATTTTTTTTTCATATCCCAGACCAACAAAATAATAGATTTCAAAACTTTCAGAATTGGAGACTTAATGATGATGAATTCATTCTGCAAAAGGTTTTCCTGCAAATTCTCTGTTTAATTTGGCAAAATGTCCCCATCGGAATCCTATCCAGAAACGAATCAGTGTATGCTACAAATTCCTTCCTTAATTCCTTAGCTAGTTGACTTTTATGATGCTTGATCATCAAACAAATCCTAGCAGATCCATGAGTTAATATTGCACTAATTAGGCTAAGATTCCTTCAAGCTTCATTCTTATAAAATTGCATACATATTAGCCTAAGATTCTTTCTCAGAATGCTGCGCTGGAACACGCATGTGTGTTTATCCTTCCGTATTACTATTTTATGATTTGACTTCCTTAACTATGTATAAAGTTTTCTAAATAAATTCTTGGAATCAATTGATATATGCAATATACTTCTCTGTCTCTTTCTCCCTCTCTCCATTCTCCAAGTGCTGTGCTGACTCTTTTTTTTTTTTTGGGTTTCAAAATCTTGCTCAAAAAAGGTCATGGAGTTTATGCTGCCTGCATTGATAGAGCAAATTGAACGTTTCAAAAATTTTTTTTCCTCAATGTAGGAGATGAGGATTATGCTGGATTAGGGATGAAATTAAGTTGAATAAAGACGATCCAATATTAGGCTCGAGTTTGACATGATTCAAGAATTCAAAACATCATACAAGACTTGAGTTCAATCGAACTTAATTTTAAAGCTTGAGTTCGACTTGATAGAATAATATTTAAATTCAAATAAGCTCGGCTCAATAATTAAGTATTAAAAAAATATATTAAATGAATTTGATTAGGTTTGTCAATTATTTGAGTCGGATATTAAGATATTTAAATACGGCTAAACTCGTTATTCAAGTAGTTCAACTCAGATTGAAAATAAACGAATCAAATTCAAATAATTATTAAATCAAATTCGAATAATTCACGAATTACTTAGACTCATTTATACCCTACCTGAAAAGATAATTATTCTGAAATTCCATGCACTAAAATTATGCAGAATAGATAGCTGTTGCATTGTGGTTTCCGATTTTTAATCTGTTAATGAAATAATATCTTCATCTGAAAAAATTGATGCCTTTGCTTCACCACACATTCAAATCAATGTTTTGACTGTTAACAAAGGACATTTGTAGATAACAGCCAGTTTTGTATGTGTCAAAAGCTTTTAACACTTTAAATTACCACATGGCACAAGCTAATCTACAGAACTACTTAACAAGATCAACCTGTTAGCGATCTGCTGAAGAAGTAAAAATAAAAAAACAACAAGAAGATGGGGAAAAAGGGTCAATTATTAAAATTACAACCGCTAACATGGCGTCATCGGTGATCTGCCATTGGAGTCCTTTGGTTTCACATAATAGTGCAAAAACCTGGATGGAGATCGGAAACCACATAATATTCAACATGAAGAGGTGGAGGTGGAGGTGGAGGTGGAGGTGGAGGTGGAGGTGGAGGTCGAGGTGGAGCTGGTGGTCGTACTTCTTCTATTATTTCTAAGCTTGCATAACAAAGTTTCTTCCTCAAGGACGCTGTCAAGCATGCTGCATCAACCTCATCTCCAATTATCTCCAGCTTATCCTTTTCTGGCCCATGTAAAGCCACCGATATCACTCCTGTTCCATTATAGAAACTTGGTACTGTTAGATTAGACACGAATATAATACAAAAAAGGATATGACACGAATATTAGCATATTTTAATTTATTATTACAACAGGGATGTCCCAGTTGCCCTGGTCGTCTCCTTAATCCTTTTCGAGCAAACCTCAATGCAAATCCAATTGTAATATGGTCCCCCAGGTCGCAACTTCCAATCATCCCTAATGTCGACAAACATGTAATCTAGATACAAATTATACGTTAGTATATGAAAGAAAACAAGCTGCAGAAGTCCTTGGGGGGTCAGCCAAGTAAGCCAAAGTTAACGAAACTTCATGCTTTAATTAGACGCATTCAGATGCTTCATTTTTTAGTCGAAACCACCCGTTATCCACACATTATTTTTGATATAGGATTAATTCGGATTCGAATCAGACGGGATCTAAAGGATGATAAAGTTCTCTCTCAAGAGTTTTAATACAACTGTATACCCAAAGTTTGAATTTGAAACTTCTGATTAAATTAGAACATCCCTTGTCAGCTAATTTATGTACTGTTGGGTATTCAGATACTTCATTGAGTTCTTACACAAGTTGTCTGAGTCACTGTACATGGGTTTTGATTGTGTTTTTCTTAGTTCTTGTGCCGTGTCGGGCTAGCAGCTCACGATCTTCACAGACGTAAAACATAGTCTAACGTCTGTCATTGGTTTGTAGTGGTTTCAATCATGTGCAAAGCAAATGCAATTAGTCACGCATTCCACTTCTCATGATGTCGTAATCAGATTTCAACGTCAGCCATCACGTTTTGTGTCTGTCAATTCTCCACTTGAAATTGTCAAAGCTTATCTTTTTTTCGTATTAACACGAGATAAATTTCGTGTTCTATATGACATAAACACGATTTAACACAATATGAATGTGAACTATTTACACAAATCGTTAGATCTATGCCCAATAACAATATCAACTAGATTTTGGAAGATTAATATTAAACATACCATCTGCTACAGCAGCTATCTTTAAAGCCTTCGTTCTGCATTTGCTGCAATGCATTGACACCTTAATAATTATCTTTTGCTGCACCAATTAAAGCAAAACGTCATCTTTCAGTACATTAACTGTGTTGTTCTAACTAAAATTGAGTTAAAAATGATAAGTTTCTATGTTGAAGAAGATAAAATGAAGAACATTCTTTTGTTTCTAAGCTTGTAATTTTCATTGAAATAAGTGTAATAAGAAAATAAGTTGGTATAATGCAGCTTACCTTCATATTCGCTAGCTCCAAAAAGAATGTTGCTTTAGACAATTAGGCTTTCCAATAGCTGATCAGTGATCACTGCAGAACAGCAGCAGCCATGGCTAGCTCTTTATATAATGTTACCAGATCCAAGGCTGCAACTCAACAATTAATGTCAATATCAATTAAATATTAAAAAATATATTAAATAAATTTGATTAGGTTTGTGAACTACTTGAGTTAAGTATTAAGATATTTGAATACGGTTCAACTCGTTATTTGAGTAGTTCAACTCAGATTGAAAATAAATGAGTCAAACTCAAATAATTATTAAATCGAACTCGAATAATTCACGAATTGCTTGACTCATTTATACCCTACCTGAAAAGATAATTATTCTGAAATTCCATGCACTAAAATTATGCAGAATAGATAGCTGTTGCATTGTGGTTTCCAATTTTTAGTGTGTTAATGAAATAATATCTTCATCTGAAAAAATTGATGCCCTTGCTTCACCAAACATTCAAATCAATGTTTTGACTGTTAACAAAGGACATTTGTAGATAACAGCCATTTTTGTATGTGTCAAAAGCTTTTAACACTTTAAATTACCACATGACACAAGCTAATCTACAGAACTACTTAACAAGATCAACCTGTTCGCGATCTGCTGAAGAACTAAAAATCAGAAAACAACAAGAACAAGGGGAAAAAGGGTCAATTATTAGAATTACAACTGCTAACATGGCTTCATTGGTGATCTGCCATTGGAGTCCTTTTGTTTCACAAGATAGTGCAAGAACTTGGAGAGGGATCAAACCACAGTACAATATTCAACCTGGGGAGGTGATGGACAGCATATAACTGGATCTGGAGCTAGAGCTGGTGGTTTGGGTGGATCTTTCTCTTCTTCTACTATTTCTAAGCTTGCATAACAAAGTTTCTTCCTCAAGGACGCTGTCAAGCATGCTGCATCAACCTCATCTCCAATTATCATCAGCTTATCCTTTTCCGGCCCATGTAAAGCCACCGATATCACTCCTGTTTCATTATAGAAATTTGGTAGTCTTCGACTAGATACGAATACAATACGAAAAAATTAAACATGAAAGTGACACAAACAAAAATTTGGTAAAAATTGTATATGAATCTGATAAAAACTAAAAATATGTTTTGTATTCGATGTATTAACATGAATTTAGACATAAAATTTTTGTGTTTTATATGACATGAATATGAATTTACACAGTATAAATGTGAACTTTAGATACAAATCGTTAGATCTATTCTCAATAACAATATCAACTAGTGTTATAGTATGACTTGGAAAATGCCAAGTCAACTTGCTCTTTTCTCAACAAATTCAGCTGCCAGGGCAGACAAGGGGAGTCACAATTAATACAAGCATTGCCCTTTTATTCAACTTGTGTGTTTTGGTCCCAATTGCAAGCTTGTGCAATAAATGGATTGGCCCTGCCTTGGGTCTACCTCAAATTATGATGAAGAGGCCTCATTCACGAGATTTATTAATTGGCCATCCTACTTAAATGCTAGTAAAATCACCCACAAACATTTGTACAATTTGGTAAAAAAGAGAGCTCTTTTTCTTTGTTATAATTAAAATATTCGGTGAGAAAAATTGAGAAAAAAATTTAAACATACATAATCGATTTGGAAAAAATACGTTTTTAAGATTATTCGAAAAAATTTAAATCCAATCCATGATCGTATTATAAAGGATAAATGAATAATTATTCGAGTGCAACCAATAGTTGAAAATGCCCTTTGTTTTCTCATTTATCTAATCAATGATAGGGTGGGGTGGGAGGGCAAGTTTGACTATTATCATCCTTTCCCTAACCTAATCAATTTTTGAGACAAGGAAAGGAAACATTAAGACAATTTTGGAGTCGGTTTCATGCTCAATCACAATATTCAATGCAAGTTTATAATGATTGTTAATGTATGCAAAATATATGACTATAACATGACCGTATTGAATATTTGATTAATTGATTAATATTAATCTTTATATGGTTCAAAAACTATTGACTTGGCAATGTTTTTAGGTTTGCAAGTTCAAACCATAATTCCCTAACAATTGTCTCCAAAAACAAGAGAAAATAAAACAATTGCAAGTGAACAAACGCCAAATTTTTTTTTTGAGGTAGTCTTATCACAACTTGTATAGGTGACAAGGGAATCTAGCTAGTCACTTTATATTGGAATTGGATTAAAACCCCATCCAAATTCTTTTACAACATTCCATTGTCTTAATTAGAAACACCAAAATGTCTAATTCCTATGTTAGAAGATATTTTAGGTGTGACTTAGAACCGAATGCAACATGTGCCAATTTGTTCATGCAATTATGGTGGCAAATAGGTCAATATCATTGAGTTACATCAACATCTTAGTAACTTAAAATAACCCTATGCTAAAATAGGGTAAATTATGCAATTGATCCTGTGGACCTTTACCATTGCCTATTCTCATTTTAGTCATAAACAAATTTTGAAACTTCAACAAGGTGCCTAGCATATCTAATAAATCTCATTTTGACTAATTATGATAATCTTAAACATGATATCAAATTAACATGAAAAAAAAAATGAAGATGACATATTAAAATTTGGTAAAAAGTATTAATGAATTTGATAAAAACTAAAAAAATATTTTGTATCTGATGCGTGGACGTGAATTTCAACATAACACAAATATGATTTGATAAATGCGAATACGAAATATATACACAAATTATCAAATCTGATTTTAACTTTGAGAATGAAACGAGTATACTCTCAAAATTAAAAGACTAGTAAGGCAATTTATCCAAAAAAAAGACAATAAAAAATGTCTTAGCTTTGAACTCAAGTTATCCAACTAGTACATGTTCATGCATTGAGAGGACAATATCTCACAATGGATGGGTCCATAGCCACATAAACATAGCCAGTAACATTGCACCTTATCAACATCAAGCATAGGTGTATAAAGATGTGTGGTCATTCTCAAGACTTGGACATGTATCCAATGATCCATTCTTATTGTTGAATGCAATTGGGACCAGTGTTTCTGTAATAACCGTAAATCTTCCATTTATTGGAAATTGGAGAAAATAAATAAAAATTTGAGAACGAGATATTGGTGAAAATCTCGAGAATTGAGGAAGTGATAAATCGGAAAATTCGAGTGAAAGAAGTTAAATTGGAAATTCGGAAAATAAGGAAAGGAGGTAATTTAATTTGGATAAATGAAATTCCAAATTAAATAAGAAAATGAGAAAGGAAATGTGAAATATATTTATATAATTATATATTATATAAATGTATTTTGATATAAATACATATGTATTTAAATACCATATGATATATAGTATATATTAATATACAGTGGTATATTTATGTATATATACTATTTTATCAATTTACATAGTATATATGTATACAAGTATAATATTTTGTGTATATATAAATATATATACATACATTATGGAAAATGTAAATATTAAATTATATTAAAATTTGAGTGTATTTATATATTGTAAATACAATATATATTTTATTATTACATTTATATATATAAATGTTATTTAATTTAAAGTATATGAAAATATACATTTTTTATCTGTAAATATATATTATTAATATATAATATATATTTATATAGTATATAGTACAAAGTACTATATAATAAAATAATATAATTAGATTTATAATATAGTTATAAATATAATTATAATTAAAATAAAAAAAAAGAGGAAGGAAAGATCGGGAAAACCCGATCCTTCCCGAGCAGAGGGGCCGACGGCAGCACCCACTACTGCCGTCGGCGAGATAAAAGGGAGAGAAGAGTGGAGACGTCGCCGGCAAGGGAAGAAGAGAATAAATTGACCGGCGGCGGAAAGGAACAGAAGCAAAAACAGGGGCGAAAACCGACGAAACCGGAAGAGGAAAAAGAAAATGGATCTGGCGGTGTCGGCAAACCGGCTACCACCACTACAGCCACACCACCGTCTGAGGAAGAGGAAGACGTGGAAAGCCACCATTGAGGCGGGGAACGGCGGAGGAAGGCCGACGGAGGAGGAGAAGAAACCGAAGGTAAACTGAGTAGATCCACCGTCATGCCGCGGAACCAGGCCTAACAGAGGCCACCACAGCTTCGCCTTGACGTCGGCCAGCAGAGGAGCGACCGAACCGCTGGAGAACTGACCGTCGGAGGAGAAGCGGCCGTGGAGGAGACTAATCGGTCTGAACCGGTTCGGCCAACAAAGGAAAAAGGAAGAAAAAGAAAAAGAAAAAGAAAAGAAAAGAAAAGAGAAAAAAAAAGAAAGAAGGAAAAAAAAGAAGAAAGAGAAAAGGAATTTCGGGAATTTGAAAAATTCCCGAGAATTCGATAATTACGGGAAATCCCTGGAAACTCAAAAATCCGAGAAATTCGGTAAGAAATTCGGGAATTATTTCCAAGTAATTAATTTAAATAATTATGAAAAAAAATTCTAAATTTTAGAATTTAATTTCCAGAAAATTCCGTCAATAACCGAGTCAATGGAATCGGGCGAGGTGAACATGGGCGTGATCTTCGAGAGGCAGTCACTGACCCAAGACAGGTAAGGGATGCATGTGCAGCACTGTAAGGATATTCAGTCTGCATGTTTTAATTACGAAATATTTTATGAAAATATTTTATGAAATTATTATGAGGAATGATTGGTTGGAAATTGGAATGAAGTACTGGTTGAGAATTATAAACTGTATTTTTCGTGCAGGAGGTTAGTCAATCGCCAGTCGTTATGCTGCCGAAAAATTTTAGAATATTACATAAAATCATAATAAATGATTTTATGTCACGAGAAATAATTTTCAATCACGAAAAGCAAGAAATTGATTATTTTTCATAAAACATGAATATATGGTATTCTATTTTTAAAATATTCATGTTTTCGATATCGGTGATAATGAAATCATTGAAAATTCTCATGATATATAAATTACATGATTATTTTACATGAATTGAAATTCATGAAATGATTTACAAGAGATGAATTACTTGATTTGATTTACATGAAGTGATTTATTTGCATTGATTTACATGAAATGTATTCCATTGAAAATGAAATTTTTACTGCTAATTGTTATTTGAAATTGGTATTTTATTGTTAAATGAATGATTTATGGAAATGTTTTGAGATGGTTGTTCTTTAGTGATCATGCATACTGTTACCAACTGCGAGACCTTGATCAAGTCCGCAGGTTACCGACATATTGATTACCGGCTGTGGGATTATTATGGTCAAACCCACAGATTTACACAGCGAGCACCTGACTAGTGCGAACTGTGACCGACGACGATGGGCATTCGTTACTGATCGTCCCTTCGGGGATACCGATATTGTTTTATGCATGATTATATTAAATGTGACTGTCTCCATTGAATTGTATTTGAATGATTTGAATACCGAATTGAGTGAGGTGATGAATGACCCGTAAGGTACTTCGGGCCCTCACAATAAATACCAAATACTTTGAATACTAAATGAATTGATTTCTAAACGATTTGAATACCGAATGATTTGAATATCGATTTAACTGAAGTGCAAAGAAAGAAAAGGGTTACAGTGAATGATAGTAATGATTTTAAATGAAAAGATTTTATTGTATTACTGCTATCTACTGTTTACATGCAATATGATTTGAATGATAATGATTTAATTAATATTCTTTGCAAAGAATATATGAATATTAGTTACCTTATTTAAATGCTTTATTTCATAAAAACATTATTTTGAAAAGAATATGAAAATGATATGGAATAAAAAGAAAAAGGATTTAAATTTCAAATGAAATGAAATTTATTACTCTCTACAGTTGCTTCTAGGTTCCGGGACAAGACAGGTATTTCAAAATACTTGACTTACTCCATCTGGATTCCTAGCTGACTGTAGTATCCTTCCTACATGTGTGCCTAGAGCCCATAGGAAAAATGAAAAAGATTTTCAACATATAGGAAGCTGAATATCAAGTATGCATATAATTCCCTTACTGAGTCGTGGTTTGCTCACCCCTTAATTTTTAACATTTCAGATTTTAGAGGACTGAGAGTTTGGCATCTAAAGGATTTCGGTTGTGCATTCGGGGACAATGCTACAGCTTGATTTATTATAAAAGGTACGATCATTTGTTTTCTGTATTTAGACATGTTCACAGTACTGCTTCCTTATGAAGTAAGATAGGAGATGTAATTCATATTATTATTTTATATGAAATTGGTTATATATAAGAGAAAACATAAAGTATCGCAGACAGCCCAACCAAATGAGATGTATAAAATAAGATGAAAAAATAGGGTCACGGGATGTGACAGAAATGGTATCAGAGCACGGTTGACCTGATGTCTATCGATACTTTTGGAAAGAAAATGAGTCGAAAAATGTTAACATCCCCTGTAGTATTGTGTAGTCTGAATACATAGTGAAAATAAATGATTACAAATTGAATTAAGGGTTTAGAAGGGAGTGAGAAATTATGAAATAAGGAATGCAAAAAGGGAAAACAGCTCCGGAATGTTACCTAAACTAGTGATTTTATAGTCTAAATAAAGGTCGATTCGGTAAGAAACAGAAATGGACTCAGTGAGGGCCCTACCAGTACTTTTCTGTCCGGATCGAACTGAGACCTGAAAGTGATGATATAAAGGAGGGGAATGAAATATCATCATTAAATAGACCTTAAGATTAACGATTGAAGGTATTTTGAAGAGAGAAAATTTTTGGCCAAAAATGACCAAAATATCCCTAACCCCAAAATTTTACCGGGAGTCAAAATAGACTAACAAAAGTTGGAATTGATTGATTTGGAAAAGAAATTGATTATGTAAAGCTGCATTTCATGCAAAATAATCCAATTATGGATTCTATTGGATTTCTCTGTCAAAATCGAACAAGATCTCAAACTGCTGACAGTAGTATGAGAAAGGATACTATCAGTACATAAATAATAGGATCCTTGATTTAAATGTATATTGAGGAAAAAGAAAGAAATGTTGAAATGATGAAAATGCCCCTATGTGGGATTATGTTTTGAATAGTGATAAACTAAGTTGATCTTGAATTCCATTGATAGAAATAGAGTTATTGATGGCATAAAGGAATGTAAAATGAGTATAACGATCCCGATTATAAATTTCACTTACATTTAGAGTGTCGATGTGACCTGGATGGTTATAGCGGGAAGTTGCAGGATGATTTGCCCTGCTATTGATTTTTAAGGGTTTAAATAAAAAGTGTATTAATGGGATACTATTACGGGATCGTTGAATATGATGAAAAGTAAAATGATTTCTGATGATGAATGAGAATGTGATTAGTATAATTGATGAAATCTATATCAGTACTGTTAATTCTGGTTCTATTCATTCTTACTGTTTTTGAGGTATCAAACAAATAATTATAGAACCAGAATATTTTGAATTATGTTTTAAGGAATGATATACTATATGGAGTGATATAAAATTGGAGTATATGCATAAGAACAGTAAGTGATGATAAGAGATGAGGAAGATAACAGTTAACCTGAATTATAAGATGAAAATGATTTTAAAATAAATTTCAATAATAAATCGGTTAGCTATGAAATGTGTTAATGAAATAATTACACTCGTTACAGCATATTAATTACGATGATTGATATGCTGTGAAATATGAGTAAATAAGTGAATCAGGGCAGAGCAGATGTTAAAATGATTTAAATATTAAATGTCTTTGCCTTGAGGATATACGATGAAATGATAAGACACAAAGATGAATGTCCAAAATGATGAGAGATGAATGATTAAAGGAAGTATCGGATAAGATTCCCGATAAATTTTTCAGAGTTGTATAGATTGGAGAAATCGAGCTAACATTGGCTTAGTTGATGATATGAAATCTAATTCTAAGCTTATATCGAAGAACATAGAAGAATCCGAAAGCTTAAGAAATCCACTCTGGAAAATGTGAGAATAATAAAATTCATGTGTAAAAGTGTGATTAATGATAATACAGATAACATAGATTTGAGGAGAATGAAGTTATCTGTATAAGTGTAAATGAGAGAAGCACTGATGATATTGAGACGTAAATGAATTAAAAAGGATGTATTAATTTCCTATCATTAATAAAGTTCTTGTGAAGAACAAATATTCATCTACATGATGAAATAGACGCTTTATGGATCTGATTCGATATGCATGAAGAATTAATAAGACTAGCCTCGGTATAAAGCGTCCTTAGATAAAAGATTGGAGATTGATGTTTATAAGATGATGATTAGAACTCGGAGTGAATTTTACGAGTTCCTATTGAGGTTACGAGGTTAATGATTTGCCTTGTGAGGTATATAAGCCTAAAGAATAAGGCATCTATACATGAGTAAATTGATGAAATACTGATAGAGTCTAAAGTATAAATGGAAAATGAGCAGCATTGTGGTATAACCCTTAAACTCTTAAAGATTGTGGAATTGTGCTAAGATTGGCAATTAAGTGACTTGGCGAGACAATGTCTCTTCCTAGGAGATACGAAATTAATAAGGAGTCTAGCTTGATACTACTGCCAATCTATAAAAGAGTTATGGGACTAGCTACTCTATTAATGAGATATAACTAAAGAAACTAAAGTCAGTAAACGGATAAGTGGGAAGAGAAGATGGTATGCAAAATGTAAAGAGATTATACTGTAGAATACCATACCACTTGAAAAAAACCGACTGAAATGATGAGAGTGAAAATATGGAAATGAAATAAGAAGATAAGTTGCATGATGAGTAGGGAACATGAAATAGTTCCCGAAATTAAGATTGAAAGTGATTTGTGTTGGTTATCACATGACTGTGGCAAGATGTAAAATTACGCCAGATTTGATAAGTGAAATTAATGATACTCCAAGGAGTAAGATAATTGATATATTTACTGCCAGTATGTAAATGAAAAACGATTATACATATAACCATTGTAACATGATAGAAATGGTGGAAGTGTATAGATGATGTGGTGATTAAATATATAAATTGAGGATTCAATTGTGGAATCTAAATTATGAAAAGAGATTTAAAGACCATACTATATGAAGAGAATAGGATAGTCTTATGATTTATGATTGTAAGAGATGATCTATAGTAAAGTCTCTAATGAGATATAGCCTTGATGAAATAAAAGAGAAAATGAATATTATGGCCAATAAAGAGTCCAAAAGAGAAATGATGATATGGAAGTGATTAAAGACTGATGATCTGAATAGAATCACTTTCCATTATCAGACTCCTAGATTCTCTAGTGCCATAGTCCACGTATGAGTGTGAAACGGTGTTAATGTATATGTATAGTTCCAGTGAGCATTACATGTGATGAGAGTCTCAGAGATGCCATATGCTTAATGAGAATAGCAAAAGGCTTGAGATCCCAAGTGTATTGATAGCACCGCTCCATACTGATGTATATATATATATATATATATATATATATATATGAGCGTGAGATGTAAACGCTCCATGATATTAAGAGAGCGTGTGCATGAGATGTATAAACTATTGGGACAATTACATATACTGACTGAAATGTGTACATGATAATTTTAAACTATATTAATTTGGCATTAAGTGAGAAAAATGGATTATGAACAGCATAGATTAGCTGTGATATGAAAAATACTGTGCGTGGACTCTTATGTGAAAAGAGTGGAAATGAATAACTCTCGATTTGAGAAATAAACTAACGGGAGTATAAATATATGATGAAAGACAACATGTAGTGGTCTAAAGTAATCTTGAATGCTGAAAGTGTACTGGCAGTATTACTTGGAGGATGACCTAGAGGTAAGAAGTCATAAGTATACGGCATATACCACCTTTGGACTTAAGTTAAATTCGGAGGACCGAATTTCTTAAGGTGGGGAGAATGTAATAACCATAAATTTTCCATTTATTGGAAATTGGAGAAAATAAATAAATAAATAAAAATTTGAGAACGGGATATTAGTGAAAATCTCGAGAATTGAGAAAGTGATAAATCGAAAAATTCGAGTGAAGGAAGTTAAATTGGAAATTCGGAAAATAAGGAAAGGAGGAAATTTAATTTGGATAAATGAAAATCCAAATTAAATAAGAAAATGAGAAAGGAAATGTGAAATATATTTATATAATTATATATTATATAAATGTATTTTGATGTAAATACATATGTATTTAAATACCATATGGTATATAGATATATTAATATATAGTGGTATATTTATGTATATATACTATTTTATCAATTTAAATAGTATATATGTATACAAGTATAATATTTTATGTATATATAAATATATATACATACATTATGGAAAATGTAAATATTAAATTATATTAAAATTTGTGTGTATATATATATTGTAAATACAATATATATTTTATTATTACATTTATATATATATATAAATGTTATTTAATTTAAAGTATATGAAAATATACATTTTTTATGTGTAAATATATATTATTAATATATAATATATATTTATATAGTATATAGTACAAATTACTATATAATAAAATAATATAATTATATTTATAATATAGTTATAAATATAATTATAATTAAAATAAAAAAAAAGATGAAGGAAAGATCAGGAAAACCCGATCCTTCCCGAGCAGAGGGGCCGACAGCAGCACCCACTGCTGCTGTCGGCGAGATAAAAGGGAGAGAAGAGTGGAGACGTCGCTGGCAAGGGAAGAAGAGAAGAAATTGACCGGTGGCGGAAAGGAACAGAAGCGAAAACAGGGGCGAAAACCGACGTAACTGGAAGAGGAAAAAGAAAATGGATATGGCGGTGCCAGCCAAACTGGCCATCGCCACTGCAGCCACACCACCGTCGGAGGAAGAGGAAGACGTGGGAAGCCACCGGTGAGGCGGGGAATGACGGAGGAAGGCCGACGGAGGAGGAGAAGAAACCGAAGGTAAACTGAGTAAATCCGCCGTCATGCCGCCGAACCAGGCCGAACGGAGGCCACCGGCAGCTTCGCCTTGACGTCGGCCAGTAGAGGAGCGGCTGAACTGCTGGAGAACCGGCCGCCGGAGGAGAACCGGCCGTGGAGGAGACTGACCGGTCTGAACCGGTCCAGCCAACAAAGGAAAAAGAAAAAGAAAAAGAAAAAGAAAAAGAAAAGAAAAGAAAAGAAAAGAGAAAAAAAAGAAAGAAGGAAAAAAAAGAAGAAAGAGAAAGAGAAAAGGAATTCCGGAAATTTGGAAAATTCTCGAGAATTCGAAAATTACGAGAAATCCCGAGAAACTCAAAAATTCGAGAAATTCGGGAATTATTTCCAAGTAATTAATTTAAATAATTATGAAAAAAAATTCTAAATTTTAGAATTTAATTTCCAGAAAATTCCCTCAGTAACCGAGTCGATGGAATCGGGCGAGATGAACACGGGCGTGATCTTCGAGAGGCAGTCATTGACCTAAGACAAGTAAGGGATGCATGTGCAGCATTGTAAGGATATTCAGTCTGCATGTTTTAATTACGAAATATTTTATGGAAATATTTTATGAAATTATTATGAGGAATGATTGGTTGGAAATTGGAATGAAGTACTGGTTGGAAATTATAAACTGTATTTTTTGTGCAGGAGGTTAGTCAATCGCCAGTCGTTATGCTGTCGAAAAATTTTAGAAAATTGCATAAAATCATAATAAATGATTTTATGTCACGAGAAACAATTTTCAATCACGAAAAGCAAGAAATTAATTATTTTTCATAAAACATGAATATATGGTATTCTATTTTTAAAATATTCATGTTTTCGATATCGGTGATAATGAAATCATTGAAAAGTCTCATGATATGTAAATTACATGATTATTTTACATGAATTGAAATTCATGAAATGATTTACAAGAGATGAATTACTTGATTTGATTTACATGAAGTGATTTATCCGCATTGATTTACATGAAATGTATTCCATCAAAAATGAAATTTTTACTGCTAATCGTTATTTGAAATTGATATTTTATTGTTAAATGAATGATTTATGGAAATGTTTTGAGACGGTTGTTCTTTAGTGATCATGCATACTGTTACCGACTGCGAGACCTTGATCAAGTTCGTAGGTTACCGACATATTGATTATCGGCTGTGGGATTATTATGGTCAAACCCACCGATTTACACAGCGAGCACCTGACCAGTGCGAACTGTGACCGACAGACGATGGGCATTCGTTACTGATCATCCCTTCGGGGATACCGATATTATTTTATGCATGATTATATTAAATGTGACTGTCTCCACTGAATTGTATTTGAATGATTTGAATACCGAATTGAGTGAGGTGATGAATGACCCGTAAGGTACTTCGGGCCCTCACAATAAATACCAAATACTTTGAATACTGAATGAATTGATTTCTAAACGATTTGAATACCGAATGATTTGAATATCGATTTAACTGAAGTACAAAGAAAGAAAAGGGTTACAGTGAATGACAGTAATGATTTTAAATGAAAAGATTTTATTGTATTACTGCTATCTACTGTTACATGCAATATGATTTGAATGATAATGATTTAACTAATATTCTTTTCAAAGAATATATGAATATTAGTTACCTTATTTAAATGCTTTATTTCATAAAAACATTATTTTGAAAAGAATATGAAAATGATATGGAATAAAAAGAAAAAGGATTTAAATTTCAAATGAAATGAAATTTATTACTCTCTACAGTTGCTTCTAGGTTCCGGGACAAGACAGGTATTTCAAAATACTTGCCTTAGTCCATCCGGATTCCTAGCCGACTGTAGTATTCTTCCTACATGTGTGCTTAGAGCCCATAGGAAAAATGAAAAAGATTTTCAGCATAAAGGAAGCTGAATATCAAGTATGCATATAATTCTCTTACTGAGCCGTGGTTTGCTCACCTCTTAATTTTTAACATTTCAGATTTTAGAGGACTGAGAGTTTGACATCTAAAGGATTTCGGTTGTGCATTCGGGGACAATGCGACAGCTTGATTTATTATAAAAGGTACGATCATTTGTTTTCTGTATTTAGACATGTTCACAGTACTACTTCCTTATGAAGTAAGATAGGGGATGTAATTCATATTATTATTTTATATGAAATTGGTTATATATAAGAGAAAAAATAAAGTATTGCAGACAGCTCAACCAAATGAGATGTATAGAATAAGATGAAAAAAATAGGGTCACGGGATGTGACAGAAATAATAAAATAGTATATATACATATATATACCACTGTATATTAATATATACTATATACCATGTGGTATTTAAATACATATGTATTTACATCAAAATACATTTATATAATATATAATTATATAAATATATTTCACATTTCCTTTCTCATTTTCTTATTTAATTTGGATTTTCATTTATCCAAATTAAATTTCCTCCTTTCCTTATTTTTCGAATTTCCAATTTAACTTCCTTCACTTGAATTTTCTGATTTATCACTTCCTCAATTCTCGGGATTTTCACCAATATCCCGTTCTTAAATTTTTATTTATTTATTTATTTTCTCCAATTTCCAATAAATGGAAGATTTACGGGTATTACAGTTTCAAATAGCAGCCACAAACCACAATAACGGCTGCTATCTCGAGGTAGCGGTAATGGCTGCCACCGCTATTGAGGGAATAGCGGATGTGATTATGAATCACATCCATAACGGCCGATAATGGCCGTTAGGAAACACCGTAGTGTCGGATAGCGGTGATAACGGTCCGTTATCGTCGCTATCCACCGTTTTGTCCTAAATTAGAGTTAAAAAAAAACCAAACTAGAAATAGAACCAACACACAACTTAGGTAAGCAGCAAGTATTATATAAAAGCATATTTAAAATTTTTACTTTTAAAACTTAGATCTAGATCAGAGAAAGGGAGGATTTGTGGACTGAGGGGCGAGCGTGACAGTGGCGAGGGCGACCTTAAGGTAGAGTGGGCGGCATGGGTGCCCTGGCTGTTCGCTATCGCCGCACTGGTAGGTGGTGGCGGTCGCAGTGGCTCTTGACTGAGAAACGTGAGTCGTGACTAGTGAGGCTGCGACGGCTGAAGGCTGAGGCAGTGAGGTGTTGAGGAATCGAAGGATGAGGAGTGAAGACTCAGATTTAGGGCAAATGGGTGGTGGGGGATATGCATGCTTAGCAATTTGTCTTGGATCATCTCAGATCTGAGTTCCTGTTTCCTTTGCCAATTGATTTTTGTCGTTTGGGGTTGAGGGGAGAACTGGAGAAGACTTCGTTTGGGTGAGGGGAGAGGGTTTGCTTTGCCGGTTGGGTAACTTGGGTTGCTTTTGTTGTAATTTGTGATAGGTTTTAAATATTTAAGAATTTTTTGTGTAACATTAAGTGTTTAAAGATTAATATTAGTTAATCTCATAAATTATGATAAAAATATTAGGTAATTTGAATGAAAAAAAAGATAATGTTGAATTTAGATTATTGATTTAATTTTTTAAAGTAAAATTTGTAGTGAAATTAAATATATGGTATTAAATATTTTATGGGTTACATATGGTATTAAATATTTTTATAACTTAAGAAAATAATTAATATTAAAAATTTGATATTGAAATATAAATGTGATTATTTAAGTTAATTGATTGTGGCAAATTAATATAAATTTTTTAATTTTTTATATTCTTTTAATTGTAATTGTAATTATGTTCTTTTAATTTTTTAAATATGAATGTTTTATTATAGTTCAAAAATTATGAATAACCTTTTTTTTCACGTAAATAATAGACTTAAGGTATTATAAATTACTTTAAAAATTATGAAATAAGACTTTACATGATTATAAATACAATTATTACACTTTATATAAAATTGTGTGAAATTAAAAAAAATTCACGACCGCGATGATCGCGATGACCGCAATAACCGTCGCTATGTCCGCAACCGCGATAAACGCAACGCGATCCAAAACGCCGCCGCGACCGCAATTTGAAACAATGATTGGGACAACATGAAAATTGTCGGCTGATCTATTGACTCTGTCTGATGTTGATGTAATGCGAAATGTAGTTGTTCATTTTGGTGAAGACAAGATTTAGTTCTTGACTTTGGTGGTTTGCCTTCACTCTAACTTTGGATGCTCAAATTGAAATGATTCTTTCTTAGGTTCGTTTCTGTTTTCTACTTCTACCCACACAAATGACATTGAATATATGGTTCTTTTGTTTGTTCATTTATTAGAGTAAACTTGTATGAAATATGAAAATTTGATTTTTTAAAAATAAAGTTACATCAGAGAAGTTATAAATATAATCAAATAGTATATTTTTATAAAAAATATTGAATTGAATTAAACAAATCAATTAACAAACCAACATATAATCAATTAATGAACCAACATTATAAACACCAAAATTTGTCCAAATCAAAAGAATTACATTCAATTGGACTCTCAAAATCCTAATTGAAACATTAGGCTTCCAACCACATTAAAATGGACTGGTTTTGATTTTTTATGTTTTTTTGTTATTGATATTATTATTATTATTATTATTATTATTATTATTACTATTTATATTATTTGTTTTTATTATTTTTATTGTTATCATTATATTTATTATTTGTTGTTTTTATTATTATTTTATATATAGTTTATTTATTTATTTTTATTTTTATTATTTTTATTACTACTTTTGTATTATTATTATTACATTATTATTTCTATTACTTTTATATTATTATTATTATTATTATTATTATTATTATTATTATTATTATTATTATTATTATCTATCAGTGCATTTAATGAGGGTACATAACCCCATAACCGCCGGTCACCCATTCCTGCCAGCCACCAACTTTGCCGCCTGACACCAGTTCCAGTCACCTTTTCTACCACCCAGTCTTACTCTCCTTTAAAAAAACACCACCATTTGACCACCCTCAGGGATCGTAGCTTCAAGCTCTCTCCACTCACCCGAGCCAACAGTGAACCTTCAACACTCACCACCTTTAGCCACCGATCACTGCCTTCACTAGCAACCGTATCCCAAACCACCCCATCGCCCTAGTCAACCACCACACAACCTAGAAGACTCAAACACCCCAACACAGAAACCCTTACCACCCCTCGCCAGTAGCAAAACCCAGCTGACTAGTCTACCCACAGCCGCAACCCCCACCGAGAACCCATGGAACACCATTCACTCAACACAATAAAAACCCAAAAACCCCACCGGTAATCATTGCCCTTATTGCCGAAGCCAACTTCAACAACCATCTCATCAGTGACCACCCACGACATCACCGATACACCATCACTTCTGCATTCCCCAAAGGCCACCATTAAGCTACCACTCAAACCCATTCCACTACAAGAACCAAGATCCCCAAAACCTCAAAATACCCAAGGCAACCAAGAACCAAATACATCAAAGCAAACAAAAAACCACAAGATCAGAAAACCCAAAAGGCAAAAAAACAAAAAAATAAAAAAAATCAAACGGGAGTGGTGGTGATTTCGGGTTCAAGGTGTTAGGGAGGTTGTTTTGTAAATCCCAACGGTGGGAACCTAGAGGAGGGTGAGGAGAAGGCTCGGTAAGAATTTGGGTGGTCATCGGACAGCGACGACGCGACAGATCTGAGTTGAAGGCCGCTGCTTTAGGCTTAGATCTAGGTGTTTTAGGGGCATTTTTAAGGAAAACTAGGCTCGAAAACGAAAAGGGGAGGTTGAGAGGAATCGGAAAAGGGAAGACTTTTCGATTTTTACCTCCGGCGAGCATGACAGCCACGGCGGCTGTCGGAAATCTCATGGGAGAGGGAGGCTGAGAGAGTTTTTGATCCTTTTTGGTTTTTTTTGTTGGAAATCGGCAGAAATGAAGAAATAAAAAAAAGAGGCTTTTTATAGAGGTGCAAAACGCATCGTTTTGGAGAGTTGTGACCCGCGTGTTGCTCATACCCGAGATTCGCGCAAGCTGGCCGGTGACCCGACTCCGCAACCCGCTTCCGTTGGCAGATTTGGGCTTTGCTATTTGGGCCCGATTTTTGGTTTTTTGGCAGATCTTCCTTTGGGTCCAAGCCCAAATCCGTTTTGGTATTTTTTTTCTTTCTCTTTCTTTTATTTATTTATTTAGTATTTATCTATTTTGTTAAAAAAATTAAAAATTAAAAATTAAAAATTATTATTATGTGTGCTTTTAATATGTTTTAATATGTTTTTATGGCAAACAAAAAAAAAATGATACTTAGTGCAATTTTTCAATAATAAAATTTTTTTTAAAATAAATAAAAAATATTTATATAAAAAATTAAAAAATTCATTTGCATCATTTATTATATGTTTGCATCATATGCATTCATAATAATTTTTGAAGTGAGTGTGATCTTCCGATGATGAGATTCTATAAAACTTACAAGTAGTGATTCTTAAGATATCTCTAGGTGAGGAGATTATCCAAAATGCTACTAGAAGTATTGGGGTACTTCGGAATAATTTTCAATACAATTCACTTATTTCAAATAAAAAATAAAATTTAAATGTTTCAAAATTAATACAAATAAAAAATGATTTCAAAATAAATGGAGTTCTTTTTAAATATTAAATTAAGACCATTTTATTAAAACCAAAGGATAACACATGATTAAGATGATATCGTTTTTTAACGGGCGACGTGAGGGTGCTAATCCTTCCCAACGCGTATCTGTACTCCCGAACCCGATTTTTGTTTTCGCAGACCAAAAAAATTGTCTTTTTAATAAAACTTAATTAACTTTGAGATTTTGTTAAAAAGATAAATATTTTTAGGTGACCAATCACACCTAGTAAAAAACGATTGGTGACGACTTCTTTTGTTTTTAAATGTTTTCAAAATCGTCAAGCGGTCAAGTTTCTAGATGAAATCGTTACGACAGCTTGGCGACTCCACTAGGGACCTTTTGAGAGTCAAGCCTTTTATTAGTCATGTGTTATCCTAAGTTTTAATTTAATGGTCTTAATTAATATTTAAATTTAATTTCTTTAATTTTAAATAATTTGTTGCATTTGTGTTTTAGCTATTATGTTTATTTTGTGCCATTCTTTATTTTGTATATACATTATTGCTAATAAATTGTGGGGCATCTAGGATAGGAGTTAGGGTTTGGTGAATGTTTGATGTGTTCCCTCTCATGCACACTTACACTTGCATTTTCATGACATGAGCTCTATATCTGGGTTCCGTCCTTCTTAGGAGGGAGTAGAGTACCTTTGCTCTCGTGAGGTAATCACCTCCACAATGGCAAGTGAAATACTCCCACTCAAATTAAATCTTACTAGTCCAGTGTGGATGACAGTGAGGTATAATTTGGGAACCTTTAGATCTTTATAAATCCCAACCCAGCATGTAAAGGACCTTAAGAAACCAGCTTTAGGTAAAGCCATGCCCAAATTCTATAGAGATTACCCTAAAAAAGGACACGATGGAGCATATTTGACCCCTTTTCTCATTTCTATAATAAAGGTACTATAGATTTTGGTTTGAATGGCATATAATTTAAGTCTTTGTTTTTTTTTTAAAAAGAATTTCTGTAAAATAAAATTAAAAAAATATTTTTGGAAAAGATCTTGTAAAAAAGGAAATCCACTTACTTTTGAAAAGATGTGATGAAAATGATAGAATAAATGTGTAATTTTTCTTTTAAAAATGTGAATAATTCTTCTTTCTTTTATAAAAGAGGGAATTTTTTATTTTTTTGAAAATAAGTCCTTAAAAATAGGAACTAATAAAAATGTTCTCCAAAGTAAGAAGGAAAAAGAGGTTTATGAGGAAAAAGAGGTTTATGTTTATTTAGTTACAAGATGTTTTATATCTACAAAAGCAAAAAAAAAAAAAAACTCTTTCACTTTTTTTCTTTAAAATAAAAATATATAATGAAAAAAACACATAAAATTTTCTTTTTATAATAAAAAATGAAATAATTTGTTAAAAATGGTTTAGAAAAATAAGATTTTTGTCTTTTCATAAAAAAAATAAGAAGAGGAAATTCAATTAGGTTACTTAATTCAAAAGAATTCTTTATTATTCTTGAAAAAAATTCGTGAGATAAAGGCATAAAAAGAAAAGTAAAAGGAATTGAGTAGGAAATGAATTAATCTTTTTTGGAAAAAGAGTTAGAATAAAATGAGAGAATGAATGAATTTTTTTTTCTTTTTTAAGTCAAAATAAATACTGAGGAAAAAGGGATGAATAATTTTTTTGTATAGAATTTTCAAAGAATAGTTTGACATGTAAAATATTTTTGGTTGCACAAGAAGTTTAATAAAAATGCAAAAACGCTTGGGACAAATAATTTAAAAAAAAGTTTGAAAATAAAAATAAAGATTGTTTTTAATCTTCTCATTGTTAGAAATTTTTTCGAATAAAGTAAACAAAAAAGTCAAGAAAAGTTTTCTTTGAATTTGTTTGGTGTATAATTTCAAGAATACTTTGATATGTAAAAAGAATGAAAAGGAAATAATTTTTTTTGTCCAATCAAAATCGAACACGAAATGTGAAAATGGTTAGATAAAAGAAAAATTGGAAAAAAATTATTTGGTGAAAAAAATTGTTTTTAGGAGTTTCAGTTTTCTCCTTTTTTCTTAGTATATACATTTCTGATAGAAACATTATCTAAACATTTTACATACAAAACCCACTTCTTTTTCCAAACATCTCAGTGTCTCATGTCATTCTTGCTTCTTATCATTCATTTCATCCATGCATTTGTAAACTTGCCATATGCATCTTATCATCAAGCAAGATAGGTAGTCATATAAAAAAAAATCAAAAAAATAAAAAAAGAGAAAAAAATCAAACTCCACCTTATTCGTATTGAGCGTACATTACATTTCATGCAAGCTTGTTTTTTTAATCCATCCCATTGTATCATATCTCATGCATTTCATATCGCATTTCAGGGTGAAAGAAATTCTTTTTGATTTTTATGAAAAAGGAAACTTTTTGAAACATTTTTTATGGGGGCATAAGATGATTCTTTTACTTTCTAATTCATTTTTCACATGTTTCAGATCGGATTTTCCAAGTTAATGGGTGAAGTTGTCAAACAAGGGGTAAATTTCAATTTGAATTTTTGTATATATATTACTTTGTTAGGTCATGATTCTTGTAATTTGATAGTGAAAGTCGTTGAGAAATCATGTTTATATATTCTTTCATTCTTTATGGTATATTAGGACAAATAGATTTTCATGTACATTTTTATTTTAGGAAAAATTGTATCTAGCATGAATAAGTGACATTGATTTTTTTATTTTATTATTATTTTTTTTTAAAAAAAGAAATTTGTTTAGAAATCAAAGAAGCTTGTTTCAAGTAAAATCTCACATAACCAAATGGTCAAGGAGGTTTAGCAAAATGACAAAAAGAAAATTTGTTCATAATAAAGTGGAAGGAATCTTAGAAAATTGGTGATCATTATTAGGAAAATTTTATCTTATAAAGTATCTCCTCCAGTAACTTTCGTGCCCATATCACATAAAAAGCCCTCATGCATTTAACGAGCAAAAGTGTGAACTTCATTATCCATTTTTACTTGATATAATATGCTATTAAAGTGTAATGACCTCTACCTAGGCAATGAACAATGAAACGATCAATTTGATAAAATTCATTTTTGGATTCTTTGAATAATCAAGCATGACACTCTTCTAAATTTGAATTTTAGTAATTTGATATGTGTCAAAACTATGCTAAAAACCACATCTTTCCATCAATGACCACAGGAGCGTCACACTTGTCAGAATTACCCGAATTTGTTTGAAAAAACACAAACCAAAATTAAGGAGGACAAAGTACTATACCTGTAACTTGCCTAAATAATGCAATACCTTTTTCCTCCCTCAATAAAAACACTATGAGCAACCCAAAGTTAAATATGACAATTCCAACAGTTTTCACTAGCTTGTGGGCATTTTATAGCAATGTTTTGTTGCCGCATGAGTTGTAGGGCAAAAAAAAAAGGGAAAAAAAAACAAAAAAAGAGAAAAAATGAAACAAAAAAAAGGAAAAAATTGATTGTGACATCATGCACTCAGGATATTTGAATGATTCCAAACAACACAAAAAAAAGAGAAAGAGAGAGAGAAGAAAAAGAAGAAGAAGAAGATACCAAAATATCCAAGAAATTCAATAAAAAAACAAACAAAAAAAGAAAGAAAAAATGTTTGACTCAAGGGAATTTCGTCAATTTAAGTGACCATGTTTGAAATGACTAATGGCCATCTTTCATCATCATTTTCACAAATCTAAAATTTATCCATTTGCTACCCTCTTTGAGCCTTATAAATTCTTTCTAAATAAACCTTAACCAAGGATCACCCTCTTCATTGGGGGGCATATATAGAAAAAGATCTTTTCCAAGGATGTGAACGACCAACCCTAATTGTATGTCAAAAAGGTTTATCATGTTGAGGGGCAAGTGTGAGATGAATTAGCTTTACAAAATTTTGATCTCACTCTATTTAAAGTGAAAAATGGAAAAAAAAAAAGAAGGAAAAATGAAATTACAAGAAAAAAAAAGAAAAAAAGAGAGAAGATGAAATGAAGGAGTGGCGAAATAAGAAATAAAAAGATAAATGAATTGAATAAGTCTTCACGTCATATTAAATGATCCTTGGTTGATCACCCTTAAACACATTTTTGGGCATTTTATCCATTCTTTCAGAACCCTGAACCCTTGCCTACGTTATGTACCTTGAAAAGTCCATTTCAATCAAACGTGGATACTTAAAATGAAGAGATTTTTCCTTGATGAATCATCATAACCAATGAGGCACTTAGCTCATTCTCAACCAAGATTATCCTTCAAGAATCTTCACAGTCAATTTTGGATAAATTTTGAATTCTTAAGTGCATGATGGAACAATCACAAAAAAAAGCAAAAAAAAAAGAGAAAA
Organism: Heritiera fomes; assembly: GCA_032173925.1. Lineage (NCBI taxonomy): Eukaryota > Viridiplantae > Streptophyta > Magnoliopsida > Malvales > Malvaceae > Heritiera > Heritiera fomes. The sequence goes on along the minus strand of JAPDPM010000023.1, from coordinate 2,301,558 downwards.
AAAAAGTATTAAGCTTTAAGGTGAAAACCCCAAAAGGGGCAGTCTAGAGCCAAAACAAAAATATTTATAAGGTCATTCATAGTGTTGGCAAGGTCAAACAAGAAGTGACATTGCGAAATAATTTTGAGACCCATGAACACCTAAGGCCCTTAAGAGAATTAAGAATGTCCATTTTGATGATCCATCGAAGGGATTGATATAGAACTTTGAACCTTCTCCCCATTCCCAAATAACTCAGCAAAAGCTTGAGCCCATTATGGCTAGTCTTGACAACTATCAAAATACATAATTTGAAAATTAAAAGAGTGTTAAATTTTTTCTACATTTCAAGATAAACCATTTCGCAAAACCATGATTTTCAAGGAATTCGTTATTTTTGAAAACTTGTGTTTTATTTGTGAGCCTAGATGAGGGAACATTCATCTCATTTTCTATCAGGTTGTAAGCCTTTCTTGCCAAACCAAAACATTGATGTATGAAACCACTTGATCCATTTGATGAGAACAAATTACCTTCCCCCCACACCCACCTAAATAGTGATCACCAATCTTCAAAAAACTCAAATAATAATTCTTTATTGCATTTGTGTTTAACTTTCTTTGATCATTGTTGTTGTGGGGCAATCTTGTGAAATTAAAAAGTTTTGGATGGATAAACATTTTCAAAAATAAAAACCGTTTATCTTTTGAATCTGAAAATGGAAAGGATGCTTGAGGCAATTTTGTTTGAAAATTTTTCGATTGCTAATCAAAATTTTGATAGCGTTTTAAGCAGAAATGAGAGAGAATTCAATAATTATTGTGGCATAAAGAATTTCTTGTGCCATTTTGGGGGGAAATTTTGTTAGGAAAAATTCTGTTTGTAAAATGAATTCTTAGGGTGTTTTAAAAAAAAAATAAGGGTAAACAAAAATGTGATGATTGTCAGGAGGCAACCCTTGTTGCACAGTAAAAAATGGCTTCAAGTGGGGAGACAAATACTTTAAAGTAAGGTAGATGAGAAATCAGAAATGAAAAAGTTTTCGTCAACAAGAAAAGAAAATTGAAAGAAAATTTTGGATAATTGCATTTGCATCTTTACAGTGCACATTCGCATGAAACATTTGCATTTGCATCTTGATAGAATTCATTTGCATTTGCATCATGATAGAAGTCGTCTGTATTTGCATCATAATAGTTAGTTATTCATTGATAAAAAAATTTGCATTCGTATTGTTGATATTGCATTTGCATTAATGATCATTACATCAGCCAAACATTGAAAAAAGGTGAATATAGGAGATTTTGGATTGAAAAAAATTGATTAAAAAACAGAGGAAAATTTGTTCAAAAAAAGAAGAAAAATAAGGAAAAGAAAGAAAGAAAAGAAAGAAGAGAAAGAAAAAGAGAAAAGGAAAAAAAAAGAGAGAAGAATTTAAAGTTTCATTGCCTCTGCTGCAAGAGGAGCCTTTTTCAGGAAAAGAAAAATATTTTAAAGTTTCATTGCCTCTGCTGCAAGAGGAGCTTTTCAGGAAAGAGGGATTTTAAAGTTTCATCGCCTCTGCTGCAAGAGGAGCTTTTCATGAAGAAATTTAAAGTTTCATCGCCTTTGCTGTAAGAAGAGCTTTTTCAGAAAAGGACTTTAAAGTTTCATAGCCTCTGCTGTAAGAGGAGCTTTTTCGGATGTGAATTCTCGAAACCAACAATCGGACGAGAAATTCCCGATATAAATTTTTCAGATGAGAATTCCTGGACGTTTGGGTGTGAATCCATAAGTCAAACGTTTGGGTGTGAATCCCTAAGTCAAATTTTTGGATGTGAATCTCCAAATCAGAATTTCAAAATTTCGGATGTGAATCTTCAAATTAAAATTTTGAGTGTGCATCTCCAAGTCAAAATTTTGGGTGTGAATCCCTAAGTCAAATTTCTAGATGTGAATTCCTAGACTTTCGGATGTGAATCCCTGAAACCAGTTTCGGATGTGAATTCCTGAACAATTTTCTAGAAGTGAATTCCTAGACCTTCGGATGCGAATTCCCGAAACGAAATTATTAGATCTTCGGATGTGAATCTTCGAAATAAAACCTTCGGATGTGAATTCCCGAAACCAATTTTCGAATGCGAATTCCCGAAATGAAATTTTCTAGAAGTGAATTCCTAGAATTTCAAATGTAAATCCCTGAAACGAACTTTTTGAATGTGAATATCCAAATCAAAATTTCGAATATTGGATGTGAATCTCCAAATAAATTTTCAAATGCAAATATCTGAATATTTGGGTGTGAATCTCCAAATCAAGCCTTCGGATATGAATTCCCGAACAAATTATCCATATGAGAATTCCTGGACTTTCGGATGTGAATTCTATAGATAGACTTTCGGATGTGAATTTCCGAGATAAACCTTTGGATGTGAATCTCCAAATTAAATTGTTGGATGAGAATTCCCAAAACAAGATTTTCTAGATGTGAATTCCTAGATCTTCAGATGTGAAACCTCCATCATAAGAGGAACACCCTTTCAGGAAAAAATTTTAAGTTTCGTTGCCTCTGCTACAAGAGGAGCACATTTTCAGAAAAGAACATTTAAAGTTTCATCGCCTCTGCTGCAAGAGGAGCTTTCCTAGGAAGAATTTAAAGTTTCATTGCCTTTGCTGCAAGAAGAGCACATTTTCAAGAAAAGAATTTTAAAGTTTCATCGCCTCTGCTGCAAGAGGAGCATATTTTCAGAAAAGAACATTTTAAAGTTTCATCGCCTCTGCTGCAAAAAGAGCTTTCCTAGGAAGAATTTTAAAGTTTCATCGCTTCTGCTGCAAGAGGAGCACATTTTCAAGAAAAGAATTTTAAAGTTTCATCGTCTCTGCTGCAAGAGGAGCATATTTTCAGAAAAGAACATTTTAAAGTTCCATCGCCTCTGCTGCAAGAGGAGCTTTCCCATGAAGAATTTTAAAGTTTCATCGCCTCTGCTGCAAGAGGAGCACATTTTCTGGAAAGAAAGAACATTTAAAGTTTCAAAAAAAAAAAGAGAAGAGAGAAGAAAAAAGAAGGATTAGGTCTTGAGTTGAACAAAATTGTTGTCTATTGTCTTTGCTCTTTTCCTGATCCTCAACAATGAGCAAAGAGGGGCAGCTATAGACACCAAATTTTGTCCAAATCGGAAGGACAATTGGGCTCTCAAAATCCTAATTGAAACATTGGGCTTCCAAGCCCATTAAAATGGACTGGTTTTGATTTTTTATGTTTTTTGTTATTGTTGTTGTTATTATTATTATTATTATTATTATTATTATTATTTTTATTATTACTATTTATATTATTTGTTTTTATTATTTTTATTGTTATCATTATTTTATTATTTGTTGTTTTTATTATTATTTTATATATATAGTTTATTTATTTTATTTTTATTTCTATCATTTTTATTACTACTTTTATATTATTATTATTACTATTATTATTTATATTACTTTTATATTATTATTATTATTATTATTATTATTATTATTATTATTATTATTATTATTATCTATCAGTGCATTTAATGAGGGTACATAACCTCATAACTGCCGGTCACCCATTCCTGCCAGCCACCAACTTTGCCGCCTGACACCAGTTCCAGTCACCTACTCTACCACCCAGCCTTACTCTCTTTTAAAAAAACACCACCATTCCACCACCCTCAGGGATTGTAGCTTCAAGCTCTCTCCACTCACCCGAGCCAACAGTGAACCTTCAACCCTCACCACCTTTAGCCACCGATCACTACCTTCACTAGCAACCGTATCCCAAACCACCTCGTCGCCCTAGTCAATCACCACACAACCTAGAAGACTCAAACACCCCAACACAAAAACCCTTACCACCCCTCGCCAGTAGCAACACCCAGCTTACCAGTCTACCCACAGCCGTAGCCCCCACCGAGAACCCATGGAACACCATTCACTCACCACAATAGAAACCCAAAAACCCCACTGGTAATCACTGCCCCCATTGCCGAAGCCAACTTCAACAACCATCTCATCAGTGACCACCCACGGCATTACCGATACACCATCACTTCTGCATTCCCCAAAGGCCACCATCAAGCTACCACTCAAAACCCATTCCACTACAACCCCCACCAGGAATCACCACAGCCCCAGAACCCACAAAATGCCACTACCATTTTCAGCCCTTAAAATCGCACATCTCACTACCCGAAACCCCTAGCAACCACCATCAACAGCCATCGCACCCAAGAACCAAGATCCCCAAAGCCTCAAAATACCCAAGGCAACCAAGAACCAAATACATCAAAGCAAACAAAAAACCACAAGATCAGAAAACCTAAAAGGCAAAAAAACAAAAAAATAAAAAAAATCAAACGGGAGTAGTGGTGATTTCGGGTTCAAGGTGTTAGGGAGGTTATTTTGTAAATCCCAACGATAGGAACCTAGAGGAGGGTGAGGAGAAGGCTCGGTAAGAATTTGGGTGGTCATTGGACGGCGGGAACGCGACGGATTTGAGTTGAAGGCCGTGGCTTTAGGCTTAGATCTAGGTGTTTTGGGGGCATTTTTAAGGAAAACTAGGCTTGGAAACGAAAATGGGAGGTTGAGAGAATCGGAAAAGGGGAAACTTTTCGATTTTTATCGCCGGCAAGCGGCGGCCACGGTGGCTGTCGGAAATCGTAGGGGAGAGGGAGGCTAAGAGAGTTTTTGATCCTTTTTGGTTTTTTTTTTTTTGTTGGAAATCGATAGAAATGAAGAAATAAAAAAAAAGAGGCTTTTTATAGAGGTGCAAAACGCACCGTTTTGGAGAGCTGTGACCCGCGTGCCACTTCGACCCGACCCGACCTCGGCGCAACTCGGCCAGTGACCCAACTCTGTGACCCGCTTCTGCTGGCAGATTTGGGCTTTGCTGTTTGGTCCCGGTTTTTGGGCAGATCTTCCTTTGGGTCCAAGCCCAAATCCGTTTTGGTATTTTTTTTCTTTCTCTTTCTTTTATTTATTTATTTAGTATTCGTCTGTTTTGTTAAAAAAAATTAAAAATTAATTAAAAAAATTAAAAATTAAAAATTAAAAAAATTATTATTATGTGTGCTCTTAATATGTTTTTATGGCAAACAAAAAATAAAAATAAATAAAAATAAATCGTTTTTTTAATCTAAATAAATAAAAGTTAATTTCAAAATGAGTTTTCCGATGATTGGATGTCATGAAACTCATAAGTAGTGATTTCTTGACTGATCCCTAGGTGAAAAGAATTCATTAAGTGTTACCAGAGTATTGGGATACTTAGTGCAATTTTTCAATAATAAAAATTTTTATTTAAAATAAATAAAGAAATATTTATATAAAAAATTAAAAAAATTCATTTGCTCATTCATTATCTGTTTGCATTATATGCATTCATAATAATTTTTAAAGTGAGTGTGATCCTCCGATGATGAGATTCTATAAAACTCACAAGTAGTGATTCTTAAGATATCTCTAGGTAAGGAGATTATCCGAAATGCTACTAGAAGTATTGGGGTACTTCGGAATAATTTTCAATACAAAAGAATTTCACTTATTTCAAATAAAAAATAAAATTTAAATGTTTCAAAATTAATACAAATAAAAAATGATTTCAAAATAAATGGAGTTCTTTTTAAATATTAAATTAAGACCATTTTATTAAAATCAAAGGATAACACATGATTACGATGGTACCGTTTTTTAACGGGTGACGTGGGGGTGCTAATCCTTCCCCACGCTAACCGTACTTCCGAACCCGATTTTTGTTTTTGCAGACGAAAAAAATTGTCTTTTTAATAAAACTTAATTAACTTTGAGATTTTGTTAAAAAGATAAATATTTTTAGGTGACCAATCACACCTAGTCAACAACGATTGGTGGCGACTCCTTTTGTTTTTAAATGTTTTCAAAATCGTCGAGCGGTCAAGTTTTCGGACGAAATCGTTACGACAAACATATAACTGAAAAATTTGACATATCAGAACTTTGTGTCTAAATTCTCAAGTTTTAATGGTTTTTATCATTTTTTGAGAAAATATTATATTTGATGTTAGATTAGTGTGCGTATACTGTGTATCTATATAGGTTCAGAGAAGGTATAAGGATAGAGTGAGGAATCAACTTTTGAGCTAAGCCCTCCTAAAGAGTGTTAGCAATCATTAGGCCAAGCCTTAATCGTTGGTTAGTATAAATATTTTTTACATAGTCATTGAATCACATATCTCATTAATTAGTAAATTTAAAAATAATTAATGTTATATGCGATCTTTAAATCAATGGGCCTATCAACAATCTCTGTTAGGAAAGTGGACAATTTGACCTAAACAAATCACTTAGTATTTTGGGCCTACAAAGATTTTGACCCAATTCCGATTAGCCCTAATAAAGTAACAATTTTCACCCAAATTTACTTTTTCTAGTTGGGCCTGGATTACCTTCAACAAGCCCAAATAAATTTCAATTATTTATATAAATAAATTAATGAATTGATTAACATAAAGCTAACAAAAACCGAAGATTGTAGGACCAAAACGACTTCATAGGAACAAGAGACAAAGAAAAAAACGACGTAAGGATTCGCTTGTTCTTCTTCTTTGTATTAAGCTTCCTTCTCTCGATCTGTAATTTATTAACAAATCCTCCTCTCTCTGTAGATCTGGCCTTCGACAAATTTCCTTGACGACGCCGTCGTTTTGTTTGATCTTTAGTTTGTTGAGAATCCTCGGATTGATCTTCGACGGGCTGCCATTGAAGCTGTACGCCGCTGATACCACGCTGGTTAGTCTTTGTTGCTTTTACCTTATTTTCGGTGGGACACTGAGGATTTTTCTTGTTTGGGGAAGGGTGGTTTTGGGTTTTTAAGAAGAATAGTTTTTAGTCTACACTGAAGCTACGCTAGAGTAAAGGAATTGAATTTTGGATTAGTTGATCGAAATTCAGTTTATGAATGATTATGGATTTTCATCCGAACTTTTTTAGTGGAATTTGGATTGATACTGAATTAAAAGAGTTGAATTTTATGGAAATTAGTTGGAATCGAATCGAATTGAATTTTAATTGTTCTAGACTGTTCTGGAAGCTTCTTTAGACTGTTAAACTGTGTGTTACAGTTATGATGGCGAAGGTTAAATGCTCAAAACTGTATAAATTTGATAAAAACGAAGAAATCAATGTTTTTTCAAGTTTAATTATGTTGTATGTGATCATTAAATCATCATACTTTAGTTGTTTGCAAGTTACAAGTTAATTGATCTACAAAGATTATGCTTTTATGTAATGTTGGTTGACATGTTTTCTAACCAGTTGTTGCAGGTTGAAGTTGAATCAGTTACAGATGATATTGTTTAGTAACATTCTGCTCTAGGTTCAGGGAGGCCATTGTAGTCTTTTCCTGCCTTTGAGTTATGGGCTGCATTGAATTATTGAGCATGATAATGTTGAAAAAAAGTGAAATTTTGAAATATTTAGTTAGCTGTTTCTTGGGCATTTTCTATGGTTTGTTTCTTTTATGAATGCTTACTACTGTGATATTACTTCACCTGGCAGGTGTAGTTGTGAGAGATTGCCTATTAAGTAGTATCCATAGTCATATTATTGAAAAAACATGGGGACTGAAAATCCTGGTCGTCCAAATTTTCCCACGAGACCTTCCTCTACCCCTTTTGCTTCTGCTCCGCCAACTCTTACACCTTTTTCATCATCTGGTCCTATGGTGGGATCACTGGGCACTAATTTTCGACCTACTCCACCAGGTGCTCCCCTAACTATGCCACCATTTTCAGCTGCTGGGCCAGCAGCTGCACCTAGCCCGTCTGCTCGTTTTATTGATCCATCAGTTCCAACTCCACCCATAACATCCATCCCACCTGCTGGGGGACCTTACCAGCGATTTCCAACACCACCGTTTCCTTCAACAGTTCAAGCTCCCCCTACTCATGCACCACCTATGGGGCAGCAACCATTTCAACCTCCTGCAAGTCAAGTATCAGCTCCACCAGTTTCTTTCCGGCCGCAGTCACAAGTACCGCCAGTGCCAATGGGATCTCCACCACAAACTGTAAATTTTCCTCCATCCAGTGTGAATACTCCTCAACTGCCATCAGATTCTTTGTTTTCAGGGCCTAGACCCAATTTTCAGCCGACTTTCCCTCCTCCAGATTCATCTTATTCTGCTACGAAATCCACTTTACAGCCACCTCTTCCTGGATATCCAAGCAAGCAGCCTGCAGTTCCACAAGCACCATCACCTTTTCCTGCTCAGCAAGGAAGTTTTATGCCTCCTCATCCAGCATCATCTTCTCCCTTTTCTAGCCAGCAAGGAAGTTATGTTCCTCCTCCACCAGTAGCAGCTCCCTTGGGCTACCAGTCAAGGGACCAAATGCAATATCCAGGTTCTGCACCTCCCATAGGCGGCATTCAAAGCTTGACAGAAGATTTTAGTTCACTCTCTCTTGCATCTATGCCTGGATCAATTGAGCCAGGTCTTGATTATAGAGCACTTCCTAGGCCGTTGGATGGTGATGTGGAGCCAAGTTCTTTCGTTGAGATGTATCCTATGAATTGCGATCCTAAATACCTACGGCTTACTACAAGTGCTATACCAAATTCCCAGTCTTTAGTTTCAAGATGGCATTTGCCTCTTGGAGCAGTTGTTTGCCCTCTTGCAGAGGCTCCCAAAGGGGTAAGTATCTCAGGGATCAATAATAATTTACTTTTAGATGTATGAAAACTGTATTTTGTTGAAGACTCATATGTTTTTCCTGTCAATTACATTTTTTTTCCTGTTCAGGAGGAAGTGCCTGTAATTAATTTCGCTTCAACTGGTATTATTCGTTGTAGAAGATGTCGCACTTATGTGAATCCCTATGTCACATTTACAGATGCTGGAAGAAAGTGGCGTTGCAACATATGTTCTTTACTAAATGATGGTAAACTCAGCAAACTTAGGAAGCAAATATATAATTCAATGGTTGAAAGTGCATTAAGTCACATCTAGTGTTTCTAATTGTGACTGGTGTGTATAGAATCCTTTTCCGTGCTTTACATTCTTTTATCTGTTAACTGCATTATCTTTTGTCTTTGGAATATCCAATATTATAGAGGGCAATGAGCTCATCCCTAACTTATACAAGGCTTGCATTAGCACACGTGCACACACACACACACACACACACACACACACACACACACACACATATATATATATATATATATTTATCAGTTTTTCGCAAGCTTGCTTGTTGGGGCATCTGCCCTTAAATTTACTTTAAACTATCTGGATTTATTATAAAGTGCAAAATTGAATATGTATTTTTTCAATTGAGTTATTGATGGATGTGATATAGGGTTTCACATAGCATTTTAACTAACATTTTTTTTATTGGCAACGTAAATTTAGTGGCAGACTGATTTTTTCCCTGGTAAATCTCTTTAATAGTTGCAATTATGAATCATATACGCTTATTTGATTCAACTTCCATGTTCAGTTGCTGGTGAATATTTTGCCAACTTGGATGCCACTGGCAGAAGAATTGATTTGGATCAGCGGCCTGAGCTTATTAAAGGCAGTGTGGAATTTGTTGCACCAACTGAATACATGGTGCGGCCTCCAATGCCGCCACTATATTTTTTTCTCATTGATGTTTCATTATCTGCAGTAAGAAGTGGTATGATTGAGGTAAGCACTTCTTTAAACCAGTTGATTATTTAACATCTCATAGATTGTTGTAGTAAAAGCATTGTGTTATTCTAATTAGGATCCTAATGGCAAAGTTGTCTAATAGTCATTTGAATCAAGAACATGTGAATTAAACTTGAGCAGGCTGCTCTTTTTTTGTTCAGCTATTAGTTCTCACTGTTAGAGCTTTTCAGATATTCAGTAAAAAGCTGACTTGGGTTATGTGGTGTTCATATGTTGTATATTTGTACTATTTGAAAGTGCTGGATGGGATGGCTTTGCCACAATTTGGTCTCAAACATGTCTATAAAGTAAGGCTTGCAATATTCTCTTGTCTTACTGTGGAATCAGTAGAGAGAAAAGAATATGTTAGTTAGCCTTGATGCTACTAATACAGGGTTTGTCTGACACTGCAAAACTTTTTTAGGTGATTGTTTATCCAGTTTGTTCTCAGCTTTGCCCAATCATAGTTAATAACACAAGTAATTTTAGACTTGCATGCTTTCTAGTCTGGCCTTCTGGTGATAGGATGTACCTTGATAGGCTGTGCTTCTCTTTTCTTTCTTTTCTTCATTTCTCCTTATTATAAATGCATGTTAATTGTTTATGCTAACTTATAACATATCTGTTAGGTTGTTGCTCAAACTATACGGTCATGTTTGGATGAGCTGCCTGGCTTCCCCAGAACACAGATTGGTTTCATTACTTTTGATAGCACCATTCATTTTTACAATATGAAGGCAAGTGACTTATCGGTTCTGGGGACAAGTTTTTTTGGGATGCCTCGAATTTTATACATTTCAGCTGAAGTGCTTCCAACATTTGGGTTTTTTTCTTTGCAGTCATCTCTTTCGCAGCCTCAAATGATGGTAGTTTCAGATCTGGATGATATATTTGTCCCATTGCCAGATGATCTCCTTGTCAACTTGTCTGAATCTAGAAATGTGGTTGAAACATTCCTGGATAGCTTGCCATCTATGTTTCAGGACAATGTGAATGTGGAATCTGCTTTCGGTCCTGCACTCAAGGCAGCATTCTTGGTTATGGTGTGTTGTTTTCTCCACTATTGCTACCATGAGCTTTTACCAATGATGAAATGCCTTTTAGTTTCTTGCTGGTGATTGTATTTTATAATGGTTGTTTGACCACCTATTTATTTGCAGAGTCAACTCGGAGGAAAGTTGTTAATCTTCCAGAACACATTGCCTTCCCTGGGAGTTGGCCGCTTGAAGTTGCGCGGAGATGATCTTCGTGTGTATGGAACTGATAAGGAACATGTATTGAGAGTACCAGAAGATCCGTTCTACAAGCAAATGGCTGCTGATCTTACAAAGTACCAGATAGGGGTTAACGTTTATGCTTTTAGTGACAAATACACTGACATAGCTTCCTTAGGTACAAGAATCACTGTCCTTTTTGATTTTCAGGTTAAAAGTGATATTGAAGTTTAGAAGAGATTTTAACGATACTCTTTTTCTCTTTTATGAATTTCAATGTAGGAACCCTGGCGAAGTATACTGGGGGTCAAGTATATTATTATCCGAGCTTCCAATCAGGCGTTCATGGAGAAAAGTTGAGGAATGAATTAGCCAGAGATCTCACTAGGGAAACAGCCTGGGAAGCAGTTATGCGCATAAGATGTGGAAAAGGTCTACTGGTTTTTCTTATTAATTGTTGAATCCATTTGTAACTCAATGCTATTAAGCCATAATCCCAATATAGTTGGGTTAGCTACAAGATTTTCTTTTTTCCCTTCAATCTATATGCTGACATGGGCTAATGCTTCTAGAAAATACTTTTTTTTTTTTTTAACTTTTTTCTCTGTGATTTTGTGATAACAAAGCTGTTGATTCATGTCATTGGATACTTGCACCAGGGATTCGGTTTACGTCTTATCATGGGAACTTTATGCTGAGGTCCACAGATTTATTAGCTCTTCCAGCTGTAGATTGTGATAAAGCATATGCAATGCAGTTATCTCTTGAGGAGACACTGCTGACAACTCAAACAGTATATTTCCAAGTTGCTTTACTGTATCCTTTAAGCTGGTTGCTTTATTTATTTTGATATATTGGGTTATCCCCTTGTTTGCTGAAACTGGCTGGGTTACTTTTAGAAGATACGGGTTAATTATATATCTTTAACAATTTAAAGATACACTGCATCCTGCGGAGAGAGGCGTATCAGAGTACATACGGCAGCTGCCCCTGTTGTTACAGATCTGGGGGAGATGTACCGCCAGGCTGACACTGGTGCCATTGTTTCTTTGTTTTGTAGATTAGGTAAAGTTAAAGAAAAGCTCCTGCACGAGTGATGCTATTTGTTATGTTGGATCTTAGTTTTACAGGGTCCTTATATTTTCTAATCAACTGATATTTTGTAGCAATCGAGAAAACTTTGACCAGTAAACTTGAAGATGCTAGAAATTCTTTGCAACTGAGGATTGTAAAAGCACTCAGAGAGTACCGCAATCTGTATGCTGTGCAGCATCGCTTGGGAGCTAGGATGATTTACCCAGAGTCTCTGAAGTTCTTATGTTTGTATGGATTAGCACTCTCTAAATCAGTACCTCTAAAAGGAGGATATGCTGATGCTCAGCTTGATGAACGCTGTGCAGCAGGTTTCACCATGATGGCATTACCTGTTAAAAGGTTGCTGACACTTTTATATCCTAGCTTGATTCGAGTTGATGAGTATCTTTTGAAGGTGAGCGAATTTTACCCTTCTACTATATTTCAATAAAGATGTAGATTTTGCAAACTAAACATTACTTCTGTCACGTATTTGCAGCCATCTGCTCGAGCCGATGATATCAAAAACATTATGAAGAGATTGCCTTTGGTTGCAGAAAGCCTAGATTCAAGAGGTCTTTATATATATGATGATGGTTTCCGCTTTGTTATATGGTCTGGTAGAATGCTTTCTCCTGATATAGCTAGGAATTTACTCGGGGCAGACTTTGCAGCAGACTTATCAAAGGTATGATCTCATGTTGTTGAAGCTATTCTTGTAGTGACAAGATTGTTGAAGATTATATGTTTCATCTGCTTTAGTGATCATTTTATGTATAACAGAACTGATATTGTTGTCAGTATTCAGCATATTTAAGACTTGCATGGAATGCTGGTCTTACTGTTATATTTACTCGAGTAGAAAGGGTCTGAAAAGATTGAATAAGTAAAAATTTGGAGCGGTCTTAGTATTTGGTTATCTATATTGGCAATTTCATCCTGCTATGGGGTATGCTTTGCTTGTTTCTATGGTTCTTTGGTTTTCGGAACCTTATGCATGTGTGCATTTTTTCTCCATGACGATATTATTTGAATTTAATCTGTTCATTTGACCTTCGCTCAGCCTGCCTTACCAGATGAGATTCTACTTAATTCACCTGGTTCTTTATGTTTTCTCTTTAAAAATCAGGTTACCCTTCGCGAGCATGATAATGAAATGTCAATAAGGCTGATGAGTATATTGAAGAAACTAAGAGAGAGTGACCCTTCCTATTATCAACTTCCTTATCTTGTAAGACAAGGTGAGCAACCCAGGGAAGGTTTGCTGCTTCTTGTATATCTTCTTGAGGACCAGATAGGCGGTACCAGTGGTTATGTTGATTGGATAGCGCAAATACACCGGCAAGTCCAGCAAAATGCATGATATACAGGTACTTATTTGGGATACTTCTAATCTAGTTTTAGCCTGTGAAAAGCTGTTTTTCAAGTAAGAAGAGGACGATATGGTTCTTTTTTCACTCAGTTAAACTTTGGCCGCTATGGTCTCATTGAACCTTATCGTCAACAGTCTCCAAGCTAGAGCCTTCATTTTATGCACAAAATTACTTGAAATGCATAATGACTTGCTTTTGTTTCTAATGACTTCAATTTTGCAGATGTTCATCATCTTATCGATCTATTTCCCAACCTTGTGTGAACCAATCTTGGTAATTCGTCTGTTGGATCCCCTTAAATCTTAGGTATTGAATAGGTGGAACAAATTATCCAGAAGATTTTGATTTTTTTTTTTGTTGATTACAAGATTCAATAACTAGGGTATACACTATTACACTGCGTTCATGTTTAAAGTGCAAAACAGATTAAATATTTTTTATGTCACTATTAAATTATTGCCAGAAATTCGTGTCAAGATTTTGTTTTGTTTTTCTTTTTAAAACATTAGGGTTTTTGTTTAGAAAGAGGTGTGATCAATTGCCAAAGCATTGGTTGGATACTGTTCCATGTTTAATATACTTTGAATTTTTTAAATGCTGTTTTTTGTTTTCTCATTTTTTTGGTAGAGCTGATAATTTTAGATATAGCACAACGATATGATACAAAAATGACACAAAAAAAATATGATGATAAATGAATTAAAATTTTGTTAAAATTAATATGAATGAAACTTAAAAATATAGTTTGCGTTTGAAGTGTTATGAAGAATATTGGTATGATAATTTTGGTGTTTTATACCATGTTAACATGATTTGATAAAATATGAACCTAAAACATATATACAAGAAAATATTCAATTCATTTTTATGCAATTCAACCATTCAAGTCTCTCAGACTAAAAATTTTAGATCTCCTTATCAAATGTCTACCTCATGATTTTTAAGAATATTTTATAAAAAAATAATAATACATATTTTTTTGTACGATAATCATAAGGTACAATTTCTATTCGTTTTTGCGAAACAACTATTATCTTAGCGGGAGAAAAAAAATAAGAAAAAAAGCATATAAATTATGAAATAAATTTGGTAATTTTAAACATGATATAATAACACAATATAAAAATAAGATAATTATTCTATATATTGTCAGTGAAATTTTTTGATTTCATAAGTAGGGTTAGGATGATGATACTCTATTCATTGTCAATGTATTAAATGTTGATATATCATCAATATGCAAACTAAAAAGATACCAAGCCTTTAAAAATAAATACAAATAATTTTTTTTTCAATTTACTCATAAGAGCTTAGTGATGATAAATCAATCTCTTCTGCATTGACAGTGTATAGAGGTTATACACTGTAGGTACATCATGTGTTATTATCTTAACTTCGCTTGTGGAATTAAAAAAGCTTCATTGACAATGTATAAAATAGTTATCCATAAAAATAATAAACATTAAAGTTTTGATAAAAGTTAAAAAAAATCAATTTGGAGAGGTTTGATTAAAATTAAAAAAATATTGATTTAGTGTTTAATATATCAATTGACTTGATATTGATATATTGATATGTATTAAAATACAATAAATTTTGTATTTTATATGATTTCATACAAAATATAGGATTAATTTTTATATTTTACATTATTTGATACCAAACAAGTTTCAACATCTGCTCCAAAAGGATACCGTCTGCTTTTTCCTATCATTTTCAACATGTTTTTATGTTCTGTCTCTCTATATTTGTACCCTTAAATGTCTTGTTTCCTTCTGATCTGCACAGTAATCCCATTAATTCTCATCCTCGTAATATCCTATTAAAATTTTTATTTTTTTTATTCCATTTCCTTTTCTGATTATCAAGATTGATTCTTCATGGATAGATTGATTTTGCTCTCTGCATAAACCCTCCTGCATAAACCCTTCTTTGAATCTTGTTTTTCATATATAATTTATGTTTGTGTTATGTAAAATCGTATTTATATTATAGAAAATATAAAATTTTCATATTGATACATCAAATATAATTTCTTTTAGTTTTTATCATATTTATATAAATATAATTTTTATCAAATTTTAACTCTTGTAATTTTTATATTTTTTATTGGTGTACAATTGCTAGATCTACTTACAAGAGAACAGTTGGTGACAAAATGCATGAAATTCTACTCTTTTTTTTTTTTTTTCATATCCCAGACCAACAAAAGAGAATAGATTTAAAAACTTTCAGAATTGGAGACTTAATGATGATGAATTCATTCTGCAAAAGGTCTTCCTGCAAATTCTCTGTTTAATTTGGCAAAATGTCCCCATCGGAATCCTATCCAGAAACGAATCAGTGTATGCTGCAAATTCCTTCTTTTACTCCTTAGCTAGTTGACTTTTATCATCAAACAAATCCTAGCAGATCCATGAGTTAATATTGCATTAATTAGGCTAAGATTCCTTCAAGCTTCCTTCTTATAAAATTGCATACATATTAGCCTAAGATTCTTTGTTGGAATGCCGCGCTGGAACACGCATGTGTGTTTATCCGAGTTTTTTCCGGCAGACATGTACTTTAAAATCTTTATTCTATGATGAGGGTAGTTTGAAACTTATTTACAAAAATAGGGCAACTTAAGCCACATCATTTCCATATCATTTTTTTATTTTTTTAAATTTTCTACCTACAAATATAATAAATTCAGGCAAATTTATTAGTCTTTATTCGAAAAGCAATAGAGTTTTCTTTAGTGCAGTAGTCTTTTGAAGAAATTTCTTTTTGATTGTATCATTTGTAAGAAAATTTCTTACTAAAGCCTCTCAACAACCCAATCTCATTAGAAACTCTACCTGTGCTTTTTTGACATTATCACGTAGCCTTCATTAAGAAATGTTCTTAAGTTTCTCTAAGGAGACAACTCAAAATCAACCTTTTGTTGTGCAGAGATATATATCAAAGCTCAAATGTGGGAACTTCAGCTTTGAAGCAGTGCGTCACCTGGTATAACAACAAAAGTAATAAATTTTATAGGAATTTTAGATTAACGTGTAGGGTTGAACTGGGATTTGTGTGCTATCTACTCCTTTTATTTGTATGTGCTTACCAAGTGTTTGTAGTTATTCCTCAAAGAATATGTGTATTTGTTTTTCTTTTCCATATCCTTATTAGGTAGAATTGATTTGCTGGACATTTCTTTTTAGAGCCAATTTATCAAATTTCTCTTCTTGACAACGAGATTATAAAGGCCTTAGTAAAGAAGGGATATGAGGTGATGACTTTTGATGATGTAGGACAGTTTGTCTGCAATTATGTTTAATCACTTCCTTTGCTTTGCAGGGCAGAATGGGTCCAAATCAATCGTTCTTCATGCCCTTCTCTTCTTGAGCATAGATGAGGAGACCCAAATGAAATTTGCTACTTCCTTGTTAGAGGTACTTGCTTCTCTATGTTAGTAACATATTGTATCCGCTCATTCTAGGAATTAACATTGTTTTTTAAAAATTTTTCAGAACCTTAATGTTAATATGTGAATAAATTCTAGCTTGCTTATAATACTAGAATGCAGAATATCTGCATGTACTTCACTTCTAGTTACTTGGGTAGTCATTACACTCTTTACTATGATCCTTGTTCTATTTATAAATGAAATGCCATTTTTTGTTTTACAGGGGATTGAAGAGTTAAGATACTCCTAAGTCCAACAGATAGTGCTTCTCAACAAACACCATTTGGCTTGGGATATAATCTCAGCAACAACATCCAGCTCACAGTCTTCCTTCTGGTCCCCTTAAAGGAGTCAAATGCGACTTCAAAGAGGCTGGTCTGGATTATAGTATTGCAACTTTTGTGGTCATATTTTTGATTACTGCCTATATCCACTCTCCAACAAGTTTGGCAGCTTGTTATATCTTTTCTACATGATCTGCTGGAGTTCATCTACATGATATGGATTGAAAGGAATGGGAGAACGTAAATGAAGAAACAAAGAGCAGTGAATGAGATTGTCATTTGCATTGAAGGGACTATCATGTTGAGACTTGCAAATTTCCTTAGGATTTCTTGTAACTCAATAAATAGTTTTCGCTGTTATAAACTGGGACTTAGTGAAAGCGTATTCAAAATGTAAATTTTTCCTTTCAAGTTTCTTTGTTTGCTGCTATTGCAGCCTTTGTATTTGTAACATGGCTTCCCTGTGCTTTGTTGATTTTAATATTACATTTTCTTTGAAATAAACACGTTTGCAGTTGAATCGTGGAAAGTTGAGAATTATGTATTTACTTCACTCTATGCAATTATGTCGAAACTAATGAAATAACAAATGGACCAAAGTTTTCGTAATATAATTAAAACATAAAACCAATAAATTAAAAACAAAATCATAAAACCTTTAATAAACTATGATGAACAAATTGTCATAAAAGAGAAAACAATATATTGACTCAACAAAATTACTTATGTATGCCATCAATAGTCACTGTCTTCACTAGTTTTGGACAAAAATCTTCTTGAAATTCCAAGTAATCCTGCATAAATTAAAAAAAAGTGGATTAAATAATCTTTTTCTTTCACCAGAATCACCACTTCATACTTGTAAATATATGTGCTTATACATATACAACTTTAGATTGGAGCTTGAAAGTATTACAACTAGGGTGGAACGAGTATAGCAAATTAAATGTAGTTGACAGTAACCGAGCAACTAAATAAAGAATGCCAAAAACAAAAAAAAAGGCTATAAACTATTTACATTCTTTGTTAAACAATGCAACCAAAATCTAGTATAGCAGATTAAATTGCATTTTTACTTCAATAAACTAAAATGAAAAGGAAAAAAGAAATACCTTATAACAAGATTAAATTGCAGCTGCATTTGAAGCTTTATGCCTATTCATTCGACATGTCCTACGATCATGCCCTGGTTGTTTACAAAGTCCACAACGAGTTTTTGTTCGACCTTCATTGATATCCATCTCAGTTCTAATTCGTGTAGACCGAGGTCGACCTTTTTTAGAGCGTCTACGATCAGGAGCTAGTAATAATGGAGGGATATTAGGCTCCGGCCAATAAGCTTCATGAGGAATTGGATTAAATTGAGGTGCCCAAGTTTGAGAATATTTTTCAATGGAATAATACTCTTCTATATATTGCCAACTGTCAAGGGCTAACCTTCCACATACAGCCATCATATGTGAACAAGGAAACTTATATATTTGCCATTTTCCACAAGTACATGTTCCTTTATCAAGTTGAACAACTTGTTTATTATGACCTCGTTGCATTCTATCACCATAGGATGCAGTTATTACTTCAAACACTCCTCTTTGTCTATCAAATGGGACAAGATCATGTGTGTTGGCTTTTGCCAAATAACTATGAAGTTTAGCTGTAACATGAGGAGTGTACAAGTCTCCTTTTACCGATGCCTCTAACGCAAAGCCTCGCCTGGTGCTAAAAAAGTTAACCAATCGATAAAAGGTTAATTGTACACATGCAGTGATAGGTAAATTTCGAGCTCCTTTTAGCACACTATTGAACACCTCAGATAAATTAGTTGTCATTATTCCATAGCGTCGACCACCATCATGTGCCAATGCCCATTGTTGCACTGGTATCTCATCTAACCATTTTCGAGCTTCAGGACTAATCTTTTCTATGTCTTTCATTATGGAATCAAACTTTCGTAACTGGTGTGCATTTCCAGCTCTATAGACAAGCATTTTCAAGTTTTTATTATGAAACTTATCATTAAAATTGCTGCATATATGTCGCAAGCAAAATCAATGATAAGCCCATGGTTCTTTCCATCTAGAGTCAGGCTCATTCACTGCTGAAAGAATACCACAATGACGATCAGATATCAAACAAATCCCTTTTCGTTGAGTGACTTTTTCTCTAATGCAAGTAAGAAACCATCTCCAACTATCAAAAGATTCTTCTTCAACAATAGCAAATGCAAGTGGGAAAAGCTGGTTGTTGGCATCAACTCCCATTGCAATAAGCATTTTACCTTTATATCTTCCATACAAATGAGTACCATCTATACTTATAATTGGCCTACAATACTTAAACCCTTCAATGGAAGGTGGAAAGGCCCAAAAAACACGATGGAATACTCCGAATACTCCGATAGTAGAATTTTGCAACTGCTCAAATTGCCACATAACAATTGTCCCATTATACTTTTCAAGTGCAGCAAAAAATCTAGGTAATACTCTATAAGATGTATCCCAATCACCAAAAACATTTGTGATCGCCTTTTGTTTTGCATGCCACATCTTCTTGTATGAAACATCATAAGAAAATTTGTCTCTTACCTTGGCATTTAAAGCTGCAATTGTAATCGAAGGTTCAGCTTTCACTTGGCTTTCAATCTCATGTGCTAATAAATCTGAGTCTAGCTGTGGGTGATCACGACTCAACCTTGGGTAGACACATGTATGAAGACCATCATATTTAGTAATCTCAAAAAGTTCATGACTTTTACGTTGATATGCACGAAGCCTCCATTTGCATCCACTTTCTCGATGTCTTTTACACCTCAATGACCATATCTTCTTTTTTGTTTCGACCACTTCATACTTTTGGTGTCTCTTAATGGAGTATAACTGCACGGCTCTTTTCAATTCAGCCTTATCTTGGAAAATTAAGCCTTTCCTTGGAAAATTAAGCCTTTCCTCAACTCAAGCTCAGGATTCCAAGCAATACTTTGAGTTTGTGGTGTCCAATTACTATTAATAGCATCATTAACTTGATCAATATTGGTGAAGAATGGCATATCCGGCTCATGGCGTGGCACCTCCAAAGTACTATCTGCTTCTAAGTTAACCTCTTCAAAATCCTCTTGCTCTTCATGTTCATCATTTTCTTCTTCAAATACTTCATTATTCACATTCACATCCCTGAATATATCATTAGGTTCAAAAGAAACTAATTGTTCTACTGTAATTATATTTACACTTGGATCTTTGTCATATTGGCTAATAGTTTCATAGTTTGGGAATCCAAAAATATTACCAATGATCGAATCTTGCCTTTCCATGGTAGGTTCACTGCTACTTGGTAGAAATGGATGATTAGCATGGTTAAAATTAGCATGATCCAACAATGTGTCATTGTCTTGTGTTGGCAATTGAGCAAGTGGAACAGAATTGGTGGATTGACTCTCATGTTCGACAGGTTCAATGAAGATCGATTCCACTTCTAAATACAACTCAACATTACTGATAGAGGGATGAATAGATGGAATTTCCAGCATGATATCTACACTGTTGTCATCCACAATAGGCAAGTGAATATACTTAATCATTGATGATTGCACTATTGTTGGGTACCGACAAACCAAATTTAGTCGTGTTCGCTCTCTATCAAATCCCGTAACACGAAACATCTCATCTAACAACTTATTGAATTTCATTTTACGCTTTACTTTAATTGCTCTTAAAGGAGGGCCATCATAGCACAAGCCATTTGATCCTTCTGTAATGCTACCATTCCAATAACAAAAAATTGGAATTTCTCTTCCAGACATAACCAACTTACCTTGAAACATTAAAAAATATTTATTAGTTCAATGCCATCAACAACATAAATGAATGTATAATTATAAATGAATAAGAATATAAAAATGTGAAAATCATATTTTAAAAAAAAAGAAATCACGTATATATGTATGAAAAATAGCAAACAAAAAAAATTCTGAAATTTGATGATCAAAATTATACATTATCCATAAACTTAGGGCTGTTTTAAATAGAACTTTTATAGAACTCTTACTAAACACGTTACATTTAACTCAAATGAGATGTATTCACGGGGATATATCACACAATTTTCATTATAGTAATCTAGAGATTGGTTTTGCTTAAGTCGGAAACCACAAACCCAAATTATTTCCTGTTGCAATAATGATCATTCAAACAAATGTTATGCAAAAGCAAAATCCCCTTTTGTGTCACATACAGCAGGCTTTCCCTTAATAAAAGGCCTTAAATTTTCTAAGTTTTCCCCTGTTGCTAATCATCAATTGTACTTAAATCTAGCAAATAAGGCTTCCCCAACATTTTTCTCATGCGTGTAATTGTAACAGCCTTTTTGGCTACCTACTACTAGCACACATTACATATTCATTCAACTAAACAATGTTTCAAAAATCTTGTTAAAGCATGCATGTTGACATATATTGAGTGTATCCATTGACCGATTTCTTATTTTAATTTGTAGGTGCAACAATGTGGATTGATAAAAAAAATTAAGAAAGAACTCCATTAGCTTTCCTATCAAAAAAAATATCTATGAAAAGCAAAATCTTAGAATCTATCATCAAAAAATCACTGCTATTTATGTCATAATTCAACATTATAACTATAAAATTAAAGATGCTTACCGTGAGAATTTCTTGATGAAGGAAAGAAGAGATGTATTGATTACAGTCTTTTTAAGATTGAAGAAGACAATAGTGTTTAGGGTTTATAACTGATTATAAGTTTGTAAAAACATCTTTTAAACGTATAGTGTTTTAAGTTCTCAAATTTTTATTTTTTTTAAATTTAAAAAATCTGACATGGCATTAACATGACATTAAATACCCCTTTTAAAGAAATAAGTTTAAAAGTACCCTCATTAGGGAATTAAAATTTTAAACTACCCTCCTATGGGAAAAAACTCGTGTTTATCCTTCCATATTACTCTTTTATGATTTGAATTCCTTAACTATGTATAAAGTTTTCTAAATAAATTCTTGGAATCAATTGATATATGCAATATACTTCTCTGTCTCTTTCTTCCTCTCTCCATTCTCCATGTGCTGTGCTGACTTGTTTTGTTTTTTCTTTTTTTCGGGGTTTCTAAATCTTGCTCAAAAAAGGTCATGGAGTTTATGGTGCCCACATTGATAGAGCATATTGAATGCTTCAATTTTTTTTCTTGATGCAGGAGATGAGGATTACGTGGGATTAGGGATGAAATTAAGTTGAATAAAGACGATCCAATATTATGCTTGAGTTTGATATGTTTCAAGAATTCAAAACATCGTACAAGACTTGAGTTCAATTGAACTTAATTTTTTAAGTTTGAGTTCGGCTTGATAGAATAATATTCAAATTCAAAACTCGGCTCAATAATTAAGTATTAAAAAAATATATTAAATGAATTTGATTAGGTTTGTCAACTATTTGAGTCGGATATTAAGATATTTAAATACGATTAAACTCGTTATTCAAGTAGTTCAACTCAGATTGAAAATAAAGGAATCAAATTCAAATAATTATTAAATCGAATTCGAATAATTCACGAATTACTTGACTCATTTATTCTCCACCTGAAAAGATAATTATTCTGAAATTCCATGCACTAAATTATGCAGAATAGATAGCTGTTGCATTGTGGTTTCCGATTTTTAGTCTGTTAATGAAATAATATCTTCATCTGAAAAAATTGATGCCCTTGCTTCACCAAACATTCAAATCAATGTTTTGACTGTTAACAAAGGACATTTGTAGATAACAGCCAATTTTGTATGTGTCAAAAGCTTTTAACACTTTAAATTACCACATGGCACAAGCTAATCTACAGAACTACTTAACAAGATCAACCTGTTAGCGATCTGCTGAAGAAGTAAAAATCAAAAAACAACAAGAAGATGGTGAAAAAGGGTCAATTATTAAAATTACAACTGCTAACATGGCGTCATCGGTGATTTGCCATTGGAGTCCTTTGGTTTCACATAATAGTGCAAGAACCTGGAGAGGGATCGGAAACCACAGTATAATATTCAACCTGGGGAGGTGGTGCACAGCATATAACTGGAGCTGGAGCTGGTGGATTGGGTGGATCTTTCTCTTCTTTCACTTCTTCTACTGTTTCTAAGCTTGCATAACAAAGTTTCTTCCTCAAGGACGCTGTCAAGCATGCTGCATCAACCTCATCTCCAATTATCATCAGCTTATCCTTTTCCGGCCCATGTAAAGCCACCGATATCACTCCTGTTCCATTATAGAAACTTGGTAATCTTAGACTCGATACGAATACAATACGAAAAAAATTAAATATGAAAGTGATACGAACAAAAATTTGGTAAAACTTGTATATGAATTTGACAAAAACTAAAAATATGTTTTGTGTTCGACGTATTAGCACGAATTTAAACATAAAATTTTTGTGTTTTATATGACAGGAACACGAATTTACACAGTATAAATGTGAACTTTAGATACAAATCATTAGATCTATTCTCAATAACAATATCAACTAGATTTTGAAAGATTAATATTAAACATACCATCTGCTACGGCAGCTATCTTTAAAGCCTTTGTCCTGCATTTGCTGCAATGCATTGACACTTTAATAATTATATTTTGCTGCACCAATTAAAGCAAAACGTCATCTTTCAGTACATTAACTGAGTTGTTCCAACTAAAATTGAGTTAAAAAACGATAAGTTTCTATGTTGAAGAAGATAAAATGAAGAACATTCTTTTGTTTCTAAGCTTGTAATTTTCATGGAAATAAGTGTAATAAGAAAATAAGTTCGTATAGTGCAGCTTACCTTCATATTCTCTAGCTCCAAAAAGAATGTTGCTTTAGACAATTAGGCTGTCCAATAGCTGATCACTGCAGAATAGCGGTGGCCATGGCTAGCTCTTTATATAATGTCATCAAATCCAAAGTTGCAATTCAGTAATTAATATGCATGTATATTTTAATGGAAGTTTAAGGATTAAGTCAGCGATGATCGATCCACAATTTATGGGTTCAACGGGAAGAGCTGCCCTATCAGACAAAGCCAAGAAAACCCTTTGCAATTTAGCTTAATATTTTAATCAGTGCAGAAGTCAATTATTATTGTAATGACAGTTGTTAATTAACAATGGAATCGGAAATTTCCAAGTTTACAGGGTAAAACTGAGTCAAAATTCTTGCAGGCACATGATTGGAGAGGGATTTGCTGGAGAAGATCAAACCTTAATTACTTGATCAGATCCATTAATTTGCATGTTCAGCTGTACAGCTAGAAACAAAAATATGGATGGAAACTTTATGATTGGCTTTAACGTAATGGATCTTTCGTGATTGCTTAGGGCATCAAAGATCAAACTTTTCCTACCTTGGTAATGTCATTTTAACTGCATATGTTCGATTACAAATATAGCAATGATTATTGAGCTCAACCAAAGCAATTGAAACTTGAGACTTAGCTTAAATGATTTGTGCAGCTACTCTTAAGGTGTAAGATCCAGCAAGATGAGATTTAAATCTTAACTCTTACAATTTTTTTCCTATTTTCAAGTTTCGGCTTCTTTTATTAAAAAAAATGTTCCACGTTCTTTATAGTCTTATACAGTCGATCTTAAAAATATATTTTTTCCTTTGCAAAAATGTTTTATTCTAGAAATAACAAAATGTCTGAACTGGAATTTAATGTAATTAGTTCTTTTAAGATATGGCTCCCAACAAGTTTGGGTTCAAATTTCAATGCCTGTAATAATTTTTTTTCATAGAGAGATACAAAGAAAAGAAAAATTGAAACTTTAAATCTAATTTTTCTTAAAGAATTCAAATTTCGACATTTTTCATATAAAAAAAAACTTAATGTCGCAATCTAATATATCTAATTACATTTTTTTCATTGAGGTATGAACTATATATCAATAGAACTAACAAGTCTTAATGAAGATTTATCAACAATAAAAAATGGAGTGAACAGATTTAGTGTGAAAAGAAGAAAGATGGGCTAATTAGATATAACAAGTGATCATTAATTTAAGGTAAAATTTATAAAATAATGGTATTCATTGTACAATGGAAGGTACACATTATGGATCACAGTTCACAAAACTTTTAATTAATTCTCAATTCCTTTTGCATTTGTCAAAAGCCCTATGCTAATTCTTAAGAATTGACTCAACTAAATCTTATTTAGTCAATAATCAAGTTCTACATTAATTATTAGTAATTCATACACGTTTTAGGCTTCGCAGAAAGATCATCTACCGACTCAAGACCATTCAAATGTGCACATGAGCAACTTGATCATATTTCCAAGTAGGTTTGTTTTGCTTTAACTTAAATAATATAAACAAAGACTTGAAAGGATTCTATGATACATTGTATGGCTATTAAACTTCGAAGCGTTGAAGTATAACTCGAGTTTGGTGATCAACTCCACTATATAAATTGATTGTGTCGTGGTGAAGACTCGAGAGATAGGCAATACTACGTACTTTCCTTTCACACCGCTAGTACTGTTCTTTAATTTAAACGCCATAATGATTGGTTGTTAAGTCAACCACTAGAATAAAATAAAAAAAAAGTAAGTCAACTAATGAGAAGGTAAGTGAAAGATATTCCAAAAGCAGTTTGGAATTTCTACAACCACGTGTCGGACGTAAGGGAAGATCATGAATCTGCCAGCTGCAATAGGATTGAGGAGCCAGCCTTGTTAGACTCTTGACACGCATGTTAGTAAATTTCCAAGATTGAGGCTTCATGTTTCCTTGATTTGGTATCTCCTTTCCATGTATTCAAGAAAGAGATAGTGACATGAAAATCCTCTTTTCTTAGAAGAACCTGAAGAAGCCGTTCCACCTGCCACCAAATCTTTCATTGAATTGTATTAGTTAGGTGTAAAATACAAAAATTGTATCAAAATTCATGTTAATTAATACATTAAATATAACATTTTTTGTTTACTTTTATCAAATTTGTTCACGTCACCTTTTTTTTTATTAATAGTGTGAACGTACTGTTTTTAGAGGATTGCCTAGTCTAAGAAAACCCATTTCCTCTCTCTCTTTCTTTTATGGAAATCATTTTTTTCCTATGGTATCAATAGACTAGTCTACACACAACAACCTCTTTATAGAAACAGATTTAAACCATATTTTTGTTCAGCTGAAACCCCATATTGAAAAGCTTCGTTTAATCGATTATATGCTTTCCTCTAAAATCCCAAACTCACAGGTCGATAGCATTGATTTCTAAATATAAAACACTATTAGAAGCATTGTTGGGGTTTATTTTTATCATATATATGTTTAAGGCTCATAATTGAGTCTAAAAGGAAGTTGTTGATCTTATTGTACTGTTTCTCCACTTATTTTTTCCAGTTTCCATATGATACAGCTGACATTATGCTCTTTAAATTGTGGAGGACATGCTTTTATTAGTGCAGCTTACATGATTTCCAAGTCTTTTGGCATCTTTCCAATATCAGTATTGATTCTGTAGAAGAAGGCATTGGTGGTAGAAATCATAGTTCATGTGTGTCCCATTGTGTAAAATCTTGTTTGTATGGCTTAAAACACAAAAATTTTGTGTTGACAAAACAAACCAAACAAAACATTTTTCTTAATACTTAATACTCAAGATAAAGCTGTAAGAAATAGAAATCCGCAGCAGAATCAGCACCAAAAGAACCAAATCTGTTGCATGACTAAGACTACCATTGGATTCTATTCTATTATCACAATATAGTTCAAGGGCTTGGATTGGGATCAGCCACCACTGTAAAATACTCCAGCCGAGGTTGTGGACAAGGATAACATACAATTGGAGTTATAGCTTTTGGTTCTTTCTTATCTTCATCTTTCTTGTTTCTTTCTTACCACCATCTTTTTTCTGATCTTCAGCCTTCTTTTCTTTCACTTCTTCCACTGTCTACAGGCTTGCATGGGAAAGCTTTTTCCTCAAGGAACTTCTCAAGCAGACTGCATCAACGCCGTCTCCAAGTATCAGCAGTTTATCTCTGTGGACCATGCGATGCCACTGATATCACACCTATGGCACTCAGGAAAAAAAGAAGATTAAAAACACCAGTCTCTTGGAGAAATTAATTAGTTTCTTTTGTTAAATTACCATCTGCTGCAGCAGCTATCTTCAAGGCCTTGGTCCGGTATTTGTCACAGTGCATTGACACCTGAATAACAATCTTTTGCTGCACCATCAAGATGAAAACATCAGAGAAATCATTTGCAAATGAAACAGCTTTTCTACCCAAAAGAGTTATACCGTGCAGCAATGGAGAATATTTATTGCTTACCTTCATATTCTCAAGCAGCAGAATTGTTGCTTTTGTACTGAAATGTAGAGTAATAAGCAGGCTTGATTCTTGGACACGCAGATATAACTGCAAGAATAAGCAATGCCATGGCAAGTTTTTACAATGTTTTTGGATCCAAGAGTAAACAAGCTGTCCACCACATGACTGAAACTATTATTTTTGGCTTAATACATAAATATGTTCTTCACGTTTGTCACAAAATAAAATTAAGTTCTCAACGTTTAAATATATAAAAATCAGTCCTAAACGTTTCAAAATAATTGAATTAAGGACATTTCCGTTAAATCCTTTAATTTCAGTTAAGTTTTATTACTGGTAGGAGTAATAGAAATTAAAGAACATTTCCGTTAAATCTTTTAATCAAATGTCTCCTTGTACCTCATGATTTTTAAGAATATTTTATAAAAAACTAATAATACATATCTTTTTGTAGGATAATCATAGGGTACAAATTTCTATTCCTTTTTGCAAAACAACTATTATCTTAGTGGCAGAAAAAAAAAAGAAAATAAAGCATATGAATTATGAAATAGATATGATAATTTTAAATATGATATGATAACATGCTATAAAAATAAGACAATTATTCTATATATCGTCAGTGAAATTTTTTGACTCTACAAATAGGGTTAGGATGATGATATTATTCACTATTAATGTATTAAATGTTGATACATCATCAATATGTAAAATAAAAAGATGTCAAGCTCTTAAAAATAAATAGTCATATATAAATATTTATTTTATTTACTTAAATATTTTAAAAAATATGTGTCATTATCCTAACTTGACTTGTAGAATAAAAAAATTACACTGATAATATATAAAATAATTATCCATAAAAATAATAAACATTGAAATTTTGATAAAAGTTAAAAAATCAATTTGGAGAGGCTTTATTAAAATTAAAAAAAAATTGATTTGGTGTTTAATATATCAATTAACTTGATAATGATATTGATATACTGTTAGGTATTAAAATAAGATAAATTTTGTATTTTATATGATTTCATACAAAATATATGATTAATTTTTTTATTTTACATTATTTCATATGAAACAAATACGAATCCCATCAGCGCTAGAACAAAAATTTATCAGATCTACCTTGTGATACAAGCCACTTACCTTGTACGGACATAGCTCGTGGCTCTTGTCCATGCATACAATTCTTCAGGCAGATGACTTCTCTTGGGAATCTTCCAAAATCTTCAAATTTCAACTTCTGCTCCAAAAGGATACCGTCTGCTTTTTCATATAATTTTCAACATGTTTTTGTGTTCTGTCTCTATGTATTTGTACCCTTAAATGTCTTGTTTCCTTCTGATCTGCACAGTTATCCCATTAATTCTCATCCTTGTAATATCCTATTAAAATTTTTTATTTTTTAATTCCGTTTCCTTTTCTGATTATCAATATTGATTCTTCATGGATAGATTGATTTTGCTCTCTGCATAAACCCTCCTGGGATTCTCAAGATTCATTCTTCATGGATATATAGATTGATTTTGCTCTCTGCATAAACCCTTCTTTGAATCTTGTTTTTCATATATAATTTATGTTTGTGTTATGTAAAATTATATTTATATTATGAAAAATATGAAATTTTTGTGTCGATACATCAAATATAATTTTTTTTAGTTTTTATCATATTTATATAAATACAATTTTTATCAAATTTTAACTCATGTAATTTTTATATCTTTTATTCATGTTCAATTGCTAGATCTACTTGCAAGTGAACAGTTGGTGACAAAAACGCATGAAATTCTACATTTTTTTTCATATCCCAGACCAACAAAAGAGAATAGATTTCAAAACTTTCAGAGTTGGAGACTTAATGATGATGAATTCATTCTGCAAAAGGTTTTCCTGCAAATTCTCTGTTTAATTTGGCAAAATGTCCCCATCGGAATCCTATCCAGAAACGAATTAGTGTATGCTACAAATTCCTTCCTTTACTCCTTAGCTAGTTGACTTTTGTGATGCTTAATCATCAAACAAATCCTAGCAGATCCATGAGTTAATATTGCACTAATTAGGCTAAGATTCCTTCAAGCTTCCTTCTTATAAAATTGCATACATATTAGCCTAAGATTCTTCTTCGGAATGCTGCGTTGGAACATGCATGTGTGTTATCCTTCCATATTGCTATTATATGATTTGACTTCCTTAACTATGTATAAAGTTTTCTAAATAAATTCTTGGAATCAATTGATATATGCAATATACTTCTCTGTCTCTTTCTTCCTCTCTCCATTCTCCATGTGCTGTGTTGACTTGTTTTTTTTTTCTCGGGGTTTCTGAATCTTGCTCAAAAAAGCTCATGGAGTTTATGCTGCCTGCATTGATAGAGCAAATTGAACGTTTCAAAATTTTTTTTATCTCAATGCAGGAGATGAGGATTATGCGAGATTAGGGATGAAATTAAGTTGAATAAAGATGATTCAATATTAGGCTCGAGTTTGACATGATTCAAGAATTCAAAACATCATACAAGACTTGAGTTCAATTGAACTTAATTTTTTAAGCTTGAGTTCAACTTGATAGAATAATATTCAAATTCAAATAAGCTCGGCTCAATAATTAAGTATTAAAAAAATATATTAAATGAATTTGATTAGGTTTGTCAACTATTTGAGTTGGATATTAAGATATTTAAATGTGGCTAAACTCGTTATTCAAGTAGTTCAACTCAGATTGAATATAAACGAATCAAATTCAAATAATTATTAAATCGAATTCGAATAATTCACGAATTACTTGACTCATTTATACTCTACCTGAAAAGATAATTATTCTGAAATTCCATGCACTAAAATTATGCAGAATAGATAGCTGTTGCATTGTGGTTTCCGATTTTTAGTCTGTTAATGAAATAATATCTTCATCGGAAAAAATTGATGCCTTTGCTCCATCAAACATTCAAATCAATGTTTTGACTGTTAACAAAGGACATTTGTAGATAACAGCCAGTTTTGTATCTGTCAAAAGCTTTTAACACTTTAAATTACCACATGGCACAAGCTAATCTACAGAACTACTTAACAAGATCAACCTGTTCGCGATCTGCTGAAGAACTAAAAATCAGAAAACAACAAGAAGATGGGGAAAAAGGGTCAATTATTAGAATTACAACTGCTAACATGCCTTCATTGGTGATCTGCCATTGGAGTCCTTTTGTTTCACAAGATAGTGCAAGAACTTGGAGAGGGATCGGAAACCACAGCATAATATTCAACCTGGGGAGGTGGTGCACAGCATATAACTGGAGCTGGAGCTGGAGCTGGAGCTGGTGGTTTGGGTGGATCTTTCTTTTCTTTTACTTCTTCTACTATTTCTAAGCTTGCATGACAAAGTTTCTTCCTCAAGGACGCTGTCAAGCATGCTGCATCAACCTCATCTCCAATTATCATCAGCTTATCCTTTTCTGGGCCATGTAAAGCCACCGATATCACTCCTGTTCCATTATAGAAAATTGATACTGTTAGATTAGACACGAATATAATACGAAAAAGGATATGAAAGTGACACAAACAAAAATTTAGTTAAAATTGTATATGAATTTGACAAAAACTAAAAATATGTTTTGTGTTCAACGTATTAACACAAATTTTGACATAAAATTTTCGTGTTTTATATGACATAAACACAATTTAACACAATATGAATGTGAACTATTTACACAAATCGTTAGATCTATGCCCAATAACAATATCAACTAGATTTTGGAAGATTAATATTAAACATACCATCCGCTACAGCAGCTATCTTTAAAGCCTTCGTTTTGCATTTGCTGCAATGCATTGACACCTTAATAATTATCTTTTGCTGCACCAATTAAAGCCAAACGTCATCTTTCAGTACATTAACTGTGTTGTTCTAACTAAAATTGAGTTAAAAACGATAAGTTTCTATGTTGAAGAAGATAAAATGAAGAACATTCTTTTGTTTCTAAGCTTGTAATTTTCATTGAAATAAGTGTAATAAGAAAATAAGTTGGTATAATGCAGCTTACCTTCATATTCGCTAGCTCCAAAAAGAATGTTGCTTTAGACAATTAGGCTTTCCAATAGCTGATCAGTGATCACTGCAGAACAGCAGCAGCCATGGCTAGCTCTTTATATAATGTCACCAGATCCAAGGCTGCAACTCAGTAATTAATATCAATATCAATTAAATATTAAAAAATATATTAAATAAATTTGATTAGGTTTGCAAACTACTTGAGTTAAGTATTAAGATATTTGAATATGGCTCAACTCTTTGTTCGAGTAGTTCAACTTAGATTGAAAATAAATGAGTTAAACTCAAATAATTATTAAATCAAATTCGAATAATTGACGAATTATTTGACTCATTTATACCCTACCTGAAAAGATAATTATTCTAAAATTCCATGCACTAAAATTATGCAGAATAGATAACTGTTGCATTGTGGTTTCCGATTTTTAGTCTGTTAATGAAATAATATCTTCATCTGAAAAAATTGATGCCCTTGCTTCACCAAACATTCAAATCAACGTTTTGACTGTTAACAAAGGACATTTGTAGATAACAGCCATTTTTTTATGTGTCAAAAGCTTTTAACACTTTAAATTACCACATGGCACAAGCTAATCTACAGAACTACTTAACAAGATCAACCTGTTCGCGATCTGCTGAAGAACTAAAAATTAGAAAACAACAAGAAGATGGGGAAAAAGGGTCAATTATTAGAATTACAACTGCTAACATGGCTTCATTGGTGATCTGCCATTGGAGTCCTTTTGTTTCACAAGATAGTGCAAGAACTTGGGGAGGGATCGGAAACCACAGTATAATATTCAACCTGGGGAGGTGGTGCACAGCATATAACTGGATCTGGAGCTGGAGCTGCTGGTTTGGGTGGATCTTTCTCTTCTTCTGCTATTTCTAAGCTTGCATAACAAAGTTTCTTCCTCAAGGACGCTGTCAAGCATGCTGCATCAACCTCATCTCCAATTATCATCAGCTTATCCTTTTCCGGCCCATGTAAAGCCACCGATATCACTCCTGTTCCATTATAGAAATTTGATAGTCTTAGATTAGATACGAATACGATACGAAAAAATTAAATACGAAAGTGACACGAATAAAAATTTGGTAAAAATTGTATATGAATTTGATCAAAACTAAAAATATGTTTTGTGTTCGATGTATTAACACAAATTTAAACATAAAATTTTTGTGTTTTATATGACATGAATACAAATTTACACATTATGAATGTGAACTTTAGATACAAATCTATTCTCAATAACAATATCAACTAGATTTTGGAAGATTAATATTAAACATACCATCGGCTACGGCAGCTATCTTTAAAGCCTTTGTTCTGCATTTGCTGCAATGCATTGACACCTTAATAATTATCTTTTGCTTCAACAATTAAAGCAAAACGTCATCTTTCAGTACATTAACTGAGTTGTTCCAACTAAAATTGAGTTAAAAAACGATAGGTTTCTATGTTGAAGAAGATAAAATGAAGAACATTCTTTTGTTTCTAAGCTTGTAATTTTCATTGAAATAGGTGTAATAAGAAAATGAGTTCGTATAATGCAGCTTACCTTCATATTCTCTAGCTCCAAAAAGAATGTTGCTTTAGACAATTAAGCTTTCCAATAGCTGATCACTGCAGAATAGCGGTAGCCATGGCTAGCTCTTTATATAATGTCTTCAGATCCTAGGTTGCAATTCAGTAATTAACATCACTCTGCATGTATATTTTAATGGAAGTTTAAGGATTAAGTTAGTGATGATCGATCCACAATTTATGGGTTCAACGGGAAGAGCTGCCCTATCAGACAAAGCCATGAAAACCCTTTGCAATTTAGCTTAATATTTTAATCAGTGCAGAAGTCAATTATTATTGTAATGATAGTTGTTAATTAACAATGGAATCGGAAATTTCCAAGTTTACAGGGTAAAACTGAGTCAAAATTCTTGCAGGCACATGATTGGAGAGGGATTTGCTGGAGAAGATCAAACCTTAATTACTTGATCAGATCCATTAATTTGCATGTTCAGCTGTACAGCTAGAAACAAAAATAAGGATGGAAACTTTATGATTGGCTTTGACGTAATGGATCTTACGTGATTGCTTCGGTCATCAAAGATCAAACTTTCCCTACCTCTGTAATGTCATTTTAACTGCATATGTTCAATTACATATATAGAAATGATTATTAAGCTCAATCAAAGCATTTGAAACCCGAGGCTCAGCTCAAGTGATTTGTGCAGCTACTCTTAGTGGGTAAGATTCAGCAAGTTGAAATTTAGATATTAACTCTTACAATTTTTTTTTCTATTTTCAAGTTCGGCCTCTTTTATTAAAAAAAAATGTTCCAAGTTCTTTAGTCTTTTACAGCTGATCTTAAGAATATTTTTTTCCTTTGCAAAAGTGTTTATTTTAGAAATAACAAAATATCTGAACTGGAATTTAATGTAATTAGTTCATGCTGTTCTTTAAGATATGGCTCCCAACAGGTTTGGATTCAAATTTCAACAGTTGTAATCATTTTTTTTTTCATAAAGAGGTACAAGGAGATAAAAAAACTCAAATTTTAATTTAATCTCTCTGAAAGAATTCAAATTTCAGCATCTTTCATATAAAAAAATAACATAATGTCACAATCTAATATATCTAATTAAATTTTTTTCATTAAGGTATGAACTATATATCAATAGAACTAACAAGTCTTAATGAAGATTTATCAGCAACAAAAAATGGACTGAACAAATTTAGTGTGAAAAGAAGAAAGATGGGCCAATTAGATATAACAGGTGATCATTAATTTAAGGTAAAATTTATAAAATAATGGGATTCCTTGTACAATGGAAGGTATACATTATGGATGACAGTTCACAAAACTTTTAATTAATTCTCAATTTCTTTTGCATTTGTCAAAAACCCTATGCTAATTCTTAAGAATTGACTCAACTAAATCTTATTTTGTCAATAATCAAGTTCTACATTAATTATTAGTAATTCATACACGTTTTAGGCTTCGCAGAATTAGATCATCTACCGACTCAAGACCATTCAAATGTGCACATGAGCAACTTGATCATATTTCCAAGTAGGTTTGTTTTGCTTTTAACTTAAATAATAATATAAACAAAGACTTGAAAGGATTCTATGATACATTGTATGGCTATTAAACTTCGAAGCGTTGAAGTATAACTCGAGTTTGGTGATCAACTCCACTATATAAATTGATTGTGTCGTGGTGAAGACTCCAGAGCTAGGCTATACTACGTACTTTCCTTTCAGACCGCTAGTACTGTTCTTTAATTTAAACGCCATAATGATTGGTTGTTAAGTCAACCCCTAGAAGAAAATTAAAAAAAAAAAGTAAGTCAACTAATGAGAAGGGAAGTGAAAGAAATTTCAAAAGCAGTTTGGAATTTCTACAACCACGTGTCGGACGTGAGGGAAGATTATGAATCTGCCAGCTGCAATAGGATTGAGGAGCCTTGTTAGGCTCTTGACACGCATGTTAGTAAATTTCCAGGATTGAGGCTTCATCTTTCCTTGATTTGGTATCTCGTTTGTGTAGGCCTGTATTCCTTTCCATGTACCCAAAAACCCTATTCTATGAATTCAAGAAAGAGATAGTGGCATGAAAATCTTCTTTTCTTAGAAGAACCTGAAGAAGCCGTTCCACCTGCCACCAAATCTTTCATTAAATTGTATCAGTTAGGTGTAAAATACTGTGAGGACCTTAATTTTTTTTTATATTCAATAAAATCTATAGCGCGTAAGAATTTAAAAAAAAATATTAATTATTAAAATAATCAAATAAAAGTCTATTCAATAAGATTCAGAGAAGTATTCGGAGAGGGCTCTAACAGAATTATCTCTGTCTAGATGAAAGTGAGATCCTAAAATGATGATATTAGAAGATAAAATTAGTGTAATTTTTAAGTACAAAATAAGTGTATCATAAATATATTATGTGAGTAGAAATGACTCCTAAGTTAAATAAATAAATAAATACAATTTATTGTAATTATATTTTAGTAATATGAAATAAGAAATAAAATAAATTAATTATAGGAATTGATAAAATAGAAGATAGGAAAGTAAAAAGAAATTACTAAGATATAGTATAGAAATTGAAATATAATTTGGGAAAGAATATAATCTAATGATAATTATGTTTTAAACACTTAATAAAAAATAAAGTAAGTTAACTATTGAAATTTATAAAAGATATATATAAAGTAAAAATCTGAAATTGTACTTCTATAAGGGATAGATTTTTATATCATAAAATAAAATAAAATCAAGCCACCTCAGCCATTTGATATCATCATCACCGACGTTCATGTTGCAATTTCTACTGCTGTAACCGACCTCCTTTTTCTTGCTGCACTGCTCATCAATTAAAACTGAAAAGAAAATAAAAAGGAGTGAAAAGAGAGTAAAATTTAATAACTATGTATGTGGCAAATTTTTATTGGATAGAGTATAAATAAGATAAGAGTTAATATGACTAACTCAGCCAATTCTTGCAGCCATTTCCACCGACCTCCCCTGTTTTTCTGCATTTCACGTTTCTTCACTGTTTCCTTGAGAAATTTCTTCCGTTCCTCCCATTTTCCCCAACCGAAATCACCAATTGCTATCAACAAAATACAAAACTCCTCTACATGATCCATCCTTCACCATAGGAACATCTTAACTTCAGAATTGGAGGGCTGGACGTGAAGAAACAGAACCGATTTTGGGGAAATTTGTACAGTCGGCAATGGTAAAAGGTAAGGCTTGGTGATGTACTATTTATTTCCAGCCTTGGTCTTCAATTTATTCATGCCCATGAAGTATATTTGAGACATTAGAATGAATTGATGTTAAGTGTAAGTGAAAATGAAGTGTTCGGCTGTAATGTGAAAATAAGCAAATTTTTGTGATTTTGATATATATATTGGGTAGAATTTAATAGTACATGATGAGTAGAATCTAGTTTGATCATGGTTGTAGCGAGAGTTTGCAACAAACATGGAAGTGGCGTTAATGTTGGAGGAAGATAGACTGTTAGGCCATGAAAGGGAGCATGCACAATGGTGATGTTGTTTTGATGAATATAAAATATTTGATAAAATTTCTAAGTGAATAAAAGATGACCATATGTTAAAGGATGAGAAAAGGAATAGAAAATGTTAAGAAGAGGTAAGGTGAAGCTGCCGGCATGGAAAGGGGGAGAAAGAAACAAAGCTACCGGCCAGTAAAAGGAGACCAGAAAAGAAAAGTAAAAGAGAAAGAAGAAAATATTAATATAGTATTGATAGATGGTAATAATAGAATTTTATAAGATTATGAAATTGGCCAAACTTAAAGGAGGAAGTTTCATACAAAACTTATTGAGGAACAGAAAATAATGAATTTAAGTTAATAAGATTTTGGATGAAATTTGATTTAGGAAAAAGGGTGTTGATTTAATTGTAATTATATTCGGTGATTGAGAAGAAGTGAATTTGATTAAATTAATTGTTGATATTGAGAAGTAGAAAATGAAAATTTAGAGAAAATCTATTAAAAGATATAATATGGAATTATATTATATGAGATAAAATAAATTAATTATTGAAATTGAATTCTAGGAAATTTATTATAGCTAAAAATGCAAAATTTTAATATAAGTTGGACAATAACAAGTGAAATTCAAGAAGGGTAATTAAACTATAATAAATATAATACAAGAACGAAACAATTGACTATAGTAAATAATTAAAGATAATAGAATTTTAATGAAATTAAAATTAGAAAATAAGCCAATTTAATCTATAGAATATTCATTTTAGGGATACATGAGAATTTAAAATACAAATTGAAATATAAAATATTGGTGGGAATTTATAGAATATTTATTGTAGTTATATATGGGATTTTAAATAGAAATTGAAACTATTAATGACATGAAAATTAAAGAAAGAATGCAATTTAAGTGTAATTATATTTTGATAGTTATTAGAAATTTAAGTAAATCAGTTATTGAGAATGTTAAATAGGAAATAGCAAATTATAAAGCATTTATGAGCATTACAATATAGAATTATTGTGTAGTGTCAAGCTCGGAAACAAAAAGGAACGTAAAGGACGTTATCAGATTTTGGACATTGCACGGAAATAGAGATAAGGAACATGTATAGAAGTTACTTAAGACACGTTTTACTTGCATTTGCAAACTTTCGGAAATTGAATCGTAATCGTCTTGCACCCAATTCTCATAAACAAGAAAATATAAATTTATTTTAAATTTATACAATTTTAAATATTATTTTAATTGCATGGAATATATCTAATTATTTTAATTATATGAAATGATTTCCTGAATCGATTTAAATGAAATGTTTTACATGAATTGAATTTCATGAAACGATTTACATATGAATTGACTTATATGAAATGATTTAGCTAAATTGAATTGCATGAAATGATTTACATGAATCGATAAATACATGAAATGATTCATATGAACTTGATTTACATGAGATGAATTACATGACATGATTTACATGAACTGAATTACATGATTTAATTTATATGAATGATTTATTATTTATGTGCAAATAAGTTATTTGAATACCGAAATTTTCAGTGAGTTTTAATAGATTTTGTTTCCGCCAAATACAATAATTATTCTTTTATATGATTTTTGACTGACTGAAGATAATTGCTATTGAAAATGATTTTTTACTGAAATCGCTATTTGAAATAATTTCTACTGTTAATTGCTATTTGAACTATATAATTTATGAAAATGTTTTGAGACTGTTAATCCTTGAAGATCATGCACTTATCGTATCGTATCGGCTACGAGACCCTAGTCAAGTCCGTAGCACTCACAGTAAGGCATCTGACTAGTGAGCGCTATGGTTTATTGCACAATGACCATTGTTTATTGTGTTGTTGAATAGGAATAGCTTAGGGATAGATACCTGACCCGTATGCGGGTACGTTATTTCCTATATTGATTATTGACATGTGAACCTTGGATGTGACTGTCTCTACTGATTTGAATAATGAAATGATCTGAATTTTGAAATGATTTAAATACTAAAATGATTTGAATATTGAAATGATTTGAATACTGAAATGAATTGAATATTGGAATGATTTAAATATTGAAATGATTTGAATTGTACTGAATGATTTGAATACTGAATTATTGATTTGACAGAAAGATAGAAATATTTAAAACCGAATGATTGACAATATTATTTTTAAATGAATTATTTTATTGTAATAGATGGGAATACGAAAAGTATTACTTATACAATGTTTTGAAATGTTACTATTTTATTTACCGAAATTTCTATTGAAATTGTTTTATAGCATTGTCTAAATAAATTGTTTATATAATAATATTAATTTGAAATTGCATAGCATAAGTTATTAATGATCTGGAATTGCATCGCATAAATTATTAATTGTTTTATACTGATTTGAAATTTGTATTGCATAAATTATTAACTGCTTTATGCGGATTTATGATTTGAAATTGCACAGATTAAATTATTAAATGTTTAATGCTAATTAATGATTTCATCGTCAACTGTTTTCTTCCCTATAGTTACTTCTAGGTACCGGAACATGAAAGGTACTTTAAAGTACTTCTCATACTCTACCTGGTTACCTAGCCGACTATAGTATCCTTCCTATATTGTCCCTTAGTGAATTGATATGATAAAAATGTTTTTATACATTTTATATGTACATTTAATATGCCTTCCTTATAGTTAGTAAAATAAATAATTTTTATTTAAATTCATCAGTATGCGCTTTTATATATGTTTCTTACTGAGCTTTCCTCAAAGCTTACCCCCTTACTCACCATCCCAGATAGCCCATCAATGTATATGTCAACCGTTGCGATCGTTTAGTCGAAGGAAATATTAGAAGTTTAAAGTACCCAATGACTAGGTATATGTAGAATTTTATATTTATATTTAGATTAGTATATGCACAGCAACTGTAAATAAATATTGGGATGTGAATAGTGAAGTTACTAATTTAAGGATGTATAGGAATTTTGTGGGATGCAATCACATTGAACTGCTATAAATAAAACTGTAAATATTATGATATAAATTTTACACTGATTTCTTATTTATTGTTTATGGATTAATTAATTAAATGGTACAAGATTTAATTGAAATAGGAAATTGTAAATTGAGCTTACATCGACATCGAATGCAAATCGATTGATATTGATTGAAATGTAGAAGTGAAAAGGAAAAAATTTATTACAAATACAAAATCTCCGAATTTCGGATGTTACAAATACAAAAATTTTGTATTAAAATTTATGTTAATTAATACATTAAATAAAACATATTTTTTTAACTTTTTACTAAATTTGTTCACATCACCTCTTTTTTTTTATTATTAATACTGTGAACGTACTGTTTTTAGAGGATTGCCTGGTCTAAGAAAACCCATTTCCTCTCTCTCTTTCTTTTATGAAAATCAATTTTTTCCTATGGTATCAATAGACTAGTCTACACACAACTCTGTATAGAAATAGATTTAAACCATATTTTTGTTCAACTGAAACCCCATATTGAAATGCTTCGTTTAATCGATTACATGCTTTCCTTTAAAATCCAAAACTCACATGTCGTCAGCATTGATTTATATATATAAAACACTATTAGAAGCATTGTTGGTGTTTATTTTTATCATATATAAGTTTAAGGCTCATAATTGAGTCTAAAAGGAAGTTGTTGATCTTATTGTACTGTTTCTCCACTTATTTTTCCCAGTTTCCTTACATTATGCTCTTTAAATTGTGGAGGACATGCTTTTATTAGTGCAGCTTACATGATTTCCAAGTCTTTTGGCATCCTTCCAATATCAGTATTGATTCTGTAGAAGAAGGCATTGGTGGTAAAAATCATAGTTCATGTGTGTCCCATTGTGTAAAATCTTGTTTGTATGGCTTAAAACACAAAAATTTTGTGTTGACAAACCAAACAAAACATTTTTCTTTATACTTAATACTCAAGATAAAGCTGTAAGAAATAGAAATCTGCTGGAGAATCAGCACCAACAGAATCAAATCTGTTGAATGACTAAGACTACCATTGGATTCTATTCTATTATCACAATATAGTGCAAGGGCTTGGATTGGGATCAGCCACCACTGTAAAATATTCCAGCTGAGGTTGTGGACAAGGACACCATACAATTGGAGTTATAGCTTTTGGTTTCTTCTTATCTTCATCTTTCTTGTCTCCGTCTTTCTTACCTGCATCTTTTTTCTGATCTTCAGCCTTCTTTTCTTTCACTTCTTCCACTGTCTCCAAGCTTGCATGGGAAAGCTTTTTCCTCAAGGAACTTGTCAAGCAGACTGCATCAACGCCTTCTCCAAGTATCAGCAGTTTATCTTTCTCTGGACCATGCAATGCCACTGATATCACACCTATGGCATTTGGGAAAAAAAAAAGATTAAAAACACCAGTCTCTTGGAGAAATTAATTAGTTTCTTTTGTTAAATTACCATCTGCTGCAGCAGCCATCTTCAAGGCCTTGGTCCGGCATTTGTCACAGTGCATTGACACCTGAATAACAATCTTTTGCTGCACCGTCAAGACGAAACCGTCAGAGAAATCATTTGGACATGAAACAACTTTTGTAATACGAAATGCTTTTGAGAATCCGATTTTAGTGTCAAGAAAAAATTTAAGTAGCTTGCCTTCATATCCTCAAGCAGCAGAATTGTTGCTTTTGCTCTGAAATATAGAGTAGTAAGGGGGCTTGAATATGCACATATAACTGCAAGAAGAAGCAGCGCCATAACATGCATTTATAATGTTACAGCTCCAGGAGTAGACGAGCTGTTCATGAGCACATAAGTTGTAATCGAACTGAGTAGAGATAATAAGTATTAAACTCGAAATTAGTTCGTTTAAAAAACTCGAGACTTGAAGCTCGTTTTGAGTTTGATCGAATTTGGTTTTTAAACCTCAACTCAACTAGATAGAATACTTGAGTTACTAGAGTTCGACTTGATAGACTCGAATTCGATGTGTTGGCTTAATTTGTCATTTTTTAATTAGGTAAAATGATAAATTAAAAATAAAATATTAAAAATATGTATTAAAAAAGTTCGATTAGACTTGCAAGTCATTGAAATCAAGTATTAAGATATTTGAATTTAGTTTGATTCATTACTCGAATAGTTCGAATTCGAGTTTAGTTAAAAAATAAATGAGTCAAACTCGAATAATTATTTAATTGAACTCGAGTAGGTTATGACTAGTTTATTTACATTCCTACCAGCACATGATTGAAATTAGTGTCTGCTTTTTAATTGGGAGGTTTTAAAGAAAGGGGTTCAAGCATGGGTGTAAAATAAATCGAAGTCTATTGTGGATCAATATGGTCCATGGATTTTTGGACCAAATTTTTATTTCGATAGCTTGTTGAAAAACGAGAGGACTTAAACTCATTTTTTATTAACCATTCTATAATTTATTTTATAGGTAGAGAAGATGATGAGGAAAAAAAAATCTATTGTCAAATCATTTGAACATTGAAAAAAGAAAAATTAGAGAAATTTGATGGATTATGGATTATTTATACAGCTTTGCAATTATTTGTAGAACAGTGTAAATGAATTGAATCTGGATGAAAATGTAAAATTTGTCTAGAACTTTCTAAGCCTTATTTTATTGGAAAGCTGACACGTGATTAGAGTTTTCTATTTATATTTTTTGTTAGGTAAGTTTGCTCTAATTAAGTCTTAACACATCCTTAACTGGTAGGACTAAGACTATGACCATTAAAATCGTTTTTCATAACGTCCTTTCATCATATGTTAGATTGTTCTTCTTTTTTTGTTAGTAATGTTTAGAGTTCAAATTTTCAGATTAATATTTGAAAAATTAATTTTTTGAATGTATCATATTGATGTAAAAAATGTATTCTCAAAATCGTTAAAAAAAAGTCCTGAGATATGTATAAATTAATCTCAAATTTTAACAGGAAAAAATAATATAATTTAAAAAGTAACTTTGAATATTAATCAAGGCATTGAATTAAAAATCAGTAATATTTTTGTTGCTGACGTAAACAACTCTTACATGATGGCTAACGTCACTGCCATCTATGTTTTTGCTATTTCTCTTCAACAGATGTATTATTATTATAATTATTCAATATACTGTTATTAATTTTTTAATTCCACAAGTAAAAATTAAGATGATAATATATGTCTTATTTTATTTATTTTTTATTTTTTAATATTTTTAAAGGACATGTATAATTATTCTAATTCCGCTTGTGAAATCGAAAGAACTTCACGTATTAGATATTAATCCTTATTATTATTATTATTATTATTAGTAGTAGTAGTAGTAGTTTTAAGCCCCTACAATGCATGAAAATGCATTAATGAAATAATAAATTTATTGATAATATATAATTTTTAAAACTTTATAATATAAATTATTATGATTATGAAAAAGACAGAATACGTATATTTAATTTTTTTTGTAATTTGTATATTACAATACAGTAATATAAAAATATTATGTATTGGACATAATTATACAAATTTTGTAAAAGTTAAATCAAACTCATATTGTAATTTATTGAATGAAAATAGTATATAAAAAAAATTTAATATATCTTTAATTTGAAGAAATTAAAAATTACCCCGTCTTAAAATCAATGTCGTATATAATTTTTTTAAATGGAGATTCTTTAATATATTCTTTTCCAATAATTTTCAACATTAGTTCATGATTAAAGTAATATACTTTAGGCTTAATAGCCAATATACCATCAACTTTCTGCATAATATGGATAAAATCCCTAAACATATAATTTTATTGTAAAAGTTCATAAATAAGCTTTCAATCTATTAAACAATGCAATTAAATAAAATAAATAAGAGGTTAAAGTTTGATAAGCCCTCAACCTTTTTATTTTATTGCAAAAATTGATAACTGATTTGGACTTAATTGCATTATTTTGAAATGTTAGGGGTTTACACAATAATATTAAAGGTTGTAGTTTATTTCCATTTTTTACAAAATGTTGTGGGTATATTTAATTATTAAGCCTAGAATTTAAACATGGTAAACTATAAAAAAATTAATTCAATGTTAAAAACATTATAAAACTTTTATTTCATAACAACAATATTTTTCAAAAGACTAACTTCAAAACAATTTATTGTTGTTACTAAAATGATCTTCAACACATTCCAAAGGATCCTCATCAGTCTCTTCAATTTCGTTTTTTGTTGCTGTTGGTGTGGGTGAATGTTTCAAGATTTCCAAATCTTTCTTTTGTAACTGTAGTTGCATTCTGTCTACAAAATGGAAATGTCTTCTTCATAAGATAATGACCGTTTTTGAAGAATGAGCTTCAAACTTATTTTGAGAGGAAATTTCAGTTTTTGACTCATTAAGATCCATGAGTGCTAGGTATTGATGAAATAAAATGAATGATTAGATTCAATTTATATAATAAAAATGGAGAAATTTTTAGATAATGAAAATTTTTTAATTGATAAAAGTGTAAATATAGATGTTATATTATCAACGAATATAGATTTTTGTTATTGAAAGTAATTTGTTTTGTATTTTTAAGATATATATATATATATATATATATATATATATGAAAAGATTTTTATGTTTTTGGATGTTATATAATAAATGAATGTAGATATTCCGTTATTAAAAATAATTTATTTTGTAAATTTAATATATATAAATAAGAAAAGATTTTTATATTTTTTAAATTTTAAAAATGATAATTATATTTTATTATATCAAAATTACACGTGTCAATCATATAATTTATTTACATAGAATATTGCACTTTAAACTAACTATTTTGACTTATATATATATAAGATAATAAATTTTAATCTATATAATATATTGAAAAAATATTATTTTGGTTCAAAATAATATCAGATCCACTTGAACTTTATCTATATT
Source organism: Heritiera fomes (assembly GCA_032173925.1). Lineage (NCBI taxonomy): Eukaryota > Viridiplantae > Streptophyta > Magnoliopsida > Malvales > Malvaceae > Heritiera > Heritiera fomes. The sequence goes on along the minus strand of JAPDPM010000023.1, from coordinate 2,257,212 downwards.
ATAAATACAAATAAATTATTAAATCTAACAATTTATTTATAAAAATATTAATCTTATATTAAATTATAAAAATAATCTAAAATAATTTATTTTATACTGATTTAAATAAAATTTCCCCGACTTCTTGGGTGCCTGCATTCCCTCGCCCAAAGTGTTGTAGTTTCCAAGTCATACGGGGCTTTCCACTGATTGCTTTTTGTCTTGGCTCTGCAACTCCTGTTTTCCGTTGTCTTCTTGTTGTTTTCTTATCTAAGCAATCATTTCAACAGTGTAATACGGTAGGTTAAAGAAAAGGAAACTTACAAAGTTGTCGGTCCCTTTCGTTCTTTTGCATTTTTTACTCTTTCTTCTTATCCAAAACAGACATGGGGGACTTCTCTTTCGTTCTTTTGTCTCTTTCTTCGACTACTGTGCCTTCAGCTCTTAATTTTAAAAGCGTAAACGAACTGAGTGTGAACGGATTGAAATAATTAAAATTGTCATCCAAAATAGACATTTTATCATGAAAATTTCATAAATCAATTGCTTCCAGCTTTTGTAGTCCCGACTAATTAATCAAATTCAAACTAGAATGGTATAGGGGTGATGCTAATTTATATCTAACAACAAATATCACATTTACTAGGCTTAGAATTGAAGGTATGGAGGAGAGGGTGTATTAGATTATTCAAATTATATATAATCATCTTCAAAGGGTTCGAATTTTAGCATATAAAAGATAGTTTATTATAGTGTTATTTTTTTAAAACAATGGAAGTCTTTGCTCTAGAAAGAGAAAATGTAAATATTGAAATTTCAACTTAAAACTTGCAAAACTTTCATGTTTTATAGTAAAAGATCGAATTACAAGTAATTAGGGGATGATAAACCATGTTTCTTCATCCTCTTAAAAAAACTATAGTTTTTCCCAAATAAAAATTTAGCGAAGAATGAAATGGGACAAAACTGGACTTGGCAAATATGACATGGTGATATGTCAAAAAAAAAACGCGAATAAAAAATATGAAGATAGCATAAGAAAAAATTAAATAAAAATTATAAATAAATATAGTAAAAATTAAAAAATAAAATTTTGTGTTTCCCTTGATATTTTACACAGTATGGAGAAGTTATGAGTAGCAAGGAATGAAAAAAAGTTGATCCGGTGCTTCAAAGTTTAAGAGTATAGTCAATAATTCACCTCTTACGTAAAATAAGCTTTTCATCATGACTTTGCTATTGCAATAATTCACCTCTTACCTAAAAGCAACAACGAGGAGTGATCCAATGCAAGAAAATATGAGCATTTCATCCAATAATGCAAATGAATTAGTTGCACTGTGCTGTGTGGAACTTCGATCTACGATGTCAGACCAAGGTACTTGTAAAATGTTTCAATTAATTGCATTTCAATAAAACTGGAACAAATAAAAAACTAAATACTCTCCGGCAATTGAAAAGCGAATATAGTTGAGGAAGCTATGACAAAAAAATCTAGTCATTTGCACTTTAATTTACATTTTTATAGATTAAACACTTAAACTTATTATATAACTTCAATTATTTCAAGTCATTTCTTGTGATTCTTAATTAGATTATCTGTAACTCATTAATCAAATAGCAGCTTTATCCTCCAAAGAGACCGATTTTAAATTTGCAGGAATCAGATTTAGTAATTTTTTTTCACTCTCTTATATACCTTACTTCAATCAAACAATTTCAACTAAATTATTCAAAAGATTAAACCGCTAATACATTGTTAACAACCATCCATTATATAGTATAGTCTTCGCAATTTACAATTTTTAAAACAAATTTCGAAAAGTAAACCCGAAAACAACCAGTAAAAAATTATAAATCAAATACAGCTTTACATTAGTGATATCGCTTATTAAATTGACTTATCTTATTACAATGGGTGTCATTTTCCCAGAAAATCAAGCCTACTTGTTCGCTTTTGCAATTTGATTAAAGCCATCGATATATGTCTTCATGTCTCGAGTGCTTTGGCTGAAAAAATGTACATGAGACATGAATATTGTGGTTCAGCACTTTGGCTTCTTGATGAAAATCTTGGCTTCTACCAACAGCTTCTTGACCAAGTTGTTAAAATTGAATTATGGCATCTTTCTATTAATGATTCTGAATAAGAATAAAAAATGGTACAAGAGCAAATGGATGCGACCAATTGCTTTCTACCTTGGCTAGATGAGCTTCTTTTAAGACATTGCTTGCAGTAAATTCAGTATCCTCACTTTCTCTTCTACACCAGCATCACACACACACGCACAAAAATCTAACCAGCCTTTTGTATTTCATAAAACCAAAGTGCTTTGTTCTTATTTGAAGCTGATTCTCATGAGAAAAACAAAACTTCAGTTTCTTTTTTTCATTAACCTCAAAAAAGCCATGGAATTGCCAAGTCCATGTGCAATACAGTTTTCACCACATGGCACTATAGAATCATAAAAGCTCCTTTTTACCGTCTAATTGTCATTCCTTTGCAGGCAAAGAAGACCAAATCAAATACCTCCAAAGACAAAAACTCTAACGTCATCCAACTTCATTGTCAAAATTTGACATGGCGATATGTCAAAAAAAAAAGATACGAATAAAAGATATGAAGATAGCACAAGTTAATATTAAATAAAAAATATATATAAATGTAGTAAAAGTTAAAAAAAATTATTAAATAAAAATTATATATAAATGTAGTAAAACTTAAAAAAAATAGAGTTTTGTGTTTCTCATGTTGATATTTTACACAGTATGGAGAAGTTATGAGTAGCAAGGAATGAAAAAAAGTTGATCTGGTGCTTCAAAGTTTAAGAGTATAGTCAATAATTCACCTCTTACCTAAAATAAGCTTTCCATCATGACTTTACTATAGTCAATAATTCACCTCTTACCTAAAAGCAACAACAAGGTGGGATCCAATGCAAGAAAATATGAGCATTTTATCACAATAATGCAAATGAATTAGTTGCACTGTGCTGTGTGGAACTTCGATCTACGATATCAAACCAAGGTACTCGTAAAATGTTTCAATTAATTGCATTTCAATAAAACTGTTTTTTCCGTAACAAACAATTGGAACAAATAAAAAATTAAATACTCCTGTTGTCTTCTCCTATATGTTTGGAAAAATTATCATCTTTTTTTTTTAATCCCCGGCAATTGAAAAGCAAATATAGTTGAGGAAGCTATGACAAAAAAATCTAGTCATTTGCACTTTAATTTACATTTTTATATCAATTATTTCAAGTTATTTCTTGTGATTCTTAATTAGATTATCTGTAACTCATTAATCAGATAACAGCTTTATCCTCCAAAGAGACCGATTTTAAATTTGCAGGAATCAGATTTAGTAATTTTTTTTTTCACTCTCTTATTTTATGAGGCTTAAAGATTAGACTCCAACTAACTACCTAAATACAAAATTGTCCAAAATTGATTCATATCTTTGATTCATATCCAATAAATTAATTGTAAATTCAGAAAAGAATATGTAATACTCCATTATACAATTAAAGAAAGTGGTGTGGATTTTTTTTTCTTTAATTGATGAATCAAGATATATAACTAAGATATATGTAAACGCAATGGGAATTCTTGCTTTCGCTGAAATTATCTGTCTATGTTCCTTTTTTTTTTGTTCATAACAGCTACAAGAGAAGAGTAGAGAATAGAATCTTGATCCTAATCTCTTCTAAGAAAAAGTAACAACCGTTAGGCCAAACTTTAGTTATTATATTTCTATTTTTCTCTTTTAACACAAAAACAATTCTCTATTCAAACTTATCGATTTTATGTGAAAGCAAATAGGGAAAATTAATTTCACCCATGTAAGCGACTATGTGAATTATATTGTAACCTTATTAATTGATGAATCAAGATATATAATCAAGTCTAGGTGAAAACGTGGGGTTAAAAACCATATTACTAATATATATGTTAAATTATATAATATATAAATACTCGATGAAGTATGTCACGTCAAGATTTGCATGGATAATTTATAATTTTGACACGTCCGATGATAATTTAATTTTAATACTCTACCAAATAATATTATTAAAATATCAAAATCTTTCAAAATGTTTTAAAATTTTAAAATTATCCATATATTTCAAGGCTTGTATACTTCATCATGATTTAAATTAGATCACCATCATCATCATATCAAAACCCTTATCCTATTACTGAAGTAGATTACATGAACCAATACATGAACTTGCATTAAGTTGTTCACATAAATTTTTCTTCTTTTACTCATTCCTATCTAAAGTAATGTGTTCTTCCAATTCTCGTGTCTTCATAACTCTCTGAATGATTTTTTCCCATGTCTTTTTTGCTCTTACTTCCAAAAGATTAAATTACAAGTAATTGATTGACATTCATTATATTATATAGACATCTCAAATTTAAAGAAAATTTCAAAAAGTAAACCCTAGCTACCTGTAAAAAATATAAATATAGCTCTATTTTGTTGATATTATGTACCATATTGATTTTTATTACTATGAGCATAACGAAGACAATTTGTCATTTATTTAAAAATTTAAGATCATTACATTGCATACAAAGACTATTAGCATAAAAATTTTAATTTTATTATGATGTTATATATCTTTATATGTTTATATATAATTATATATCTAATATCTTATTAATTTACGCATTTACAAACATTTAAATAGATAAAGTTTTATACGTAGAACGAATAACACACGTTTAAATATATCTTAGAAATATATTATTTAGTTTGATTAAATATATGAATTTTGCTTAAAAAGATTATTTATTTAAAAATGTTAAAATATTTAAAAAATAGGCTTTGTATTATTTTAGGGGGTTTTAATTGAAGGTGATAGGGTCGTAGCAGACCTAGCAATTTATTAGACAAGAGAACAACATAAAAAAGAAACATAAAGATGATATGGATTAAAATCTGATAAAAATTATATAAATTTTGTAAAAATTAAAAAAATATATTTTGTATTTAACAGATGGATACTAAATTTTTACATTCTGCATGATACACATGATTTTACACGACATAACAAACACAAATCATTAAATCTTCGTGTTACATTATGATTTCAAGGGTTACATTTAAATAAATAAAGTTTAACCAGGTATCCTAGGAATCACAGACTAATTAATTCAATAAATTATTAACCAAGTTGCAAGTGGAAAGTAAGTGAAGCGAAAATGACAAAACTTACCCCTATAGATTTTAGAATTACAATTACCGAAATGAGGAGTTAGTTCCCGTATTGAAAATATGAGCTTTCGATATTTTCCAAAAAGCAACAAAGAGCTTTTCATAATTTCCAAAAAGCATTATATTGATTCTTACTCTTTAATTATAAGCAAAAGATTTGGGTATAAAACATTTATTTATAGGTGAAATTAATAAAAATGAACATAAAGTTATTTTTAGTCGTAAAATCAGCCAATGAATTTAAATTTAAATCAAAATCTAATTTTAAAAAAAATAAATAAATGAATCATTACATCAAATATAAAAGTTTTCCTATATATAACTTTTAAATATTCATTTTAAAAATAATAACATAAAAAAATCGCATATTCATAAATTTAAATTATGATTTTTAGTGGTGGTTTTAAATGTCAATATAACATAATCAGTGTAAAAAATTAAATTTAAAATAGGACTTTTATCGGTACTTTAAAATGTCGATAAAAACTTTTTACTTTTAAGGGCATTCAAAAAGCACCGAAAAAAACTAAGTTGCAAAATATACAACACATCAGCGCCTGAGGGTTTGACCATTTAAAAAAACTTTCACTGACATTCACCTAATTGATGTCAATCAATAGTCAAAGAACAGCAAGTAATAATTTTACTGACGATTTTTTAATCTTTGACCGACATTTATAAGTGTATGTAAAAGTGACTTTGTAGTGATCATATTGATGAAGTAAAGAATTCTGATAAACATGATGGGAATTGTTGCCACTATAGAACAATTTACTTTTACCGGCACTTATAAGTGCCGAAAAAAGGCCAAACAGCTGCCGACAAAGATCTTACCGGTGTTCAACAAACCGCCAGCTAACCGCCGGCCAGGTGAATGCCGGTGAAGATCTGCCGGCGGTCATGTCCTCCAATGCCGGTAAAGAGGTGAGGAATTGGGGCAGTCCTTTTTCCGGCACTTTTAAATGCCTTTACAAGCATAAGGCTTTTATCGGCACTTTAAAGTACCGAGAAAAATCCTATTGAAAAATTGAATTTATTTGAAATTTAAAAGCTTTTACCTGCACGTTAAAGTGCCGGTAAATGTCTTATTTGAAATTTAAATTTTTATATTTATTGAATTGTATTTTAAATTTAAAAGCTTGATTAATTATTTGTATTAATGTCATTGTTCACTAATAGTCTAATAAAATGATTTGAACTATTAATTCAAATTTTTTAATGCAAGTTAATAAAATAATTGGTAATGCAATTTTTTGTTAATATAATAATTGTTAATGCAAGAATAATATCTATGGAGGCATTAGCAGCACTCCTCATTTGGTAACTAAATTAATTCATGTCTATTGCACTAATAAAAAGAGAAATCTAGAATTATTTGTACTGTAACACTCACATGCATTAAACATTTTATAAGAATTGTGACTTTCATTTGTTCAAAGTTCAATTCAAAGTGTTTATAACAAAAAAAGTTATCAAAATACCAATTATCATCCTTAAAGCAACAATTAACTTCACAAAGTAACCAATAATATCCTCAAGAACCAATCACAACAGCCACAAAGTTGTCAAAACTTCCTAGAAGTCTAATACAAGTATAAAATTTCTAGCTGAATTGTATACCGATTATCCTTGAAGCTTCCATATTCACTCAAGTATTTGCACGTAGTGACCCAAACGAACTAGATGCGTGTGAAACTTGCAATAAGAGAGAAGGAAACCACTTAACTGTTATCACCATGTTATAAAAAAAGAGCCTTATGATTATGAAGTTTGAGAGGGGTATTAAAATTGAAGATGTAATTGATGATTTTGGTAAGGAATATGGTTTGGCTTGGAAGTGCTACTGAAGAAGATGACGAATCCATGGAAGGTCCAGACACAAGAACATAATCTTGGTCGATCTACTCCAGTGAGTCCCCAACTATAAAAACAATGCAAGAGTGACAATTAAACCACACATTGTAACGACCGAAATTAAAAAATTTCGAACTAAATTTTTTCTTTCCTTTTCTATCTTTTTCTTTCAATTAATCGACAACACTAGGTTTGCATTCGGTATCGGTGTAAGTACAATTCATCTTTTCATTACATGTAATTCAATAAACAATTAATTCAATTAATTATAATAATTAACTACAATAACTACGATTTCGTTCACAATAAACTTCACATAAGTTACATCCCCTAATTTCTTATACGTATTTATGTTCTATTTTATAAATACAACTGCTGTGCAAATACATGTCTGAATATAAATAAACATTTAATAAATACCTAATCACTTGGTACTTCTAACCTCTAGCGATTTCTCCAACTAACTAAAGGTAGCGGACTTCGTGTATTTCGATAAGCTATCTAGGATGGAGAGAAGGGGGGTGAGCTTTGGGGAAAGCCCAGTAAGAAACATATATAAAAGTGCATATAAAATACAGTTAAATAAAAAACACTTATTTTACTGATTTCGAAAAAGGCATACTAAATACAAATATTAAAATGCATAAAAATATTTATTTCTTAGCAGCTCACTAGGGGATAGTATCGAAAGGATACTATAGTTGGCTAGGTAACCGGATAGAGTATGGAAGGTACTTTAGAGTACCTATCGTGTTCCGGTCCCTATATGCGACTATAGGGAGTAAATTCAGTTAACGATAAAACGATTAATCAATATAAAACGTTTAACACTTTATATAACGCAATTTCAATTCATTAATCAATATAAAACATTTAATAATTCATGTGATGCTATTTCAAATCTATAATCAGTATAAAACATTTTATAATTTAAGCGATGCAATCTCGACTCATTAATCACTGTATAAGCCATTTATGTAGGCGATGCTATAAGACCATTTCAGTATGCAATTTCAGTAAACAATATCGTAACAATTTCAAAATCATGCGATAATGCAATAATTTCAAAAACTTTGTTCAGTACAGTAATACGATTCATTTAAAATCCTTAAATAGGATAAATGCACTTGCATCAAGAAAACATATACTGTAAAACTTGTATCACTTTCTTTGTCACTTTTCAATCAAATCATGCACTAGTCTCGTAAATCAAATCATTTACTAAATCAATTATTAGTCAAGTTTCACTTATCGATAGAAAATAATCTCCCAGAGATTCATGCACGCACTATATCCCATAAGGGACCTGTATAGGAAGGCTAGGGACCCGGAACTCCTTAGCCAATCCTATGAAACACTATAACGAATGGCCATCGTCGATCACTCACAGTTCGCACTGGTAAGGTGCTCACTGTGTAAGCCTGTGGGGTTCGACCATAACTCCCACAGTCATATCATGTAAAAGGGAAGGTCTGGAACGTCTCTCAGCCTAATCATCACTGTCTCGTATGCAAGATCATCAGGGAGACATCAATTTCACAAAATCACTTCATATAATTCCTTTCATGAAATTCAGTTCATGTAAATCATTTTGCATAGTTCAATTCATGTAAATAATTTCTTGTAAATCACTCGTGTAATACAATTCATGTAATTCGTTTCATATAATGAAATTCGTATAAATCATTTCAGATAATGATATTCATGGAAGTCATCGCATGCAATTTAATTTGTATAAATCATATCATGTAAAGCATTTAATGTAATTAAATGCATATAAATCATTTCATTTAAATCAACTCATGTAAAACATTTCATATAATGAAATATTTAAATTTACAGGAATTAAAGATAATTCCTATTTCTTGTATTCGGGGAAAATTCGATAAGAAATGATTAAAACGAGATTTTCGAGAATTTTCAATTGCAAGTAAAATATATCCTATGCAACTCTTATACATGTTTCTTACCTCTATTTCTGTGCAATGTCCAAAATCCGATAACGCCCTTTGTGTTTCTTTTAGTTCCCAAGCTTGACACTGCACCTTAATTTCAACTTATATTCAAAATTCCATATTATAATAATAATGAACATTTCATAAATTTCCATTTTCTATTTATTATTCTCAACAATTGATTTATTTTATTTTCTACTAAATGCTACCACATAATTACAATTAAATCATATCATTCTCCAATTCTAATAAGACCAATAATTTCATTTCCCTTAATTCATTGTTCCTTATTCAATAAATCATAAAATTTCTAAATTTTCCCATAAATTCGTAACTCATTCTTTTCCCAATTTAATTTCACCAACACTATTCCATTTTGCCATTGCCTATGTTCATGAAGTCTCATTCTCATGGTCTTTCATTTGCTTTCTTCTCAATTTAACTTAAAGAATTATTTTCCACTCATTTAATATATTTATCCTACAATTCTTTTTATACTTAAAACTTGTATAATTTCCCCATTTCTGTCAGCCAAAACCGTAGCTTTCCTATAGACTCTCCTTCATGGTTGTTCCTTCATTCTCTTCTCTAGTTCTTGTCTTGTAATTATTCTTACCCACTTAGGCTTTTTATCAAGCATCTTTAATTCATCAAGACTCCATCACCACCAGCCAATTAACTTCATGGCCGAATGGCCCTTAACAGGTTTTCATCGTCAATCACCCAACAATCCTCACGGCACCGTGATACTCAACATTACACCACTTCATATTTTACAAACTAATACTATAACTAAACTCCCCACATCATTCACTTAAATTTTCAACCCATCATACAAAATTTTCAGCAAAAGCTCCACGTTTTCCTCTTATGGCCGAAGTAACCAATTCTGTCCATAGCCTAATTTTCTTCAATTCAAAGTTATAAATAAATTCTATTAACTCCATACAATCATAATTTAACCAATAAGATGAATTAAAACTGTTGATTCCCTTACCTCCCATAAATATCGGACTGTGCAACAGTTTTAACTGCCCACGTTTCTTCACTTTTCATGAATTAAAAACACCATATTATCATTAAATTCCAGCCATGGCAGAGTCTGTCCTGCATTTTTATCACTCAATTTCAATTCAACAAAGCCCTAAACATGGCTTTCATGCATTAAATCATTCAAAAACATAGTTAGATTTAAGAGAAAATATCAATACTTGCAAGCTTACCCAAAATAGAGAATTTCCAGCAGTAAAATCAGCCCCCAAATGTTGGATTCCTCTCACCAAATTTTGGGTTTAAACAGCCTTTGAGATGAGGATTAAATTCTATTTAAGAAGCTTGGTCTTTTAGTGAAAGGATGGTGATGAATTTGGCCTGGGTAATTTCGGTTCTGTCATAGCAAAACAGGCCACGTTTTGTTGATTTTTGGCTAAGCTATTCAAGTATTTAGATAGCTTTTGAGGTAGAAAATGGCTCTTGTGAAGGAACTTAGGTGGATGGATGAAGAAAAGAGGAAGATAGCTGGAGAAGACGTGAAGAATTTCTGGACAGAAAATAAGATTCAACGTTGCGGCAGAGCAGATCGGGTGGAAAGGCCCAGGAAATTGGTAGAAATAACTAGAAGATGATGTCTTGGCTTTGTTCTATTGGCCTACAATTATATTTTTAATTTATTAATTCTGTCCATAATTTTAAAATGGTTAAATTATCCTCTTTACTTTCCAAAATCCACCAATATGGCACTAAATTATGTATTTGTCTGCCTGGTCAAATTTATACAATAATTTTAATTAATTTTTTTATAACCAATATATTATGAATTTGACATAAAACCCCTAACAAATTCCTCTTATCCAAATACATGCTATGACTCAAACTCATTCTTTCCTAGTTTAAATTTCATTAGTAATCTTTGCTCACTTGGTATATTTATTTTTTATTTTTTATTTTTTTACTTGTCTACTAATGTCAAAAATTGAATTCACATATCCTTAATTAAAAAAAAATGAGAGAATTCTCGGTTATCACACACATGTTAGTCAAAAGATGACAACAGGACATAAGGAACCATGTGTCTATATCATATGTAACTGAATTGAGGAATGGAGTTCTATAAGATTGCTGGTACCTCTTGAACGAATACTCACTGTTCTTTGTTCTATGGATTTGTGAGGTTCATGTAGAGTTTCACATGAAGCCTTGCAGCTTTCAAGTCTAAAACTAGTATTTTCCAATTTATCTCCTGTACTGCTGTACTTGGATGTAAAATCCACTTTATTTGAAGGATTAGATGTTCCTTTTCTACTATCATTTGCATCGTGAGAAAATCCATAAGCAGGTTTCATTGAGGACTTCTTTGCAAAGGAAGGGCTCCTTTCAGGACCACTACGGTCGTCATCCAAAAAGAAAGGAAGGCAGTCCTCCTGAAAGCTTTCCTCTGTATTCCTTATAGGAGCGCTTTCAGAAAAAGGATAACAAGCTCTTGAATTTCTCTGACTCTTGCATATTCCGCAATGTTGCATTATTTAGTGAACTGAAGAATAATGTACGTCAAGACAAGATGATGGGAACAATCATTTCCTCTTTTACCTCGATGATTCATCTAGTTGGCCCTGAGAAACAAAAGAAACAAAAGAAAACTTAGGTTGATGAATCAACTTGATTTCGAATGAAATTATAACTGCATGCTATGATCTTCCACACATGAAGCAAAAAGAGAATGACAAGATAGTACCTTTGATTGCGGCTAAGATGTGCATGTGCACTAAGAAGGAAAGCCACAGTAATCAACCACAAATCACTATGAATTGCAACCATGGACAAAAAATCTTCTCGGATCAGATCTCTAAAATAATTAATACTAGGTACAGGCTCAGGAACATCAGCTAGAATTTGCTTTGTTGGCTCAGTTACTTCCCAGCTTTCATTTGGATGTCCGCAAAAGCATAAATTCTCTTTCTCTAAACCGAAAAAAAACACAAAGAAAATTTTTTCAACTCTGCCAAACTTTAAAAGAAAGCAAACAATTATGAAATTCAGTAACTCTTCGTTTACTACTATTATGATGATTCGGAAACTCTTTTTATATATTTGAGGAACACAAATATCTAAATTCAATCCAGAATCGAAACCTTAAAGATGCATGTAAAAAAAAACCTACGAAGTTCAGCAAAATCAACATGCTAAAGTAGAATTGAAACTGGACAAAAAAGAGTTGAGATGTCCAATCAGGTATTACCTGGATCACAGAGTTCATAAAAGTGATCCACCTCTGCAAGAAAGACTATTCATAAAAGTGATCACAGAGTCCAATCAGGTACTAGTGAAATGGTTATTTTGTTCTCTAATACATTAGCAAATAACTCTATTTATATGTCAGAAGTTTGTAATTTACATCTATATTTGTGAAATACCTGGATTACGATGCAGCAATTTTTGACATAAATCTTTGCAATCAGCACTCAAATAATTGTTTTCCAGAGGGAAATGCAACTCAGGTGATCAATTGCAAGTCAAAATATGAAAATTCAAGAACCCTAGGGACTCCTTTAGATAAATAAAAAAGTTAAAAAATTCATTAAACCTGAATTCGATTATTTCTAGTGAATGGAGTTTTCCTACTAACAAGCTGAAATAAAATAGCACCAACACTCTAGAGATCTGCTTGCATATTCAGGTCAAAGTTATCAGGCAGTAATTTCAGGTATGAACAAAAATAGGGAAGAGGAGTCTTGGGCTCTTGGGTGGGGAGTAACTATCACCTTTGCATCATACTTCTGCATTTGCATTATCTCCGGAGCCATGTAAAGCGGTGAACCACATAATGTTTCAGCAAGCCCCTTGGGTTGCAGAGATCTGCCAAAATAGAACTGTAATGTTCTAACAATTGACTATGGCTAAAAAATTCATTAGAAAAGTAGATTTGCATGGCACAGTCAGTACTAAAGTTACACCTTTTTCATCTTCTTTCCCTCTGTCCATAATTAATGGTTATATAAACAAATGAACTCTATTTTAATTGCAAACTGACACCAATGGGATTACAAATGCAAAAGATTTTCAATTTTGTACAGAACTCCAAACAAGAAAGTATAGTAGATGATAATTGTGAATGAATTTATTGAATAATATCAGCAATTAAAAAATCAATTACACAAGACCATTGTAGCCGCATGTATATCTGCCATTATTCTCAAACATGTCATGTTTTTAAACCCTTAGTTTCTATTCTTCACTAAGTTGAGCACCAATCTACACAGTGGTTACGCTCTTAGATGACCCCTCTTACTTTTAAATTTGAGAATAGAAACCACTCTCATGTCATCTAAAGCTAGATAAGCACATAATACCGACAATCAAAACAGATGGGTGAACTCAAGTAGTAGAACCAACAACCAAAAGAATTACTTGCAATGTTTCACATGTAGCCAAATTCAAACAGCCAAGGATAAGGCCTAGGACTAACAAGATGGAAGTGTACATTTACTCACCAAGATTCCTTAATAAAAAAATGGAAAGAAAAGGACCTAAAAGTAGGTGAGCCGATGTGATCATTTACCTTGCAAATCCAAAGTCTGCAATCTTTAAAACTGCATTGCTGTCATTTGTTGAAAGAAGAAGATTCTGTTTGAGAAGTAACAACATTACAAAGAGAGCCTATTGAAAGAAAACTTCACAGCATGGACAAGACTAGTCTATGCCAAAAAATGTCTTTCAACATTAGGAACCTATTTTTGATTGCATATCTACCAATATATACAAATTCATCACATTCCATATTATGGTTCAAAAGCAAACCCAATTTAAAGGGAAAAAAGTATAATATCTTACACCTAGATCCTATTTGATTACAATTATAGAAAAAAAATAGCATGCCTTTTCAAATAAACTAGCATTTTTCTTTTATAGGCATAAGTAGCCATAAAATTAGATCAAAACTCTAACTTGAACTAAAAAGAATGAATTGAACCTGAGGCTTTAGATCCCGATGTATGAGATTATTGTCACGGAGAACTAGTAGGCCAACTGCTGCAAAAAAACGATTATATGAGTTTAAGTGACTGATATTCAACGAATAATGAAAACCAACAATTATTTGCTGCATACCTAGCTGTTGCATGAAATGCTTTGCAGTTGCCTCAGGGACACTTCCACAGCGTGTAATGTGCATAGAAAGATCACCCCCTTTACAATACTCCAATACAAGATGTATCTTTCCAAGAACCTAAAGATATACATGAAAACCAAATAAAAATATGACTAAGATATATACTATATATAATTGCAAATATGGCATGTCATATCAAATTTATCTCAAGCAACTTTAATTTCAAATCAAAAGTATATTATGTCAACAAAATGCCACTCCAACCCATAGTGCAAAATTCCAACTACAAAAACGATTACTCCACTCCAAGCAGTCCTTGGAATGAAGGACCACATCATATAACTACTTTAGTAGGAAAAAAATATTTCAAATATATGTAGCCTACAGATTCCTATATCATGATAGAAATTTCAAGAACATAATACATGATAGAAATTTCACGTTTTAGGTTCTTTATGCAGATAACAATTGCGTGTTGGCATGAAGAAAACAAGCACAAACACATTAATTAATATAACCTTGAAAAGATAGAAAAGCATGACAACAAATCAAAGAAAAATGGAAGGAAAACAAGCATGGGAGAAACATGCAGTTCAAGTTTGAAAATAAGGAAGTAGGAAAATTGTAAATTGGAACTGTTTATCCTTTACATATAATACATGCATGTATATAAGACCAAGGTGATAGCAAACTTAGAAACCAGGATTCAGAGCAAGATGGGTGACAAAAGCGCTTACAGTTACAAGGAAACAAAGAGGAAGCAGTAGCATGCAGATGCTGATAGATTTGATTGGAAATTACAACTCAAGTCTATTGAGTCTTTTGAGAGAGACAAAGTTAGAAGAAAGAGCTTGGATAGAAGTGAGAAGCTATTATGAAGGAAGAAAGGTGGCAGTAAGAGCACGCACTGATTAGTTCATAATTCCTAAAAATGAAGAATGTATAACACAAAATGACCTGAACAAATATTAGCTCATACTCCACAAGCTTTCTAATTCATGCTTATAAATCATCGAGCGACCAAGAAATTCACAAATTAGCCACCAATTCTAACGAGCACAATAAAGCACATAGGATTAATCACATGCCAAACTCAAAGCCACCAAACCTACCTATATGAGTTTGTCAACTAAATCTCACAGAGATAACAAGCCTTTAGCCAACTAAGAATCACAATGCATAAAGCAATTGGACGATCCTTCAGTAGCAAGCAGAAAGGATCAAAATCGTAACTTGTTTCAACTTCTCATTCCACTTATTTCAAACGAGTTACACAATTCTATAATCAATGATCAATTATGCATTGCAAAATTTAGTATTCAAAGTCAATCAAATAAAATCCCCCATTCGCAAAAAATAAAGTTCCAAATTAAAAAAAAAGACGAAAGTTGCCAATGAATGAACAAGAATTGAGTTTGTTCAAAATGCACGTTAGCATATTAATTTTTCAATTAAAGCACATTAATATGCAAAATTAGAAATTTAAAGTAAATTACCATCAAAATCATCATCATCAGGCACGGGAAAATCGAGCCAAGTTTTGGGATGCATTGCGATATCCTTGGCAAAGGTGACCAATTTTTCTGAGAGGGCAACACTGTTCTAAAAGGGGAAATTAATGAAGCCTATTCTTCAAAACCATGCAACTGTAACCAAGCTATGGCATCGGTGAAAATGTGGGAGATTTGCAAAGCTATCGGTGACGATGTGCGAGATCTGCAAAACTATCGGTTGAGCAGTAAAGTGGCAGAGGTGCGATGACGGTAGTGAGAGCAGAGGTGACGATTTGAAATCGGGGGGAAAAATGAAAGAGGATTAAGATAGGGTCTTCCTCAAATTTTCAGCAGCAAATACATGGTAGTGACTAGATTTAAAACTAAGGGAAAAATGAAAGTAAAGAGGGAAAACTGAAATTAATCAATTTCCCGTTGAGATAATAACGTCGATGATGGTAGTAAAGCAATTAAAGAGGGAAAACTGAAAGAGCTTTTCTTTAAGTGTAACATCCCGTTACCACCTTTTTCATGAATTTCTATACAACTTTACCGGTTGGGCTATTTGCGATGCCATTAACATTCAACAGTGACAATAATAAGTGATAAACGTTTATTAACAAATACGAAATATAAAATTCTTTTCTTTATTTCCTTACATTTGACATCCCCTACTGACTTTGTTTCACTAAAGTAGTACTGTATACTCATGTCTAAAATGTAGAAGAGAAGGGACTGTACCTGTAATGTTAATCATCCATCTTGGAGCTACTTCTCTAACTCCGTGTCTTTTATCTGTGGAGTTAAAACAAAGGGATGAGCAATTCATTTGCTCAGTAAAGGAGACATATGCTACTTTACAAAACCAAAGCCATATACCACAATAAATTTGCTTTTCCTAAAATCATGTCAAATAGGAAAACAGTGGTTATATCAACCAGTACTCTCAATGCATCATTCAAATCATTTTCTCAACAGTTTACAATAAAATAGATTAAACAACAAATAGGATTTTAACAAAGCCTTTTAGTAAATAGAAATCAACAAGTTGAGACTAGGCATCACCCTACGAATAATTCATGCTATCATCATTCCCCCTCCCCTTTGCGAGAACGGAATCTACCGCTATTGGGGTGCACCCGTAGGCCATCGCCCTTCACGGTTATCTCTGCTAGATCTATGGCCATAATCTATAGGTGGTCATCGGGTCCACTTTCCAAGTGACCTTGAGATCGCTAATGACTTGGCGGGTTCATCAGCCCTATGACGCCTTGAGGTGCATTCGTTGGTCCATCGACCGAGCCACCGCCCCAGGTGGGTCATGCAACAACATAAATAATAATGCATGAAACTAGGGGCCTAAAGTCTCAAAATCACTTTTATATCTTATGAAAAACCTTTAAGGAATTACTTTATAAATTCATCATTTGCTCAAAATGATTTTCTTTCCAAAAAGGTTCTAAAAACAGCCCGCAATCTCACTGAATTCTGTGTGAGAAAGTCCCGGGTTAAATTGGCTCGCCATGGCAATTCGCCCATGGTCGACTCGCCCATTGGTCAACTCGCCCATCAAAGGGTTTCATATTTTCTATTTTTAAAGCTCTTAAAAATAACTCATTTTTCGTTGAGAAAATGTAAATAGAACTCTGTTCGCCATGGTCAGCTCGCCCATGGTAAATTAGAAAGTGGGGTGACAAGTAGTCGCCCCCCAACCATTGCTTTTAAAAACAAGTAAAACTGACTTGCCCCAGCGGCTCGCCCATCATAAAGTTGCCATGGTCAACTCGCCCAAAAACGACACTCCATGGTCAACTCGCCCATTACATGAAAACAGGGGTCACCAACCCTAGAACCACATTAAAAGGGTTCGCCCATTTAGCTCGCCTGGATTTTTCTATCTAAAACAAAGCCACTATCCCAAAATATAATAAAAGGGTTCTATGCCCAAAATGATAAAAGTTTTGGCTCGCTCGCCGTAACAGTTTGCCCAATCTTAGAAAACAAGGGCTCGCCCGCTCTGTAAGATCCGAATTTTATTGTACTATATACCATATTTGTACATGATTAGAAGTGGAAATAAATTTCTTTATTAACAATTTAAGAAATATTGAATGTGAATTTCCACTCTTTATTTTAATGTATGAATTGCAATATGGTGTATATGAATGAGGGTTGAGTATTTAAGAGAATGCATGAAAGCATTAGGCTGAAAAAGAAGGCAAAACAAATAAAATGAAAACCTTAGTTGAAATGTGAAAGCATTAAATGAAGAAATAAATGAGATAAAACAAAGTTCATGATAGTGGCTAGTATTGGCGTGGAGAGGAAGAAGAGAAGAAGAGAGAAAAGTCAATATAAGAGACTATAAGCGGACTTCACGCCACTTTGCTCCCTTGACAATTTGGTTAGGTAATTAATGATAGGAAAAAGATAAGACTAAAATGTCAATTATAGTGGCTGTAGGGAGTGGCGTGGACTGGAGAAGCAGAGGAAAAAGGGAAGAAAATTGTCAAAACGTGCGGGGATTTTCTTTTTACCGCCGTTCCATTTTGCCGTAATTTTCTACAAGTTTTAATGCATGAAAGACAAGGTAATGATGAAGAGAACAGGATAAGGAAACAGGTGGTAGAATTTGAGTGGATTTGAGTGAGTATATAAGAAGAATATAACGGAAGAAAACCAACTTAGCCAATTTCATCTTCCTCAAAATCCTTCTCGTCATTCTGTTTGCACCACAGGCTCACACTTGGTTCTCCCATTTCTCTCATATATGAACCATGAAAACTCCATTTTTAGTTAGCCAAACCTTTTCTCCATTGTTGAAGAACTAAGGAACAAACAAAGTAAAGCTAAGTGAGGCAGAAAAGCACTCTGCTCCAGGAAGTGGAACTCAATTGAGGTGAGCTCCCTTATTACTATGGTTACCTTGATAAATTGATGGATATTTCTATGTTTATAATGTAACGAACATAGATATAGCATAGTTTTAAATAATCTTGCTAGAATATATGGGAAAACTATAATCAGATGTAGTCTGGAAACTAATGGTGAGTGGAAAAATGAAAATACTGAAAATGACGGTACGACGGGCGAGCTCAATTGGTATAGGTGAGCTAAAATCTGGAATGAGGAAGTGGGCGAGGTAGCCATGCACATGTTAAATTGATTGACGAGCCCACCTCTGAATAAAAACGGTGTAGGGCGAGTTGAGTTGATGTTGGGCGAATACCACATATAAGTTGTATGATTGACGAAAATAATTTGGGCGAGCTCCCAGAATAAGCCAATGAGTGAATGGCGAACAGGTCTGGGTGAGCTATCACATGTAAGCCCAATGATGATTGGCAAACTCTGTTGGCGAATGGCGAGCTGTAGAATAGTCACAGTCTCGCCAAAGTGTTAGAAAATATTAATAATTCTAGGAAATAATTCGAAAAGAAAATATTAATGGAATTAATATTTTACCTTGCAGTCGAACAGTGAGAATTGGTAAGGCGGGCGAGAAGCAAGGCTTCATCATACGAGGTAAGGGAGTTGTGTGTGAAAAGAATGGATGTCCTGTGGAGTTAATTTTACGAAATTACCGAGAAATGGTTTTAGTTTATGACATGCTTCTTATTTTGATAAATTACCTTGCTGTTGGGCTAACTGGTAAGGGCGGGCGAGTAGATCCTTTACTATGTTTTAGGCGAAGAGCCCTCCTGTGATGTTTTAATTGGGTGAGTTAACATGTTTTAAATAGAAAATCCGGGCGAGCCATTGTGGGCGGACCCGTTTTAATGTTGTTTTGGGCGGGCGAATAGCTTTTCATAAATTGGCGAGTTGATCTTGAGTTTGCCACTATTGGGCGAGTTGACCATGGCAAATGCTGCATTGGGCGAGTTGACCATGGTCAATGCCAGTTGGGCGAACTGACATGGGTGAGCCATTGATGGCGAGCCAGTTTTACTTGTTTTAAAAGTGAATGATTCGCGGGCGAACATATGTTCTCCGCACTTGACTAGTTGACCATGGGCGAGCCAGGCTGGGCGAGCTGACCATGGGCGACCGGATTTCAACTTACATTTTCTATGAAAATGAGAATAATACCTTTTCAAAATTATTAATTATTTAAATGAATTAAATGTGTTTCTGTAAAGATATTTTGAGTTATAAATATGATTTTGAGACTTTAGGCCCCTAGTTTCATGCAGTGTTACGAGTTAGAAGGCTGATGGACCTGCCAAGTCATCAGCGGTCTCGAGGTCACTTGGCAAGTGAACCCCGAGGACCACCCATAGATTGTGGCCATAGATCTGCTGTATCCCTATTGGGATGATTATGCCGTTCTCGCAAGGGGGAAGGGGAACGATGATAGCATGATTTATTTATAGGATGATGCCTAGTCTCAGCTTGTTAATTTCTATTTACAGAGAGGATTTTGTTATATCCTATTCAATGTTTATTACATGATATTATAAACTGTTTTATATATGCACTGGGTTTACTGTTAAGAGAGATAAAAGTTTTGGGAAATAGGGTTGATTTGTATTAAAGCAGCGTACATCTTCCTTACTGAGCATGTTATCGCTCACCCCTTATTTTCCACTCCACAGATTGTTGATTTTGGGTTAAGAGAATTACTTTCCAGAGATTATCGACTGTTAGCAGATATTCGATATCGAAGGTATATTATTTCTTTTATATATTCAGAAAAATTTTACAGTACTACTTTAAATAGAAGGGAATGTATATACACCTTAGAGTATTAATGTAACAAGTCATATTAGTATATGAAATAAGAGTTCTAATTCTTATTTAAAATGTTAAGAGTTGTTAAGCATCACAGACAGCCCAACCGGTAAGTAAGGAATTTATAAGTAAATATTATGTTATATAGTGGATTTGGGATGTTACAGATTTAATGGTATCAGAGCAGGGTTGGTCGGATGTTTAGTGATGCTTAAAACGAGAAGTGAATAGTAAACATTCCCTGTAGTACTGTATATTCTGAATATATGATGAACATACTAATGATGAGTAATAAATGATCTCTGTGGTACAGAAATGAGTGGAAGAAGGAGGGTGACACGCTCAGTTAGAGATATCGGCCGAGGTAGGGCGGCACAGATTCCAGAGCTGCAGACACCAAAACCTGCCTTAAGACCTCCACGTCCTCTACAGTTAGAAAACATTAATACTCGTGTGAACCAGGTAGAGAGGATGGTAGCCGATTTTATAACTACGTATCAGGCGGATAGGGCTGCAGATAGGGCAAAGAGGGAGAGAGCCACAGCTCCTGCAGCCCCAGTAGAGGCACCAGTACCGCCACAGCCAGCACCAGTTGTACTTGAGCCTCATCCTATGCCACCACCGGCACCTCAGCCACCGATAGCTCCACCACAGCCACTGATTCAACCACCTCGAAATGCGGAGTCTTATTGTAATGTGGCATTGGTGAAATCATTTAAGAAATTGGATCCACCTAAGTTTAAAAGTACTAGGGATCCATTGGTGGCAGAGCAATGGGTTATTGAGATCGACAGATTACTTCAAATTATGAGGTGTTCAGAGATAGAGAAAGTAGGTTTAGCAGTGTTCCATTTGGCAGATGATGCGAGACATTGGTAGAAGGCCACTCAGACAGTTTTATTTGCTCAGTATCAGGATCTGTCTTGGGACATTTTTGTGGAAGCTTTTAGGAGGCAGTATATTCCTGACACTGCTCAGGAAAAATTACAGCAGGAATTCATGGGCTTAGTTCAGGGCACCATGTCAGTGGACGAGTATGAGGCCAAATTTACTACATTGAGCCGTTTTGATCCATAGACTAGTGTGAATACCCAGTATAAGATTTCGAGGTTTAGAGCCGGTTTGAGGCCATCCATCAGAATGAAGCTAGCCCCATTTGTTATACAGACTTATGGTGAGATAGTTCAACGGGCTCAGCTATGTGAGAGGGATTATGAGCAATTCCAGCTCGATTTCAGTAACAAGAGTAAAGGTAAAATAAAGGGAAAGACTAAAAGGTTTATGGAGGACAGATCAGGTAGAGAGTAGCCCAAGAGAAGCAGACCTATGGGCATACAGATTACAGAGGGCAGATTTAGTAGACCAACAGCTTCTACTCCTGCTAGTGGCCCTACCACTACTCAGAGGAGTGTTGCACCTTTATGTAGATAGTGTGGAAGGTCGCATGGGTCACGCCCTTGTCCTTTAATGTCTAGGGCATGTTTTAATTGCGGACAGACGGGGCACTTTATCAGGAATTGCCCGATGCTCGGAGAATCTGCTGCTTCTACTATTCCTCCTGCCTTGCCTCAGATAGCGGCCCTGGCAGCTCAGAGTGAGCCAGAGAAAGCGACACCCTCACAGCCTAGGCGGGCGACAGCGCAGAAAAGGGTAAGAAGGTTGTGACTCAGGGTCGGGTGTACGCGATGGGTCAGGAGACTGCCGACGCCTCTATTGATGTGATTAAAGGTAAAATTTATCTTTTCGATCTCCTCGTAATTGCCTTATTTGATCCAGGTTCTACCCATTCATTCTTATCGCCTACATGTGCTAACAGGACCCCAGTAGAGCCGGAGTTGTTAGGGTATACCTTGCAAGTGAATACCCCTTTTAAAGATTTCGAGAGGACGGATATTGTATATAGGAATTGTAAATTAACTATAGGAGAGAAAGTTTTTACAGCTAACCTAATTTTGTTGAACATATACGATTTTGATATCATTTTGGGTATGGATTGGTTAGCTGCGAACCATGTTAGTTTGGATTGTAATACTAAGTTTATTACCTTCTCTCATCCTGAAAAGTATATTGTAAAGTTATTGTAAATTAATAAAATGTATGTGAATATATGTTTGTGAAATGACATGTATACTGAAATGGTAGTTGTGTATGAATGTTTATGAAGGATATATTGCTAGTGTGGAGGATGTAGAGAAGAAACATCCAAAGATCCAAGAGATCCCTGTGGTCAAGGACTTCTCAGATGTATTTCCAGAGGATTTACCAAGGTTACCACCGGATCGAGAGACAGAGTTTACGATCAAGTTGGTACCCGGTACGGAGCCGATTTCTAGACCCCTATATCGGATGGCACTGACAGAGTTGGATGAGCTCAAGAAGCAGCTCCAGGAGTTATTATATAAGGGATTTATACGTCCCAGTGTGTCACCTTGGGGAGCTCCAGTATTATTTGTTCGGAAGAAGGATGGTAGCCTTCGGTTATGTATAGATTATCGGATGTTGAATTGGGCTACCGTTAAGAATAAGTATCTATTACCTCGGATTGATGATCTGTTTGATCAGCTCAGGGATGCACATGTGTTTTCCAAGATAGACCTTCGATCAGGTTATCACCAGCTGAAGATTAAGGAGTCGGATGTGCATAAGACAGCATTTCGGACTCGATATGGTCATTATGAGTTCCTAGTGATGCCTTTTGGATTGACAAATGCCCCTGCAACTTTTATGAGTTTGATGAATGAGGTGTTTCATCCTTTTCTGGATAAGTTTGTCATAGTATTTATAGATGACATATTGATTTATTCTAAGACTCTAGAGGAACATGAGCAGCATTTGCAGATTGTTCTACAGACCCTCAGAGAGCGAAAGTTGTATGCTAAGCTTAGTAAATGCGAGTTCTGGCTTGATCATATTGTATTTCTCGGACATGTAGTGTCGAAGGACGGGGTGTCAGTTGATCCGTCCAAGATAGAGGCCATTATTCAATGGGAGAGGCCTAACACAGTTACCGAGATACGGAGTTTCTTGGGTCTTGCCGGATATTATCGCAGGTTTGTGGAGGGATTTTCTAGGCTTGCTGCTCCATTGACACGACTCACACGATGTAAAGTTTGAGTGGAATGATGCGTGTGAGCGTAGTTTTGGTGGGCTTAAGAAGAGATTGACTAGTGCCCCCATATTAGCCCTTCCTAGCGGATCAGGTGGATTTATAGTGTATACTGATGCATCCGCTCAAGGTTTAGGATGTGTGCTCATGCAGCATGGTCGGGTTATAGCCTATGGTTCTCGACAGTTGAAGGATCATGAGAGGAATTACCCGACACATGACTTGGAGCTAGCTGCAGTGGTGTTTGCACTGAAGATATGGTGACATTATTTGTACGGGGAGAAATTTCAAATATATACAGACCATAAGAGTCTGAAGTATATATTCTCACAGCGAGAATTGAATTTGAGACAGCGACGGTGGATGGAACTATTAAAGGACTATGATTGTGAGATTTTGTATCACCTAGGTAAAGCTAATGTAGTAGCTGATGCACTGAGTCGTAAGCATGTTGGCATGATATCGTACATGATGATTAGGGAGCATGAGTTGATAGAGCAGTTCTCTAACCTCAGTCTGACAATTGTTTCCTTTGACTAGTATGGGTTTACAGCTAGTTTCCGTATAGAGTCGGATTTAATGGATCGAATCAAGGAAGCTCAGAGGAGTGATGATTATTGTATGGGGATGGCCAGTCTGATTCAAATGGGAGATGAGTTGGATTTTGAGATTGGCGCCGATGAGATATTGAGGTTTAGAGGTCGGATATGTGTTCCCGATGATCGGCAGATCCGAGATTTGATTTTATCAGAGGCCCATACCTCTGGATACACGTTACATCCGGGTAGTACTAAGATGTACTAGAATCTCCGGAAAGTGTATTGGTGGCCTAAGATGAAAAAGGACATCGCAGATTTTGTTACTAGATGTTTAACATACCAACAGATTAAGATTGAGCATCAGAAGCCGGCAGGTATGCTTCGACCATTATCAATTCCTACGTGGAAATGGGAGCATGTAACTATGGATTTTATTATGGGATTACCACGGACCCGAAAGGGGTATGATGCTATTTGGGTGATAGTCGATAGATTGACTAAGTCTGTGCATTTCTTAGCCATGAGATCTACGGATTCAGTTAGTGCCTTGGCCGAATTGTATGTCAGGGAGATAGTGAAGTTACATGGTGTCCCAGTGAGTATTACCTCTGATAGGGATCTCCCGCTTCACCTCTCATTTCTGGCAGAGATTTCAAGAGGCTATGGGATCCTAGCTGAGTTTTAGCACCGCTTTTTATCCACAAACTGATGGACAGTCCGAGCGTACGATACAGACGCTCGAGGATATGTTGAGAGCGTGTGCATTGGATTTTGGAGGCTCATGGGATGATCACTTACCCCTAGCAGAGTTTGCTTATAATAATAGTTTTCATACGAGTATCGACATGGCACCGTATGAGGTCTTATATGGCAGATGATGCAGATCCCCGATAGCATGGGAAGAAGTGGGAGACTGTAAGCTATTAGCTCCCGATTTGGTCGAACAGGCTTCTCGTGATGTACAGGTGATTTGTGAGAGGTTGAGAATGGCTCAGAGTCGGTAGAAAAGTTATGCAGATACTAGACGCCGACCATTGGAGTTTGTAGTGGGTGATTATGTGTTTTTAAAAGTTTCACCGTCCAAGGGTATAATGAGATTCGGGAAGAGAGGAAAGTTTAGTCCTCGATACATTGGGCCTTATGAGATCTTCGATCGTGTAGGAGATGTGGCATATCGGTTAACACTACCACCAGAGTTGTCAGGAGTGCATAACGTATTCCATGTCTCGATGTTGAGAAAGTACCATCCAGATCCTTCTCACGTAATTCGACATGAGCCACTGGAGATCAGAGAGGACATGAGTTACGTTGAGAAACCGATACGGATCCTGGATAGGAAAGAGAAGGTATTACGATCTAAGACGATTCCTTTAGTTAAAGTGCTCTGGCAGTATCATAACGAGGAGGAGGCTACTTGAGAGTTAGAGAGCCTTATGCGTGAAAAATATCCGGAGCTCTTTCAGTGACAAGTCTAAGTTAAATTTGGACGACCAAATTTCCTAAGGTGGGGAGAAATGTAAGATCCGAATTTTATTGTACTATATACCATATTTGTACATGATTAGAAGTGGAAATAAATTTCTTTATTAAAAATTTAAGAAATATTGAATGTGAATTTCCACTCTTTATTTTAATGTATGAATTACAATATGGTGTATATGAATGAGGGTTGAGTATTTAAGAGAATGCATGAAAGCATTAGGCTGAAAAAGAAGGCAAAAGAAATAAAATGAAAACCTTAGTTGAAATGTGGAAGCATTAAATGAAGAAATAAATGAGATAAAACAAAGTTCATGATAGTGGCTAGTATTGGCGTGGAGAGGAAGAAGAGAAGAAGAGAGAAAAGTCAATATAAGAGACTATAAGTGGACTTCACGCCACTTTGCTCCCTTGACAATTTGGTTAGGTAATTAATGATAGGAAAAAGATAAGACTAAAATGTCAATTATAGTGGCTGTAGGGAGTGGCGTGGACTTAAGAAGAAGAGGAAAAAGGGAAGAAAATTGTCAAAACGTGCGGGGATTTTCTTCTTACCGCCGTTCCATTTTGCCACAATTTTCTACAAGTTTTAATGCATGAAAGACAAGGTAATGATGAAGAGAACGGGATAAGGAAACAGGTGGTAGAATTTGAGTAGATTTGAGTGAGTATATAAGAAGAATATAACGGAAGAAAACCAACTTAGCCAATTTCATCTTCCTCAAAATCCTTCTCGCCATTCTGTTTGCACCACAGGCTCACACTTGGTTCTCCCATTTCTCTCATATATGAACCATGAAAACTCCATTTTTAGTTAGCCAAACCTTTTCTCCATTGTTGAAGAACTAAGGAACAAACAAAGTAAAGCTAAGTGAGGCAAAAAAGCACTCTGCTCCAGGAAGTGGAACTCAGTTGAGGTGAGCTCCCATATTACTATGGTTACCTTGATAAATTGATGGATATTTCTATGTTTATAATGTAACGAACATAGATATAGCATAGTTTTAAATAATCTTGCTAGAATATATGGGAAAACTATAATCAGATGTAGTCTGGAAACTAATGGTGAGTGGAAAAATGAAAATATTGAAAATGACGATACGGCGGGCGAGCTCAATTGGTATAGGCGAGCTAAAATCTGGAATGAGGAAGTGGGCGAGGTCGCCACGCACATGTTAAATTGATTGACGAGCCCACCTCTGAATAAAAACGGTGTAGGGCGAGTTGAGTTGATGTTGGGCGAATACCACATATAAGTTGTATGATTGACGAAAATAATTTGGGCGAGCTCCCAGAATAAGCCAATGAGTGAATGGCGAACAGGTCTGGGTGAGCTATCACATGTAAGCCCAATGATGATTGGCGAACTCTGTTGGCGAATATCGAGCTGTAGAATAGTCACAGTCTCGCCAAAGTGTTAGAAAATATTAATAATTCTAGGAAATAATTCGAAAAGAAAATATTAATGGAATTAATATTTTACCTTGCAATCGAATAGTGAGAATTGGTAAGGCGGGCGAGAAGCAAGGCTTCATCATACGAGGTAAGGGAGTTGTGTGTGAAAAGAATGCATGTCCTGTGGAGTATGCTTCTTATTTTGATAAATTACCTTGCTGTTGGGCTAACTAGTAAGGATGGGCGAGTTGATCCTTTACTATGTTTTGGGCGAAGAGCCCTCCTGTGATGTTTTAATTGGGTGAGTTAACATGTTTTAAATAGAAAATCCGGGCGAGCCATTGTGGGCGGACCCGTTTTAATGTTGTTTTGGGCGGGCGAATAGCTTTTCATAAATTGGCTAGTTGATCTTGAGTTCGCCACTATTGGGCGAGTTGACCATGGCAAATGCTGCATTGGGCGAGTTGACCATGGCAAATGCTGCATTGGGCGAGTTGACCATGGTCAATGCCAGTTGGGCGAACTGACATGGGTGAGCCATTGATGGCGAGCCAGTTTTACTTGTTTTAAAAGTGAATGATTGGCGGGCGAACATATGTTCTCCGCACTTGACTAGTTGACCATGGGCGAGCCAGGCTGGGTGAGCTGACCATGGGCGACCGAATTTCAACTTACATTTTCTATGAAAATGAGAATAATACCTTTTCAAAATTATTAATTATTTAAATGAATTAAATGTGTTTCTGTAAAGATATTTTGAGTTATAAATATGATTTTGAGACTTTAGGCCCCTAGTTTCATGCAGTGTTACGAGTTAGAAGGCTGATGGACCCGCCAAGTCATCAGCGGTCTCGAGGTCACTTGGCAAGTGAACCCCGAGGACCACCCATAGATTGTGGCCATAGATCTACTGTATCCCTATTGGGATGATTATGCCGTTCTCGCAAGGGGGAGGGGGAACGATGATAGCATGATTTATTTATAGGATGATGCCTAGTCTCAGCTTGTTAATTTCGGTTTACAGAGAGGATTTTGTTATATCCTATTCAATGTTTATTACATGATATTGTAAACTGTTTTATATATGCACTGGGTTTACTGTTAAGAGAGATAAAAGTTTTGGGAAATAGGGTTGATTTGTATTAAAGCAGCGTACATCTTCCTTACTGAGCATGTTATCGCTCACCCCTTATTTTCCACTCCACAGATTGTTGATTTTGGGTTAAGAGAATTACTTTCCAGAGATTACCGACTGTTAGCAGATATTCGATATCGAAGGTATATTATTTCTTTTATATATTCAGAAAAATTTTACAGTACTACTTTAAATAGAAGGGAATGTATATACACCTTAGAGTATTAATGTAACAAGTCATATTAGTATATGAAATAAGAGTTCTAATTCTTATTTAAAATGTTAAGAGTTGTTAAGCATCACAGACAGCCCAACCGGTAAGTAAGTGAAATTTATAAGTAAATATTATGTTATATATTGGATTTGGGATGTTACACGCTCTGTACCCAATTATAACATAATGGTCGGATTTTAGCTCGCCCAATTCACACCCATTATCACAACAATTATCAAACCAATGCATGTCAGAAAACAAAACATTTATCTCAATATTTTCATAAAATTTACTCCACAGGACATGCATTTACTTCACACACATCTCCCTTATCTGGTTGAACGAAGCCTTGCTTCCTGCTCGCCTTCCTGATCACATTTACCAAGTATATAATTCCTGGCTGTAAAATAATTTATACATTCCATTAATATTCTCATTTTCGAATATTTCTACTCTTTGTCAAGACTTGACATTACATTTCTCATGAAGAGCTCGTTATTCGCCCAACATTCTTGCTTGCTATTCATATAGTGGCTTCTTTGTGGGAGCTCGCCCACAATATCAGTTCGCCACACATCTTCAAGTGAGTTTGCCCGACAAGGCGTTTTAGTCCAAGGTGGGCTCGCCAATGACTTAACATGTGGCGACCTCGCCCACAAACACACTTCATTTTATTTAGTTCTCCAAAGATGGCTGAGCTCGCCATTTATCAGTTCGCCCATGAATTAAACTAAGTTGGGCGACCTCGCTCTCTTGGGCTTGGCGAGTTTATATTGCCTACTCGCCACATTGGCGGTTACTAACATTCAACACGGGCGATCAACATAATCGCCACTCTCATCACTTTTACACCATTTCAACCCAGTTTCATTTTATTCTTCATCTAATTCAAGTTATGAATTCATTCTATTTCTATGATCTAATAAAAAAATAAATCAAAAGCAAGACAATCATCATGTTTCTTATGCTTGAAATCATAGAAATATATCATTCAATCATTAAATCTCACCTTAATCAACTGTACTTCCAACACAGATCACTTTCTGTCTCATGTTGGTTTTACTTTACTTAATCCTTTAGCTCATCAACTATGGGGAAAAGGTTTTGCAAGCTGTTTTTCTTATTAAATCGAGCATGGTAGAATTGAGAGAAAATCAAAATATAAACTTGCAGTTGCATAGCTCTTGTGAAGAAATGAAATTTTGCTAAATGGGTTTTCCTCAAGTGTTTCTGCTTATATAGCCATGCTCATCCAATCAAAACTCATCACTTGGCCTTTATTTCGTTTCTTTCCTCATTTCATGGGTCAGACATCCCTTAAATGCATGAAGACAAGCTGCAGTTCATGTTGGCGTGAAAGTCTTCCTTCCACACGCCTCTTTCTTCTTCTAATGACTTTGTTCTATATTTCCACCAATAGCTTTCTAGCCATGTCAGCCTTTAATTAATTTCTTGTCTCATGCAGAATTGACCAGCCTTTAACAGATTGAAGGAAATAACGTGTAGCAGTAGCAAAGTGTCATGAAGTCCACTTTTGCTGCACCTTTGTTGACTTCCATTCTCCTTCTCTTCTAAGAATCATTTGTTGCATTAATTCATGAAGACTATTGCAACAAAAGAAGTCAACTGGAACTCTTTTCTTCCTACACGTTATTGACTTTGTTTGCCAACCTTTGATGGCCACTTCAGCCAATAGAGTTCATCCCTTGTTAGACTTTTCTTCAACCTTATCACAATAGCAACAAAAGTCAAATTTGGCTGCACGGTTTATTGTTTCCAACTCGCCAACACTAAGCAAATTATCAGCTCGCCTTCTACTTACACCAGGTCGCCACTTTGTTTTGATGCCAACTTAGTATTTGGCCATTACGAAATAATATCCTTTCCTTGGCGATCACATAGATGTTTGGCGATTATAGCAATTTTCATTGTTGGCGATCACCATGTTTTGCTCTACTCGCCAATTGCTATGATTCCCCACAAACTGACAATTTTTATTTAGCAGTTCAATTTACTCAATCCATTTGGGCGATCAGAAGCCCTCGCCCGAATCACCACAACTTGGCGAACTCAATATTCGCCCTCGCCATCATCCATTGGCGATCTGTTCGCCCATTGGTGAACGTCCTACCTTGCTCGCCCATTGGCGAGCTGAACAACATTTTCGCCCATACATTATTTCACCGAAATTGCTCCATTCTCATCTTATGATAAGGAGCTTTTCACCCAAGTGGAAATCAATGTTCATTATTTATTTAATTTCCATTATCAATTTTATGAATTTAAGGTCTACAGTAGTGTAGAATCAGATCTTACATTAAGGGAGTCGGGTAAAAAGGTTTAGTGCCGTTTAAATCCTTCATAACAGCCGCGCTTGGTTTAGAGTCGATAGAAAGCACAATAAATGTAGAAATACTGCACTTTTCACAAGCACCCAAATAAAAGTGCCCTTAAAAGTATTATTTTTTGTAGTGTGCTTTTTCGAAATCGTTAGTCAATATTATTGTTTTTCATTTTTAACAAGAGAAAATTTTATCTCTATTCAAAATTATCTCTATGTTGTGCGGTTGTATAACTAAGAAAATTTAATTTCACCCATATAGACAATTAGGTGAAAATAATTATTTATTGATGTGTCAAGATAATCATAGATTAATACATGATAAAATATGTCACGTTGAATGATGTTTACGTGAATAATCTATACTTCTAACACATAAGATAATAATTTAATTATAATTTTCTATATAATAATCCATTAAATTATCAAAATCTTTCAAAATATTTTGAAATTTTAAGAATGTAGGCTTATTCATGTATTTGAGCCCTTATATACCCTACTTCAATCAAACAATTTCGACTAAATTATTCAAAAGATTAAACTGCTACTACATTGTTAACAACCATTCATTGTATAGTATAGTTTTCGCAATTTACAATTTTTTAAATAAATTTCAAAAAGTAAACCAAAAACAACCAGTAAAAAATTATAAATCAAATATAGCTTTATATTAGTGATATCGCTTATTAAATTGATTTATATTATTATAATGGGTGTCATTTTCCCAGAAAATCAAGCCTGATTGTTCACTTTTGCAATTTAATTAAAGCCACCTCAAGGCAAATAAGAACATGATAGAAACATGAGACCATCTTGACATTTCACTATTATTTTAACTTGAAAAACTACATCGCAGTTCAAATCGATATATGTTAATGTCAATGTCTCGAGTGCTTCGGCTGAAAAAATGTGAAGCAACATGTACATGAGACATGAATATTTTGGTTCAGCACTTTGGCTTCTTGATGAAAATCTTGGTTTCTACCAACAACTTCTTGACCAAGTGGTTAAAAATGAGTTATGACATCTTTCTGTTGATGATAATGAATAAGAATCAAAAGGTAAGAGCAGATGGATGCTACCAATTGCTTTCTACCTTGGCTAGATGAGCTTCTTCCAAGACATTGGTTGCAGTAAATTCAGTATCCTCACTTTCTCTTTTACACCAGCATCACACACACACCAAAAAAAAAATCTAACCAGCATTTTGTATTTTATAATACCAAAGTGCTTTATTCTTATTTGAAGCTGATTCTTATAAGAAAAACAAAACTACAGTTTCTTTTTTTCATTGACGTCAAAAAGGCCTTGGAATTGCCAAGTCCATGTGCAATACAGTTTTCACCACATGGCACTATAGAATCATAAAAGCTCCTTTTTACCGTCTAATTGTCCTTCCTTTGAGGGCAAAGAAGACCAAATCAAATACCTCCAAAGACAAACTCTAAGTCATCCAACTTCATCGTCAAAATTTAATCTTCCATAATCAAAAGCAGATACAGAATCTCTACATGTAATGGGAGGTAAAGACTTGACTCGTGAAGGACCAATTGGTGGTATTCCAACCATTGTCATGTTTTTCTAGATTCTTGGATAAGTTTGGCATTTGAATCGAAAAGCAGACACTTGGCACTATAAGCATAAGCTTTAAACCACTAAAAGTGAATATCATGTAGTAAACTAATCAATGTTAGAAAATTAGTCTCCACTGATTGCCAAAGCAACAATAGAAACAGAAGAAAAAGGGAAAAAACCATTGCTACAATAAGACTTAATCACCTTAAAACTTAATTAAAATCAATAAGTCAAAATCTTGAAATAGCTTACGCATGTGTCATAATATTATTTATAAGAAAACTCGAATGACTTATTTTTTAGTCCCTTTCTTGACCCTATATAGACCAGTTAGTGTCAACTCCTATAGTTTTGACTTGAACCACCAAAATGGATACCTTGACAGAGAAATCCAAATCCATATATGGTTAAACAGGCCAAATAATTCAGGCATGATAGATAACACAGACCAAGGTGATAAGTTTCTAAAATATACACATTTTAGAGTATTTTATTGCACAAAAATTTAATTAAAATTTGAAATTTTAATGTAATTTCTTCACAATTTAAATAAATTGTTTTTATGTGTAAAAAATTCGAGAATGATGAGGAAATCAAGAAAGTAATAAAAAAGTCAAGGAAAAATGGTTGGATTTGGTGTTTAAACCCTCAACTTAACCTTATCCTTAAATCCCTAAACTTACCCAAACCCTAAACCCAATTCCTATCACCTTACCCATAAATTAGTTTTAAACCATAAACCTTACCTAAACCAATTTT
Organism: Heritiera fomes; assembly: GCA_032173925.1. NCBI lineage: Eukaryota > Viridiplantae > Streptophyta > Magnoliopsida > Malvales > Malvaceae > Heritiera > Heritiera fomes. The sequence continues at coordinate 2,224,326 of JAPDPM010000023.1, read as the reverse complement.
CCAAACCCTTTAAAAAAAAAGCCTTCAACCATTACCCCACTGTAACCCACTTAAACATATCACATTCTCATATAAAACCCAAACATTATTTAAGCTCATCTTAAATACTAAAACCCACAAACCTTAATCTTTCTTCATGCAAGCCCACAACATATTCATTGAAGTTGACTTCAACAAGTACAAAAGAAAAATGAGAGTCCAGCCGGTAGAGACTAATGGCCAAAGCCCTTGAGAACCCTAGTGAATGAAAGGGATGAAGCTGCCGCACAATGAAGGTGGAGAGGAGGCTGGTGACAGCAGCATTCTTCTTCAACCATTACATCAAATTTACTTACTGCTTTCTTTAGTTTAGGATTAGTTGTTTTAAGTTTTAACTTTCAACAATAAAATAGACTTAAAAAGGGGGGAGATTGGCTGGTGAGAGCAGCTCAAAATCTTCTCACCATTGCTGCAATTTTTATTTGTTTTCCTTAGATTATGTTAGGTTTTCAGTTTGGATTTTAATCAGTTTATTTAAATGTTTTAAATCTCCAGCTTTATTTCCCATTTTACATTCAAGAAAATTTAAGTTTTGCTTCTTCACTTTCGTGCTTCGCTCTTCCTCATTAACTGTTTCATCGTTTCCGTTTATTTCATGTTTTATTACTTTAAGTGTGTTTAAAATTCAAGGTCTGATTTAGTTTAGTTGTTGTAAGTGTTCAAATTTCCTGTGTGTTCCTACTCTGCTGGTCTTTCCTTGGTGAAGCTTTGGCGTGATTCCTTGCCGTTGCTGCCGTGTGCTCTGTTTTGGGACAAGTAAGCTTGTTGGTGCTGGAGAGCTGGACAGATGCATAGCTGAAGCGGTGCGAAACAAGGGCTACGGTCTGCTGCTACGCATACAGGAACAGAGCAGGGCTGGTGCAGGTGTGGCTGGGCACTTGCGTGGAGGCTGCTGAAGTTGACGCTTGGGCGTGAAAGTGAAGCTGCCGGGCTGAAGCGTGGCATGTGCGTGGCTGTAAGGACAAGGAAATTAGATGATGAAGGCCACGATTTATGCTAATTTTATTATTTCATTAGTTTAATGTTTTACATATTTTGTTGATTCAATAGTTTAAATATATTACTTTACGTTATAATAGTTTAGACGTTACTTAGTTTATTAGATCATTAATTAATTAGTTTTTTTTTTGGGTTTAAGTAGAATTAGCTTTAGGTTTTTTAGTTAGTAAATTATGCTTGGGTAAATTAATTCATGTCATCAATTTAATTTTGCATTTATTTTTATTTTTATTTTTTTATGCATATTAATTTTTCTATTTATTTTCATTTTTATTTTTTATGCATTTTAATTTTTTTATTAACATGTTTATGATTTTTAGTTTCTTTGCTAATTAAATATTTGCATTTTAATTTACATGCCTTTTAATTATTTGCAAATTAGTTTTATTTTATTTTATTTTATTCTAATTAAGAAGACTTAGTTAGCTTGAATAAACCTAGAGTGATGCAATGTGAGATCCCAAATTTTTTCATTTTTCCTAAACCTATTAAAAGTGCTAAATTAAAATATTGAGTAGACTTATGGAAATTAATTTCCCTATGTGCTGTGGTTATTAAAAAAATAAATAAAATAATGATAATAAATAAAATAAATGTGAAATTGAACAAGGCCTAAAATATGAGTTTCTCATGAAAAATTTTATAAGGTTATAGTTAAGGAATAATATCTATATATGTAGGATGAATAAAGATTAATTATGAAATTAAATTGAAATATACAGAATGATGTATAAAGGGGAAAAACATTTAGTTAAGGATAATATGTATGTGATTGAAGTAATTTTTATAATTATAGAAGGTATATAATAAATATACCAAGTGAGCAAAGATTACTAATAAAATTAAAACTATTACGTCTCTTTTCATAATTTAGATTCTACAATTGAATCCTCCAATCATCCATCTAGTCATCACATTATCTATATAGTTCCACCATTTCTATCATGTCAAGGTGGTTATATGTACAAACATTTCCCATTTATATGCTGGCAGTAAACATATCGTTCCTCTTACTCCTTTGAGTATCATTAATTTCGCTTATCAAATTTAGCTTGTTTTTTTAACATCCTGTCGCTGTCATGTGATAACCATCACAAATTTACTTTTCAGTCTTAATTTCGGGGACTATTTCATGTTCCCTACTCATCGTGCAACTTATCTTCTTATTTCATTTTCATGTTTTCACTCTCATCATTTCAGTCGGTTTTCTCAAGTGGTATGATATTCTACAGTATAGTCTCTTAACATTTTGCATACCATCTTCTCTTCCCACTTATCTATTTACCGACTTTAGTTTCTTTCATTATATCTCATTAGTAGAGCAGCTAATCTCATCACTCTTCTATAGACTGGCATTAGTATCTAGCTAGACTCATTAATCTCGTATCTCAATCATTCTCTTTATCATAGACAGATTCACCATCATTCTATCATTTCGAGATTCTCTATCTCAAAAAGAGACACTGTCTAGCCAAGCCTCTTATTTGCCAATCTTAGCATAAATTTACATTCCTTGAGAGTTTGGGAGCATACCACAATGCTGCTCATGTTCCATTTATACTTTAGACTCTATCAGCATTTTATCCATTTACTCATGTAAGGATGCCTCATTCTTTAGGCTTATATACTTCACAAGGCAACTCATTAACCTTATAACCTCAATAGGAACTCGTAAAAATTCACTCGAGTTCTAATCATTATCTTATGACATCAGTCTTCGACTTTTATTTAATGACTCTTTATACAGAAGTTAATCTTATGAACTCCTCATGCATCTCAAATCAAATCAGTAAAGAGTCCATTTTCATGTAGATGAATACTTATTCTTCATGAGAACTTTATTAGATAGTAAACATTTATTATATCACTTTCATTCATCTACATATCGAGATCATCTGTATTTCTCTCATTTACACTTATACAGACAACTTCATTATTCTCAATTTCACTATCTGTATTTTCGTCATTCAAACCTTTACACGTGAATTTCATTATTCACACATTTTTCAGAGTTGTTCTCTTAAGCTTTCGGATTCTTTCTATATCCTCCGATATAAGCTTAGAATTTAACTTCATATCATCAACCGAGTCAATGTTAGCTCGATTTCTCTAATCTATATAACTCTGACAAATTTATCGGGAATCATCTCCGATACTTTCTTTAATCACACATCTCTTATCATTTCGGACATCTCATTCTTATGTCCTGTCATTTTCACTGTGTATTCTCAAGGCAGAGACATTTACTATTTAAATCATTTTGACACACACTCTACCTTGATTTCATTATTCACTCATTTACAGTACTCCATACAGTTCATCAAGTTGCAATGCATATTTCAAATAGTCCGGTTCAATAATTAAATATTCATTTAACACCTCAGAAACAGTATAAATGTATAGAACCTCACTCAACCGTACTGCTATGGATTTCATCAATTTGGTTTTTTGATCACTTTTTCAATCATTTTCTGTAATTATTTCACTTTTCATAATATTCAACGATCCCGTTCAATACACTCTTAATTTCGACCCTTACAGTCAGTAATCGGGCCAATCATCTTATGAAATTCCACTATACACTCTTTGGATCGCATCGTGTAAGGCCCCGACCCGTCCGCCGTCCACCTATACATATCTATACTGTCCTCTTTTGGCAAGCACACTGGCCCCCTCAAGGATCTATCATGAGGCCCAGCCCGTTCACTATGTCACTCACCATTCGCGTCCGTAATCTATGTGTAAGTGGAATCAATAATAGGGATCGTTATAGTCATATCATGGCTTTTATGCCATTTATAACTCCATTACTATTAATGGATTCAAGATCACTTGGTTTTATCACTATTCAGAACATCGCCCAATATAGGGGCATTTTCGTCATTTTGACATTTGTTTCTTTCTCCTTAGTATACATCTGAATCAATAAATTGATCATCTATGTGTTGATAGTATCCTTTCTCATACTAATATCAGCCGTTAAGATCTTGTACAATTTCGACAGAAAAGTTCACTAAAATCCAACTTGGATTATTCTGCCTATAATTTAGCTTTATTTCATCAATTTCTCTATCAAATCAATCAAATCCAACCTCTGTTGGTCTATTCTGACTCCCAGTAAAATTTTGAAGGCAGGGGTACTTTGGTCATTTTTGGCCAAAATTTTCTCTCTCTTCAAATTACCCTCAATCGGTGATCTTAAGGTCTATTTAATGATGATATTTCATTCCCCTCCTTCATATCATCACTTTCGAGTCTCAGTTCGATCCGGACCGAAAGTACTAGTGGGGCCCTCACCGAGTCCTTTACTGATCCTTACCAAACCGGCCTTCATTTAGATTATAAGATCACCACTTTCTGGTAATTTTGAGCCATTATATATCTTTTTAACATTCTCAATTTACACTTTGTCACTCCCTTTAAATTATTTTACTCAATTTACAATCATTTATTTTCTTTATGTATTCAGACGACACAGTACTACCGGAGATGTTTTAACACTTTTCCTTCCAAAGTATCCACAGACATCAGGCCAACCATGCTCTGATACCATTAAATTTGTAACGACCCGTTACCACATTTTTTCCCTTATTTTACACAACTTATCCGGTTGGGCTGTCTGTGATACTTCACTTGTACTTAATGTTAAACAATTTTACATAACATTGTTTATATTATACACATCCCCTATCTTAATTAATTAGACAAGTAGTACTGTAGACATGTCTAAATATAGAAAATAAATGATCGTACTTTATATAAATCAGTCGGTCTGTCACATCGTCCATTATGTGCAGCCGTGATCCACAATCAACTGATCTCATAATCATCAAAACCTGAAATGTTAAAATTGGGGAGTGAGCAAACCACGGCTCAGTAAGAGAGTTATATGTCACACTTGATATTCAGCTATCTATATGCTGAAAATATTTTTTTTACTTTCTTTTAAATCTTTCTAGCTGGCTTTAGGCTCACATGTAGGAAGGATACTACAGTCGGCTAAGGATCCAGATATATTAAGGTAGGTATTTTAGAATACCATACTTGTTCCGGAACCTAGAAGCAATTGTAGAGAGTACTAAGTCCATTTTTCTCAAAACGATATGATTCTTATTTTTCACATAGTAAACCACTTATTTCTTTTCACTTCACTATCCTTTAAAACACGTGACAGTTCAATAGTAAAACAGTGGTTTACTTCTCTTCTCTTCAGTACAGTGATTTGTAAATATCCAATCATTGGATAAACATTTCTTCGATTATTTCTATCTTAGAAATAATTCTTATGTTATTCTTTTAGAATAAACATTTATTTCTCTTTTCAAATCAATAACCGTATCATACAGTTCAGTAAATCAGTATATTCGGTATTCAGCAAAACAGTATCTTGATACGGTTCAGTCAGTAACAGTAAACAGTAGCTACCAATTCAGTAAATAGTATACGGTAGCTTTCAGTTCAGTAAACAGTAAATGGTATCTTTAAGTTCAGTAAAACAGTAATCAGTGGCTACCATTTCAGTGTACAATACAGTTCTGTAAACACAGTATTTTGATACGGTTTTTTCATCAGTAAATAGTAACCAGTGATCAGTACAGTAAACTACAGTACAGTAAATAGGATTCCGCAAATCCTTTTACTAAACAGTAATCAGTATGTGAGACTAGGCATCACCCTACACATAAATCATGCTTTCATCGTTCCCCTAGGAACACAAGTTTTCCGCTTTTGGGGTGCACTTGTAGGCCATCGCCCCTCATGGCTATCTCGGCTAGATCTATGGCCATAATCTATAGGTGGTACTCGGGTCCACTTGCCAAGTGACCACGAGACCGCTGATGACTTGGCGGGTCCATCAGCCTTGTGATGCCCTAGGGTGCACCCGTTGGTCTATCGACCCGAGCCATCGCCCCAAGCGGGTCACGCAATTATATGAATGGTAATGCATGAACTCAGGGCCTAAAGTCTCAAAACAGTGTAAACCGTACCATAGCCTTTATGGATTTTAAACACAGTAGTGTAAAAACATTTCACAATTATCCATAAGGCTCACATGTATAAATCATCACCTTTATGAAATTTATAATTTAAATCACATTTCTCAAAATATTCCATAAAGGTGTAAATCATATTTCTCATACAGTGAAAACAGTTATAAAATAGTCACACTGTAAAACAAATCTCATGACAGTGTCTTTTTCACCGTAACACATGTATGCACGCCTTTCCGTGCTATCCATCGAAAACATGGTTTTTAAAATCATCAGAATTCAAATCAAATATTTTTTTTATTTATGAAAAAATAAATTATTTATTTTCCAATTTTCAATAATTCCGTCACCATATTTTCCTCTAAAACACGTATAGAGACCTCTAGTCTCGAAATCATAGTTTTTCATCATTTCTTAACCTTTATGGAATTTATATAATTATTTCTTTTCATAATTAAAGCCATAAAGATTTTATATAAAATTAAGTGAATATTTAAGAATATTTATAAAAATATTCACTTCGGTCTCTTTTTCATTTTCATCTCGTTCCACGTGAAATATCACCTTCCGGGTGAATTTTCGGTGATTTCCTTTTCACCATTCTTGAAAACATGAATATTTTAAAATTAAATATCACTATATTCATATTTTATGAAATTTACTTGATTTCTCGATTTTCGTACCTGAAAATCGTTTCACATGAAATCAAATCATTTATTATGGTTTTTGGTGAATTTTGATAAATTTTAGTAATTTTTCGATAATTTTTCGGAAGTATAACGACTGCCGATTTGGCTAGCCTCCTGCATGGAAAGTAAAGTTTATATTCCTCAACCAGTATTTTACCACAATTTAAAACCGATAAATCACCACACTATAAAACCAATAATTATCAATAGCATTTATAAAATTAAATGCAATTTATAAACATGGCCGAATATCCTTACAGGCGGCACATGTCTCCCTTACCTGTTTCGGGTCGGCGACTGCCTCTCGAAGGTCGCGCCCGTGTTCACTTCGCCTGATTCCATCGGCTCGGTCATCGAGGGAATTTTTTGAAAATTAAATTCTAAAATTTAGAATTTTTCCATAATTATTTAAATAATTTAACACTTTTCGGGATTTCTTACCGATTCCCGTAATTCCTGAGGTTTTTCGTAATTTTCGAATTCTCGAGAATTCTCCAAATTCCCAGAATTTCTTTTCTCTTTCTCTTCCTTCTTTTTCTTCCTACTTTCTTTTTTTCTCTTTTCTTTTCTTTTCTTTTTCTTTTTCCTTTTCTTTCTTTTCCAGCGGGACCGGTCACCCCCCTCACCGTCGGTTCTTCTCCGGTGGCAGGTTCTCCGACGGTTCGGTGGCTCAGCAGCTGGCTGCCACCACGGTGAGTCTGGATCTGGCCTCCGTTCATCACGAATCGACGGCACGACGGCAGATCGACTCGATTTACCTTTGATTTTTTCTCCTCCTCCGTCGGCCTTCCTTCGCCGTTCTCTGCCTCAACCGTGGCCTCCTACCTCTTCCTCCGACGACGCTTTGGTGGCAGTGGCGGTGGCCAATTTGGCCGGCACCACCGGTTCCTCTTTTCCTTTCCTTCGGTTTTCTCCGTCGGTTTTGCCTCTATTTTTCCTCTTTTTTAGGTCGTCGCCGGTGGCCCTCATCCTTCCTCGTCGACCGGCGATGCCCTCTACCTCTCTCTAGGCTCCTCTCACCGACGGCAGCACTGGTTGTTGCCGTCGGTCCCTTGGTTTTGGGAAGGATCGGGTTTCCCGATTCTTCCTTCCATTTTTTTGTTTCTTTTTTTTTTATCTTATATTATATTTATAAACTATATTATAAATATAATATTAATATTATATTATATAGTATTCTACTATATAATATTATATAGATATGTATATATATTTATATTTTAAATCATGTATATATACATATCTATGCATAAAATATAAAATATTAATTTGTATTTCCTTTGTATACATCTTCATATATTATATTCTTTTCTCATTTTCTTATTTAATTTGGATTTCCATTTATCCAAATTAAATTTCCTCCATTCTTCAGTTTTCCATAATTTCTCATCTTATACTTATTTTCGATTTAATTTTCCTTCACACCATTTTCTTAATTCGTTCCTTTCTCAATTCTCAGGATTTTCACGAATATCCCGTTCTCAGAATTTTATTTATTTATTTGCTTTAATATTAAGTTCCAATAATTGGAAAATTTACGGTTATCACACGCTCTTTACATATTTTTCTTACTGATCGTAAATTCACCCTTTTATGACCATTTTTCCTACAGATTTCCTGGAGTGAGCCTCGCTCCGATTAGGGGAGCTTGCTTTTGAAAGATCGAGGTGTACCTTTTTAATACACTTCCCATTTAGTATAGAAGGTATACTTATATTTTTATGTACAGTAAATTATAATTCAGCTACGGTACAGTACAAGTAGCATTTAGGTATATAAGATGTCGGGGATGTAAGATAAGACGATGTGTAAGATCCTGTGGAAATGGAATAGTATTTATATATATCATTATTATGCTTATGGAAGGTAACTAAATTTGTATGAGCTATTAGATAATTAGCTTAAGGGTAAGGAATGAATGACATTGATGAACTAAATCAAATAATGTCGTATGAGACAATAAAGAAAAAGTTAGGTTATAAGATGTAGTGGCGGGGATGTCACACTCAAGCTCCTCTTTCTATATTCTCAAATAAACAATCTGAAGCCCTTGCATTTTGGCATAAACCTTTGCATCAACCATGACCAATATGACATGGAATTTTAATATGTACCATTTGCCAACATTATCACCATTGATGTTTAGAAGAAAGCTCATAAAAGTTGCACCCCTCAATTCCCCTTGATGATTTTGCTTGGCTAAAGTTGGATAGTTGCCAACGTCCATGAGATATCTAGCATTGGGTAGGTTGCTTTTAAGGTTGTGCCCACTCTTCTAACAATTGAGTTCAAAGGCAAGAGTGTTCCAACGAGAAGTGCCATGAAACAAATCCAATAACTATAGCTTTTTACTTCCATGCCATTTCCATCTAGCAAGTTCCTGACAAAACAGAATATGGAAAGAGAGAGACTTCTCTTTTCTTTATAAAGGGTTCCATTTAGAAAATCATCAACTCCAAAGTGAAAAGAGAATGTTGAAAGGTAAATAATATAAGATCACACCAATAGCATAGGCCAATAGCTCTTGGAAACAAGCCGACAGAGCATCAAACATCCTTTTATTCTGCAACACCTCAGTTTGGATTTTATACGGACCCTTTTATTCCTATCGTGTACTTTTACCCCAACACCTTGCCACATAACTCTGCCTTATTGGACTTGGCATCTCAGCAGTCGATTCTACCTTTCTCTTCCATATCATTGAGAATTAATTAACGATTTCAAAGCTTACTAATATCCAATATATAAGAATACAGAAACATTATACCACCTTATAGGGCATTCTCCGCATTACCATTGACAGGCTGCGATTTATTGTCTGATGGGAAGGCAAATCCTCCTGTTTATTCATCCATAGCCCTCTTGTAAGAGAGGTTCAGACAGCTGCAGAGAGTGAAGTAAATGAGGCAGGAGAGAGAGGTTCTCTGGCTGCTCACTGAAGCAGACCAGATCAATCCAGCCATACCCCATCATTTTTCCATTCTGAGTTGATTCTTCAGCGTGGAAAGCTTCTCCAAGGATCTCTCTACAGTGAATCTAGCATGCAGAGCTTGCATACTCAGCATCTGGTCATTGACACTTCCATATTGTCAAATTTTGGGCCGTGAGATGCTGTCATGCATACATCTACGTTCAATGATTCAGATGTTGACACTTCTCTTCATCTGTGAAAATTTGTACAAGGTTAGTCTATCTCAAATTTAACACTTTCACTGTCATTGAGTATGGATAATTTCACCTTCACCATTAATGACATAACAAGAAAGTTCATTTTAATTCCAATGACTAAATGTTTGACATGACAAATGTTGTTTACTAGGTTCACAGATTCTAATTCATTCATAACCTAGATGTCATAGATGCTAACTGCTTTCATTCTTTAATGACATTAAAAAGTACTCAAATAAGTTTAACATCATTCAGAAGCATGTTATGCAGTATAAATGCATATTGCAAGAAGGTTCAAACCATACATCAAATTTATATATAAATGCATATGCCTTTCAGCCAGATGTTGCAAGAAGTACTCAGGTTTGTGGTATGGTTTGAACATGCATCTGGCTAGTAGTCAAATTTAAAAACAAAAATGGTGGGGGAAGAAAAGAAAAAACTTACCACAAACCTGGCAACTTCTCTGGGATTGTAAGTAGTTATACTCTTTAGAGTGATCTCTATCAGAAGCAATATGGCAACCTAGCACCAATCAATATAAGGTATCTGGTTTCCATGTTTATGGCACGAAGTAGATATGTCATTTTACTTGTGTATGTTCATTTGCAGACCATCAACAAGTTAACTGATTAATTATTTTAATTACTTCACATAAATTTATGATATGAACTGAAGTTATAAAAGAGTTCTGCTTAATGGATAATGGGAAGTCAAATTGGTAAGTGCCAAGCAATGGCAGCTCTGTGCATAATGTTGTTTTCAACATTGTCCAAGGGTAAGCCAAATTGGCAACTGGATTTGATATTCCTCAAGCTTCTTAAAACTGTTTTTAAAAGTTTTGGATAGTTTTAACACTCAGAGATCCATTAAGCAAAGTTCAGCTCCTCACTTTCGAATCAAAGTATGTACTTTTAAGCAAAGTATAGTAGAAAATGGCTGTGGAAAAGAAATCGGTGGCACAGAAGAGTTTAGCAACCTTAATTTGTTTTACTAAGAAAAGTTCAGTTCCTCATTTTCACTGTTCTATTTTGCTTGTTTAACTTTTTTTAAGAATGTGATAAAGTGTGAAGTAAATCGTTGGCTATTGGATGTAAATGCAATCAAGCCATTAATTTGTATGTAAAAGGATTAAATGTGAGAGAACGTAAGAAACAAAAAAGCATCTATGCTCTAGCTTGAATCATTGATATCTCTTATTGGACATGTATAGAACAAGTTTCTATTTTCAAGGGATACAGAGTTGAGCAAATAGGCAAATGATTCTGGCTGACATGTTATCTTATAGATGCTTCTCTGCATTTTTACATCATCTTCAACAGTTATGTGATGAATTGTAAGATCTGATTTTACCCTACTGTAGACCTTAATCTTATAAAATGGATAATGGAAATTAAATAAATAATGAACATTGATTTCCACTTGGTTGAAAAGCTCGTTATCATGAGATGAGAATGGAGCAATTTTGGTGAAATAATGTATGGGGCGAGAATGTTGGTCAGCTCGTTAATGGGGGAGTAAGGTAGTATGTTCGCCAATGGGCGAGCAGATCGCCAATGGATAATGGCGAGGGTGAGTATATTAGTTTGCCAAAATCTGCAAGGGCTCCCGATCGCCCACACAAATTGAAGAAATTTAAAATGCTAAATAAAAATTTCTAAATGTGGGGAATCTTAGTAATTGGCGAGTTGGTTGGTTGCTCTTTGGTTGGGCGAATAGGTGAGTTCGCCAATGCTGTGATTCGATGATCGCCCAAATGGGCGAGGACATGTAATCGCCCATATATATTGAATAAACTGGAATGGAATCAGCGTGTGACCATTGCAGCCAAAATTGACTTTGTGAGATATACGGTCGAGGACAATAAATGAGGAAAAGTTAAAGTCAATAAGGGAATTAGCCTTATTGGTTGAGGAAGTAAACAAAGTCAATAACCTGAGAAAAAAGAGTGTGGAAGGAGGACTTTCACGCCACTTGTGCCTCAGTTTTCTTCATGCATTAAAGACGTGAAATGATGAAGGATACAGGATAAGGGACATGCGGTAGCTTCGGATTGGATTTGCATGGATATATAAGGAGAAAGGCTTGAGGAAAACTCATTTGGCAAACTTCATCTCCTTCACGAGACCTTAACTGCCTCACAAAGAATTCCAGTAATCATTTTCTATGCATCTTCGTTAACTTCTTAACCTTGAAATGTACACAATATCCATTGTATGCTACCAAAACTTAACAAATAGGCCACAAAGGAATGTAAAGTGTAACAAAATAATCAAGAGATATAGCAGAATCATATGCTCCATTATTTTACTCATTTAGTTAAAATAATTAACAACAGAATGTATAGAAACTTTCTAGAATTTAACTCGATAATTAAAGACATGCTAGAACTGTTATGACAATAAACGCTAACACAAAGCTCCATGATCCTTGATAATAATTCGTACTGAAAACATTTATTAAATGATCCAATAAATATTTGAGATTGATTGCTAATGGTTAAGCTGATGGTTAAGCACTTCTTTATATATATATATATATATATATATATATATATCTGTGTGTGTGTGTGTGTGTTTATTTCTTATCTCTATCCAACTCATACCAAATTTTTTATTTATATTTCCATCTTGCAAAAATTTTTGGATCTTCACTACTCTATCCTTCATTTAAACCGGTGCCTATAAAAAATCAGACCAAATATAAAAGCAAAAAATGAACAGCATTTTAAATTTTTAAAAGAAAAAGAAAATTTGTAGCTAAAAAGCATTTAGATAATCATTTCATTAAAACATTTTGATGCAAAATGAAGTGAGAGCAAATAACCTACTTGTATAGAAAGCATGGTAATATATGCTTTCGCAAACTTTAAAATTTCACAAAGTTGTAAACAAAAGGCAATAATGTAAATCACACAATGGCTCTTACAAAACACCAATACATATATAATTGTTAGAAACAAAGAAACAAGCTACTGCAATCCTAAATTGCTTTGTTTATGATTTTTCCTTTAAATATATATGTAGCAGACTTGAAAAGAAGAGATACTAATATATATTTAGCAAAAACATGTTCTAAGAACAAAAATAAAAATAACAGAAAAAGCTTAAAAAATCCAATACAAATGAACCCAAAAAAAAAAGAATATAATGAATTTAATGCCCAAAATACACAATACCTTCTCGTTTAACATTTGCTCCAAAAAAAATTGCAACTCCTCAAGCAAGGGGGTTGAGTCTAGGATTGGGGGAGCAAAGGAGGTTGATCTGGTCTCTAATGAAGCTAGCTTCATGGGAGAGGTTGTGCCCTAATTTGGCTTCCAGCTACTGAACGACACCATTTCTTGCCATTTCTTGGTCGCAAAAGAAAACTGAAAGTCTCTAAAACTCTGGTCGACGAAATGGGCATGGATGGGTAGGAGATGGTTAAAGAGTTGGTATGGGGTGCCAGTGACGATAATTCACAAGAGAGAAAGAAGAAAGATTTGTGTTTGAAGAACTAAATTTGAGAGAGCAAATTTGGATTTTCCAGAAGAAAGTAAATCAAAGCAAAAGATTACAGTCTCTTTGAATTTTGACTGATAGACAAATATGGGGAAAGAAAGGAAGGCTCTAGAGCAGGTGGGTTCCACGGGTCAGGAGAGCGAAATGATGAATTTGGACAAATGGGAAGCAAGAGACAGCATGAGAAGGAAGAATAAAAGCGGATAAAACGGTAAAACAGCTTGAAGCAACATGGATTTAGGTGAAGAATGGGCGACGTGGAGTCAAGACATTGCGGAAGCGTGGCTGCATAAGGTGCCGAGAAATGCACCAACTGATGATAAAGACAATCAAATGTATGGGCAACCATTACCATGAGCAAAACACTTGACATAAAACATTACAAGAAAATATAAAAATGTAATAGACAGAAATGCTTGAGCATCATTTGCACTGACTAGATCCTTCTTCCACCATTGCGATTGTAAATCTTTGACCTTTTTTGCCTTTTATGGTGTCAGTCTTCAACCAGAGTCTCGAGGCATTTTGGCTGATCTGTTTGAAAAATAGCATATTTCATTGCCAATCCAAAAACCACTCCACATCCATAACCTGTCAACACTACTTTCCAGCCAAAAGAAACGTTTGATTTTGAGCCATCTTCTTCTAGCATGTTCGAAGGTGGTAGCTCACTGTTGCCGCAACCTTCAGAGACAGAGCATCAACCATCCTTTTATTCTGCAAAAAGAAACCATTCCAAATGCACCATTCCACCTCAATTTGGATTTTATACCGACCTTTTAATTTCTTCCTATCATGTACATTTACCTCAACACATTGCCAAATAACTCTGCCTTCTTGGACTTTGCATCTCAACAGCTGATTATACCTTTCACTTCCACATCATTGAGAATCAATTAACGATTTCAAAGCTTACTGATGCCCTATATATATAAGAATACAGCAACATTAGACCACTGATAAGGCATTCTCCCCATTACCATTGACAGGCTCCAGTTTATTGTCTGATGGGAAGGCAAAGTGGTCCTCCTGTTTGTTCATCCATTGCCTTCTTGCAAGAGAGCTTCAGACAGCTGCAGAAAGCAAAGGAAATGAGGCAGGAGAGAAAGGTTCTCCGGCTACTCACTGAAGTGGGATCAAGCCAGCCACACGCCACAAGGCATCCCAATCATTCTCAATTCTGAGTTTATCCTTTAGCCTGGATAGCTTCTCCAAGGAACTCTTTACAGTGACTCTAGCATGCAGCGCATGCATTCTCAATGGTGGGGGAAGAAAAGAAAAAACTTACCACAACACAAAACATGGAAACTTCTGTGGGATTGTGAAAAGAAAAGAAATCGATAGCACAGAAGAGTTTAGCAACCTTAATTGGTTTTACTAAGAGAAGTTCAGTTCTCATTTTCACTTTTATTTTTTTGGTTTGCTTAAACTTTTTTAAGAATGTGACAGCTTGAAGTAAATCCTTGGCTATTGGATGTAAGAGCCTCGCCGTCTCACAGGCCGCCGGCGAGCATCCCCTTGGCGATCACACACGCCCCAGGTTTACTCTTACAGGTGGGCTAGGCGACCACAGTTTGCCCGCCCGTCTCAACGTATTGTCCGCTTTTGGGTCTCCCACGTTTGGGTCGCCCATCACGGCTTTATCCCAAGGGCCTTGAAGAACTCAGGTTTAATTCCCTTGGACCATTTCATGAGATGCTCGAACCCTGACATCCTTTAGATACCTCGAGCCTTACACTCATCTTACCATTGAGACAACTTGTCTCAATGGTAAGATGAGTGTAAGGCTCGAGGTATCTAAAGGATGCCAGGTTTTGAGCGTCTCATGAAACGCGTCCAAGGGAATTAAACCTGAGTTCTTCAGGGCCCTTGAGATAAAGCCGTGATGGGCCACCCAGACGTGGGTGATGAACAAAAAAGTTATATTCTCGCAAGTGCACGAATCAAGGTAGTATAGCGTGCAAGTACAAGAGTCGATCCCACAGAGGTTTGCTAAATTTATTCAATTAAAATTCAACTACTTATGCTCTAAAAAATTATAAAAGCTAATAAAAATAATTATCTAAGTATATAATTAACTAATGAAATTAATTAACCTAAAATAAATCAAGAAATTAACCAATAGAGAAAAGCCTAGGAATTTGATTTCACCAATACATTGTAATTTTATGTCTTCAATCCTAAAAATCTCAATTCAATTCTAGGGTTCATTCTTCCTAATATATGATTATTCTGTATGATGGCAGCTATAATCAAATATTTTTAATCATTAAATTATCTATGATGTGTAGCATAATCAATGACTAAAAACCCATTAAGAATAGAAGAACATATAACAAGAACCAAATAAATATTCTAGCTTGATGTATGCATCAAATATTTATTCAATCATTCAAGAGAGCTATACATGGCTTAGCATATAATGTGTACCCTTACCATGTCTCAAACAATCAATTAATTTATATTAAAGGTGGCCAATCAATAACATAAATCAAAATATTGAATTAATCACAATGAATGATACTAGAATTTAAGAATTGATCAATTAATTATAAAGACATAAAATATACAAGTAGGCTTGATCAAATTCCTAGTAAGAAAATTAGTTCATGTTTAATCTAGCAAAACAAAATATTAAATTAATAAATGTCATGCTTTAATTAAACAACTAACTAATTCACAAATGAACAAAATAAATAAGTAAATAAATAATATAATATAAAGTATTTAATGAAAGGTTGAGATTGTAGCCCATAAACCCATAATTTCCTGAACAAATTGCAGCAGACAAATACAAGTGACGTGACTTGGAATTTCAAGGATTGCTTCAGGGTTTTCCGTTCGGCTTAGCAGCTTGCTCTGCTTTCCTCCACAGCTGTTCAAGCTATTTTTCTGTACACAACAACAGGGATCCCCGTTACTGCTCTACAAGTCCAGCTCCAGAAAAAAAAATTCAGTCAACCCTTCTTGCTTCAACAGCCCCTGTCACACGCATAATCACGCTTTTGTTCTGCCCAAGTAATTTCGATTTAGCCTCAAGCAAACAGCAGCAGTTCACGTGTTACTTCCCAACAACAGACAGTCTTCTATCTTGGTTCGGCAACTTTAGACATCAAACACAGCAAGTCTTCTCGGTTTGAATAGCTTTCGGATGGTTTAGACGCTCCAGCTACCTCGCCTCTCCTTATTTCTTTTCTCTTCTCCCCAACAGCACACTGTTTCAGTCCCTCGAGCAGACCAATCTCTTTTCAATATTTTTTGGTTCTCTGCAAAAATAAAGCCCACGGCAGAAGAAAAACCAAAAACCAATCCTCTCTCAATTCCTCTCTGTTTTTCTGTGTCTCCTTACTGTCGCCCCCTTTGTCCCCTTTTATAATTTTTTTTTCTTTTAAGATTTCTAGGGTTTCTTCTTAGTCAAGAATAAATCTCAACTCTTTATTATTTTTTAATCATATGGTCCCAAAGGTCTTTTAAAGAAAATCATGATTTATTACATCTTAAGAAAGTCAAACAATATATATTTCAAAAATTTATTCCAATTACAAGATTTATTGTTTGATTTCATTCAATAACTTCTAAAATTAATTACAAATCACTTTCTTTAAAATTATTCACAAGATACATTAAACAATTAATTTTACACAAGAATATAGCAATAAATGTGGTAATTAAAACGTAAATAATATAACAAATATATTATTATCAAATACCCTCAAACCTACATTTTTGCTAGTCCTCGAGCAAAATTAAAACAAAATGCACTTGTCTCTGACCTTTAAGAACAAAAGTGAAAACTCAAGGACACCCAAAATGTTTCACTCAAATTCATGTATATTCAATTTCACTTGATTTTCACATATTGCCTCAAGTATACCTCACATCTATGATTAAAGTAATTGTTCAAAACACAACTCAATAATCTCATAATTCAAATGTTAATTAACTCAAATCATGATATCAGATGTGTGTGTGTGATTAGCCGAACTCAAATTCCTTGTCAATATTCAGTTAAAATTATGCAACTCATGAACAATTAATGTGACTCATTTTTTTTTCATTTATAAATATCATGCACTCCATAGGCTTGCTCTTCTTACATCTCTCCACTAATGTAGACAATAAAATCAACTTAGATCAAAAGGTCTTTATTAGCTTATAATATTTGGCCAAGGTATTGGTTAACAAAGAAAGGAAAGGTAAAAAAATCAAAACAAGAGAGCTAACAATACTTAACGCATACTAAATTTCTCTCTCTTCTTTTTTTTTCTTCTTTGAACTCCACAACCCCCAAACCTATCTTTTTCATGCATTTGTTTGTGGATGACAATTTCCATGCCACATTTTAAACTCTTTTTTTTTTTTAACAACCTCTTCATTTATTTCTAGCTTGAAAATTTTTTCTTGAATCACATCCCCTCAATGATAGATATGTGCATTAAAGCTCTCTTTAATGGTATATTCATTGTTTTTCAGGATAATTTGGGTAAGGTCAATGAGATTACAAGAAAATTCGAATGGTGGCTATTCATATGCTTTTGCATATGTCATTCTTTCAATATGGCTCAATGGGGTATACTAGTGAATGATTTGTAACATGGTAGGCTTGAAAGGCTCAAACGTTCCAAGGAATGCCTAAATCATCTCTAAGTCAATCAATTGCCTATGATTTCGCCTCAAGTGTAATTAAACAAGTTCTAGAGTGTCATGCATAATCATTAATTTCACAAGTTCACATAATCATTCACTAAGTATCAACAATTCATAAGAGTATGGCTTATGTGCTCAATTGTTCATCAATCATGAAGTGAATAAAATTAACATCAAATTATTAAATTACCTAAGTATATGCATTTCTCACAATCACTTAACATAGTAAAATTCTCTCATATTCATCATAAGCTAATGAAAAATCATCGTGAAAAAGAAAAACATAAATCCAAGTAAACTTTTTTAAAAATATATTTTTTAAAATTTTTTGTTTTTTTTAAATTAATAAACTAAATAGACACAATTAAACCACACCCCCAAACCTAAATCAAACTTTGTCCTCAAAGTTGAAAAAAAAAGATTAATAAAAGAGTAGGAAGGTGCACATTAAAAAAATAAAAATTAAAAGAGTGAAAAATCATGCCTACTTGGGTTGCCTCCCAACAAGCGCTTTATTTAACGTCTAGGCAAGACGGAATGCTTAGTCTAAGGCTTCTCCAAATCAACAAAATCCACTATCTGGCCTTTTGGAGTGCCTTCTAAGTATGGCTTCAATCTATGCCTATTCACCTTGAAACTAGCTCCTGTTCTCATGTTCTCAATCTCAACTGCACCATACAGAAACACCTTCCGCACCAAAAATGGTCCACACCACCTTGACTGCAACTTTTCTGGAAAGAGACACAAACGTGAATCATAAAGTAAGACTTTCATACCTTGTTTGAACTCTTTCCGGAGAATAGATTTGTCATGGTAGAGCTTTGTTCTCTCCTTATAAATCTTTGCATTCTCATAGGCTTCATTTCGAATCTCATCTAACTCATTCAATTGGCTCTTCCTAGCTCCACCAACCAAGTCATCTGTTTTATCCTGCACAAGATTAGAGTCAACAATTGAGTCCAAAACATCAACTGAGAAGCAATCATTAGAATCTGTAGGTAATTTTAATGAATTAAAAATAGAAAATTCCACAGTCTCATCTAAGACTGTCATTGTTAGTTTCCCGTTTTGAATATCAATTATTGTCTTTGTTGTAGCCATGAATGGACGTCCAAGCAAAATGGGTAGCTCATGCTCATTCTTTGACTGTCTCTCCATGTCCAAAACTACAAAATCAACAGGAATGATTAGTTTATCAATTTGAACTAAAATATACTCCACAATGCCTTTCGGATATCTAATTGAACAATCAGCAAGTTGTAGAGACATTGTGGTAGGTTTTAATTCTCTTAAACCTAATTGCAAGTAAACAGAATAAGGCATTAAATTGATGCTTGCACCCAAATCCAACATAGCCCTTTCTTTCTTTGAACCTCCTATAGTAATGTCGATGTTAAAACTCCCAGGATCTTTTAATTTAAGTAGCAAATTACTTTGAAGCACCGCACTTACCGTTTCTGAAACCATTACCTTTTCATTTGGCTCATACTTACGCTTGTGAGTACTCAATTCCTTTAAGAACTTTGCATAAGATGGAATGTTCCTGATCATATCAAGCAAAGGTAAGTTCACATTAACCTTAGACAAAATATCATATATGTCAGAGAATGACTTATCCAGTTTGCTTTTCTTGAGTCTGTTTGGAAACGGAATAGGAGGAACATAGGGGTGTTGAGCCTTGTGTAACTTAGGAGTTTCACAAGATGGATTGGACTCCTCACTTTGACTCGGTTCCTCAATATCCTTCTTTTTGCCACCACTTGGACTTATCTTGTTGCTTCTCCTTGGCAACCTCATCACCTGCAGGTAAGGTTAAACTTTCATCAGAATCATCATTCATTTTATTGTCAAATACCTTACTGTTTCTCAAAATAGTAATTGCTTTAGCTTGCTCAGGCTGGCTTGGAAATTTTCCAGGAACATGGCCTTGCAATGCCTCTGCAATTTGTCTAACTTGAACCTCTAATTTCCGCTGAGAAGCCTCTAGTTGTTGGAATCGTTGTTCATTGCTCTGTTGATTACTTTGGCAAACTTCTATGAAGTTTTGCAAAGTATCTTCTAAAGATGGCTTCCGCAGTTGGAAAGAAGAGCTTGCTTGATTCTGGTTCTGGTTGCTACTCCATGAAAAATTAGGATGACTTCTCCAACCCGGGTTATAAGTATTTGAAAAAGGATCATTCCTCGCCCGTGGGTTGTGAGAGTTCATCATATTGGCTTGCTCAACAAAATCTAGGAATCTTTGACCTATAATCATCGAGCACATAGACTTCATTTGCTTGGTTAATTCTGAAACCTGCATTGCCAACTCAGTGTTAGTGTTAATCTCATAAAGACCTCTAGGTTTACCTTTAACACTCTTTTGTTGTGAATTAGCTTCAAGCATCTCGTAGAGCTCGTAGGTCTCTTGTGCAGTCTTTTCTCCCATGGCACCTCCAGTAGCATTATCAACCATAGCTTGACAAGCTTGAGTTAGTCCATCATAAAAAAATTGATTTTGCAATTCTAATGGGTATCGATGATGTGGACATTGAATGAAAAGCAATTTAAAACATTCCCAAGCTTCATGGAATGCCTCACCATCTGCTTGTGTGAATGTTGCAATCTTACCTCTCAATTCAGTGGTTTTGGCATGTGAGTAGAACTTACCTATGAACTTATTGTACACTGCATCCCATGTGGTAAGTGAGGCTGGGGTTATAGACATGAACCATGTCTTTGCCGCATCCTTCAAGGTATAGGGAAAACATCTCATTCGTAATTGGTCCTCAGTTAATCCCTGCAAAGGAAAAGTTTGAACAGTTGCATAAAAATCACGAATGAATGTCAAAAGATCTTCAATAGTAGCACCATGAAAAGAAGGAAGCATATTAAAATGAATATTCTTAAGCTCGTAGTTCCTGGCTGCATCATTGAGAACAATGCATGATGGTGATGTCCCCACAGTAGGACGTGCAAACTCCTTCATAGGACGATTTTGAACACGATTTTGAACTTGATTTTCAGCTTGATTCCCCACTTGTAACTCCATGTTCATTTCAACTAGTTCCTCTTGTTGTGCCTTTGCTTTCCTACCGATTCTGTCAATTTGATCATTGATGGGCACTATCTCTTGACCAAGTGATCGTTAACCTTGCATCCACTACTTAAAGAAAGAGAGAAAAAAAAGAAAGAAAAAAAATTAAATAAATTTAGTAAGCTAAAAAGAAAAATAATAAAAGAAAAACACACGTAGTCAAATAAAATTGAATAAACTTAGAACAAATCCTCGGGTCCCCGGCAACGGCACCAAAAACTTGATGAACAAAAAGTTATATTCTAGCAAGTGCACGAATCAAGGTAGTATAGCGTGCAAGTACAAGAGTCGATCCCACAGAGATTTGCTAAATTTATTCAATTAAAATTCAACTACTTATGCTCTAAAAAATTATAAAAGCTAATAAAAATAATTATCTAAGTATATAATTAACTAATGAAATTAATTAACCTAAAATAAATCAAGAAATTAACCAATAGAGAAAAGCCTAGGAATTTGATTTCACCAATACATTGCAATTTTATGTCTTCAATCCTAAAAATCTCAATTCAATTCTAGGGTTTATTCTTCCTAATATATGATTATTCTGTATGATGGCAGCTATAATCAAGTATTTTTAATCATTAAATTATCTATGATGTGTAGCATAATCAATGACTAAAAACCCATTAAGAATAGAAGAACATATAACAAGAACCAAATAAATATTCTAGCTTGATGTATGCATCAAATATTTATTCAATCATTCAAGAGAGCTATACATGGCTTAGCATATAATGTGTACCCTTACCATGTCTCAAACAATCAATTAATTTATATTAAAGGTGGCCAATCAATAACATAAATCAAAATATTGAATTAATCACAATGAATGATACTAGAATTTAAGAATTGATCAATTAATTATAAAGACATAAAATATGCAAGTAGGCTTGATCAAATTCCTAATAAGAAAATTAGTTCATGTTTAATCTAGCAAAACAAAATATTAAATTAATAAATGTCATGCTTTAATTAAACAACTAACTAATTCACAAATGAACAAAATAAATAAGTAAATAAATAATATAATATAAAGTATTTAATGAAAGGTTGAGATTGTAGCCCATAAACCCATAATTTCCTGAACAAATTGCAGCAGACAAATACAAGTGACGTGACTTGGAATTTCAAGGATTGCTTCAGGGTTTTCCGTTCGGCTTAGCAGCTTGCTCTGCTTTCCTCCACAGCTGTTCAAGCTATTTTTCTGTACACAACAACAGGGCTCCCCGTTACTGCTCTACAAGTCCAGCTCCAGAAAAAAAATTCAGTCAACCCTTCTTGCTTCAACAGCCCCTGTCACACGCATAATCACGCTTTTGTTCTGCCCAAGTAATTTCGATTTAGCCTCAAGCAAACAGCAGCAGTTCACGTGTTACTTCCCAACAACAGACAGTCTTCTATCTTGGTTCGGCAAATTTATTCCAATTACAAGATTTATTATTTGATTTCATTCAATAACTTCTAAAATTAATTACAAATCACTTTCTTTTAAATTATTCACAAGATACATTAAGCAATTAATTTTACACAAGAATATAGCAATAAATATGGTAATTAAAACATAAATAATATAACAATATATTATTATCAGTGGGCAACCCAAAAGTGGATAATACGTTGAGAGGGGCGGTGAACTGTGTGGTCGCCTAGCCCACCTGTAAAAGTAAACCTGGGGCGTGTGTGATCGCCAAGGGAATGCTCGCTGGCGGCCTATGAGATGGGCGAGGCTCTTACATTGGATGCAATCAAGCCATGATTTTGTATGTGAAAGGATTAAATGGGAGAGAAAGCGAGAAACTAAAAAAGCTTCTTCTATGCCAATGTCTTCCCACCATCTTCAAAGTAAAACAACTAATTGTTTCGTATTTTTTATTAAAATTTGATCATAATTTTTTTTGGACTATAGTAAAGATTATTGAGTAGGAAAAATAGAAAATAAAGTGAGAGAAGAAGACATAAATAGCTGCAATCATACAAGATGTTAACACTTACTAGAACAGAACCTTACACAGACTATGAAATATCATAATAAAGAGAAACAAATACATATTAAACCTTTACCATGGGCAAAACATTTGAGAGACAAAACTAAAAGAAAACATAAAAATGTAACAGAAATGCTTGAACATCATTTGCACTAACTACATCCTTCTTCCACCATGACCACGATTGCCAATCTTTGAAGTTTTTTGCCTCTTATGATGTAAATCTTCAACCATAGTCACAAACCATTTTGGCTTACCAGTTTGGAAAACAACATATCCAATTGCCAATCCAAAGACTGCTCCACATCCATAACCGTCAACACTACTTTCCAGCTGAAAGCAATGTTCCATTTTGAGTCATCTTCTTCTGGCAAGTTCGAAGGTGGTGGCTCACTGTTACTACAACCTTCAGAGACCGAAAATCCACATAACCCTTTGTTTCCTTCATATGAATCATTTCCAAATGTGTTGAATTGTTTGCCTTGAGGAATTTGACCTTCTAGTTGATTTTCAGAAACGTTAAAGATAGAAATAGATGTCACATCTAGCAATTGCTTTGGAATCGTGCCAATTAGCTTGTTTGAAGAGAGGTCCAACCATTCAAGACTAAGCAAATTCCCTATTGATGTAGGGATACAACCATTAAGGTTGTTATGAGAAAGATTCAGCCCTTTGAGCGAGTTAAGCTTTCCAATAATCTTTGGAATCTCTCCATGAAACTTATTATTTGAGAGGTCAATGCTCGTTAACATGGTGTAAATTTTTTCCACTTCCCTCTCTACTCCTTTCATGTCAATCTGAAGAGAATAGCTATAGAAGGAGTAATATGCATTATCAAGATTCACTCCCATGTATTTCGTTGCACTTTTATGTTTTGTGAGATTTATCATACCTTTGAAATTTTTTATATATCTCACGGGTAGTGTTCCGGTAAGATAATTCTTTGAGAGGTCAAAAATTTGGATTTTGGAGAAAGAAAGACTTGACTTGGTGTCTTGCATTGGACCTTGCAGTTCATTTGACTGCAAAACAAGAACTTGTAACTCTTGAAAACTTCCCAACCAATGAGGAAATGAATCATTGATCTTGTTGTGACCAAGATCTAGCACTTTCAAACTTTTACAGTTGAGGATAGATCGTGTTAAGAGCCCTTTCAATTGATTGCCATTTAAGTTGAGATCCATCAATTGACATCTCTTTGTAAAAGCTGGAGGAACGACTTCATGAAATTTGTTTGCTCGTAGATTCATCGACCAAAGGCTTTCACTTAAATTTTCGAAACAGTGTGGAATGATTCCACTCAAGTTGTTGTGAGACAAATCAAGAATCTCAAGAGATCTCACATTGCATATTAGAGAAGGGATCTCTCTGCTCAAACTATTATCTGAGATCAAAAAGTGTAATAGTTATGAATTTTCTTTTTGGTAGATTAAATAAATAAACAAAATAAAGTAATTAGAAATATATTTTTGTTAAATATTAAAATAGAATAAATGAATAAAATATATATATATTAGATAGTGGAGAATTAAATACAAGTGTACTATGCATGAAGCTTCTTGGAGAAGCTTTGGCAGCCAACAAATCCCACTAACTATTATTTTATTTTACTTTTGTTTTCACCAGCCGTTTCTTACTTTGCTTATCACCGTCCATCATCATCATCATTCAATCCCACTAACCTTGACTTTTCAACCGGCCAATGTAACTCTTATTCACCATCGTCTATCATTATCATCACCCTAGCAGACACCATCTCATTCCTTTTTCCCATTTCTGCTGCACCGAAAATCCCAGCCCCTTTCGACATGTTGTTCTTCCGCTTCCTCAAGGGTGTCGATGTTTAAGAGTTGGGAAAGAGGAAAGTTTAAGCTATAGAAAAAGGTTGTGTGGGACTGAAAATAAGAAGGAAATGGGGTTTGAACTAGAAGGTTTCGGCAATGGAGAATAAGTGTATTGGCTGGAACTAGTGGCTGCACTTGGTTGCTCCTTTAGACGAAGGAAGAGAAATGGAGAATGGTTTGTTTAAGCTGCTGTAAAATCAAGACTGAAAAGGGGGTTCCTCCTCGAGACCGTGAGCTAAAGCAAGGGTTCTCATTGGCTGTACAAATCAGAGCAGCAAGGATGCAAGAGTCGAAGGTATGAAGATCTTTTGTCTTGGGAAAGTTTATTGATGTGGAAAACTATTCCAAATTGGCTGCTACACCCACGTGAGAATGGTGTTTAAAGGAAGACCATTTTGAGGTTGAAAAACAGAGGTGGTTTCGATGTGGATAAGTAGTGGAGTGGCATGAAAACTCATTGGTGTTGGGGTTAGCAAGAATAACGTGGGAGCTGACCAAGACCAAGATAATTTCTTGGCTGAGCGAGGGGTGCTATTCTGGTTAGACTTTTGCATGTTGTTCGAAAATGGGACAAAGAGAAGGGGAAGAGGAGTTGAACAAGGGTGACTATTAAAGCAAAATAAGAACTGAAGGGGGGCAAGGAAGCTGGCAGCATACTTTAAAGTCCACGACAGCTTCAAAATTGTGGGGACTCAAGTTGCATAATAAGGCCTTCGGTTTTGAGTGTTAAGCAAGGGGTAAGAATTTAATTTCTATTGTAAATTTAAATGATGAATATTGAGGTTTGTTTAAGTTAAACTAAGGTATTTTTAGGAAAAGAATGGTAATTTAAATTTGATGGAGCCACGACAGATTTCTCTTCATTTCGGATTTGCTTCAATTTACTTGGAAGCTGAACAAAGATGATATTTAAGGCAAAACAAGAGCTGATGGGGACGGTAAATAATGAGAATAACCATTGGCTGTTGTAAGGACTTGATGGTAAGGGAAATTGCTATAAGTTTGAAGTCAAAACAGCCTCAAATTGACAAGGAGATAAGCTACAACTAAGGCTCTCGGTTTTGGTAAATTGTAAGAGGTAAGGATTTGATTTGTTATTATGAACTTATATGATTAATGTTTAATGAAATAGAAAGGTTAAAAATATGGTATTGGTGTAGGATTGTGTAGTGAAAGGAGAATTAAGGAGACAAAGAAGTATTTGGCCACCAAGAGGGAAAGTTACAAGGTAATGTATTTCAGAAAAATAATTAAAATATAAGTCTCTTAAGGAAATTAAATAATATAAATTTTATTATTTTTATGCCTTATTGTAGGAGGAGAGGATACAAGTTAAGGTGCCATAGCTATACTCGTGCTACATATCGAGGTGAGGGATATATATCGGAAACGTATGGGATACTAAATAAAATATTAAAATCAACTGCTTGTGGTTTATAAACTGTATCTTCTTTGCAGGAGGTTTTTACTAAAATTAAACCGTTATGCTGCCGGATTTTCATACAATATTGGTTTATAAAATGAGCTAGAGTTCATGAAAATGATTTGGAATAACACTCCTCTAGCTAGTCTTGTTTTTAAAATAAGTACGAAATGGCAGTATTTTGACTACTTTGGAAGTCATATTTGAAAGCTCCTATTTTCATACAGACCATCGAGCTTTGTATTTATTTTGGAAATGATACGTATGGAAATGTTTTGAGACATGAATTAATAATCATAGCAGTAATGTTTTGGACTACTGTGGGACCTTGATCCAGTCCACAGTAGGTAATGTTTTGGACTACTGTATGATTTTGATCCAATCTACAGTAGAGTTTCGATTGCTGTGTGACCTTGATCCAGTCCACAGCGGGCCCAGTAGACACCTGATCAGTGTTCTCTGTGGACCCCTCTGGACTATGGCCATATGTCAACTGTACCTTCCCGCATGGGAATAATTGAACTGCTTGATTTTGCTTAATTATCATGTCTCCAGCTTATGCTATATATATGATTCCTTTCGTACTTATGCCAATACAGATATTGAATGTTATGACGAGAATAATGTTTCGAATGGAAATGTTTATCGATGTGTTGAAAGAAATGCTTTTAACGCATTGCATAAGCATGTTGATTTCTAAACTTTATGAAAAATAGTATTTGAGTTAAATGAATGTTTTGAACGTGCATATAGAAATTTAGTATCCGTCTCTTATATTTATTTCTTACTGGGCTTTCCAAAAAGCTCACCCCCCTCCTCCATCTCCCAGATTATTTGCAGTAGGAGCGTATACGTGGGGAGCTATCGCGTTCTTCGAGGCTTTTGGTTCTACCTTGGAGGTATATTATGTACAGCTACTTAATTTAGATTCAGACTTATGTTTTCAGTACTTTTAGAATATGGGGATGTAGCAATAGGAATTTTCTGATATAAATCTATGTTAAATATCGATGCATGCAACTTGGTGATTATATATTGGTTAAGTATAATATTTTGTGATGATGAACGCATGCTTATTTAGAATGTTTTGGACTGGGACCAAATGTTGAATAATTTTTATATAGCTATTATAAATATAGCTTATGAGTTATTGTTGAGACATTACATACAGCCCAACAATGTAAGTAGAGAATGAAAAATTTAGTGCACTATTGTATAGAAGAAGGTCTTTACAAAATTGGTATCAGAGCAATGTTGGTCTGACGTATGTGATGTCGATAGGTCAAGAATTAGTTACGTCCCCATAAGTACTGTACATGTCTGAATATATACTGTACATAATTACGTAAATGGTACTAAATATGTTTGTTTTGTCTAGGCTATCTAGAAAAGAATGAGAGGACGAGGACGAGGACGTTATAAGAGTGTGAGGAGTGTCGGTAGTAGACAAGAAGTGCCGGCACCTGAGATCCCGACTCCAGAACCTCCTCCTCCTCCTCAGCCAGAGCCTGATGGAAATCGAATGGATAGGCTGGAGAGAACTATAGATGCCATGTCCCAGAATATGAATGCCATGTCCGCCATGTTTACTCAGTTCATGGCAAATTTTAATAACAATCAGGGACAGGCAGCCCCACCATTGGCACCAGCACCACCACCTCCACCACTGGTAGTGCCTCCTCCTGTGCCTCCACCACCACTTGCTCCTCAGCCTCCGGCTCAGCCTGTACCTCCTCCGGCTCAGCCAACCCCGCCCCAGGCTCATCCTGAGGTACCTACTACAGTGCAGTCACAGGCAGGACCAGTAGAAAGTTGTAATCTGACTCGGCTTCGAGAGTTCAAAAAGTTCGACCCTCCTAAGTTCAAGGGGGAAAAGGAACCGATGGTGGCAGAGAGTTGGGTGAATGAGATGGAGAAACTTTTTGAGTACATGGCATGCTCTGAGGCAGAAAAAGTGGGCATGGCCACCTTCTTACTTGTGGATGAGGCAGAGCATTGGTGGAAGTCCACCAAGACGATATTGAAGGCTAGGCATCCTGCAGTTACGTGGGATATATTTCTAGACTACTTTCGTGAACAGTACATTCCCCGTACGGCCCATAAGAGGATGCAGACCGAATACTTGAATTTGACTCAGGGGAATCAGACGGTGGATCAATATGAGTCACGGTTTACATCCCTTAGCCGCTATGATCCACAGACGGTGAGTAGTGAGGAGCACCGTGTGGAGATGTTTATGGATGGATTACGACCATCTATCAGGTCCCGATTGGCCCCACTTGATATCTCTACCTATGGAGAGGCTGTTAGAAGGGCCCAGTTATGTGAGCGAGATTACGAATTCCAACAAGCGGAGTATGGGTCCCGTTTTAAGGGTAAAAGGAAAGAGATAAGTAAAAGAGCTGCAGATGATAAGTCTTTTGGAGTTGGGAGATTTGCTAAGAAGCCTAGGAGAGATGAGCCCTTTGCTAGGAGGCAGAGTAGAGATAGGACTGTTGGGGGTCGACCGACTAGGCCCATTATTACTTATAGGGGTGCGGATACTCAGAAGAATACTACCGGGATAGCATGCAGTAATTGTGGAAGGGTGCATCCGGGTAGGCCTTGTCATTGGGTTACGGGCGCTTGTTTCGGGTGTGGACAAAAGGGGCACATGGTTAAAGATTGTCCGCTGAATAGGAATACACCAAAAGAGCCTGAGCGCCCTACTCAGCCCCAGAGTCGAGCCACCACAGCAGATAAAGGCAAGAAAGCAGTGGTTCAGGGCCGAGTTTATGCACTGGATCAGGGACCTGCGGACACATCTTCGGATGTTATTAAGGGTAAGATACTTGTATTTGAGGTTATGGCACTTGCATTATTTGACCCTGGATCCACGCATTCATTTATATCGCCTGTTTTTGCTATGAAAATACATGTAAAACCAGAACCTTTAGGGCATATTTTACAAATTAGCACTCCTTTAAAGGAATCTCATACGACTGATGTAGTGTATAAGAATTGCAAACTTAAGATAGGTAAGAAGGAATCAGTAGCAGATCTAGTACTACTAAATATGTATGACTTTGATGTGATTTTGGGCATGGATTGGCTATCTGCCAATCGAGTTAATTTAGGTTGCTACTCTAAGACTATAACCTTTACTTATCCCGAAAGATATGTTGTAAAATTCAATTCTAAGTAATGAAAGTGTTTTGTTTTGTTGATTGAATGTTGTGAATGATAAATTATGTTGTCTATTTAATCATGAAGGGTTTCTTGCTTGTGTTGAAGATGTGGACAAACACCGTCCGGAATTACATGAGATCCCTGTGGTGAGGGACTTCCCTGATGTATTCCCGGATGAATTGCCAGGACTTCCCCCGGATAGGGAGTTAGAATTCGCTATTGATTTGATCCCTGGCACGGAACCCATATCTAAGCCACCGTATAGGATGGCCTTAGTCGAGTTGGATGAATTGAAGAAGCAGCTCCAAGAATTGTTAGAAAGAGGGTTCATTCGACCAAGCGTGTCTCCGTGGGGCGCTCCAGTCCTATTTGTCCGGAAGAAAGGTGGTAGCCTTCGGTTGTGCATCGATTATCGGTGGTTGAATAAGGCTACTATCAAGAACAAGTATCCACTTCCCATGATCGATGACTTATTCGATCAACTTAAGGGTGCTCAAATCTTTTCCAAGATTGATCTTAGATCGGGATATCATCAGTTGAAGATTAGAAGCGATGATATTCTTAAAACAGCCTTTAGGACCCGATATGGACACTATGAGTTCTTGGTGATGCCATTCGGGCTTACGAATGCACCCGCGGCTTTTATGAACTTGATGAATGAAGTGTTCAAGCCGTATCTAGATAGATTTGTCATCGTGTTCATAGATGACATCCTAGTCTATTCTAAGTCCTAGGAAGAACATGAGCAGCACTTGAGGATTGTACTCCAGACTCTCAGGGATCGCAAGTTATATGCTAAGCTTAGCAAGTGCGACTTTTGGCTGAATCAGATTTCCTTTCTGGGTCATGTGGTGGATAAGGACGGGGTGTCTGTGGATCCGTCCAAGATAGAGGCTATTGTGCAATGGGATAGGCCAAAGTCAGTCACGGAGATTCGGAGTTTCCTTGGTTTAGCTGGTTATTATCGGAGATTTGTTGAGGGATTTTCTAGACTAGCTGCTCCTCTAACACGCCTCACGCGTAAAGATGTAAAATTTGAGTGGGATGACACCTGTGAGCGTAGTTTCCAAGAGTTGAAGCATCGATTGACCTCAGCACCAATCCTTACTCTTCCTAGTGGTTCAGGAGGTTTCTCGGTGTACAGTGATGCATCGGCTCAGGGTTTGGGTTGTGTGCTTATGCAGAATGGAAGAGTAGTGGCATATGGGTCTAGACAGCTTAAAGATCATGAAAGAAACTATCCCACTCATGACTTGGAGTTGGCCGCAGTAATTTTTGCTTTGAAGATTTGGCGGCATTATCTTTATGGGGAAAGATTCCAGATATTTACGGATCACAAAAGTTTGAAGTATTTGTTCTCCCAGAAAGAGTTAAATATGAGACAAAGGAGATGGATGGAACTTCTAAAGGATTACGATTGCGAGATCTTATATCACCCAGGTAAAGCTAATGTTGTTGCTGATGCTCTTAGTCGGAAACACCTGGGATTGGTCTCTTATATGATGGTCCGAGAGTTTGATTTACTAGAACAGTTTGCAAGTCTGAGTTTGAACATCTCCTCTTCTGAGAGGTATGGTATGGTGGCGAGTATGAGGATTGAGCCTGATTTGATGGAGAGTATTAGACGTGCTCAGAGAGAGGATCAATATTGTGTGGATATGACTAGTCAGATTCAGACAAGAGAGCATATTGATTTTGCAATTGGGTCTGATGGTCTACTAAGGTTTAAAGGCCGAATTTGTATCCCGGATGATAGAGGTCTCAAGGATCTTATTTTATCTGAAGCTCACTCTACTAAGTACACTTTACACTCGGGTAATACAAAGATGTATCATAATCTACGTAAAGTGTATTGGTGGTCTGGAATGAAGAGAGACATTGCTGATTTTGTTGCTAAGTGTCTCACCTGTCAGCAGGTTAAAGTAGAGCATCAGAGGCCAGCTGGGTTACTTCAACCTCTATCTATACCTACTTGGAAATGGGAACATGTTACCATGGACTTTATCATGGGACTACCCAGAACTAGGAGAAACCATGATGCTATCTGGGTCATTGTGGATAGACTTACTAAATCAGCCCACTTTTTGGCTATGAAGTCTACGGATACTCTCAATGCTCTAGCAAATATGTATGTTAAGGAGATTGTACGGCTTCATGGAGTTCCAGTGAGCATCACTTCTGACCGAGATTCCCGGTTTACATCCCATTTTTGGGAACATTTTCAGGATGCCATGGGATCTCGACTGAATTTTAGCACCGCATTTCACACACAGACAGATGGGCAGTCTGAGCGTACAATTCAGACTTTAGAAGACATGTTGAGAGCATGTGCTTTGGATTTTAAGGGCTCCTGGGATGATCATCTTCCTTTAGCCGAGTTTGCATACAATAATAGCTATCATTCGAGCATTGGAATGGCACCGTATGAAGCTTTGTATGGTAGAAAGTGCCGTTCCCCGGTTGCTTGGGAAGAAGTGGGCGAACGTAAGATACTTGCTCCCGACTTGATAGAACAAGCTTCTGAGGATGTTCGATTGATTTGTGAGAGACTTAGGACAGCTCAAAGCCGACAGAAGAGCTATGCTGATAGTAGGCGTAGACACTTGGAGTTCTCTGTAGGTCATTTTGTATTTTTGAAGATTTCCCCATCTAAAGGTGTTATGAGATTTGGTAAGAAAGGAAAACTCAGTCCTCGTTTCATCGGGCCTTTTGAGATTCTGGACCGTGTAGGAGATGTAGCATACCGGTTAGCCTTACCTCCTGAGTTAGCCGGAGTACATAATGTATTTCATGTATCTATGCTACGCAAGTACCACCCCGATCCGTCACATGTCATCCAATATGAGCCTCTGGAAATTAGAGAAGATATGAGCTATGTGGAGAAACCGATACGGATTGTGGATAGAAAGGAGAGAGTCCTACGGTCTAAGAGTATTCCGTTGGTAAAGGTGCTTTGGCAATATCATACAACTGAGAAAGCCACATGGGAACTGGAAAGTATTATGAAGGAAAAGTATCCAGAGTTATTCGATCAGAGATTACCCGATGTTAATTTGGAGGACCAAATTTTTTAAGGTAAGGAGGATGTAATAGTTATGAATTTTCTTTTTGGTAGATTAAATAAATAAACAAAATAAAGTAATTAGAAATATATTTTTGTTAAATATTAAAATAGAATTAATGAATAAAATATATATATATATATTAGATAGTGGAGAATTAAATACAAGTGTACTGTGCATGAAGCTTCTTGGAGAAGCTTTGGCAGCCAACAAATCCCACTAACTATTATTTTATTTTACTTTTGTTTTCACCAGTCGTTTCTTACTTTGCTTATCACCGTCCATCATCATCATCATTCAATCCCACTAACCTTGACTTTTCAACCGGCCAGTGTAACTCTTATTCACCATCGTCTATCATTATCATCACCCTTGCAGACACCATCTCATTCCTTTTCCCATTTCTACTGCACCGAAAATCCCAGCCCCTCTCGACATGTTGTTCTTCCGCTTCTTCAAGGGTGTCGATGTTTAAGAGTTGGGAAAGAGGAAAGTTTAAGCTATAGAAAAAGGTTGTGTGGGACTGAAAATAAGAAGGAAATGGGGTTTAAACTAGAAGGTTTCGGCAATGGAGAATAAGTGTATTGGCTGGAACTAGTGGCTGCACTTGGTTGCTCCTTTAGACGAAGGAAGAGAAATGGAGAATGGTTTGTTTAAGCTGCTGTAAAATCAAGACTGAAAAGGGGGTTCCTCCTCGAGATCGTGAGCTAAAGCAAGGGTTCTCATTGGCTGTACAAATCAGAGCAGCAAGGATGCAAGAGTCGAAGGTATGAAGATCTTTTGTCTTGGGAAAGTTTATTGATGTGGAAAACTATTCCAAATTGGCTGCTACACCCACGTGAGAATGGTGTTTAAAGGAAGACCATTTTGAGGTTGAAAAACAGAGGTGGTTTCGGTGTGGATAAGTAGTGGAGTGGCATGAAAACTCATTGGTGTTGGGGTTAGCAAGAATAACGTGGGAGCTGACCAAGACCAAGATAATTTCTTGGCTGAGCGAGGGGTGCTATTCTGGTTAGACTTTTGCATGTTGTTCGAAAATGGGACAAAGAGAAGGGGAAGAGGAGTTGAACAAGGGTGACTATTAAAGCAAAATAAGAACTGAAGGGGGGCAAGGAAGCTGGCAGCATACTTTAAAGTCCACGACAGCTTCAAAATTGTGGGGACTCAAGTTGCATAATAAGGCCTTCGGTTTTGAGTGTTAAGCAAGGGGTAAGAATTTAATTTCTATTGTAAATTTAAATGATGAATATTGAGGTTTGTTTAAGTTAAACTAAGGTATTTTTAGGAAAAGAATGGTAATTTAAATTTGATGGAACCACGACAGATTTCTCTTCATTTCGGATTTGCTTCAATTTACTTGGAAGCTGAACAAAGATGATATTTAAGGCAAAACAAGAGCTGATGGGGACGGTAAATAATGAGAATAACCATTGGCTGTTGTAAGGACTTGATGGTAAGGGAAATTGCTATAAGTTTGAAGTCAAAACAGCCTCAAATTGACAAGGAGATAAGCTACAACTAAGGCTCTCGGTTTTGGTAAATTGTAAGAGGTAAGGATTTGATTTGTTATTATGAACTTATATGATTAATGTTTAATGAAATAGAAAGGTTAAAAATATGGTATTGGTGTAGGATTGTGTAGTGAAAGGAGAATTAAGGAGACAAAGAAGTATTTGGCCACCAAGAGGGAAAGTTACAAGGTAATGTATTTCAGAAAAATAATTAAAATATAAGTCTCTTAAGGAAATTAAATAATATAAATTTTATTATTTTTATGCCTTATTGTAGGAGGAGAGGATACAAGTTAGAGTGCCATAGCTATACTCGTGCTACATATCGAGGTGAGGGATATATATCGGAAACGTAGGGGATACTAAATAAAATATTAAAATCAACTGCTTGTGGTTTATAAACTGTATCTTCTTTGTAGGAGGTTTTTACTAAAATTAAACCGTTATGCTGCCGGATTTTCATACAATATTGGTTTATAAAATGAGCTAGAGTTCATGAAAATGATTTGGAATAACACTCCTCTAGCTAGTCTTGTTTTTAAAATAAGTACGAAATGGCAGTATTTTGACTACTTTGGAAGTCATATTTGAAAGCTCCTATTTTCATACAAACCATCGAGCTTTGTATTTATTTTGGAAATGATACGTATGGAAATGTTTTGAGACATGAATTAATAATCATAGCAGTAATGTTTTGGACTACTGTGGGACCTTGATCCAGTCCACAGTAGGTAATGTTTTGGACTACTGTATGATTTTGATCCAATTTACAGTAGAGTTTCGATTGCTGTGTGACCTTGATCCAGTCCACAGCGGGCCCAGTAGACACCTGATCAGTGTTCTCTGTGGACCCCTCTGGACTATGGCCATATGTCAACTGTACCTTCCCGCATGGGAATAATTGAACTGCTTGATTTTGCTTAATTATCATGTCTCCAGCTTATGCTATATATATGATTCCTTTCGTACTTATGCCAATACAGATATTGAATGTTATGACGAGAATAATGTTTCGAATGGAAATGTTTATCGATGTGTTGAAAGAAATGCTTTTAACGCATTGCATAAGCATGTTGATTTCTAAACTTTATGAAAAATAGTATTTGAGTTAAATGAATGTTTTGAACGTGCATACAGAAATTTAGTATCCGTCTCTTATATTTATTTCTTACTGGGCTTTCCAAAAAGCTCACCCCCCTCCTCCATCTCCCAGATTATTTGCAGTAGGAGCATATACGTGGGGAGCTATCGCGTTCTTCGAGGCTTTTGGTTCTACCTTGGAGGTATATTATGTACAGCTACTTAATTTAGATTCAGACTTATGTTTTCAGTACTTTTAGAATATGGGGATGTAGCAATAGGAATTTTCTGATATAAATCTATGTTAAATATCGATGCATGCAACTTGGTGATTATATATTGGTTAAGTATAATATTTTGTGATGATGAACGCATGCTTATTTAGAATGTTTTGGACTGGGACCAAATGTTGAATAATTTTTATATAGCTATTATAAATATAGCTTATGAGTTATTGTTGAGACATTACATACAGCCCAACAATGTAAGTAGAGAATGAAAAATTTAGTGCACTATTGTATAGAAGAAGGTCTTTACAAAAAGACACCTGTTGGCAAAGGTGGAATTGGAAGATCTCCATGAATCAAATTGGAGCTTAGGTCAAGAACTTCAATTCGGTTCCATGGAAGTTGCCCAACATCTGTTAAAGAGTTGCGAGATAGATTTAAGTAATATAAAGAGTCTCCTTCCCTACATCCCACATCCACTGGGGAATCTTGCCATAAATTTTATTATTAGAAAGGTCCAAAAATTGCATACTTTTTGAGTCTCTTAGAAATTTGGGGAATTCGTTGACATTACAAGAAGACAAAGACAAAAATTGAAGATTAGGCAACGTATAATCAACACTAGTTCTATTAGAGTTAAAGGACAGACTGTTATATGAAAGATCAAGAGCTCGCGGATTTTGGAGTTTCGAGGACATGCCCAGCTCAATCATACCACTTAGATTATTTGATGATAAATAGAGAGCAGTAAGGTTCACGAGTTGGGATATTGAAGATGGAATAGGACCTTGGAGTTTATTATTTGCTAAATCTATCACTTCCAGAGAGTTGTATTGGAATTCTTTGATATGACCACTAAATTGGTTATTGGAGAGATATATGTACTTTAAGGAAAAAGTGGTATACAACCATGATGGAAGTGTTCCACTGAGTAAATTATCAGATAAGTCTAGCAGGATTAGATTAGGAAGGGCAATTACCTCATCTGGAATGGAACCTTCTAGTAGATTATCCCGAATGTATAAGAATTCAAGTTGTTTTAGCTTTATGAGCGTTGATGGAATACGTCCACTAAAAGAGTTACCTGATAAGTCTAAATAGCTAATTTGCGAGAGATTCCCCAATGATCTTGGAATTGATCCTGATAAGTTGCAATTTTCGAGAGCCAAATGTTTTAAAGAAATAAGGTTTCCGATTGAGTCGGGCAATACTCCTCCAGGAAAAAATGTGTCCGATACTTCCAAATGCTTCAAGGATACTAAACTGCCAATCAAATCAAAAAATTCTCTAGAGAAGGACATATCTGATAGTGCCAAAAGTTCGAGATGGCTGCTCCCATTGAATTTTGAAAGACTGAGATTGAGCTTATCATTGAATCCTAACCAGAGCATCTTGAGGTTAGGCAGGTGAAAAATGTTTTCTGGGAATTTTCCTCGCAAATCATAGTCTTGGAGACTAAGAGACCTTAAAGATGAGGATAGATTCATCAAGACATTTGGATTAATAGAAGACATATTGATTCCATCAAGAAAAAATTGTCTCACCTCAGTTAGGTTGCGAACAAGTCCTTCCAAAGTATGTTGGTCAAGTGTTTGATCATAATTCTCAGACAGATCAAGTGAAAACAATTTTGACGAGTGGGAGACCTGTGATGGGACTTGTCCTGCAAAGTATGTGTGAGAGAGGTTGAGATACATGAGACTTGCAAACTCACCAAACTTAGATGACATCTTGGAATGGTTAAAATCGTTGAAGGCAAGGTTGAGTTTCTGAAGGTATGGAAGGTGGAAGAGAGTACTATTGGAAGGGATTCTGCCATGTAGCCAACTGCAACTCAAGTCAAGGCCAATCACATGACCATTTATATCATCACAAGTCACCCCATCAGTACCTTCCTTCCATGAATCTGTCATAGGATAAGATTTCATGCCAACATCAGTGCATGCCCAATACCAAGAATAAGTTTTATTGATGGAAAAGGAGCTCTTGAATTGGATCAATGTGGCAGCTTCATCGTGAGAGCACAGCTGTGTTACTGAAGAAGAAGACGCTGATGAAATATTAGCATGAAAATTCAAGAAGAAGAAAACAATGCAGATGAATTGATGTGCTTTGTGTAAGCACCGCATCTTTTTTTAGCAAGAGAATTTGAATACAAATGATATGAAAGGATTGTTACGAATTGTGAGAAGGCATAGATGAGTATTTATAGGCAGCCAGAGTGAAACCAATATATTTTCCACAAGATTATGGTAAAATGTTTCTATTAATTGCATTTAAACAACAGGGAAGCTGCATTTTCAACAAACAGTTGGAACAAATAAAACACTAAACAGTCCTATTTTTTATTCCTTGCAAGGGAAAAGCTAATATGGTCGGGGAAGCTCTGACAAAAAAACTAGTCATTTGCAGTTAAAATTATTATATAACTTCAAACTTCAATTATTTCAAGTCTTTTGTTATGGTTATTAATTACATTATCTATAATTTACCTTTCTTGTATAAGTAGTAAGTCAGTTTTCCTCACATGTCAAGGATTAAGTGGGATAGATTTCGCCTCTGTTTTTTCTGTTAATTTCTCTTCAATACTAACGTTCCACAGTCATGTTACTCTTTGGTGAAGCAATTAACCTTTGAATCACAAATTCAGCTTCGCCCTCTTATTTGTTTTAATAAGCTACTTAAGAGTCCAGTTCAAAGTTTTGCAGTATGAGCTACATCCATATATCGAAGTCAATCCAGCTATTAATAGCAAATTCCAAGCATTTCATTCAACACATTCCAAGTCAATTCTGAAAACTTAAGACCAAAAAATTCCTGATCGTAGTAAATACAGGAATTTCATCTAAAGAT
The DNA here is from genome assembly GCA_032173925.1 of Heritiera fomes. Lineage (NCBI taxonomy): Eukaryota > Viridiplantae > Streptophyta > Magnoliopsida > Malvales > Malvaceae > Heritiera > Heritiera fomes. The sequence continues at coordinate 2,186,061 of JAPDPM010000023.1, read as the reverse complement.
GATCGGAAACTTCTCTGCAGTATATATTGGAATCGGACCACGCGCAAGCACATGGCAAAGAAACATTATATTTTCCACACAGACTATAGAAAATTGAATTATTGAATTCGTTGCATCATTGCGCTATCTACTAAAAGCAACATTGACCAAGAGACTTGACTTTGCTTAGTAGCATTATTAATCATTCACCTATATTACGTAAAAGCAACAAAGAGGTGGGATCTAACAATAAGAAAAATATGGGCATTTCATCCAACAATGCAAATTAACTAGTAAATTTCTCTGCAATATCAGACAGACCAACTTGTATATACAATTACGTGGGCATCATTTTCAATTAATTGCAATTAAACTACGGGGAAGAGGGCATTTTTCTACCACAAGTTTAAATTCAGAAAAGAATTAAGTGAATCATAACAGTCAATGGAAAATGTACTCTTGAGTTGAAGTAATGCAAAACTCTGGTCATGAGGGCACAACTGTTGTGAACAAGAAGAATTGAAAGAGAAAAATAAGAAGAGGGATGTGAAATCAGGATACCACTATATTGAACTTTCCATGTTTCCTTCAATAATGAAAGAAGAGAAAGGAAATGCTAAAATGTGATTGCCTTATTAGAAAGTTGAAATTATGAATATTTATACAGTGAAAAATAAACTATAAGATTAGTCCAAACGGTATGGAGAAGTTACGAGTAGCGAGGAACGAAAAAAAGTTGATCTGCTGCTTCAAAGTTTCAGAGTAAACAACACTTCAAAGATGAGCTCTCCATCATGACTTTACCATTATCAATCATTCACCTATCGCTTAAATGCCTTTTGGTGAATTGTGGGTCAATATTCCCATATTTCTCTATTAGCTGTAGAAAGGTTATCTCAATCCGAAAGATTAAGGCAAAAAGATTCTAATTAGTCCCCATAGTGCATCACATGTAAAAGTTATAGGCGAGTACCAAGGATTAAGAGTTGAATTTGCTGCCTCAAAGTTTCAAAGTAAAGGACACTTATTTCAATAATGCAAATTAATTAGTTGCGCTATGCACTGGGAAACTTCTTTGCAATATCAGACCAACTAAACTTTAAAATAAAGAAACATGTTTTACACAACATTATGGAAAAATGTTTTGCATGCAATTTTTTTTTGGTTCATTCGTAATGCAGGAAATTAAAAAGTTGAAGCATGAACGTAAGAATTTATTTGAAATCCTGACCATCGTGTTTCATGTTTTGAATCCAAGTCTTGCAGTGGGAATTGTTGAATTAGGAATTGTTGAATTACATGGGTAGCATACATTGTTGATGACGTAAATGTTTCTGATAAACATAGTGAGAATTGTTGCTTTGGGTGAATTACCGGTCTATGTTCTCATTATTCTCTTTTAACAGGAGAAAAGTTATCTAGAACAACTGCGGGATTAATGCTGTAAATGATTCTAATTGTTACTTCTGGTGAAATTGTGGGTCTATGTTCATTAATTCTTTCTAGTGAAATTGTATTTCTTGTGACTCTCAAGAATCAGACGAGTAATTAGCATATGTATTTGACTGAAACTGACAACTAAAAGACAAAATTGGCCAAAACTGATTCATATCTTTGCTTCGCTCTTCAGGCAGTTAAAATCAACTAAGAAAAAATTTTACAAAAATAAATAGTTAAAATTAATTTCACCCATGTAAACAACCAGGTCAAAATAAACTATAAACTTATTAATTGGTGAATCAAGATAATCAAGGCACGGTGAAAAAAAATTTATTTGAGTAGGTTAAAATATTTGAGACCTACGTCACTGTTATATGGTTCATTCATATATAGCGCAGCAAATTGAATAGTTGAAGTATGAACGTAAGAATTTATTTGAATCCAAGTCTTGCAGTGAAAAGGAAGCCAACGACTTTGACCAAGAAGACCTTACTTTGCTGGGTCTTGCTTCTTAGCATTATCAATCATTCACCTATTACCTAAAAGCAACAAAGAGGTGGGATCCAACGATAAGAAAATATGGGCATTTCGTCCAATAATGCAATATCAGACAGACCAATTTAAACTTTGTAAATGAAGAAACAAAGTTTTCCACAACATTATGGAAAGATGTCTTGCTTACAATCAAGTGGGCGTCATTTTCAATTAATTGCAATTAAACTACGGGGAAGCTGCATTTTTCTGCCACAAGTTTAAATTCAGAAAAGAATTAAGTGTAAAAGTGTTGTAAATTATGTAAAGTTTTCCTTTGTAAGTAACAACAGATTAAGCTCTTTCTGTGGGAAAACAAAACTGTTTTTCCAAAAGAAAGAATTGGAAGAAACAAATAAATATTGGCTTGTCTTGTCCCATTTCCAATGTTTCTACTGCTTAACATTTTACACTCTTTTTCTCTGTTCAAACTACTCTTATATATATATATATATATATATATATATATATATATATATATATATATATATTTATGCATGTATGTATGTTTGATTGTGACATCCTCGTCACTAACCAAATAACAACTACTTCCACTTCAATTAACAAATAAAGCGACTAGTTTATCCGATGTCAATCTTCCTTACTCTTATGCTTTAGGCATTATTATCAAAGTACAATATCGATTTTCACATGCATAAAATTTTTCATTTATAAACATGTGTCACATACACCAGGATCTCAAATATTTACATAACCTAATTTCCCTGAATATACACAAATGTTATATTGTACTGTACAATAATCGAAGTGACGGCCAACTGATTATACCTTCAAATGATTAGTGGGAAGCGCGTCTCGAAGGTATATCAAAATCCCAAAATGAGCTCCTCTATCCGGAGCGGAATTACTTCAAGTAATCTGTATGAAAATATTCGTAAAGGAGTGAGTTTACGCTTAGTAAGAAACTTATGCAAAAGAGCGTACTATATCACCATATGCAGTTTTCCTACTCGGCTCTATAATGTCAAGTAAAATCATTATAAAGCATATGCCATATATACCTTTCACAAATAGCAAATACAAGTAAGTCCAATACTTTCAAATATTTCCACAGATCTCAAATCACATGAAAGCAATTATGCAAGTACAATTAGCTTCAAATACTTTCAAATAGTTGAGAGACAATCAATTCCCAATAGGATTCATGCACCAAGTAATTCTCATAATAGATATAGCAATTATATCCTGTGAGGGATAATCCATGAGAAATCTCAGTAGGATACCACAAATATATCTCGTAAGGGATAATCCTGAGAGATATCAAATAAATGGCGTACCCACGTATGAGCCAGGGATCCTCCCCAAAGCCAAAAAAGTAAAAGACTCATGGCCATTGTCTATAGCCCACAGTGCTCACTAGTCAGGTGCCTTACTGCGGGTCTGATGTGAAATCCCCAAATTCTATGTAATTCCTCCTTGTTTATAAAGTATTACAATCTGACATGATTAAATAAATATGAAGTTTGATGTGTAATTGATGTATAAATGATGTATGCATGATGCATGGAATATGGAAGAAATAAGAAAGTTGAAGGTCAAGTAGTAAAAAAAATTAATGTTGATATCAGAAAATAAATAGAGAATGAGACAAGAAATAACATCAGAATTTTGATTGGTAATTAAAATACATGTGGCTTATGCATGAATGGAAGAAGAGAATTAAATGGTTAAAGGGGTCAAAGGATGGCTGAGATGATTTGTGAAATCCCCAAAATTCTGTAAATTTTCCATGCTTGTATAGTTTTTCAACTTGAATTAATGGAATAAATATGAATTTCTGATATATATATATATATATATATATATGATGCATGAGACATAAAGGGAATAAAGGCAATTGATGGTCAAACAATCAAAGGTCAAAGAGTCAAAGGAGGTGGTCAATGGCTGAGATGATGAACATGCATTAATGGGCATTTAATGGAATTGCATGACTCATCATCATCTCTACCAGCCAAGGTCGGCAGCCCCATTCCCCATCACTCTCGTTGCTTCCAATTTCCTCTAAGTGTCCAAGTTTCTCACCTTGACAAACCACCATCTCATGCCATCGATTCGTTAAACTTCTTTAACGAAAAACGATCCTTGTCGATAGCTTAACCTATGCCTTTAATACAAAAGGTTGAATCCAAGTGGTTAAGTAGATCTCAAAATCCAAAGATTTGGTGAATTGCAAAGGTAAGCAAGTTAGAAGGTTTTAGTTGATTTTATTGATGGTTTGGTATTGTATGGAGTTGGTAGAATAGGTTTATTGAAGTTTAAATTTGCCATGATGTTTACAGCTTGAAGAAGTGGAAAAAGGACAAGTGTTGGTGCAACCAACTTGTGGATTAATTGCTCATTGAGATAAGGAATTTATGTAACGGACATAGGGTGACTATGTCCGCATGTTTTAATATGTTTTGATGTGGTTTGGAGAGAAGTACCAGCTGTTTCTTTGCAGGAAAATGACATTTTCGGACTTGTTTCCTAGTACCAATTAGGTTAGCCGACTGCCTTAAGTAGCAGCCGACTGCCTAGAGACATCAAAAACGCCGTTTTTCGAAAATCGATGCAAACCAGCCGACTTCCATGGGAGCCAGTCGACTGCCATTCTCCAGAAACCATTCTGTTTCAAACCAGTCGACTGCCAGGGGAGCCAGTCGACTGCTAATTGCCCAGAAGCATTCTGTTTCAAAACCAGCCGACTGCCAAGGGGGCCAGTCGACTGCTAAGGGGGCCAGTCGACTGCTAATTCTCGGGAAACATTCTGTTTCAAAACCAGTCGACTGCCCTATTTGTATTTTGAAAAATATAATAATTGAATTTCAAAAGGGGAAAGAAATTCAATAAGGCAAAACATGGGGTAGCAGTCGACTGCCATATATGACCAGTCGACTGCCTATTTGAAAGAAAGGTTTTGAGAACCTGTTTTAAGAAAGGATATTCATACTTGTTTAAAAACCTATATGAACAAGGTTTTTGGAGACTATAAATCTCTCATAAGAGCATGCACATTATTTGTTACTTGTATTTGACTGAGGAGCTCTAGTCCAGCCCTCAGACTCGCAGTACGGCACCTGACTAGTGAAACTGTGGGATATAGACAATGGCCATGAGTCTCTTATTTGATTCGGCTTTGGGGAGGATCCCTGGCCCATACGTGGGTACGCCATTTATTTGATATCTCTCAGGATTATCCCTAACGGGATATATTTGCGGTATCCTTATGAGATTTATCTATTGGATTATCCCTTACGGGATATAATTGCTGTTTCCATTATCTCTCTGGATTATCCTTAAAGGATATATTTGCGGTATTCACGATGAGAATTACTTGGTGCATGAATCTATTGGATATAAATTGTCTCCCACCTATTTGAAAATATTTGTATTTACCTACTTGATTTCACGTGATTTGAGATCCGTGGAAATATTTGAAAGCATGATTTATTTATATTTGATAATTGCGAAAGAAATATAAGTACTATGCTTTATAATGATTTTACATGACATTATAGAGCCAAGCAGGAAAACTGCATATAGTGATATAGTACGCTCTTTTACATGAGTTTCTTACTGAGCGTAAACTCACTCTTTTACAATTATTTTCATACAGATTACTTGAAGTAATTCCACTCCGGATAGAGGAGCTCATTTCGGGATTTTTGAGATACCTTCGAGGCACGCTTCCTACTTATCCTTTGAAGGTATATTTAGTCGGCCGTTACTTCGGCTAATGTACAGTACAATATTACAGTTTTGTATATGTTGGGGATTAGGGTGTATGAATATTTGAGATCCTGATGTATATGGCACATGTTTATAAATGAAAAATTTTATGCATGTGAAAATGAATATTATACTCTGATAGAAATGCCTAAAGCATAAGAGTAAGGGAGATTGGCATCGGATAAACTAGTCGATTTATTTGTTATTTGAGATAAAAGTTAGTTGTTATTTGGTTAGTGACGAGGACGTCACAGATTGGTATCAGAGCAGATTCGACTGAAGTTTGTCGATGTCAATAAGCTAGAATTAGAGTAATTCCCCAATGTACTGTACTAGCTTACTTGATTTTAAGTAGTATAACGGCTTAAGGTTATACTAAATGTTGTTATTTGATCATAATCTTAACAGAATGAGTACTCGAAGGAGGGGTACTAGAAGAGGAAGAGGACGGGGTCACACTGAAGAGCCCCCAGTTCCGTCTCCTCATCCATCTCCACCGCATAGCCCGAATACGAGGCTAGCTAAAATGGAGAAACATATGGAAAACATGTCCGCAATGTTCACCCAGTTTATGGCTAAATTTTCGGACGTGGCCGCTAGTGTATCGGCAGTTACCCCTACAGTACCTCTTACTTCTGTGGTACAACCCCCACCAGTTCCAGCTAATGAGAGGCGAGATCCTACAGCTTACTGCAGTGTGGCATTAATAAAGGAGTTTAAGAAGCTGGATTCGCCAAAGTTCAAAGGGGACAGTGATCCAGTAGCCGCAGAGAGCTGGATGAAAGCGGTTACTAAGTCATTCGGATACATGGCTTATACTGAGAAAGAGAAGGTGGGATTAGCCGCCTATTTGCTAGTGGATGAAGCCGAGCCATGGTGGCAGGCTACTCAGACAGTATTAGAAGCTAAGTATCCAGAGGTGACGTGGGATAGATTTGTAGAAGCTTTTAATGAACAGTATGTCCCACGTACTGCTCAGAGGAGGTTACAGGTTGAGTTTTTGAACTTGACTCAGGGAAGTATGACGGTTAGCCAATATGAGTCGAAGTTCATTACACTGAGTAGATTTGATCCTGAAGTACTGAGAAGAGAGGATCATAAGACCTACAGATTCATGGAGGGATTGAGACCTTCCATTAGGTCTAAGCTATATCCGTTGGATATCACTACTTATGGAGAGGCAGTCCGTAAGGCTCAACTGTGTGAGCAGGACTATGAGTTTCATCAGGCAGACTTCCGAGCAAGGAATAAGGGTAAAGAACCTATGAAGCGGAAGTCAGATGAGAAGGCCTCGAGGGATAGATATCCATCTAGGAGGAATAGGCCTTATGACAGAGCTTCAATAGGTAAGCAAGTCAATTATAAGAAAATATATTGCCTTCATTAATGGTTATATGGAATTATGATAAATATGGAGTTATGATGATTATGACACAGGAACTCCTAGATCCACCGGGATCAAAATAGGTGATGAAAGATCACAATATCCAGTTGGTAGTACCGCTAGCTCACCGAGGAGTACGATGCCGAGGTGTGTGCAATGCGGGAAATTTCATGGAGCACAGCCTTGCCGGTTGGCGAGTGGGGCGTGCTATTGGTGTGGTGAACAGGGATATAGAATTAAAGATTGTCCCAAGATAAATCAGAGGGCACCCGAAGAGTCAGAAAAGATCCCTCAACCACAATCTAAGACCACACAACCCCAGCGTAAAGCCACAGCGGCAGAGAAAGGAAAAGCGCCAGTGACTCAGGGAAGGGTATTTGCCATTGACAAGGAGTCCGCTGATGCTTTATCGAAGATGATTCAGGGTAAGATTTACCTTAATGATACATATGTCCTTGCTTTATTTGATCCAGGCTCTACGCACTCTTTTATTTCCCGTATGGCTATTAGGAGATTAAATATTGAGCCTGAGCAGTTAGGAGGATTGCTACAAATAATTACTCCATTTAGGGAATCCCAAATGACGGACATAGTGTATCGTAATTGTAAGCTGCGGGTAGGAGAAAGAGAGTCAATAGCTGACCTAATCCTATTAAATATGTCTGGATTTGATGTTATATTGGAATGGATTGGTTAGCTGAAAATCATGTAATGATAGATTGTCATGCTAAGAGTGTGATTTTCTCCTCTCCCGTTAGCTATGTTGTAAACTTTGCAAATATGTAATGCAAAAGCATAATTATTCGTTTGGTTTAATTGAGATTTATTGATAGAACATATTTGTGATGTGAAGGGTTTGTAGCAGACGTGGTAGACGTAGATCAGAAACGTCCCACACTTCACGAAATTCCAGTAGTTAAGGAATTTTTCGAAGTATTTCCGGATGATCTTCCAGGACTTCCTCCGGATAGGGAAGTAGAGTTCACTATAGAATTGGTGCCGGGGACTGAGCCTATATCAAGAGCTCCCTACCGGATGGCTTTGGTAGAATTGGAAGAACTTAAGAAGCAGCTTCAGGAGTTGCTAAACAAGGGATTCATACGACCCAGCGTATCCCCTTGGGGTGCTCCTGTGCTTTTTGTCAAGAAGAAGGACGGCAGTATGAGGTTGTGCATTGACTACCGGTGGTTGAATAAAGTGACAATCAAGAATAAGTATCCTCTTCTCAGGATATATGACCTCTTTGATCAGCTAAAGGGTGCACAAGTCTTCTCCAAGATAGACTTGAGATCGGGATATCATCAGTTGAAGATCCGAGATGAAGATATCCCTAAGACTGCATTCAGGACACGGTATGGCCATTATGAATTCTTGGTAATGCCGTTTGGGTTAACCAATGCACCCGCAACATTCATGAATTTGATGAATGATGTGTTTAAGCAATACTTGGACCAGTTTGTCATTGTCTTCATCGATGACATCTTGGTGTGCTCGAGGTCACGGGAAGAGCATGAGCAACATTTGAGGATTGTTTTGGAAACCCTCAGAGAAAGAGGATTGTATGCCAAGCTAAATAAGTGTGAATTCTGGTTAAACCAAATCTCCTTTTTAGGTCATGTGATCAGTAAAGATAGAGTCTCAGTTGATCCGTCGAAGATTAAAGCGGTGGTCCAATGAGAAAGACCAAAGACGGTAACGGAGATTAGGAGTTTCTTGGGTTTAGCTGGCTATTATAGAAGGTTTGTAGAGGGTTTCTCGAAGCTAGCTGCTCCATTGACGAGACTGACGCGCAAAGAGGTAAAGTATGAATGGAATGAAGCTTGTGAGCAAAGTTTCCAAGAGTTGAAGCATAGGCTGACGACTGCACCTATCCTCACCATTCCTAGTGGTTCAAGTGGATTTGCGGTGTATAGTGATGCCTCATGGGCAAGGTTTGGGATGCGTATTAATGCAGCATGATAAGGTAGTAGCCTATGGTTCCAGACAATTGAAGGACCATGAGAAGAACTACCCGACTCATGATTTGGAGTTAGCTGCAGTAGTGTTTGCCCTGAAGATATGGAGGCATTACTTGTATGGTGAGAGATTTCAGATTTTTACAGATCACAAAAGTCTAAAATATTTGTTCTCCCAGAAGGAGTTGAACATGAGGCAAAGAAGGTGGCTAGAGCTTCTGAAGGATTATGATTGTGAGATCATGTACCACCCGGGGAAGGCCAATGTGGTGGCGGATGCTCTGAGCCGGAAACATGTAAGTATGATAGCATATATGATGATAAAAGAACAAGAACTGATTGAGCAGTTTGCAAGCCTCAGTTTAAGTGTTACATCTCTTGAGCAAGGTGGTATGATGGCTAGTTTGAGAATTGAGCCAGAATTGATGGACAGAATTCGGGCTGCTCAAAGAGAGGATACTCAGTGTATTGAGGCTATGGATGAGATTCAATCGAGTATGACCTCAGAATTCCATATGGGTAAGGATGAGATGTTGAGGTTTAATAACCGTATATGTGTTCCTAAGGATAATGAATTGAGGAAGTTGATCCTAACAGAAGCACATTCCACTAGGTACACATTACACCCGGGAAGCACGAAGATGTATCACAATCTTCGCAAGGTGTATTGGTGGACTGGCATGAAGAGAGACATAGCTGAGTTTGTAGCAAAATGTCTGACGTGCCAGCAGGTTAAGGTCGAGCACCAGAGACCAGCAGGATTGTTACATCCTCTACCTATACCTATGTGGAAATGGGAACACATTACGATGGACTTTATTATGGGATTACCCAGAACCAAGAGGAATCATGATGGTATTTGGGTGATAGTGGATAGATTGACAAAGTCAGCTCACTTCCTACCTATGAAGTCTACAGATACACTTAGCGCTTTGGCAGACTTATACGTGAGAGAAGTCGTCAGACTACACGGTGTTCCAGTGAGCATCACATCGGATAGAGATTCCAGGTTTACTTCTCACTTTTGGGAACATTTTCAGGAAGCCATGGGATCTCAGCTGAATTTTAGCACAGCTTTTCATCCGCAGACTGATGGGCAGTCCGAGCGCACTATTCAGACGCTCGAGGATATGTTGAGAGCATGTGCTTTGGATTTTAAAGGCTCATGGGACGACCATCTGCCATTGGCTGAGTTTGCTTATAATAATAGCTATCATGCAAGCATCGGGATGGCACCATATGAGGCTCTATATGGAAGACGGTGTCGATCACCGATTGGGTTGGAAGAAGTGGGCGAGCGCAAGTTATTGACTCCAGATTTAGTCGAACAAGCCTATGAGAATGTTAAATTGATTTGTCAAATACTTAAGACTGCTCAGAATCGACAAAAGAGCTATGCAGATGTTCGACGGAGGCCACTTGAGTTTTTGGTTGGAGACTATGTGTTTTTGAAAGTCTCTCCATCCAAAGGGATTATGAGATTTGGCCAACGAGGTAAATTAAGTCCTCGCTATATCGGACCGTTTGAGATCCTAGATCGTGTTAGAGATGTGGCCTATAGGTTGGCACTACCTCCGGACTTATCGGGAGTACATAATGTCTTTCATGTATCGATGCTTCGGAAGTATAATCCGGATCCATCTCATGTCATTGAATATGAACCCTTGGAGATTCAAGAAGACATGAGTTATGTGGAGAAACCGATTCGGATTTTGGATAGGAAAGATAAGGTGTTAAGATCTAAGACGATTCCATTGGTTAAAGTTCTTTGGCAGTACCATACGACAGAAGAAGCTACTTGGGAACTAGAGAACTTGATGAGAGAGAGATACCCGGAATTGTTTTAGAACATAACCTTACTTGAATTTGGAGGACCAAATTCTCTAAGGTGGGGAGAATGTGAAATCCCCAAAATTCTGTAAATTTTCCATGCTTGTATAGTTTTTCAACTTGAATTAATGGAATAAATATGAATTTCTGATATATATATATATATATGATGCATGGGACATAAAGGGAATTAAGGCAATTGATGGTCAAACAATCAAAGGTCAAAGAGTCAAAGGAGGTGGTCAATGGCTGAGATGATGAACATGCATTAATGGGCATTTAATGGAATTGCATGACTCATTATTATCTCTACCAGCCAAGGTCGGCAGCCCCATTCCCCATCACTCTCGTTGCTTCCAATTTCCTCTAAGTGTCCAAGTTTCTCACCTTGACAAACCACCATCTCATGCCATCGATTCGTTAAACTTCTTTAACGAAAAACGATCCTTGTCGATAGCTTAACCTATGCCTTTAATACGAAAGGTTGAATCCAAGTGGTTAAGTAGATCTCAAAATCCAATGATTTGGTGAATTGCAAAGGTAAGCAAGTTAGAAGGTTTTAGTTGATTTTATTGATGGTTTGGTATTGTATGGAGTTGGTAGAATAGGTTTATTGAAGTTTAAATTTGTCATGATGTTTACAGCTTGAAGAAGTAGAAAAAGGACAAGTGTTGGTGCAACCAACTTGTGGATTAATTGCTAATTGAGGTAAGGAATTTATGTAACGGACGTAGGGTGACTATGTCCGCATGTTTTAATATGTTTTGATGTGGTTTGGAGAGAAGTACCAGCTGTTTCTTTGCAGGAAAATGACATTTTCGGACTTGTTTCCTAGTACCAATTAGGTTAGCTGACTGCCTTAAGTAGCAGCCGACTGCCTAGAGACATCAAAAACACCGTTTTTCGAAAATCGATGCAAACCAGTCGACTGCCATGGGAGCCAGTCGACTGCCATTCTCCAGAAACCATTCTGTTTCAAACCAGTCGACTGCCAGGGGAGCCAGTCGACTGCTAATTGTCCAGAAGCATTCTGTTTCAAAACCAGCCGACTGCCAAGGGGGCCAGTCGACTGCTAAGGGGGCCAGTCGACTGCTAATTCTCGGGAAACATTCTGTTTCAAAACCAGTCGACTGCCCTATTTGTATTTTAAAAAATATAATAATTGAATTTCAAAAGGGGAAAGAAATTCAATAAGGCAAAACATGGGGTAGCAGTCGACTGCCATATATGACCAGTCGACTGCTTATTTGAAAGAAAGATTTTGAGAACCTGTTTTAAGAAAGGATATTCATACTTGTTTAAAAACCTATATGAACAAGGTTTTTGGAGACTATAAATCTCTCATAAGAGCATGCACATTATTTGTTACTTGTATTTGACTGAGGAGCTCTAGTCCAGCCCTCAGACTCGCAGTACGGCACCTGACTAGTGAAACTGTGGGATATAGACAATGGCCATGAGTCTCTTATTTGATTCGGCTTTGGGGAGGATCCCTGGCCCATACGTGGGTACGCCATTTATTTGATATCTCTCAGGATTATCCCTAACGGGATATATTTGCGGTATCCTTATGAGATTTATCTATTGGATTATCCCTTACGGGATATAATTGCTGTTTCCATTATCTCTCTGGATTATCCTTAAAGGATATATTTGCGGTATTCACGATGAGAATTACTTGGTGCATGAATCTATTGGATATAAATTGTCTCCCACCTATTTGAAAATATTTGTATTTACCTACTTGATTTCACGTGATTTGAGATCCGTGGAAATATTTGAAAGCATGATTTATTTATATTTGATAATTGCGAAAGAAATATAAGTACTATGCTTTATAATGATTTTACATGACATTATAGAGCCAAGCAGGAAAACTGCATATAGTGATATAGTACGCTCTTTTACATGAGTTTCTTACTGAGCGTAAACTCACTCTTTTACAATTATTTTCATACAGATTACTTGAAGTAATTCCACTCCGGATAGAGGAGCTCATTTCGGGATTTTTGAGATACCTTCGAGGCACGCTTCCTACTTATCCTTTGAAGGTATATTTAGTCGGCCGTTACTTCGGCTAATGTACAGTACAATATTACAGTTTTGTATATGTTGGGGATTAGGGTGTATGAATATTTGAGATCCTGATGTATATGGCACATGTTTATAAATGAAAAATTTTATGCATGTGAAAATGAATATTATACTTTGATAGAAATGCCTAAAGCATAAGAGTATGGGAGATTGACATCGGATAAACTAGTCGATTTATTTGTTATTTGAGATGAAAGTTAGTTGTTATTTGGTTAGTGACGAGGACGTCACATGATTAAAGAGATAGGGAGGCATTTAATGCAAATGGCCTAGTCATCACCCCCATCAGCCATCTCCTACGCCAGCCCTCTTCCAACTCTCCTTCTTGTTCCATCCAATTTTCCCCAAGTTCCCATTCCAAGCTACCTTGACAAACCACCTCACTCTTCTATTGATTCATTAAGTTCGTAGAACGAAAAACGATCCTTGTTACTAGACTAAGTGATATCCAAAGTTTGGTAGACTGAATCCAAGTATTGGAAGAGATCTCAAAGTTTGAGACTTTGGTCTCCAGTGAAGGTAAGAGAAGAAGATGATTTAGTCAATTATGTCAATGATATGGAGTTGTATTGAGTTAGTATGATATGTGTATGAGGAATTTTAAAGGTTTGATTTGTATGATGTCTATAGCTTTGAAAGAGTGAAAAGCTAGGGTTGAAGTCGCCAAGTGATTTCATGTTCTCGAAGGAATCGAGGTAAGGAAATTATGTAACGGATGTAAGGCGGCTATGTCCGCATGTTTTATTATGTTTTGATGTGGTTTGGAGGGAAGCATCAGCTGTTCTTTTGCAGGAAAAGTGCATTTTCGGACTTGACTCATAGTACTAATTAGGCTAGGAGCAGCCGACTGCCTTAAAGGGAAGTCGACTGCCTAGAGACAACCAAAACGTCGGTTTTCGAAAACCGATTCAAACCAGTCGACTGCTATGTAATCCAGTCGACTGCTATTTACCCAGAAGCATTCTATTTCAAACCAGTCGACTGCTATTTGCTAAAATGTACTCTGTTTGAAAACCAGTCGACTACCTATAGAACCAATCGACTACTATATGGACCAGCCGACTGCCCTCATATGTTTTCAAAGATAAAAATATTGAAATTTTAAATGAAAATAATTTCAATAAAGGAAGTTTATGAAGCAGCAGCCGACTACCCTATGAGGCCAGTCGACTGTCCTGTTTGAAAAGAGATTTCAAAACCAAATTGGTTTAAACACGAAAGTTTTTTCTGAAAAAGCACATGATAAATGTTTTGAGACTATGGAATGCGTGATGGTCATTTCTTTTTCGATGGTTGAGAGACTCTGATCAAGTCCTCAGTATTATTATGTTAAGCGAGGAACCCTAGTCCGGTCTTTAAGACCACAAGTGACACCTGACTAGTGTTCACTGTGGTATTACTAAAGGCAGGAGAGAATCCCTGACCTCTACATGGTGCACCACTGTACTAATACATGATTGAAATCATATAAATGGGTATAAATGATTTATATGATGACGCAATCGCTTGAACAGATGTACATAGTCTCCATCTATTTTAAAGTATAAGATGTATGTTCTGAAGAAGTATGATGTTTTAAAGAAAGAAGTATGATGTATGTTTCAAGAATATGATGCATGTTTTATACGTATGCTATTTTAAAGAAGCATACAAAGTATGTTTACCATGCCAATTGAAAGAAATATGCATATTTGCAAATAATGTTTGAAAGATGTTTATGATGCATGCTTTATAATGCTTTACATGACATTATAGAGCCAAGTAGGAAAAATGCATATAGAGGCATAGTACGCTCCTTTACGTATCTTTCTTACTGAGCGTAAACTCATCCTTTTACGACCATTTTTCCTACAGATTATCTGAAGTGAACCTCGCTCCGATTAGAAGAGCTTGCTTTTGAAAGATTAGAGTGTACCTCCTCGATACGCTTCCAGTTAGCCTAGAAGGTATACTCATATGCTTATGTAAAGTAAATTGTAATTCGGCTACAGTACAGTACATGTAGCAATTATGTATATAAGATGTCGAGGATGTAAGTTAAGATGATGTGTAAGATCCTATGGAATGAAATGATATTTATATTTATCATTTTTATGCTTATGGAAAGTGAATAAAATTTTATGAGCTATTAGATATTTAGCTTAAGAGTAAGAAATGGATTACATTGATGAACTAAATCAAATTAAGTCGTATAAGATAATAAGAAAAAGTTAGGTTATAAGATGTAGTGGCGGGAACATCACAGATTGGTATCAGAGCGATTTGATTGGTAGTTTGTCAGTGTCAAGAAACTAGAAATAAAGTATATCCACAATTGTACTGTACTTGTCTGAATCCAAATGCATAGTATAACTGTTTATAGTTGCACTAAAGAGCTCAATTGTGATTATATTGACAGCATGAGCTCACGTAGAAGAGGTATAAGTAGAGGAAGAGGGCGAGGTAGCGAAGAACAGCCCCCAGCTCCATCTCCTCATCCATCTCCACCGCATAGCCCGAATACAAGGCTAGCAAAAATGGAGAAGCATATGGAGAACATGGCTACAATGTTCACCTAGTTCATGTCAAGCTTTCCAAATGTGGCCACAAGTACCCAAAGAGCTACACCTGTTGTTCCTCCTACAGAATTACCCCCACCAGTCCCAGTTACGGGAAGGCGGGATCCTAAGGCTTACTGTAGTGTGTCCCTAATAAAGGAGTTCAAGAAGTTAGATCCGCCCAAGTTTTAAGGGGAAAGAGATCTGTTGACCGTAGAGAATTGGATGAAGGCGGTCCTGAAATCCTTCGAGTATATGCCCTGCTCTGAAAGAGAGAAGGTAGGCTTGGCCGCTTACTTGTTAATTGATGATGCTGAGTATTGGTAGCAAGCCACTCGGACCATATTAGAAGCTCGATATGATGAAGTTACATGGGATCGATTTGTGGAAGCTTTTAATGAGCAGTACATCCCACGCACCGATCAGAATAGACTGAAGATTGAGTTCCTGAGTTTGACTCAAGGTACGATAACAGTGAATCAGTATGAATCGAAGTTTACTACCTTGAGTATATTTGATCCAGAGGTCCTCAGGGATGACGGACATAAGATCTACCGGTTTATAGAGGGATTGAAGTCCTCGATCCGATCCAAGTTGTACCCGATGGACATCACTACTTATGGAGAGGCGGTCCGTAAGGCTCAGTTGTGTTAGCAGGACTATGATCTTCATCATGCTGACTTTCGAGTTAAGGGAAAAGGTAAAGAACCGATGAAGCGAAAGTCGGATGAGAAAGTTTCGAGTGAGAGATATCCGTCTAGGAGAACTAGACGATCCGAAGGAGTTTCGATAGGTAAGTAAAGTATAAGAAGATGATTTCTAATTTAATTAGATGTCTCTATGAAAATATATTAAATTGGAGTTATGGTGACGATGATATAGGTACTCCTAGAGCTACCGAGATCAAGATAAGTGAGGAGCGATCCCGATACCCAGCAGGAAGTACCGCTAGCTCACCGAAGAGTATGATGCCAAGATGGGAGCAATGCGGGAAGTTTCATGGATCGCAGCCATGCCGGTTGGCAAGTGGCGTATGTTTCCGATGTGGTGAGCAAGGGCACATGATTAGAGACTGCCCTAAGAGAGACCAAAGGGTGCCTGAAGAATCCGTTAAGACCCCTCCACCACCACCTAAGGCCACTGTTGTAGAAAAGGGAAAGAAAGCTGTGACCCAAGGACGAGTGTTCGCTATCGACGAAGAGTCTGCCGATGCCTCATTCAAGGTGATTAAAGGTAAGATTTACCTATTTGATGTAAGTGTCACATCATTGTTTGATCTAGGCTCTACGCACTCATTTATGTCTCCCATGATTGCTATGAAAGTACCTGTTGAGCCTGAGCCTTTAGGATAATTATTGCAAATAAGTACACCTTTTAAGGAATCCCAAATGACAGGACTAGTGTATAGAAACTGTAAGCTACGGGTAGGAGAAAGAGAATCTATAGCTGACCTAATCCTACTGAATATGTATGAATTTGATGTTATTTTGGGTATAGATTGGTTAGCTAAGAATCATGTTATATTAGACTGTTATGCTAAGAGTGTAACCTTCTCTTCACCCGTTAGCTATGTTATAAATTTTGCAAGTACATAATGTGAAAGCATGTTTAATTTTGATTTGAATACAAGTAAAAGTAATGAAAAGTATGCATGATGATGTGAAGGATTTATTGCTTATGTGGAGGACGTAAAACAGAAACGTCCTGGACTCCATGATATTCCAGTAGTCCAAATTTTCCAGAAGTATTTTTGGATGATCTTCCAGGACTTCCTCCGGATAAGGAAGTAAAGTTCACGATCGATTTGGTGCTAGGGACTGAGCCCATATCGAGATCGCCCTATCGGATGGCATTGGTAGAATTGAAAGAACTGAAGAAGCAGTTCAGGAGTTGCTAGACAAGGGATTCATAAGACCCAGCGTATCCCCTTGGGGTGCTCCTGTACTGTTTGTCTGGAAGAAGGATGGCAGTATGAGACTATGCATAGACTACCGATGGTTGAATAAAGTGACGATCAAGAATAAGTATCCTCTTCCTAGGATTGACGACCTTTTTGATTAGTTAAAAGGTGCACATGTCTTCTCCAAGATAGACTTGAGGTTGAGATATCATCAGTTGAAGATTCGAGACGAAGATATCCCTAAGACTGCATTCAGGACACGGTGTGGTCACTATGAGTTTCTAGTGATGCCGTTTGGTCTAACCAATGCACCCACAGCCTTCATGAACTTAATGAATGATGTGTTTAAGCAGTACTTAGACCAGTTTATCATTGTATTCATCGATGACATCTTGGTGTACTCGAGGTCATGGGAAGAGCATGAGTAGCATTTGAAGATAGTTTTAGAGACCCTCAGAGATAGAGGATTGTATGCCAAGCTAAGTAAGTGTGACTTCTGGTTAAATCATATCTCCTTTTTAGGTCATGTCATCAGTCAAGATGGAGTCTTGGTTGATCCATCGAAGATAGAAGTGGTGATTCAATGGGAGAGACCGAAGACAGTAATGGAGATTAGGAGTTTCTTGGGTTTAGCTGGCTACTATAGAAGATTTGTAGAGGGTTTCTCAAAGTTGGATGCTCCATTGACGCGCTTGATGCGCAAGGAAGTGAAGTATGAGTGGAATGATGCCTGTGAGTGTAGCTTTCAAGAGTTGAAGCGCAGGCTGACGACGACACCTATCCTCACCATTCCTAGTGGTTCAGGAGGATTTGCTGTGTATAATGATGCCTCAGAGCAAGGTTTGGGATGTGTATTGATGCAGCATGGTAAGGTAGTAGCCTACGGTTCTAGACAATTAAAGGACTATGAGAAGAACTACCCAACTCATGATTTGGAGTTAGCTGCAGTAGTATTTGCTCTGAAGATATGGAGGCATTACTTGTACGGTAAGAGATTTCAGATTTTTACGAATCATAAAAGTCTGAAATACTTATTCTCTTAGAGAGAATTAAACATGTGGCAAAAAAGATGGCTCGAGCTACTAAAGGACTACAATTGTGAGATCTTGTACCACCCGGGAAAAGCCAACGTGGTGGTCGATGCTCTGAGCCGAAAGCATGTAAGTTTGGTAGCATATATGATGGTGAAAGAATATGAACTGATTAAACAGTTTGCAAGCCTCAGCGTGAATGTTATGCCTAATGAGCAATTTGGAATGATGGCCAGTTTGAGGATTGAGCCAGACTTGATAGAAAGAATCCGAATTGCTCAAAAGGAAGATGATCGATGCATTGAGGCTGTGAATTCGGTTCAGTCAGGTGTGACCTCAGAATTTAATGTTAGTAGTGATGGAATTTTAAGGTTTAGATGTCGTATATGTGTTCCTAATGATGATGAATTGAAGAAGTTGATTTTGACTGAAGTTGATTTTGACTAATGTAGATGCCACTAAGTACATGTTGCATCCGGGAAATACGAAGATGTATCATAATCTTTGCAAGGTGTATTGGTGGAATGGCATGAAGAGATACATGGCTGATTTTGTGGCGAAATGTCTCACATGTCAACAGGTTAAGGTAGAGCACCAAAAGCCAGCAGGATTACTGCATCTTCTACCTATACCTATGTGGAAATGAGAACACATTACGATGGACTTCATCATGGGATTGCCCAGAATCAAGAGGAATCATGACGGTATTTGGGTGATCGTTGATAGACTAACGAAGTCAGCTCACTTCCTACCTATGAAGTCAATAGATACACTCAATGCTTTGGCAAGCTTGTATGTAAGAGATGTTGTAAGACTACACGGTGTTCCAGTGAGCATCAATTCTGATAGAGATTCCAGGTTTACCTCTCACTTTTTTTAAGAAGCCATGAGATCTAAGTTGAATTTCAGCACAGCTTTCCATCTGCAGACTGATGGACAGTCCGAGCACACTATTTAGACACTCAAGGACATGTTGAGAGCTTGTGCTATGGACTTTAAAGGCTTCTGGGATGACCATTTGCCATTGGCTGAGTTTGCATATAATAATAGTTATCACTCAAACATCGGGATGGCACCATATGAAGCTCTATATGGAAGAAGGTGTCGATCTCCGATTGGGTGAGAAGAAGTGGGCAAACGTAAGTTGTTGGCTCTAGATCTAGTCGAGCAAGCCTCTGAATATGTTAAGATGATTTGTCAAAGGCTTAAGACAGCTCAGAGTAGACAAAAGAGCTATGTTGATGCTCGACGGAGACCACTTGAGTTCTTGGTTGGAGATTTTGTATTCTTGAAAGTTTCTCCATCCAAAGGGATCATGAGATTTGGCCGACGAGGTAAGCTAAGTCCTCGCTACATCGGTCCATTTGAAGTCTTAGATCGAGTTGGCGATGTTGCCTATAGATTGGCATTGCCTCTGGAACTATCAGGAGTGCATAATGTGTTTCATGTATCGATGCTTCGGAAGTATAATCCGGATCCGTCTCATGTCATTGAGTATGAGCCCTTGGAGATAAGGGAAGATATGAGCTATGTAGAGAAGCCGATTCTGATTTTGGATAGAAAAGAGAAAGTTTTGAGGTCTAAGACGATTCCATTAGTAAAAGTTCTCTGGCAATACCATACGACGAAATAAGCTACATGAGAACTAGAGAGCTTAATGAAGGAAAAGTATTCGGAGTTGTTTACATGATAAGCCAATCCAAATTTGGAGGACCAAATTTTCTAAGGTGGGGAGGATGTGAAATCCCCAAATTCTATGTAATTCCTCCTTGTTTATAAGGTATTACAATCTAACATGATTAAATAAATATGAAGTTTAATGTGTAATTGATGTATAAATGATGTATGCATGATGTATGGAATATGGAAGAAATAAGAAAGTTGAAGGTCAAGTAGTAAAAAAAAAAATTAATGTTGATATCAGAAAATAAATAGAGAATGAGACAAGAAATAAAATCAGAATTTTGATTGGTAATTAAAATACATGTGGCTTATGCATGAATGGAAGAAGAGAATTAAATGGTTAAAGGGGTCAAAGGATGGCTAAGATGATTAAAGAGATAGGGAGGCATTTAATGCAAATGGCCTAGTCATCACCCCCATCAGCCATCTCCTACGCCAGCCCTCTTCCAGCTCTCCCTCTTGTTCCATCCAATTTTCCCCAAGTTCCCATTCCAAGCTACCTTGACAAACCACCTCACTCTTCTATCGATTCATTAAGTACGTAGAACGAAAAACGATCCTTGTCACTAGACTAAGTGATATCCAAAGTTTGGTAGACTGAATCCAAGTATTGGAAGAGATCTCAAAGTTTGAGACTTTGGTCTCCAGTCAAGGTAAGAAAAGAAGATGATTTAGTCAATTATGTCAACGTATGGAATTGTATTGAGTTAGTATGATATGTGTATGAGGAATTTTAAAGGTTTGATTTGTATGATGTCTACAGCTTTGAAGGAGTGAAAAGCTAGGGTTGAAGTCGCCAAGTGATTTCATGTTCTCGAAGGAATCGAGGTAAAGAAATTATGTAACAGACGTAAGGCGGCTATGTCTGCATGTTTTATTATGTTTTGATGTGGTTTGGAGGGAAGCATTAGCTGTTCTTTTGCAGGAAAAGTGCATTTTCGGACTTGACTCATAGTACTAATTAGGCTAGGAGCAGCCGACTGCCTTAAAGGGAAGTTGACTGCCTAGAGACAACCAAAACATCGGTTTTCGAAAATCGGTTCAAACCAGTCGACTGCTATGTAAGCCAGACGACTGCTATTTACCCAGAAGCATTCTGTTTCAAACCAGTCGACCGCTATAAGCAACAGTCGACTGCTATTTGCCAAAATGCATTCTGTTTGAAAACCAACCGATTGCCTATAGAACCAGTCGACTGCTATATGGACCAGTCGACTGCCCTTATATGTTTTCAAAGATAAAAATATCGGAATTTTAAATGAAAATAATTTCGATAAAGGAAGTTTATGAAGCAGCAGCTGACTACCCTATGAGGCCAGTCGATTGTCCTGTATGAAAAGAGATTTCAAAACCAAATTGGTTTAAACACGAAAGTGTTTTCTGAAAAAGCACATGATAAATGTTTTGAGACTATGGACTGCGTGATGGTCATGCATTTTCGATGGCTGAGAGACTCTGATCAAGTCCTCAGTATTATTATGTTAAGCGAGGAACCCTAGTCCGGTCCTCAAGACCACAGTTACACCTGACTAGTGTTCACTGTGGTATTACTAAAGGCAGGAGAGAATCCTTGACCTCTGCATGGTGCACCACTGTACTAATACATGATTGAAATCATATAAATGGGTATAAATGATTTATATGATGATGCAATCGCTTGAACAGATGTACATAGTCTCCATCTATTTTAAAGTATAAGATGTATGCATGTTTGCAAATAATGTTTGCCATGCCAATTGAAAGAAATATGCATGTTTGCAAATAATGTTTGAACGATGTTTATGATGCATGCTTTATAATGCTTTACATGACATTATAGAGCCAAGTAGGAAAAATGCATATAGAGGCATAGTACGCTCCTTTACATATCTTTCTTACTGAGCATAAACTCATCCTTTTACGACCATTTTTCCTACAGATTATTTGAAGTGAATCTCGTTCCGATTAGAGGAGCTTGCTTTTGAAAGATTAGAGTGTACCTCCTCGATACGCTTCCAGTTAGCCTAGAAGGTATACTCATATGCTTATGTAAAGTAAATTGTAATTCGGCTACGGTACAGTACATGTAGCAACTATGTATATAAGATGTCGGGGATGTAAGTTAAGATAATGTGTAGGATCCTGTGGAATGGAATGATATTTATATATATCATTTTTTATGCTTATGGAAAGTGAATAAAAATTTTATGAGCTATTAGATATTTAGCTTAAGAGTAAGAAATGGATGACACTGATGAACTAAATCAAATTAAGTCGTATAAGATAATAAGAAAAAGTTAGGTTATAAGATGTAATGGCGGGAACGTCACACTTACCTTTGCTATTCACCAACTTTCAAGATTTCTAGATCTCCTTATTCACTTGGATATAGCCTTTCATATTAAAGGCATGGCTTAGGCTATCGAAAAGGATCGTTTTTCGTTAATGGAGCTTAACGAATCGATAACATGAGATGGTGGTTTGTCAAGGTAAGTAAAATGGACACTTAGAGGAAAATATGGAAGGAACGAGAGGGAGAGGAAATGGGCTGGTGTTGCACCGTGTGGAAGAAGATGATGATGAGTCATTAAGTTTCATTTAATGCATTAAATGCATTCTAATCCTCTCATCATCTCATCTCAGCCATTGACCATCCATTAACCCTTTTGACCATTTGATTATTTGACCATCAAGTGCTTTAATTCCATTGAAGTCCCATATATCATTTATACATAAAAAATTTCATATTTATTTATTTCTTTCAAGTTGAAATACTATACAATTAGTGGGAAATTACAGGAAATTTGGGGACTTTACATTGATGGAAGTAAATAGAAAAATTACTTTCACCCAAATAAATTATAACCTTGTTAATTGATGAATCGAAATAATCAAAGCTAGGTGAAAAAATAAAAATACTTTCCTCATAAATAAACACTACCAAATATGAAAATTTGAGGTTAAAAACCAAATTACTGATTAATTTAGAAAATAAAAATTATGTAAAATAACATAATTTTTAGTATGAAAAATTGAAATTATAAAACAATTCTGCTTAATGGATAATGGGCAGGGGAGTCTAATTATAAATTGTGTGTGTGTGTGTGTATATATATATATATATATATATATATATATATATATATATATATATATATATATATATATGTTGCAGAATGTATAAATTTACTACCTTGTAACATATATATTGCAAGATTTGGTATCCACCTAAATTTTGTTTAATAGTGTGAAAAGCAGTTTTGCCACCATTGTGTTTTGCATGCAAGTCTTCCAGTGAGGAGGAAGCCAAAGACTAGTCTTGGTTGGTAATAGAATGGGGTATATGTTGACTGTTAATATTTCTTCTAAAATTGACCAAGAGGACATGAATCCAAGTCTTTGTAGCATTCATTAAAGCTTCCTAAAAGCAAATATTGATTCAACACTATTTACTTTATTCGATCAATGTAACACTTCACATCTCACATTGATGATGTAAATGATTATGATAAACAAAATGGGAGTTGTTGAAGGCATAGATAAGTATAACTAAGCTGCCAGAGTCAGTCAAACAAATGACAGAGTGTTGCATATTTTGTTTAGACGTGAGTAAAGCCGTTTTTTCACCTACATATCTATTCTGTGAAAGTAAGAATTTATTTGAAACAGAGGCCGTCGTGTTTTGAGTCCAAGTCTTGCACGCAAAGACTTGGTTGGTAACAGAATTATCCATATGTTGACCAAGTAGACTTCGTAGCATTAATTAAAGCTACCTAAAAGCAAATAGGAACATGGGATCCACCCCTGGCAGAACGCCAATTTCATTCACATCAGGGCAATATTGATTCGACACTAATTATAGGTTTAACATTTTACTGTCAAACAAATGGCAGCATCATGGGTGCCAAAAGGAATAGGATGTTGCATATTTCGATAATTATAAGGAAAATTCTGAGAACAAGGATATTATACAATTTATTTCAAGTTTCAATTATCAGAATCAGTTTATAACTTGGTAATTGAGTTCATAATATTTTCAGTCATAATGCAGGAAATTGAATGGTTAAAGTACGAACATAAGAATTTATTTGAATCCAAGTCTTCCAGTGAAGAGGAAGCCAAAGGCTTGATTGGTAAGAGATGAGAATGGTGTGCATGTTGACCGTTAATGTTTCTTCTAACAGTGACCAAGAGTACTTGAACGCTGAAATTAGCTTCTTTGTAGCATTAATAAAGCTACCTAAAAGCAACTTAGTTCAGTTTTACAGCTTAGTTCCAACCAGACACCACTTGTAAGGTGTAATAAACACAACCCCACTTCATTCACATCAGTAAATTAAATAAAGCCGCCTAAAAGTAAACAAGAACATGATAGGAACATGGGATCCAACGATTGTAGAACCCAACTTCATTCACATCAGTGCATTACTTAATCACTGTGATGTTTTACTGCTAAAAAGTTTTGTTTCTCGTTACATTTATCATTTTGTTGATTCCACTTCTTGAATTATAGGTATGTCTGACATTGATGATGTGAACAATTCTGATAAACATAATGGGAATTGTTGCTTTTGCTGAAATTGTCAATCTATTTGTTCCTATTTTTCTCTTTTAACAGTGAACGGGAAAAGTGAACGGGAAAAATTAATTTCACCCATGTAAATGGCTAGGTGAAATTAAATTGTAACCTTATTAATTGATGAATCAAGATGTATAATCAAGTCTGGGTGAAACTGTAGGGTTAAAAATCAAAATAATAATCACACACACATATTGTTATATTATATAATATATGAACACCATAAGCAATGTAACGTGAATGTCTACATGGATAGTTTATAAATTTTACACATTATATAATAGTTTAATTTTAATTCTCTACCAAAGCACAAACCTCTAAGCAAGTATAGTAGACAATGCCTGTGGGAAAGGAATTGCCAGCCGAGATGAATTTAGCAACCTCAATTGGTTCTTCTATGCAAAGTTTTAAGAGAGGATTATAAAACAGGTGCGGATTTCCACTGATTTTTGGCTTGCTAACTTTTTTTAAGAATGCAACAAAGTGTGAAGCATATAATTGGCTATTGGACGCAGTCAAGCGGCTTGACTGAAGGCATTGAATTTTTATGTGAAAGGATTAAATTTTAGAGAAAATGAGAAACTGAAAATGCTTCTATGCTCCAGCTTTAATCATAGGATGATTTTCAACAATTTCATTTAATGCAAGAAAGTATATGAGTTAAGATAAAATCATGAAACTAACTAGATTTACTGTTAATTTATTCAATAAATTATTAAATTTTCAGAATCTTGATCTTAACCAATTGTAGGGACATTGATAACATTGCCATTACTGTCAACCACAACATATTTAGTAGTACCATATGAAGTCTTGTTCACCGGTGTTTCTGGTTCAACAGTGACTTCTGCCGACAAAACCTTAGATGGAAAGAGAGGTTAGTTCCCGCATGGAAAAAACGAGCTTTCCTTCAGGACTTCAATTATTGGGTCTTGCTCCCTGCCATCACCAAAAAGCGACAAAGAGCTTTTCATATTTTCCGAAAAGCAAAAAAGTTTTGTTTCCCATTACACTTGTCTTTATTTGATTCTCACTATTTTTATTATAAGTGTGTCTCACATTGATGACGTAAAGGATTGTGATAAGCATGATGGAGATTGTTGCATGATGGAGATCGTTGCATTCTCTTAATTTGTCAATTAATATTATTATTTTTCACTTTTAACAGGAGAAAATTTTATCATTATTCAAAATTATGTATTTCACTGGTACAGATGATCAAGTGAAAATAAATTATAACCTTATTCATTGATGAGTCAAGATAATCATTGATGAATATATACCTGTTAAAATATTTCACGTTGAGTGGCGTTTACTTGAATTATCTATATTTTTTACACATAAGATAATAATTAAATTTTAATTTTCTTACCAATAATCCTATTAAATTATCAAAATCGTTCAAAAAATTTTTGAATAGGAAATCAAGCTTATTCATGTATTTCGACACTTATATACTTTATCACAACTTCAATTAGACAAATATCATATTTCAACAAAATTTTCAAAAGATTAAATTATAGCTACTTTGTTAACAACCATTCATTATACGAAATAGCCTTTGTAATTTATAATTTAAAAAAAAAATTCAAAAAGTAAATCCTAACAGCCGGTAACAAAATATTAACTAACTATAGCTTTATATTAGTGATATTGCTTATTAAATTGATTTATGTTACTGTGATTGCAAAGAAGATAACCTGTCATTTATTGAAAATTTTAAGATCAATACAAGCACACCAAAAACTGTGCCAACTAAGTGCGGGTGTCATTTTCCCAGAAAATCAAGCCTGCTGGCTAACTTTTGCAATTTAATTAATTAAAGCCACCTAAAAGCAAATAGGAACACGATAGAAACATGGGACCATCTTGACATTTCACTATTATTTTGACTTGGAAAACTACACTGCAACAATGATTCAGGTCTGATTCGTTTACTCAATCACTGTAACATTTTACTGCTAAAAACTTTTGTTGCCCCTTGCACTTGTCTTTATGTTGATTCCACTTTATGAATTATAGGTGTGCTTCACATTGATGATGTAAACAATTGTGATAAGCATAATGGGAAAAGTTATCTCAATTCAAAAGACTAGAGCAAAAGTTATAGGTGAGTAGCAAAGAAAATATGATGATCATATATAATTAATCTTAAAATTCTTAATAATCAAAACTAGAAGCATGAGTTTATTGTCCACGGTATTCTTCTGAATATTTTTTTTTAATCGGAAAGTAAGTAATGAGATTATTTGAATTCAAATTTAAATTTTACTATATATCAAAAAAAAATTTAGCCACTCAATCAGAAAACAAAAAATAAACAATGAAAATTTTTAATTTTATAAAACAAAAAGGTGGTTTTTGACATAGGTGAATAAGATTAAGACTTAAATGCTGAAATTCAAAGTCAAATATAATCCTCTCAAATGATATTAATTGGGCTAAGTCCGAGACAAGAGCGTATTTCATTTTTTTTACCTATCAATTTTAATTTCACATTAGAAAGTGAAATTATTTCAAAAAAAAAAGAGTGAAATTGTAATGAAATCTTGAAATGATATGTTAGTTTCACCAAAATTTAGACATAATAAGTTAATCTATCATGGTGTTTATGATTAAGATGAACTCCATAAAGTTTTTGTTGAATTTATCTATTAGTTCTAAACACTCATGCATTTTTTTTCCAAGCTAGGATCATTTATATTATAATAGAGTCATGAAGACACGATAGCCACAATGGCTCACAAGTATCAGTCCTAAGAAAAAAAGTTTTGAATTTACTAATATCAAGATTTTCAACAGCATTTCATAATTTACAAAAGAATTGAATTTCATTTCCATTTCTTTCATACTCTAA
Organism: Heritiera fomes; assembly: GCA_032173925.1. NCBI lineage: Eukaryota > Viridiplantae > Streptophyta > Magnoliopsida > Malvales > Malvaceae > Heritiera > Heritiera fomes. The sequence goes on along the minus strand of JAPDPM010000023.1, from coordinate 2,158,550 downwards.
GTGAAACCGAAATCTTTTATTAAGAAAGAAGAAAGTGGAGGAAATCATTATCTTTATCACTTAGAATTTACTACAATACAAGTATGACAGGGAAGCTTCACAGTTTGTAACATAAAGTAAAAGTACTGATATACATATATTTTGGTTTCTATGTGACAAGGTGCTCCGATCCCAGCTTCAATGTTAACTATAGCTAGCATAAGGTCAAGGAGCCGTTTTTCAAACAATTAATTAATCAAATGAATTAATTAAGCTTATTAAAATGCATGAAAACCAACAAACAATAATGAAGTACCACAAAGACAAAAAGTAGCTAAGGGCTACATGCAAGTAGCAATTTCATTATTATTATTATTATTATTATTATTATAATCTTCAACGACGGATGAATTTAATAATCTCGATGATGAGAAGAACCAGCGGCACCGAGCCCTGGTTCACAATGAGGGCTACCCGATGCCCCATCATGTGAACTGGCACCTATGGCATGCGGGTAAATATGAGCGTCGTGCTGATCAATTGGTACTGCCACTGATTGTTCTGCATATGGGTTTGTTGGGGTTGTGTGGTTGCCTCCTGATTGTTCTGCATATGGGTTTGTTGGGGTTGTGTGGTTGCCTCCTGATTGTTCTGCCACTGATTATTCTGCCACTGATTGTTCTGCCAACCCAAAGGAATGCAAGTAGAAAGACACCACCGAGGGAAACGCACACGGCGATAATAGGTGTGGGGTTGCCTCCTGCTGGTGGTGGTGCTGGTGGTGGTGCTGGTGCTATTACGAATGATGATGATGGCACAGAACTAAAAGGTGAGGGTGCCCCATAAAGAGTTGGCGCTGGTGAGGGAGAGAAGCTACCGGGCGTTGGTTTTGGTGGTGGAGCATAAGGAGATGGTGGTAAGTATGGAGGTGATGAAGATTTTGGTGGTTTTGCTGGTGGTGATCCATTGTTGGGAGTAGGAGGTGCTTTACGAGTATATGGGCCAGGTGCAGCTGCTGCTGGTGGAGTTGGACCTTTACCAGGGCTTGGTGGATGTGAGGATTTAGGGGGTGATGCCTTACTTGGAGGAGCTGGGCTTGCAAAATGCGGCGAGGGCACTGGAGCTGGACTAGAAGGGGCACCTGGAGTTGGTTTTGGCGACGCATAGTAATGTGATGGTGATGGTGCATTTGGAGTTGATTTTGGAGGTGATACAGCGACTTTTGTCGGGGTTGGTGGAGGCACTGGACAAGGTGGTGGAGGAGGTGGCGGAGGCTTATGGTGGCCATGATGATGATGATGATGTGGTGGCGATGGCTTGTTGTGGTGGTGGTGGTGGTGTTTTGGTGGAGGCGGTGCCATGACATGGTTGCATGGAAGAGGAGGAGGAGATGGTGATACTGGCGGTGGGGGAGAAAGGTGAGGACAGGCCATTTTTTTAGGCAATGAGATGTTCCTATCTCTCCCAATGCAGTACTTACAATAGCTAGAAGAGAATGGGATGGATACCTCGGCTGTGGAAGGCCTCTATTTGTACTAGTTGTCGGCTTTGTAGGTATTCAAGTTTTTTAAACATATTGTGCACATTTTTTAGCTTTCCTTGCATTTAAAACTTGGATATCTTCTGCTAGTTTTGAGTATCATAATATATTGATTAAGCTCCCATTAAGTTACCCTCTATATCCATTACTATAGGCAGAGATTAACTATAAAATTTGTTCATAAGGAGGTATACAAAAAGAGAGTAGAATTCTTTACCTAATCAAAGAGAAATAATAACAGTTAAGTCAGCTTTTTATTTTCTTTAAACCAACTTGATTAATAAGATAATCCAGAAACACATCATTGATGAGTACGAATTGGTGAAGCACTCAAAATTTTTACAAATACAGAATAAAGAACACACTATCATCCTGAAAATTACGCTAAAAAAATGAAAGAGTGCACAAAAAACCAAAAAAACACTTACTTGAATCCGAATGTCATGATAGAGAGACACAAATTAACATTCCGTCTTACAAAAAAGAGAACGAGAAACACCATCCAAGTTTTGCAGTCCATAAGTAAAAGAAACCATTGAACCAAGAACCCCACAAAGAAAAACCTTCATTGTTGGATTAATTATAGAATTAATATATGCATAATCACACAAAGATCAAATTATTAAAAACTTTAATTTGGGAATCTAATCGAGAAGATAATTAGATTCCTCAATCATAGCTCAAAAAATCAGAATATGACACGTATTTAGAAATTATCACATAACTCTTAATAATAAAATTATTATGACATAATAAAAAAGAAATTAATTAAATTTGATATTACGACTTACATGACATCAATTCCGTTAAAAAAATTAATTGTTATGGTATTAAATTTATTTTGCTCCACATGCATTTAATCATTTAAAAATATTTTACGGCTTTCTTGAAGAAGTTTAAATTTTATGATCCATGTGAAAAAATCTTCCTAATGAAATTCAATGGGAGAAATGCAAGAGTAATTAATTGATTTTATGGTGAGAGAAAGCACAACCCCGGGCGGTTCATCCGGCGACAAGCAGGGCGAGCTAACCATTACTGGCGTCAATTAGTTTCTCAAGTTTCAGTTGATTAAAAATCAAGCCACCCAAACATCACTACAACAAAATGTACTTTTAGCGGTTTTTTTTTGTTATTTAGCGGCGTTTATAAATGCCGCAAAAATTTCACGGCACTAGCAAAAAAAGACCATGCATGGTCTTAATTAGTTTTATACGCACGGTTCAATGGCTGTAAGTATATAACTCCATTGTTTTATATTCAAGACTCATGTAAAGTGATTATAAATTTTTAAGTAAGTAGCTAAAGAAGAATTATGACATGTTGTATTCAATCTTACTCTCAACATACTGTTTGAAAAGTCTTAGCCATTTTAGCCAAGAAGTTCAACTCGAAAAATTGACTTCTACCCACAAAACATTATCTAAATGTGGTAAAAAATGACTCAACTCGAAAAATCAATCCGAACAACTAGAAACCAAACTCAACCAATCTAATTTGACTAAAACAGTCAAGAACCCAAATCCAACCCAATCCGAATCTGAATTGATCTGAAATCAAATTAATCTGAATTCATATTGATACGATTCCTAATTGATCTAAATTTAGATTAACCCAAACCGACCTAATCTCAACCCAAATTAACCCGAATCCAAATTAACCTAAACCCAAAAAATTCAAACTTAAATTTAATGTAAGATCCGATTTTACAGTACTGTAGATTCTAATATCATAAAATTGATATTGGAAATTAAATAAATAATGAATATTGATTACACTTAAGTGAAAAGCTCCTTCACTTAAGTTGAGAATGGAGCAAATTTCAATGAAATAATGTATGGGCGAGTATATGGTACAGTTCGCCAAAGGGCGAGTAAGATAAAGGCTTATCGCCAATGGTTGAGGGCGAGTATGAATAATGGCCTTATTGGCAATTGTGTTCGCCAACTGAGTTTTTTTTGGATGATAGCCCGAATGGGCGAGGGCTTGTGATCACCCATATGAATGAAGTAAATAAAAAAGATAAATGTGATTGCCAAACCTATATGTAATAGCTAAGAGAAGGGAATCATCTCGTAATTTTCAGATATTAAGTTGGCGAACTGAAATACATTTGGCGACATGAAATTAAGTTGGCGAGCTGATGACTCAAGATAAGAAGGCGAACTGGAATCAGCACGGACAAAATGAAAATAGATTTAAAACATGCTTGCAGCCAAAATTGACTTTGCAAGTCAGACGGTTGGAGACAATAAATAGAGAAAAGCTAAAGTCAATAAAGGAATTAGCCTTATTGGTTGAAAAATAAAACAAAGTCAATAGAAGTAGAAAAAAAGGACTGTGGAAGGGAGACTTTCACGCCAGCTTGAGCTGCAGTTTTTCTTCATGCATTAAATGCATGAAAGACGTGAAATAAATGAAGGAAATGGGATAAGGCCAAGTGATGAGTTCTTATTGGTTTAGCATAGCTATATAAGAAGAAACATTTGAGGAAGATCGGCTTAGCAAACTTCATCTTCTTCCCGAAAGCTATGCAACTGCAAGTTTATGCTCCGATTTCCTCCCATTTCTGCCATGCTTAATTTACTAAACTTCACCTTTAGGTTGGCCAAACAACTAAACCAGCTTGCAAAACCTTTCCTCCATAGTTGATGAGCCAAAGGAATAAGCAGAGTAAGGCCAACATGAGACAGAAAGTGATCTGTGCTGGAAGTGCAATTGATTAAGGTGAGATTTAATGATTTCTTCAGATTGAATGATATATTTCTATGATTTCAAGTATGAGAAGCATGATTCTAGTATTGCTTTTGATTTATTCTTGTTAGATCATAGAAATAGAATAAATTCATCTCTTGAATGTAGATGAAGAATAAAATGAAACTGGGTTGAAATTGTAGTAGAATGATGGGAAAATAATCGAGAATGAATAAGAAAAGTAATGGAAATGGTGTAAGAGTGATGAAAATGGCGACTATAGTGATCGCCCATGTTGAAAGTTAGTAATCGCCAATGAGGCGAGTAAGAAATAAAGAGCTCACCAAAGCTGTTGTTCAAGTAGGTGAGGTCGCCCAACACCAGTTTATTTTATAGACAAGCCCATCTTGAGTAGAAAGCCTTATGGCGAACTCACATGCATAAGGTATTGGGCGAGAAGAATTGTGTGCGAACTCCCACATTTAAGCTAAAGTAGGCCTGGCGAGTTGAATGTTGGTCGAGCTCACAAATATATGGCGAGTAATGGAGGGCGAGCACCCACTTGTAAGCCATTTGATGAATGACGAGCTCGGTTGGGCGAGCTAGTAAGAACTCTGTTGGGCGAGTAGTCATTGATTATCTCAGTCTCGCCAAGTAATATAAAATGAAAATATTAATAGAATTTATAAATTATTTGCAGCCGGGAATTATGAACTCGGTGAAGGCGATTTGGAAGGCGAGAAGGAAGCAAGGCTTCATTAAACCAGGTAAGGGAGATGTGTGTGAAGTGAATGCATGTCCTGTGGAGTAAATATTATGAAAATATTGATAAATGTTTTGTTTTATGACATGCATTGGTTTGATAAATTATATGCTGATTCGGGCGAGCTAAAAGCCGACCCCTATATTGTTTTCTGGACGAATTAGTTAAAAGGCGGGCGAGCCCTTTTGTGCTTGTTTTAGGGCGAGTAACCCCTGTTTTAATAAAAGGCGAGCGAGCCAAACGTTTATAGTATTTTGGCGAACTGGTATTGGCGGGCGAGCCAATCCTTTTATAATATTTTAGGGCGGGCAACCCCTTTTGTTAAGAAAGCTATGGGCGAGCCGAAATGGGCGAGCCAGTGTTTTTGTTTTAAATGTAGAGGGTGGCGAGTGATTACTTGTTCACCCCTCTCGAGTTGACCATGGGCGAGCCGGACTGGCGAGCTGACCATGGCGAACAGATTTCGATGGTATTTTTTTAAGGAAAAATGAGCCATTTTAATATCTTTGAAAATAGAAAATATAAACCCTTTTGGGCGAATTGACTAATGGGCGAGCCACTGAGGGCGAGCCAGTTTTGCTTTCATATTTTAAAAGCAAAGTTGGGCGGGCGAACACAAGTTCTCCGCACTGGGCGAGCTACCATGGGCGAGCTATATTGGGCGAGCTGACCATGGGCGAGCAGGTTTTAAAGGTTGAGATTTTGAAATGTTTTCAAGTTGTTTTGTAAACAGAAAGCCTAAACCTTTTTGGAAATCAAATCATTTTGATAAAATGATAATATGGTGAGATAATTCCATAAAGGTTTTCATTAGATATAAAAGTGATTTTTGAGACTTTAGGCCCTGAGTTCATGCATTGTTATTCTTGTAGTTGCGTTACCCACCTGGGGCGGTGGCTCGGGTCAAGGGACCTATGGGTGCACCTCAGGGCGTCACAGGGCTGATGGACACGCCAAGTCATCAGCGGTCTCGAGGTCACTTGGTAAGTGGACCCGAGGACCACTTATAGATTATGGCCATAGATCTAGTTGAGATAGCCGTGAGTGGTGATGGCCTACGGGAACAATGAGAGCATGATTTGTTTGATGCCTAGTCTCAACTTACTGATTTCTGTTTACTACCACTTATAGATTATGGCCATAGATCTAGTTGAGATAGCCGTGAGGGGCAATGGCCTACGGGTGCACCCCAAAAGCGGATGACTTGTGTTCCTGGGGGAACAATGAGAGCATGATTTGTTTGATGCTTAGTCTCAACTTACTGATTTCTGTTTACTAAGGGGATTTGTGAAATCCTATTTATTGTTTACTGCATTTTTAAGTAAATCGGTTATTATGTGATTTTGAATGGTGTATTGAGAGGTGGTTTACTATATCCACTGTTTTCCTACTCGGTGTGATTTTAGGAAAAACAAATAAATTGTGGTATATAGTTTTGCTTTAATGAAAGCAGCATACGTTTCCTTTACTGAGCACGTAGTTCGCTCACCCCTTTTGTTTTAACTCCACAAATAAAAGACATGGAGTTAGAGAAGTAGCTCCAAGATGGATGTTAAATATGACAGGTACAGTCTCTGCTCTTTTACATTTCAGACATAAGTATACAGTACTACTGTAGTGAAATGAGACAATAAGGGGATGTTAGATATAAGGAATAATGAAAAGAATTTTCATAGTCCATATTTAAATAAATGTCAAACATTTATTACTGTCACTGTTGAATGTTAATGGTATCACAGACAGCCCAACCGGTAAAGTCGTATAGAAATACGTGAAAAAATATGGTAACGGGATGTTACAGATTTAATGGTATCAGAGCTTGGGTTGGTCTGATGTCTGTTGATGCCTTTAGTACGAAAAGTGTTGAAAAAGGTTAACATCCCCTGTAATACTGTATAGTCTGAATGTATAGAGGAGTTAAATGACTGTGAATTAAGTTAAGTGGTGAAAGATGGTGACAGCTAATGAATTAAGAGTTATAAATAGAGATGCTAATCCGGAAATTTTGCATGAGATAGGCGATCTTATCATCATAATGTCAGATCTATTCGGTAAGGTACAGTGAGGAACTCGGTGAGGGCCCCACCAGGACTTCTCTGTCCATATCGAACTAAGATCCTAATCTGATGAGATTGAAATGAAAAGGGATAATATTAGTGCATAAGCCCTAAGATCGCATGTGTGGAGATATATTGAAGAGAGAGAATTAAAGTGAAGATATGAGATTACTAAATATTATGAAAAGTGATATACTTATAGAGTGAGAACCACAAGGTGAATTGTGTGTGAAATGATGTAAAATCGATGATGTTAATACTGGTTCTAGACACTCCTTATGATTTAGAAGAATAAATATTAGTAGTGACTTGACATTTGAAGAAGTCAAGTGTTCGAGTCATCGCGAATGAGAAAGAAAACCTTGAGATGGGCGAGCTCGAGCACGGTTGGAAGGACCGGTGCGTCGAGGCATTCGCCAAAGAGGACAGTATGGATGAGTAGCATTGTCACAGCAATCGTTGTCGATGGGCCCAAGAAGGGGTTGCCATAGCCAGTTGGGCTGGTCCGTTACGATATCCATAGAACCGAGATATTATGAAATACATGTGAAATGACTTGAATATGGTGGATCTATTGGATGTAAATAACGAGATATTCAGGATGATATGAGTTTGTGAATTAGAATTGATGAGATAAAATTCTAAATAAACTTTTGGAATAACGTGGATTCGAGAGATTGTTGACTCGATTCACAACATGGAATCTGATTGTAAGCTCTTACCAAGGAAGTAGAAGAGCTTGAGAAATTACTCAAGAGATTGATGAGTAGAGAACTAAACTATTTTGGTATAACTCGTGAAAATGAAAATTATAATTATATCGTTTTGAAAACAATGGGATTTATACTCTCTACAGTTGCTTCTAGGTTCCGGAACAAGTATGGTATTCTAAAATACCTATCATATTCTATCTGGATCCCTAGCCGACTGTAGTATCCTTCCTATTTGTGTGCCTAGAGCCAACTAGGATGATTTTAAGAGAATAAATATGTATATTGATATAAGCAATATCGTTGAATAATGTCACGAACTTCTAGGAATGGAAAACCTTACTGTTAAGTCAGTGAACATGAGTTCTAATTGAACTATATACAGTAGAGACGTGAGGTCTCGAATGATTAAGTAGACATTGAAGTTGTATGAGTAAAGGATCTCACTATTTAAGTGAGATTAAAGTGTGGTTATTGAGGTATAGGATTTATGAGATTTACCTGTATGGCATAAATGATTTGTTGAGGAAATTTGTGGAACTTGCTACCTTATTGATGCAATACTTATTTGTGAGAAAGTGAAAGTGAATGGGTATGTATGAGTATAGTATTGAAATGGTTACAAGATGGTAATAGTAAGTACTATATTAAGTGAGAAAAACGATTGTGGTGATGAAGGTGAAAGAATGAAATTGTCTTAAGAGACAAGTCATATGATGACTAGGGAACACAAATTGTGAGGTAGTTCCCAAGTATATGAATAAATGTGACTTCGTTGATTATTATGTAGTAATGGCTGAAATTAATAACAAGCCAGAATTGGAAAGATGTAATTGTTATACTCGAAGGAGCAGATACAAGAAGTACTGCTAATCCTGAAGAAGGATATACATATGTGTATACATGTACATATTGGGAATGTGAAATTGTATAAATGAAGTGGTGATGAAATCTGAATGATAATAAATTTAAATTTCAGAAATTGATGTGAGGAAATTATACTCTCAAGTATATTCTCCAAGTAGTGACATTACATGTACTAGGAGAATAGAGGAGATAAAAACGATAACTTGATAAAAGAGAAGTTGTCGAGGGGAAAATGATTACCTGAGACGTAATCGATTGCTAGTATTAAGGTCTGCAAAAGAAGGGCAGTCATAGTGTAACCATGAGGTGATAGAAGTGATTATGGATTGTGTAACTGAGTTAATTCACTTCATCATCATGTTTCGAGATGTCATGAATGCCTTAGTCGATATATATCAGTGAAACAGAGAGAACGTATGTGAAGTTCCAGTGAGTGGGTACTTGTGATAGGGATCCCTGATTTGCCACATGCTTTGAGAGGGTAGCAAAAGGCTTTGGGATTCCAAAATTTTTCTGTTAGCACCGCCTCAGATTGATATAGATATCCGAGCGCATTGTGTGAACACTCTAGGATATATTGAGAGCGGGTACGTTGTATTTAAGAGACTACTGGGACAATTACATACGATTGATTAAAACTATCTAAATGATAGTCACCAAAATTATTATTGACTACGCACTGAATGAGATGATAAGTGATAAATTATATGAATCAGTTACAGTGTAAAAGAAGTGAAAATTTGCTAACTCCCAAGGATGATAAAAGATTTTAGGGGCTATAAAATGGTTGTGAGAGAAGAAGCATGAGTTCTTCAGAACCTTGAGCAAAATCCGAGATGGGCGAGCCACGAGTGAGGCGATCGCTCAACACCGAATAACATGTTGAGAGATGTAGGCGAACTAGGTGGTCGCCGACTCACTTGAAACAGTAATCCTAGAGCGCGGGAGAACGCCAAAGGGATGATTATTGATAGCCTGAAGAGACAGGCAGTACTCTTAAAGACAATAAGGAGTATAAAGAGATATTCGTGGTCTTATATTAGAGACGAGAATCAATAAAAGTTGAGAAGGTGATAAGGAAGAAAAATGCCTATATTAGAGGTACTTCCTATATTAAGTGAAAATTGAAAAGAGTATAATATTATCTGGATAGTTGTGGATATATAGACTGTGTCTGCTTATTCCTTGATTATGGAATTTATTGAGTTAATTAATGCCTTGGCCGAGTTATATGTCAGGGAAATGGTGAGGATACACAGTATTCTAGTGAGCATTATATTTGATAGGGAGTCCCGCTTCGTATCTCAGTGTTGAGAGAGATTACAGGAAGCTATGGGATCCCGATTGAGTTTTGCACCGCAGTGTATCCGCTGAATGAGAGATAGTCCGAGCGTATGATACGGACGCTCGAGGATATGGGTAAGTGTGTGCAGTTAATAGGCTCCTGGGATAATCCTCTACCCTGGCAGAGTTTGCTTATGATAATGGCCAAAGAACAGTATAGGCATAGCTCTTGAAAGAGTTTATTTAGCAGACGGTATAATCCACGATAGCATGAGAAAATGGGAGACCGAGAATTATTTTTGACTTGGTCGAACAGAGTTCTTGAGATATACAAGAGATTATGCATATTAAGGTCTCACCATTGGGATGCATAATGAGAGGGAAATTGAGTTCCTGACATATTAGATCTTTGGAGATCTTAGATCGTGTAAAAGATGTGCACTACCTCCCGAGTTGTCAGGAGTGCATAACGTATTCCATGTCTCAATGATGAGAAAGTACTATCCATATCCTTCTCACGTGATTCGACATGAGTCCTAGAGATTAGAAAGGACATGAGTTACGTTGAGAAATCGGTACGGATTTTGGATAGGAAGGATAAAGTATTGTGATAAAGTGTAGTGATCAAAGATTAATTCTTTGGTGGGATTCTCTGGCAGTATGAGGCTACTTGAGAATTAGAAAGCCTTATGCATAAGAAGTATCCAGAGTTTCCTTACTAATAAGTCCGGTTGAAATTTAGAGGACCAAATTTCTTAAGGTGGGGAGAAAATGTAAAATCCGATTTTACACTACTGTAGATTCTAATATCATAAAATTGATATTGGAAATTAAATAAATAATGAATATTGATTACACTTAAGTGAAAAGCTCCTTCACTTAAGTTGAGAATGGAGCAAATTTCAATGAAATAATGTATGGGCGAGTATATGGCACAGTTCGCCAAAGGATGAGTAAGATAAAGGCTTATCGCCAATGGTTGAGGGCAAGTATGAATAATGGCCTTATTGGCAATTGTGTTCACCAAGTGAGTTTTTTTTGGATGATCGCCCGAATGGGCGAGGGCTTATGATCGCCCATATGAATGAAGTAAATTAAAAAGATAAATGTGATCGCCAAACCTATATGTAATAGCCAAGAGAAGGGAATCATCTCATAATTTCCAGATATTGAGTTGGCGAACTGAAATACATGTGGCGACATGAAATTAAGTTGGCGAGCTGATGACTTAAGATAAGGAGGCGAACTGGAATCAGCACGGACAAAATGAAAATAGATTTAAAACATGCTTGCAGCCAAAATTGACTTTGCAAGTCAGACGGTTGGAGACAATAAATAGAGAAAAGCTAAAGTCAATAAAGGAATTAGCCTTATTGGTTGAAAAATAAAACAAAGTCAATAGAAGCAGAAAAAAATGAGTGTGGAAGGGAGACTTTCACGCCAGCTTGAGCTGCAGTTTTTCTTCATGCATTAAATGCATGAAAGACGTGAAATAAATGAAGGAAATGGGATAAGGCCAAGTGATGAGTTCTTATTGGTTTAGCATAGCTATATAAGAAGAAACATTTGAGGAAGATCGGCTTAGCAAACTTCATCTTCTTCCCGAAAGCTATGCAACTGCAAGTTTATGCTCCGATTTCCTCCCATTTCTGCCATGCTTAATTTACTAAACTTCACCTTTAGGTTGGCCAAACAACTAAACCAGCTTGCAAAACCTTTCCTCCATAGTTGATGAGCCAAAGGAATAAGCAGAGTAAGGCCAACATGAGACAGAAAGTGATCTGTGCTGGAAGTGCAATTGATTAAGGTGAGATTTAATGATTTCTTCAGATTGAATGATATATTTCTATGATTTCAAGTATGAGAAGCATGATTCTAGTATTGCTTTTGATTTATTCTTGTTAGATCATAGAAATAGAATAAATTCATCTCTTGAATGTAGATGAAGAATAAAATGAAACTGGGTTGAAATTGTAGTAGAATGATGGGAAAATAATCGAGAATGAATAAGAAAAGTAATGAAAATGGTGTAAGAGTGATGAAAATGGTGACTATAGTGATCGCCCATGTTGAAAGTTAGTAATCGCCAATGAGGCGATTAGGAAATAAAGAGCTCGCGAAAGCTGTTGTTCAAGTGGGTGAGGTCGCCCAACACCAGTTTATTTTATAGACAAGCCCATCTCTGAGTAGAAAGCCTTATGGTGAACTCACATGCATAAGGTATTAGGCGAGAAAAATTGTGTGCGAACTCCCACATTTAAGCTAAAGTAGGCCTGGTGAGTTAAATGTTGGGCGAGCTCACAAATATATGGCGAGTAATGGCGGGCGAGCTCCAGCTTGTAAGCCATTTGATGAATGACGAGCTCGGTTGGGCGAGCTAGTAAGAACTCTGTTGGGCAAGTAGTCATTTGATTATCTCAGTCTCGCCAAGTAATATAAGATGAAAATATTAATAGAATTTATAAATTATTTGCAGCCGAGAATTATGAACTCGGTGAAGGCGATTTGGAAGGCGAGAAGGAAGCAAGGCTTCATTGAACCAGGTAAGGGAGATGTGTGTGAAGTGAATGCGTGTCCTGTGGAGTAAATATTATGAAAATATTGATAAATGTTTTGTTTTATGACATGCATTCGTTTGATAAATTATATGTTGATTCGGGCGAGCTAAAAGCCGACCCCTATATTGTTTTCTAGACGAATTAGTTAAAAGGCGGGCGAGCCCTTTTGTGCTTGTTTTGGGGCGAGTAACTCCTGTTTTAATAAAAGGCAGGCGAGCCAAACGATTATAGTATTTTGGCGAATTAGTGTTGGCGGGCGAGCCAATCCTTTTATAATATTTTAGGGCGGGCGACCACTTTTGTTAAGAAAGCTATGGGCGAGCCAGTGTTTTTGTTTTAAATGTAGAGGGTGGCGGGTGATTACTTGTTCACCCCTTTTGAGCCGGACTGGCGAGCTGACCATGGCGAACAGATTTCGATGGTATTTTTTTAAGGAAAAATAAGCCATTTTAATATCTTTGAAAATAGAAAATATAAACCCTTTTAGGCGAATTGACTAATGGGCGAGCCACTGAGGGCGAGCCAGTTTTGCTTTCATATTTTAAAAGCAAAGTTGGGCGGGCGAACACAAATTCTCCACACTAGGCGAGCTGCCATGGGCGAGTCATATTGGGCGAGCAGGTTTTAAAGGTTGAGATTTTGAAATGTTGTCAAGGTGTTTTGTAAACAGAAAGCCTAAACCTTTTTGGAAATCAAATCATTTTGAGAAAATGATAATATGGTGAAATAATTCCATAAAGGTTTTCATTAGATATAAAAGTGATTTTTGAGACTTTAGGCCCTGAGTTCATGCATTGTTATTCTTGTAGTTGTGTGACCCACCTGGGGCGGTGGCTCGGGTCAAAGGACCTACGGGTGCACCTCAGGGCGTCATAGGGCTGATGGACCCGTCAAGTCATCAGCGGTCTCGAGGTCACTTGGCAAGTGGACCCGATGACCACTTATAGATTATGGCCATAGATCTAGTTGAGATAGCCGTGAGGGGCAATGGCCTACGGGTGCACCCCAAAAGCGGATGACTTGTGTTCCTGGGGGAACAATGAGAGCATGATTTGTTTGATGCTTAGTCTCAACTTACTGATTTCTGTTTACTAAGGGGATTTGTGAAATCCTATTTATTGTTTACTGCATTTTTAAGTAAACCGGTTATTATGTGATTTTGGATGGTGTATTGAGAGGTGGTTTACTATATCCACTGTTTTTTTACTCGGTGTGATTTTAGGAAAAACAAATAAATTGTGGTATATAGTTTTGCTTTAATGAAAGCAGCATACGTTTCCTTTACTGAGCGCGTAGTTCACTCACCCCTTTTGTTTTAACTCCACAAATAAAAGACACGAAGTTAGAGAAGTAGCTCCAAGATGGATGTTAAATATGACAGGTACAGTCTCTGCTCTTTTACATTTCAAACATAAGTATACAGTACTACTGTAGTGAAATGAGACAATAAGGGGATGTTAAATATAAGGAATAATGAAAAGAATTTTCATAGTCCATATTTAAATAAATGTCAAACATTTATTACTGTCACTGTTGAATGTTAATGGCATCACAGACAGCCCAACCGATAAAGTCGTATAGAAATACGTGAAAAAATGTGGTAACGGGATGTTACATTTAAGATTATCAATAAATATTTAAATGTCTAAATTAATGATCAAAGTATTTTATTATAGTAAAAATATAATTTTTTCAATTATACGAGTGTTATATTTTTTTGAATCCAGTTAAACTTAAATATTCATTTTTATATTGTATTCATTTGAATCTAACCAAAAACAAACTTCTACAAGAGCTAATGTATAATTAGTTAATGGCTAATCTATTACTAAGTATGAAAGCTACGTCACATACACTTAATGCCACTAATTATTTTATAAAAAGCAAGAGAAATTAAAGAGATGTATAGTAGTGTATTATAATATTTAGTATGGATTATTAAATCACTTTAATGCATAGAGTTAAAAAATATTATAGATAATAAAAACAAAATGAAAAAGATGTAATTAATTTATGAATATTGATAAATATATTATAAAGAAAACTATCATACAAATTATTAAATATTTAAATATTTCAATTCCAATTTTATTATAGGTCATGTAAGAAAAAAATTTTATTTTTATCAGTTTTGATATTATTATAAATATGGTTTTAGTTTATTTTCATACAAAAAAATTCACACTGAAATGACCAAGGAAAAACTTGCTTGCTTGACCCGAATCCAAATTCAATCAACCCAAATTAACTAAAATAAGTTAATGATCTGAATACGACCTAATCCAAACCAAAATTGATCTAAATTTAAATTTATCCAAACCCGACTTGATTCGAATCCGAAAAAGTCTAATATTTCCTTGACCCATACCCAAAATAATCCGAACCTAAAATGATTCAATTTTTCTTTAACCCAAATTGATCCTATCTAAAATAACCCAACCCAAACCCAATCCGACTTGCCTATTTACCATCTCTACTTCTGTCACTCAACCAGTTGTTTGGCCTTTCTTTAGTTTCTCACTTTCATATTGGAGATATATATTTCCAGTTAGAAAATGTTAGGAAAAACACAACCTTTCTATTTCTTTCATATCACTTCGATGAACCTAAAAGGAAGTTAAAGTCAAATTTTGTAAATATAGGTGATGATGTAATTAAATTCTAGTTGACTAAATTATGAATATATTGATAATACATAGCAAATGATGCAATGAATTCAACAATTCAAGCTAGCATGCTCATATAAGATAAACAATCAATGTTTCTAAACGCTCTCGCAATTGTTTCTTCTTTTAAATTGTTTTGAATTTCTTTGATAGGACGAAGGAGAGTAAAATCTTCTCTTAGCTACATTGGACAATCCCCTTATCATTGGTTTAAATCTCTTCGGGATTGAAAAATAAGAGTTTGAATGTAAAAAAAGAATGTAAAAAAGCAGAGGGAGTTTGTGACATCCTCGTCAGTAACAATTAACATATAACTTTTTCTTCTACATACAACTTGATTAGGCTCGTTCGTCAATGTCATTCCTTACTCTTCTTATGTTTGAGATTAAATAGCTCATCATAAAGGTTCTAATTTTCAGTAAAGCATAATTATTAATTTATACATATCATTTCAAAGCACAGGATCTTACGCAGCTTACATAACTTAAATCCCCAACCAATTTTATAGACATCATTGTACTGTAGCTCTGTCTGATTTACATAACAATGTAAGTATACCTTCAAGAAGTCTAGGAAGCGTGCCTCGAAAGAATAAGGATCCAATACACTCTTCAATCGAGAGCGAGGGACTACTTCAAATAGTCTGAAAAATAGTTGTAAAGCAATGAGTTTACGTTCAGTAAGAAACATATGTAAAAGAGCATACTATGTGTGAGGACCCTGGGAGTACTACGCGCCTCCTACCCCCAGCGATCTCACTCACTCGTATTGTCCGCTTTGAGATTCTAGAGGTGGCCCTCGTCCGCAGACGTGGCACTTAGTCCCGCACGGCTTTGTCCCAATGGCCCTGAAGAACTCATGTTTAATTCCCTTGAGCACTTCCGTAGTGACTTGAACCCTTGACTTCCTCAAGATGTCAAGTCACTACTAACCATTAGGCCTAGTGGTTAGTAGTGACTTGACATCTTGAGGAAGTCAAGGGTTCAAGTCACTACGGACGCGCTTAAGAGAATTAAACCTGAGTTCTTCAGGACCCTTGGGACAAAGCCATGCAGGACTAAGTGCCACGTCTGCGAACGAGGGCCACCTTTAGAATCCTAAAGCTTACAATACGAGTGAGATCGCTGGGGCTAGGAGGCGCGCAGTACTCCTAGGGTCCTCACAAAAAAACGCATGTTTTTTTTTTGTGAAGACCCTGGGAGTACTGCACACCTCCTAGCCCAAGCGATCTCACTCACTCATATTGTCCGCTTTGGGATTCTAGAGGTTGCCCCTGTCCGCAGGCGTAGCACTTAGTCCGGCACGGCTTTGTCCCAAGGACCCTGAAGAACTCAAGTTTAATTCCCTTGAGCGCGTCCGTAGTGACTTGAACCCTTGACTTCCTCAAGATGTCAAGTTACTGCGAACCATTAGGCCTGAGGACCCTGGGAGTACTGCGCGCCTCCTAGGCCCAGCGATCTCACTCACTCGTATTGTCCGCTTTGGGATTCTAGAGGTGGCCCCTGTCCGCAGACGTGGCACTTAGTCCCTCACGGCTTTGTCCCAGTTCAAATACGTGTCTGAATATAAATACAACTGCTATGCAAATACGTGTCTGAATATAAATAAACATTTAATAAATACCTAATCACTTGGTACTTCTAACTTCTAGCGATTTCTTCGATTAACTAAAAACAACGAAATTCTTGTATACCGATAAGCTATCTGGGATGGTGAGAAGGGGGGTGAGCTTTGGGAAAGCCCAGTCAGAAACATATATAAAAATGCACATTATAAAAATAATTTAAAATATGAATATTAAAACTTTTAAAATCATTTTATGCAGTAATACTTTATGTAAACAATTTATATAAATCATTTCAGTATACAATGCAATATTGCGATTCATTTAAAATTCTTAAAATAGGATAAATGTACTTGCATCAAAAAAACATATACTGTAAAACTTGTATAACTTCCTTTGTCACTTTTCGAACAATTCGTGTATTAATCTCGTAAATCAAATCATTCACTATTCTCATAAATTAAATTATTCAGTAAATCAATCATCTGTCAAATATCACTTATCGATAGAAAATAATCTCCCAGAGATTCATGCACACACTATATCCCATAAGGGACCTGTATAGGAAGGCCAGGGATCCGGAACTCCTTAGCCAATCCTATGAAACACTACAACGAATGGCCACCGTCGATCACTCGTAGTTCGCACTGGTCAGGTGCTCACTATGTAAACCTGTGGGGTTCAACCATAACTCCCACGGTCATATCATGTAAAGGGGAAGGTTTGGGACTTCTCCCAGCCTAATCATCACTGTCTCGTTTGCACAATCATCAGGGAGACATTAATTTCATAAAATTACTTCATATACTAGTAAGTCATTTCATATGAATCACTTCATGTAAATCCTTTCATGAAAATCAGTTCATGTAAATCATTTTGTATAGTTCAATTCATGTAAAGCACTTCACGAATCTCAATTCATGCAAAACACTTCATATAATTCAAATCATATAAATCATTTCATGTAATTTAATTCTTGTAAACCGTTTCTTGTAATTCAATTCATGAAAATCGTGTAATGCAATTCATGTAATTCACTTCATATAATGAAATTCGTATAAATCATTTCAGATAATGCAATTCATGTAAGTCATTGCATGCAATTTAATTTGTGTAAATCATATCATGTAATCATTTCATATAAATCATTTAATGTAATTCAATGCATATAAGTCATTTCATTTAAATCAGCTCATGTAAAACATTTCATATAATAAAATATTTAAAACTTGTAGGAATTAAAGATAATTCATATTTCTTGTATTCGGGAAATTGGGTAAGAAACGACTTAAAACGAAATTTTCGAGAACTTTTAATTGTAAGTAAAATATATCTTATGCGACTCCTATACATGTTTCTTACCTCTATTTCCGTACAGTATGAAATCCGGTAGCTCTACTTGCGCCTCTTTATCTCTCGCATCTCATACTGCACAATAAATCTAAATTACATTCAAAATCCTATATTACAAATATTAATTCTAATAAATATTTCATAGTTCAATTCTAATAATTATTCTATAAATCAATTACTCTATCAACCCTTATTTCCTAATGTATCATTTTCATGGAAATTTATTTTATCTCATATTAAACATTAACCCTTAATTATAATTAAATTGACTTATTCTTCTAATCTTAATTTCATTAAAATTTTCTTATCTTTAATTATCTTTATTAAGATCAAGTATTTTCTTCTTCTTCTAGTATATTTATTGCTTTCTAATTCCATTTTGCAATAATCTTTATTCACTACTACCATCAATTTTACCATTTACTTGTATCAATTTACTTCCATTTTATTAATTCTCATAATCAATTTATTTTAATTTCTATTATTTGTCACAATGTGACTTTTCCATTCTTGAATTTCATTCATCATTTTCCCAATTATATTTAAAATGTTATATTTTAGCTACAATGAATTCTCTACAATTCCTATTTCCTTTTTATTTCTTTCAATAACTAATTTATTTTAATTTCTATTGAATAATGTAACATAAATACAATTAATTTCTTTTCTTTTCTTTTTTCTTCTTTTTCTCTTTTCCTGACTTTTCTTTTCCTACTCCTTTTTGTTCATTGCCGTTAGTTTCCATTTTCCCATCCAAACCGTAAGCTTCCACCATCCAATCCTCATGTTTTATTCTTCAATCAACTCCAGTTTTATGCACTTCTTTTACTCATTTAGGACTATCATCAAACATTTTCAACTCAATCAAAACACCATCACCATCGTCAGCCCCTTAATGGTCGATTCTTACCCATCAACACGCCACTATTAGTGTTCAGCAACTAATCATTCAATTCAACTTTTCAATTAAATTCCTTTCTTAATTTACTACTAATTCTTAACCAACAAACATTAAAATCATAAAGATTTCTTCATTTTTTTTCCATCAACAAACAAATCTGTCCTACATTATTATACTCTTATTTAATTCAATTCAAGACTAAAATCATATCATCCATGCTCCAAGCAAGTAGATACTACAACTAGTATCAAGAAAAACGTCACTCCATTACCTTACCTGCAGCAACCGAACCGAACAGGGCAGTAGCAATACCAACTTTCCCACGTCAGGTTCTGCTCTCCAAAACCCATTCGGTTTTTCCTCCTTTCAGCCCTCTAATCCTAGGTTTAAAGTGATCTTGATGTGAGGAAGGTGGCCTGTGAAGGATATTGGATGAGTGGCTGAAGAAAATATGAGATTTGGTATAGCTCACGTGAAGCATTTTGGAGGAGAAGGAGCAAATCGAGCAGCAGAGCAGTAAGGAGAAGAGGAGGTCGGTTTTGCTGCTTTTGGAGACAGATATTTAACTCTTTTTAATAAAATTTTAACGTACAAAAATCCACCGTAAGTTAATTGATCTACCCCTTAAAAGTCAATTTATTTCACTTAGGTCACACATGAATGTTATTATTTTACAAACTCAGATTCTTTTTTTAATCAGTAGGTGTAGCACGAAAGCTTGCTGCGTTACTTATACTTTTTTTTTTCATTTATATATTTAATATAAATATATTACAAATATAATTTCGATTAACAATTCTATATATTATAAATATATTTTATTTTAACCATTATATATATTTTGTTAATTTCAGTAGTTAACTTATTTTATTTTTTGTTAATTGTTTAAAACATAATTACCATTAGATTATATTATTTTTCTAATTATATTCTAATTTCTTAATAAATTTATTTATTTATTTCAACCAGTCTATTAGTATCTGAAATTAGATTTACAAATACTTAATTCCAAAAATGAGAGAATTCGCGGTTATCACATATTGTCCGCTTTGGGATTTTAGAGGTGGCTCCCGTCCGCAGACGTGACACTTAGTCCCACACGACTTTGTCCCAAGAGCCCTAAAAAACTCAAGTTTAATTTCCTTGAGCGCGTCCGTAGTGACTCGAACACTTGACTTCCTCAAATGTCAAGTCACTACTAACCATTAAGCTATTTTTGGAGTTAAGTATCTGTAAAATTTAATTTTAGATGTTAATAGACTGATTGAAATAAATAAATAAATTTATTAAAGGATTGAAATATTTCAAAATTATAATACTTGATCAATCGATAAATTAAAAATTTTAAAAATTAGGAATTTAATTCGGGTATAAAAAAATGTGTATGTATATATATGTGATTATATATATGTACAAATACAAAAGTGTATATATATATAATAAATGTTATTTTGAATTAAAGTATATATATATTAATAAATAATAAAATAGGAAAATATATGATTTAAGAATTATATATATTTATAATATAATTTATACTTATGTGTGTGTTTTAAAAACATATATAGATGAAGTATAAATCATATTTATATGTATATATAAAATATATAAATAGTATACGTTATATACATAATTGTAAATATAGAATAGATTTATAATATATATTTATAAATGAAAAAAAAATGGGGAGAGGACGTTGCAGCAAGCTTCTCGGGAAAGCTTGTTGCAAATCAATTGAAAGCAAATAAAAAAAAAGTGAGGGGAAATTAATTAGTGGATATGGCAAGTTTCTATTGGATAGCATATTAATAAAAAAAGCCAAATGAAATTTTCTTGAAGCTTCCACCGACTCTTATAGCTGTTCTATTTCACGTTTTCTTCCTCTGTTTCTCGTTTCCTTCCATTTTTCCATAAGGTTTTCCTACTTTCACCGGGTAAATCACTCATATACTTCCACCAAATCATCAAGCATCATTAATAAAAGTTGTTCCTCACTAAAAGAGCCCTTAAATCTGGAAATTTGTGGTTAAATTCCAGCAAATGGAAGCAGAAAAATTTCTGCTGGGAGTCTCGGTTCAAGGTGAGAATCCATGACTATTTATGTTTTCATTGATTTTACCTATAGTATTGATTGATTCAAGTATGATTAATCTATTTTATGTTTTATATGGAACGAAATTAAAGTGTAGTGAAATATGTGAGAATCGGTCATGGAAGGAAAATGAAGAAAATTGTTGATTATTTGATATATTTTCAGTAGAAATTAGTGGAAAATGATGACTGAAATTTTATGGAACATGATTGAATGATGATTGAAGTAATAAATTTCAGAAAAATTGGAAGTGGCGTGAAATAGGGGTTGTCCGTGAGTGATGGGTATTTTCTGTTTTGGCTTGGCTGAATATCGATGATGAGTTTTGTTGCATAACAAGTGTTTGATAGCTGCCGGCAGTGGAAGGAAATAAAACAGAAAAGCAAGGAAAAACCAAAATAGAAAATAAAACAAATTAAATAGTTGGAATCAATAATAAGGCAAAAGATAAGAAATCAAAAGAAATTTAAATAAAAGTCATAAGATGGAATTAAATTAGAAAAGAATAAAAAGTTAATTGTGGTCTTGTGCTGATATCTGATATGAGAGGGAATAAATTAATTTTTGAAATAGATTTATAAAAAATTTATTATAGCTAAAATGCTAGATTTTAAATATAAATTGGATAATAACAAGTGAAATTCAAAAATGGAAATTAAGCCATAATAAACATTACATGACATGGGTGGAGTGAATTAGAATAAGAAAATATAATTTAACAGTAATTATATTGTACTAAATAATAGAGAATATATTGATTGTGGGAATTAATTGAATGAAAGTAAATTTGATATAGGCAAATGATAGAATATTTATTAGAAGTAGAATTTGTAATATGGGATTTTGAATATAATTTAGGTTTATTGTGTAGTATGAAGTACGAGGAATAAAAAGGCGTAAGTGGATTATCGGATTTCATACAGCACGGAAATAGAGGTAAGAAACATGTATAAGAGTCGCATAAGATATATTTTACTTACAATTAAAAGTTCTTGAAATTTTCGTTTTAAATCATTTCTTACCCAATTTTCTTGAATACAAGAAATAGGAATTATCTTTAATTCCTACAAGTTTAAATATTTCATTATATGAAATGTTTTACATGAATTGATTTAAATATTTCATTATATGAAATGTTTTACATGAATTGATTTAAATGAAATGATTTATATGTACTGAATTACATTAAATGATTTACATGAAATGAGTACGTTATATGATTTACACAAATTAAATTGCATACAATGACTTACATGAATTGCATTATCTGAAATGATTATTACAAATTTCATTATATGAAATGAATTACATAAATTGCATTACACGAGTGATGTACATGAATTGATTTACAAGAAATGATTTACATGAATTGAATCGCATGACATAATTTACACGAATTGAATTACAAGAAATGGTTTACATAAATTAAATTACATGAAATGATTTACATGATTTGAATTATATGAAGTATTTTACATGAATTGAGGTTTGTGAAGTGCTTTAAATGAATTGAACTATACAAAATGATTTACATGAAATGAATTTCATGAAAGGATTTACATGAAGTGATTTATATGATTTACGAGTATATGAAGTGATTTTAGGAAATTTATATCTCCCTGATGATCGTGTATGCGAGACAGAGATGATTATGCTGAGAGACATCCCAGACCTTCCCATTTACATGATATGACTGTGGGAGTTACGGTCGAACCTCACAGGGTTACATAGTGAGCACCTGACCAGTGCAAACTGTGAGTGATCGACGATGACAATTCGTTATAGTGTTTTGTAGGATTGGCTAAGGAGTTTCGGATCCCTAGCCTTCCTATACAAGTCCCTTATGGGATATAGTACGTGCATGAATCTCTGGGAGATTATTTTCTATCGATAAGTGATATTTGACAGATTATTGATTTACTAAAAGATTTGATTTACGATATTAATACATGAATTGATTGAAAAGTGACAAAAGAAGTGATACAAGTTTTACAGTATATGTTTTTCTAATGCAAGTGCATTTATCCTAATTTTAGGATTTTAAATGAATCGCTTTACTACATTGTATACTGAATTGATTTACATAAAGTATTACCACATAAAATGATTTTAAAGGTTTTAATATTCATATTTTAAATTATTTTTATAATGTGTACTTTTGTATATGTTTCTTACTAGGCTTTCCCCAAAGCTCACCCTCCCTTCTCATCATCTCAGATAGCTTATCGAAATACACGAAGTCAGCTACCTTTAGTTAGTCGACGAAATCGCTAGAGGTTAAAAGTACCAAGTGATCAGGTATTTATTAAATGTTTATTTATATTCAGACACGTATTTGCACAGCAGTTGTATTTATAAAATAGAGCATAAATACGTATAATTATGTGAAGTTTATTATGAACGAAATCGTACTTATTATATTATAATATGTATTTAATTTATTATTATTAATTGAATTAATTGTATATTGAATTAGGTGAAATGAAAAGATGAATTGTACTTACACCGATACCGAATGCAGCATTCCCCGTTCTTTAAATGCAAGTAATTGAAGCATTTTTCCGTAATCCGTGCTGAAAATATAATGTTTCTTTGCAATATGCTTCTGGATTTACAACTGATTGCAGAAATGTTTCCTACTTTCCAGTGCCCAGTGCAACTAGCTAATTTGCGTTATTAGATGAAATGCCCATAGTTTCTTACTGTTGAATCCCACATCGTTATTGTTAGGTGCATAACTGATAATGGTAGGGAGCAATACCCAGAAAATTCATGATGGAAACCTCTTTTTCCACCCAAGCTTTTTTCATCAGCAGCCATTCTGGAACCGGAAAAACCAGGAATCAAGACTTCATATAGTATACTAAATATGTCATTTTTGTGCTTCTATACAGATTGAAAGATTTTGCGAATTTTTCACATTATGGAATTATATTATGAAAAAACGGAATTTTGTAAAATCCCCAACCGTTAAAAAGGTTCTCTAAGGCACCGGTGCATAATCTACCTACGAAATTTCCATGCTTTGTATAAATGCCATTTTGAAAAGCAAAAGCAAGAAGAAAGGAGCCAACCATTACTTTCTTACGGTTGTATTAATTTAGGTTATTGAGACATTTTAGTCCTCGAAGCCTTTCCCATCTTGTTATTTTTTCTATGCAAAATATTATTTGAGTTTATATTAATTAAGATAGTAAAAACCATCTTGTTATCGTTAGTATATAAATCTCATATGTTATCATTTGACAGCTCATTAATTGATGAATTTAATAATATTTTTTTAAAGAATTGTCATTTCAAATATAAACCCGTATTCAGTAGAAATATCACTTTAATCCTATAAACTTTAAACAGCCTAAATACACATTTGGTTCATCTTAAGGAAGAGCTTACCTGTTATAGTAACAAAAGTCAATTGTTTGGCTCTCAAAATTTTAAAATTTTTAGCTTATGCGGGCAATAAATTTGAGTTTTTTGATAAAATAATAAATGAAAATTTTTTCAAGAAGTATTAATTTTAATAACATAATTTAGTAAAATTTTGTACATTTTCAATTTACTCTTCAATAATTCACAAAATTATAAAAAGAGTTATATTATTTCACATTAATTTATTAATTTTGTGCAATTTTTATATTTATCTTATTTATTATTTTAATTAGCACAAATATTATGTTATTTTATTTGCTTGTTTTGCTTAAAAACTTTTGATTTAATTTAGTAATGTTTATTAATTTATTTGTATATTTATTAAAAATATACAAATATATACATTTATTTAATTTAATTATAAAATTAGTTGATTTTAAGTGTTTTGTCAACAGGAGTTAAATAAACATCGGCAAAAATTATTAGTGAAACTAAAATTGATTCAGATAGGAAATTAAATTATTTTCATTTCTTCAAAAAATTGAATGCCGTTGTTCTTAACATATATAGGATTATTACGGAATCTTCAATTTATAAGAGCAGAAATTGCCATTCTTAAAGTCACCCTCAACAATTAGCCGATGAACTTTCAAGCAAGAAAATTGAGATGCATTGTTAGAATGGAACTATCGATTTCTCTTGTATTGCTTCTCTTGCTTGCATGTTGACATCAATGTCTTAGCCAAAGTAGTCTGTTGGGGAATCTCTGTTTCTCAGACTTGCCACTTTTGAACCAAAAATTGAGCTTCACCTCTTGCTTGTTTCTGTAAGCTACTCAAGGAAGGTAAGAATGTTGGCGGTTAGTTTCTTCATTTCTAGTAATCAGGATGTGGAAAAGGTAGTAATGCATGATCTATTGTTTGATGTCAATCAGATTTAAGAATGCTTTCCCTGGAATATTATCAATCATTCACCAATTACCTAAAAACAACAAAGAAGTGGGATGACTGGGATTCAACAACAAGAAAATATGGGCATTTCAACGAATAATGTGAACAAATGTGGCTGCACTAAGCAATGGGAAACTTCCTGCAATATCAGACCGAGCAAACTTGTAAATAAACAACCATGTTTTCCACAACATTATGGAAAAATGTTTTCTTTTGCAATTAAGTGGGTGTCATCTTCAATTAATTCGTTTAAACTACGGGGAAGCTGCATTTTCTGCAACAATAGGAAACTCTAAGCTTTAATTAACAACATATTGAGCTCTCTCCTTACTGCACTTCCTTGCCCAATAAAATTTTATGTTATAAAACGAAACTGTTTTTCCATGACAAAGAATTTGAACAAATAATAAAAAAAAAGGAGGCAGGCTAAACATTCCCAAATTCCAATTTTCAATTTATAACTAGCAGATATATACATGTTTGGTATATAGGATAAGGATAGGATAAGATAATATAAGATTATGGATAGGAGAAGATTAGATTATATCATCCTATCTTATGTTTGGTGTATACAAGGATTAAAAATAAGATAGGATGATTTTTTATGTCTTTTACAATATTTGTTATGTGTAAAATTAAAATTAGTATAAAATGATTTTTTTAAGTACTCTTTTTTAAAGTAACTTAATTTAAATTTATAATTTTTTTGCTATAAAATATAAATTAAAAATTAAAATATTATTTATTATACTATAATTAATAGTTCAATTTATTAGTTGATTTTTTGATAAAAAATTGCTTCTAAAATTTTATATTACATTTTCAAAAAAAATATTTTGTTAAGAAATGATTTTTTATAAAAAGCATTCTCTATTTTTTTTCAGTTTTTTTTTCCTTTTTGTTTTTATTTCTTTTGTATGATTTAAATTTAAAATAATTTTTTACTATAAATTAAATATATTTATTTTTAGAAAATTGAGTTTTTCTAGAAAATAAGTTTATTTTTTTAATTAAAATAAATTTTCCGAAAGACAATTGTTAAATATTTTTCTTTATTTTAATGGTTTCTTTATCTTCTTTCTTTTGGGTCAATTATAAGGAAATATAGAAAACAAAAAAAATACAAGTTGAATTTAATAATTCAATTTTGATGAATTAAAAAAATATATAATTTCTAATAATTTTATGGTTAATAGTCATTTTTCTCTCCTTTTTTTACAGGCAAAAAGAAAAAAATTAAGAAAGAAAAAATAAAAAATTTAAACATGAGAAAAAACTAGTTAAAGAATATATTTTATATAATTTTTATGTTTAAAGAATTTTTTTTTTGTAAAAAATACTTTAAAAAAATGTGTTCAAGAAAATATTATTTTATCAAAATTATAGTTTTTATTTAATAAAAACAAGCAAAAAAAAGGAAAGAAAAAGAAGGAAAAAAATTATATTAATTAATTAATTAAAGATCCTTATTATTTTATTAAATGTTTAAGTTAATTTTTAAATATAAATGTTAAGTATAAAATAAATAAAATATGAGTATTTATTTCTAATCCTATGGGATTAAAAATAATCTTTACCTTTTGAAGAGGATTGAGTTATCCTATACTAGGAGGATGATTAATCCTTCTTGCAATCCAATCCTTCCCTTAATGTGTGCACCAAACATAAGATAGGATGATTATCATCCTATCCTATCCATCATCCTATGTATCAAACATGACCAAAATGCACAAAGGTCAATGAGGTAACGGTTATAATTGTACAAATGAGAAGCATTGGTGTCTTTCATCCAAAAACCTTGACCTCCCTGTATACAGAAAATGACATTCTAATAGGAAAAAAAAAAACTCTCTGGTTCTTGAAAGTTAGTATCAGCTTGTAAAAGACTTAAAATTTGGAACCCAGTCTAAAGGTTTGATATATTTGTCAGCCTTTTGTGATTAAGAAACTGGAAAAAGTCATCAGTTCATTGAAAGTTGAACCTGGTTCCAGGTTCAACTTTCAAGAACCAGAGAGTTTGCTTTCAAAGATTGTTCTTTCAGATTGTTTGAAGTGTTCTGGACAAGAAAATCCATGGTTTCATTTATATCTGTTGCAAATTCTTTCAATAGTGAAGTTATTACAATTTATTGAAGCCAGAAAGCAGCTGACTTGTCTAGTACAAAATATACAGGCCAGGATTACATGCCTAATGAGAAACACTTAAAATTATATTCTTTCTGATAAAAATCTAATAATATTTGTCATCATCTAATTCAGTCGAACTTCTCCAAACTTGAATTTGATCTCACACTGTACTCTGCTACAAGCTTTGCAAATGATGAAGACTTGTTTTCTAGCAAATCTAGCTAAAGAATCATATTCTTCAATAAGTCGTGAAACAGTTAAAATAAGTTTTAAACGAAATGAACTTCAAAGAATCATGGAAGCTTTCCAAAACCATACTAGACTTAGCCAAAGTAGTCTGCTGGGGAATCTCTGTTTCATAGACATGCCACTCTTGGTGAAGCAACTTTTGAAAACCAAAATTCAGCTTCATCCTCTTGTTTGTTTTAAGCTACTGAAGGAAGAAAGTTGGAGATTTCTTCTTTTCTTCAATTTACATTACTAGTAATCAGAATGTGGAAAAAGCAGTAAAGCACAACCGATAGATTGCTCTCAATCAGAATCAAGAATGCTTGCTGGAACTTGTTTGTCAATTGCTCAAATCAGATAAGTAAGAATAAGATCTACTTCCCGAGGGTTATAGATAAACCATGTGAGTGAAACTGCCAACCGAAACATAAGTTTCCACATTAAGTCATTTCTTTGCTTCATTCTCATGCAACGTAAAACAGATAACTGTTTTGAACTTTTGTTCTTTTAATTTGATACTAGCACTTGGCCCCCGTGATGCTGCGGGATCAGAAGAAAAAGTGCAGGTAAATAGGTAGCATACAAAATTTATAGCAACATAAATATTTTTTTGAAAGGGAAAGAAATAGATTGTCATAGAACATAAAGAGTTTGAAAAGTGCTGGAAGTAGTAACAAAGATTCCATAGAGCTTGCAAAAGCGGTGCAAGAAAGAACAAAATATAACAGGCAACAAATGATTCAATCTACAACCACTGAAATCACAAATAATACGTACAAAGGTGGTGTGATATATGAACAACCTGAATCAAGTGTTTTATATTTATTATGTGAATATATTATTATATCCAGTCAGACCAATTTGAAAGTCATGTAAACACCAAATTAAAGAAAGAAATAATACATTGAAGTGGCAAAAAGCTACAGCTGCACATGGTGAATTTCAGCATAAGTTTTAATCAGACAATTTTCTTGTTTTAGTCTCTTGAATCTAGCTGCATATTAAAAATTATTCGAATTGTATAACTACTAAGAACAATTTCTTGCACAATTAAATGTTGATTGTAGATTACTTTTACCAAGCTAAATTTTGAAGAGCAAGAACAAATAACCATCACTATCCAATTGTCTAGTTCTTTAAGGAAAACAAATGAACCATTACCAAATAGGATGTCGGATGATTGAAGAAAGATTTTTTGTGTACTCGTATAATACTCAATTGACTACACTTCAAAAAACAATATCTAATGCTAATCGATCAAGATAAAAAAATAATTTAAATGCATGGATAATGCAGAGAATCATATCAAATACTTGCAAGCAAATATTAGTGTAACATACTAAAAATTAAATTGAACAAACGCAATCAAGAGCATAGAAAACTATAGCTAAGAATATTCAACTATGAACCAATATTCAGTTGATCTATCAAATATATATGACCCTAGCTAGTCTCCACTCTTAAACAAATTATATAGTGGGAAATCATTGGAGGTAACCAATAAATATTGGCTTTCTTCTTTTCATTTCTATATATCATCCCATCATTTGCACATGTTTCACATATTTCTATAACTAATTATATAAGATGAACAATCAACATGGAAGAATTTGACACTAGTTATTTTATCCGCAATTTATATATACTTGTTTTTAATCTAATTCCATATGAAAAGTAGCTAGCTTCAAATTGTGTGTAACAACGGAGCAAAGGAATTTAAACTTTAAGGATATATATACACCATTATGACTCCACATTGAATATATTAGACAATTTATCTACCAAGCAAATCTTGACATATAGATCACTGCAAAGCAAGTAATCTATGACATTCACTCTGGACAATCAAAAGAGAACAACTACATGGAAAAAAGAACACCATATTTCTACTAGTCACTTTGCTATCCTCTTCGTAAAAGTTTGAATGCTTACATGGTAAAGCTATTCACAATTTCATATCGTTATTACCTTGTATTTTATTACATATCATGTATCCACACCTAATAGTAACTATTGTTCATTTAAAGGTTCTGCAAACAGCTTACAATCTAATATTTCTGGTAAGAGGGGCCAGTTGGATAGAGATGACAGATATTGGAATGTGCCTACTACAGAAGACTTAATTAGTCATCATACTTATTTATCTATGGATTAAGCAAATGAATATAAATATATCTATATGCATATACATATACATATACATATATTTATTTATATAAAGAATTGGTGACAACCATCCTCTTTCTTGCTTGTTTAAATTTTCTGGTGCTACACTCAATGGCATTAAGCTACACATATCCATGTAAAATACCACAACAACAAACTCAAATGCCAGCTAAACTCAGTTCTGCGGAGGTTACACATTTATTTCCTGTTTTACATCTATCACCATGGAAATTGCAAATGATATTTCAACATCAATTACGGTTAATTAGAATATCTGTCTATTTTCTTGAGAAGCAAGAAGAAATATAGCATATTGACAGTAATCTAATCTGATTACAATTCTTTTTTACATTTTATTTAGTTTAATTATCCACATGATTGGGTTTGCTTCTTTCCTTCCATCAAGTTGAAAATAGCACGAATGAAGGGTTTCCTTAATGGTATTTTTTCTTTTCAAATATAAAAATCCCAACAATTTTTAAGAAGTCAACAGGTGAAAATAATTAACAAGTACAATCCCAAGAGCAACTAGCATCCTGAAGATCACTGCAAAAAAAGATTAAATAAACAACAGAGACTAATCCAAAAGACCAATTTTACTTATGTAAGCACCCAGTTTTCTTGGCCTTTGACCCAATATTGTATTAAGTAACATTATTATCAATTTGTTTAGTCATTGTTTTGCTTAGAGCTTTTATGACAACAGACTTATTTGAACATTTGGTTGATCTTTTCTTACCCTCTCAGAAAAGGAAGCTTTGTCAAACAGAAATAAAAAGTTAGACCATGCACAGGGTCATTTTCAGAAAAATGACATTGGACAATTTTAACGTGTAAATTTTCGAAAATAACATGCCATCCTACACTTGAATTTAATATGAAAAAAGCAAACCTAAACTTTCAAGCACAAAAAAAAAATCTAATGTAATAGGCTGATGTGATGAAAATGTTTCAAATTTTCTAAACTTGAAATAATTGGTGAAAAGGAAATACCACAACAATAAACATAAACGGCAACTAAACTTAGTTCTGCAGAGGTTACATTATTTTTTTCTTGTTTTATGTCTTCCAGAAGAGGCTGATCACAACCAGAACAGAACCAAAGACGAAAAAAAGAATGGCGAATCAGGAAAACACAGACCAAATCAATCTCAATTCATAAAAATCGAAGTTCAAGCCTTCAGAATTGCAAGCAAAACAATAAAGCCAAGCATGAGGCAGGGGTAGGGAAAGAAAAAAAAAAGATCAAAGCAGGGAAATCACCTGTGTGAGAAGCAGCAAGCCTACCTGATATCAACCTACCCAGAGACAAAGAATCTAGGAAATCACCAAACTCAGAAGGCATCAAAGGGAGAGATAGCCAAACAATGGAATTTACTTGTAAATGGAAGGAACGCCCTGAAGGCACAGCTTTTCTGTTCTGTCTTTTGAAGGAGAAAAAAACCCAAGCAAAGAGAGAGCAAGTGGAAATGAAGATTGGAGAGGCTCGAGGGAAAGAACGGCGCAAACATTGGGAATGCCACATAGTGGGATTGGATGGAATAGAAGATTGAAGACAACGTACAAAGGCAACAGAGGCAATCATGATAAATCAGAGGAGAGGTTAGGTCGGGTGGGAGACCCAGGATCTTCCCAAAAGAGAGGTGTGAGCCTAAGCCAAGGAACGAAACCGACTGTGCAACCCACCTGAAACAGGGATATAGCAAAAAGAAAACAATTTAAACTTGACATTCTAAGGCATGAAAACTGCACATTATGTGCCATAGAGATTATAGCATCACATCATTAATGGTTTAACCCCATAAAATTGTTCAATCCTAACTATTCAAATACCTCGATATTATGCAATACCAAAATAAGCTCAGATTAGTGGAAGTTTAAGGCTGCGAGTCAGATCTATATAGAATGCACCAACAATGCCTCACAAACTAAATGATGCTACTATAATGAGATTAGCATTACTACTAGAAAAGGCTTGTATTGCTACATCTTAAACATTTCATGTTTTGCATTTAGAATTTCTACCTTATGGCGAGTGTTTTGGTTTCTGCCTACTTCATGGATGGCATATAAGTTTTTTTTTTCCTTTGCTTAAATTTATGATTCTTGGATATAACTATGTGGGGTTTTCCTAGCTCAATTGGATTTGATTTGGGTTTCAAAGCTGCCATCTTCATTAACAAATAGTCTTTCTTTTTCCTACTTGTATTGTTCATTAATCAAACTTCGCGTCTCTCATAATTGGGTTTTAATTTTTCTTCAACCAATTGAGTTCTGTCATATTCTTTATTGAGATTTCAATAGTTTTCGGGATAGAGCGTATTCTATATGTCCCGAGCTTCAATCTTCAACTACAAATCTCATATAAATTTCACTTCTCACAAATGCCTAGTATTGATATTAAGGAATATAACAAGTATTGGTTCAAATTTGGACATTATCAAAACATGGATGGTAGGTCAGTTTGGAGTTGATAATTGAATCTGTGAAGAATACAGACACCTTAACTACATCGCAAAGAATTCAAGTAATCATTTTCTATGCATCTTTGTTAACTTCTTAACCTTGAAATGTACACAATATCCATTGTATGCTACCAAAACTTATCAAATAGGCCACAAAGGAATGTAAAGTGTAACAAAATAATCAAGAGATATAGCAGAATCATATGCTCCATTATTTTACTCATTTAGTTAAAATAATTAACAACAGAATGTACAGAAACTTTCTAGAATTTAACTCGATAATTAAAGACATGCTAGAATTGTTATGACAATAGACACTAACACAAAGCTCCATGATCCTTGATAATAATTCGTACTGAAAACATTTATTTAATGACCCAGTAAATATTTGAGATCGATTGCTAATGGTTAAGCTGATGGTTAAGCACATCTTTATATATATATATATGTGTGTGTGTGTGTGTGTGTGTGTTTATTTCTTATCTCTATCCAGCTCATACCAAATTTTTTATTTATATTTCCATCTTGCAACAATTTTCAGATCTTCACTACTCTATCCTTCATTTAAACCGGTGCCTATAAAAAATCAGAGCAAATATAAAAGCAAAAAATGAACAGCATTTTAAATTTTTAAAAGAAAAAGAAAATTTGTAGCTAAAATGCATTTATGTAATCATTTCATTAAAACATTATGATTTGAAACGAAGTGAGAGCAAATAAGCTATTTGTATAGAAAGCTCGGTAATATATGCTTTCGCAAACTTTAAAATTGCACGAAGTTGTAAACAAAAGGCAATAATGTAAATCATACAATGGCTCTTACAAAACACCAATAAATATATAATTGCTAGAAACAAAGAAGCTAGCTGCTGCAATCCTAAATTGCTTTGTTTATGATTTTTCCTTTAAATATATATGTAGCAGACTTGAAAAGAAGAGATACTAATATATATTTTGCAAAAACATGTTCTAAGAACAAAAATAAAATAACAGAAAAAGCTTAAAAAATCCAATACAAATGAACCCCAAAAAAAAGAATATAATGAATTTAATGGCCAAAATACACAATACCTTCCTCGTTTAACATTTGCTCCAAAAAAAAAAATTGCAACTCCTCAAGCAAGGGGGTTGAGTCTAGGATTGGGGGAGCAAAGGAGGAGGTTGATCTGGTCTCTACTGAAGCTAGCTTCATGGGAGAGGTCGTGCCCTAATTTGGCTTCCAGCTACTGAACGACACCATTTCTTGCCATTTCTTGGTCACAAAAGAAAACTGAAAGTCTCTAAAACTCTGGTCGACGAAATGGGTATGGATGGGTAGGAGATGGTGAAAGAGTTGGTATGGGTTGCCAGTGACGATAATTCCAAAGAGAAAGAAGAAAGATTTGTGTTTGAAGAACTGAATTTGAGAGAGCAAATTCGGATTTTCCAGAAGAAAGTAAATCAAAGCAAAAGATTACAGTCTCTTGAATTTTGACTGATAGACAAATAGGGAGAAAGATAGGAAAGCTCTAGAGTAGGTGGGTTCCACGGCTCAGGAGAGCGAAATGATGAATTTGGACGAATGGGAAGCAAGAGACAGCATAAGATGGAAGAATAAAAGCGGATAAAACGGTAAAACAGCTCAAAGCAACATGGATTTAGGTGAAGAGTGGGCGACGTGGAGGCAAGACAATGCGGAAGCGTGGCTACATAAGGTGCCGAGAAATGCACCAACTGATGATAAAGACAATCAAATATACGGGCAACCATTACCACAAGCAAAACAATTGACATAAAACATTACAAGAAAATATAAAAATGTAACAGACAGAAATGCTTGAGCATCATTTGCACTGACTAGATCCTTCTTCCACCATCGCGATTGTAAATCTTTGACGTTTTTTGCCTTTTATGGTGTCAGTCTTTAACCACGGTCTCGAAGCATTTTGGCTTACGGGTTTGAAAAATAGCATATTTCATTGCCAATCCAAAAACCACTCCTTTCCAGCCAAAAGAAATGTTTGATTTTGAGCCATCTTCTTCTAGCATTTTCGAAGGTGGTAGCTCACTATTACTGCAACCTTCAAAGACAAAGCATCGCCATCCTTTTATTCTGTAAAAGGAAACCATTCCAAATGCAGCATTCCACCTCAATTTGGATTTTATACCGACCCTTTAATTTCCTCCTATCATGTACATTTATCTCAACACATTGCCACATAACTCTGCCTTCTTGGACTTTGCATCTTAATAGCCGATTATACCTTTCACTTCCACATCATTGAGAATCAATTAACCATTTCAAAGCTTACTAATGCCCTATATATAAGAATACAGCAACATTAGACCACTGAGGCATTCTCCCCGTTACCATTGACAGGCTCCGGTGTATTTTCTGATGGGAAGACAAGGTGATCCTCCTATTTATTCATCCATTGCCCTCTTGCAAGAGAGCTTCAGACAGCTGCAGAGAGCAAATCAAGCCAGCCACACCCCACAAGGCTTCGCAATCATTTTTCCATTCTGAGTTGATCCTTTAGCCTGGACAGCTTCTCCAAGGAACTCTTTACAGTGAATCTAGCATGCAGCGCATGCATATTCAACGTCAGGTCATTGACACTCCCATTTTGTCAAATTTTCGGCCGAGAGATGCTGTCATCATACTTCTACCTTCAATGATTCAGATGTTGACACTTTTCTTAATTTGTGAAAAATTTTACAATGTTAGTCTATCTTAAATTTTTGGTTCTTTCTCCCGTTGTTGATTAAGTCTTTGCCTGCATCAATGCCATGATGAAAGCTTAATGGTTTTTCCGTCATAATGATTTTACTGAATTTCATTGGTGCTTACCGTCTATGTAACATATGTTTTATGAACATTTGCTTGAAGGTGTAGCATTCTTTAACACTTTGATTGTCATTGAGTATGGATCATTTCACTTTCACCATTAATAATATAGCAATAAAGTTCTTTATAGTTCCAATGACTAGATGTTTGACATGTCAAATGTTGTATATTAGGTTCACAGATTCTGGTTCTTTCATAATCCAGATGTCATAAATGCTAACTGCTTTCATTCTGTAACATTAAAACGTACTCAGATAAATGTAATATTATTACAGTAATGTTATGCAATATAAATGCATATTGCAAGAATGTTCAAACCATACCTCAAGTTTATATGTTTGGTGCCTTTCGGAGGTTTGTGGTATGGTTTGAACATGCACTAGCTGGTAGTCGAATTCAAAGACCCAAATGGTGGGGGAAGAAAAGAAAGAACTTACCACAAAACATGGGAACTTCTGTGGGATTGTGAAAAGAAAAGAAATCGATAGCACAGAAGAGTTTAGCGACCTTAATTGGTTTTACTAAGAGAAGTTCAGTTCTCATTTTCACTCTTTTTTTTTGGCTTGCTTAACCTGTTTTAAGAATGTGACAGTGTGAAGTAAATCCTTGGTTATTGGATGCAATCAAGCCATGAATTTGTCTGTGAAAGGATTAAAAGGGAGAGAAAGCGAGAAACTAAAAAAGCTGCTTCTATGCCAATGTCTTCCACCGTCTTCAAAGTAAAACAACTAATTGTTTCGTATTTTTTATTAAAATTTGATCAGATTTTTTTTGGACTATAGTAAAGATTATTGAGTAGGTAGAATAGAAAATAAAGTGAGAGAAGAAGACATAAATAGCTGCAATCATACAAGATGTTAACACTTATTAGAACAGAGCATTACACAGATTATGAAATAGAATAAGAAAGAGAAACAAATACATATGAAACCTTTACCATGGGCAAAACATTTGAGAGACAACACTACAAGAAAATATAAAAACGTAACAGAAATGCTTGAACATCATTTGCACTGACTAGATCCTTCTTCCACCACGACCACGATTGCCAATCTTTGATGTTTTTTGCCTCTTATGATGTAAATCTTCAACCATAGTCACAAACCATTTTGGCTTACCAGTTTGGAAAACAACATATCCAATTGCCAATCCAAAGACTGCTCCCCATCCATAACCTGTCAACACTACTTTCCAGCCGAAAGCAATGTTCGATTTTGAGTCATCTTCTTCTAGCAAGTTCGAAGGTGGTGGCTCACTGTTACTGCAACCTTTAGAGACAGGAAACCCACATAGTCCTTTGTTTCCTTCATATGAATCATTTCCAAATGTGTTGAATTGTTTGCCTTGAGGAATTTGACCTTCTAGTTGATTTTCAGAAACATTAAAGATAGAAAGAGATGTCACATCTAGTAATCGCTCTGGAATCATCCCAGTCAGCTTGTTTGAAGAGAGGTCCAACCATTCAAGACTAAGCATATTCCCTATTGATGCAGGGATACAACCATTAAGGTTATTATGAGAAAGATTCAGCCCTTTGAGGGAGTTAAGCTTTCCAATAATTTTTGGAATCTCTCCATGAAACTTATTATTTGAGAGGTCAATGCTCGTTAACATGGTGTAAATTTTTACCACTTCCATCTCTACTCCTTTCAAGTCAATTTGAAGAGAATAGCTATAGAAGTAACCATAATCACCATTCACCCCCATGTATCTCGTTGCACGTTCTTGTTTTGTGAGGTTTATCATACCTTCGAAATTTTTTATATATCTCACAGGTAGTGTTCCGGTAAGATAATTAGTTGAGAGGTCAAAAATTTGGATTTTGGAGAAAGAAAGACGGGACCTAGTGTCATGTATGGAACCATGAAGTTGATTTGATCGCAAAAACAAGAACTTGCAGCTGTGGAAGACGTCCTAACCAATGAGGAAATGTATCATTGATCTTGTTGTGACCAAGATCTAGCATTTCCAGACTTTTACAGTTACGGATGGATCGGGTTAAGGGCCCTTCTAATTGATTGCCATTTAAGTCGAGTTCCATCAGTTGACATCTCTTTGTAAAAGTTGGAGGAATGATTCCATGAAACTTGTTTGCTCGTAGATTCAATGCCCAAAGGTTTTCGCTTAAATTTCCAAAACATTGCGGAATGATTCCACTCAAGTTGTTGCGAGACAAATCAAGAATCTTAAGAGAACTCACATTGCACATTAGAGAAGGGATCTCTCCCCTCAAACTGTTATTTGAGATCAAAAAGGAAAATGTCGACAAAGGTGGAATTGGAAGATTTCCCCTAATCAAATTGGAGCTTAGGTCAAGAACTACAATTTCCTTCCATGGAAGTTGCCCAACATCTGTTAAAGAGTTGTGAGATAAATTTAAGTAATATAAAGAGTCCTTCCCCACATCCCACATCCACTGAGGAATCTTGCCATAAATTTTGTTATCAGAAAGGTCCAAATATTCCATACGCTTGGAGTCTCTTAGAAATTTGGGGAATTCGTTCACATTACAAGAAAACAAAGACAAAGATTGAAGATTAGGCATTGCATAATCAACACTAGTTCCATTAGAGTTGAAGGACAGACTATTATATGAAAGATCAAGAGCTTGCAGATTTTGGAGTTTCGAGAACATGGCCAGCTCAATCATACCACTTAGATTATTTGATGATATAGAGAGAGCAGTAAGGTTCACGAGTTGGGATATTGAAGATGGAATAGGACCTTGGAGTTTATTATTTTCTAAATCTATCTCTTCTAGGGAGTTGTATTGGAATTCTTTGATATGACCACTGAATTGGTTATTAGAGAGAAGTATTTGCTTTAAGGAGGAAATGGTATACAACCATGATGGAAGTGTTCCACTAAGTAAATTATCGGACAAGTCTAGCAGGATTAGATTAGGAAAGGCAATTACCTCATCTGGAATGGAACCTTCTAGTAGATTATTCCAAATGTATAAGAATTCAAGTTGTTTTAGCTTTGTGAGCGTTGATGGAATACGTCCACTAAAAGAGTTACCTGACAAGTCTAAATAGCTAATTTGCGAGAGATTCCCCAATGATCTTGGAATTGATCCCGATAAGTTGCAATATCGGAGATCCAAATGCTTCAAAGAAATAAGGTTTCCGATTGAGTCTGGCAATACTCCTTCAGGATAAAATCTGCTTGATACTTCCAAATGCTTCAAGGATACTAAATTGCCAATCAGATCAAAAAATTCTCTAGAGAAGGACATATATGATAGATCCAAAAGTTCGAGATGGCTGCTCCCATTGAACTTTGAAAGACTGAGATTGAGCTTACGATTTTCTGTTAACCAGAGCATCTTGAGGTTAGGCAGGTGAAAAATGTTTTCTGGGAATTTTCCTCGCAAACCACAATCTTGGAGACTAAGAGACCTTAAAGATGAGGATAGATTCATCAAGACATTCGGATTAATAGAAGACATACTGATTTCATCAAGAAAAAGTTGTCTCACCTCAGTTAAGTTGTGAACAAGTCCTTCCAAATTATGTTTGTCAAGCTTTTGATAATAATTCCCAGAGAGATCAAGTGAAAGCAATTTTGACAAGTGGGAGACCTGTGATGGGACTTGTCCTGCAAAGAATGTGTGAGAGAGGTTGAGATACACAAGACCTGCAAACTCACCAAACTTAGATGACATCTTGGAAGAGTTAAAATCATTGAAGGCAAGGTTGAGTTCCTGAAGGTGTGAAAGGTGGAAGAGAGTACTGTTGGTAGGGATTCTGCCATACAGCCAACTGCAACTCAAGTCAAGGCCAATCACATGACCATTTATATCATCACAAGTCACCCCATCCCATGAGCAGCAATTGGTACCTTCCTTCCATGAATCTGTCTTAGGATAAGATTTCATTCCAGCTTCAATGCATTCCCAATACCAAGAATAAGTTTTATTGATGGAAAAGGAGCTCTTGAATTGGATCAATGCAGCAGCTTCATCGTGAGAGCACAACTGTGTTATTGAAGAAGAAGACGCTGATGAAATATTAGCATGAAAATTCAGGAAGAAGAAAACAAGGTAGAGGAATTGATGTGCTTTGTGTAAACACCGCATCTTTTTTAGCAAGAGAATCTGAATACAAATAATATGAAAGGATTTTATGAATTGTGAGAAGGCATAGATGAGTATTTATAGGCAGCCAGAGTGAAACCATTATATTTTCCACAAGATTATGGTAAAATGTTTCTATTAATTGCGTTTAAACAACGAGGAAGCTGCATTTTCAACAAACAGTTGGAACAAATAAAACACTGAATAGTCCTATTTTTTATTCCTTGCAATGGAAAAGCTAATATGGTTGGGGAAGCTCTGGCAAAAAAACTAGTCATTTGCAGTTAAAATTATTATATAACTTCAAACTTCAATTATTTCAAGGCTTTTGTTATGGTTATTAACTACATTATCTATAATTTCCTTTTCCTTTATAAGTAGTAAGTCAGTTTTCCCCACATGTCAAGGATTAAGTAGGATAGATTTCGCCTCTGTTTTTTCTGTTAATTTCTCTTCAATACTAACGTTCCACAGTCATGTTACTCTTTGGTGAAGCCATTAACCTTTGAATCACAAATTCAGCTTCACCCTCTTGTTTGTTTCAATAAGCTACTTAAGAGACCAATTCAAAGTTTTGTAGTATGAGCTACATCCATATATCGAAGTCAATCCAGCTATTAATAGCAAATTCCAAGCATTTCATTCAACACATTCCAAGTCAATTCTGAAAACTTAAGACCAAAAAATTCCTGATCGTAGTAAATACGGGAATTTCATCCAAAGATGATCGGAAACTTCTCTGCAGTATATATTGGAACCACGCACAAGCACATTGCAAAGAAACATTATATTTTCCACAGAGACTATGGAAAATTGAATTGTTGAATTCGTTGCATCATTGTGCTATCTACTAAAAGCAACATTGACCAAGAAGACCTGACTTTGCTGAGTAGCATTATTAATCATTCACCTATATTACGTAAAAGCAACAAACAGGTGGGATCCAACAATAAGAAAATATGGGCATTTCATCCAACAATGCAAATTAACTAGTAAATTTCTCTGCAATATCAGACAGACCAACTTGTGTATAAAGAAACATGTTTTCCACAACATCGTGGAAAGATGTTTTGCAATTACGTGAGCGTCATTTTCAGTTAATTGTTGGATCAAAAAAAATTTTCAGTTAATTGCAATTAAACTACGGGGAAGCCGCATTTTTTGCCACAAGTTTAAATTAAAAAAAGAATTAAGCGAATCATAACAGTCAATGGAAAATGTACTCTTGAGTTGAAGTAATGCAAAAATTCTGGTCATGAGGCGCAACTATTGTGAACTAGAAGAATTGGAACTGTTGTGAACTAGAAGAACTGAAAGAGAAAAACAAGAGGGAAGTGAAATCAAGATACCACCATATTGAACTTTCCATGTTTCCTTCAATAATGAAAGAAGAGAAAGGAAAAGCTAAAAAATGATTGCTTATTAGAGAGATGAAACTATGAACATTTTTACAGTGAAAAATAAACAATAAGATTAGTCCCCAATAGTATTGGAGAAGTTATGAGTAGCAAGGAACGAAAAAAAGTTTATGATAAAAATTTATTACATCATATATATGTATGTATGTATGTATTAGACGGAAGCAAATAGGAAAATTAGTTTTATTCAAGAGTTATGGCTCAGTTGGCAATGCAAGCTGAGTTTGTGAGAAGAGCTATCGGGTTCGACTCCTACTAAACACATCTTTGAGGAGGGGTGAGAGCTTTAACTGTGACTAAACCTCGAACAGAATTAGTCTCATATTGTTAAAACGGATGAAGTTACCTGTGATCTACACCAAAGAAAAAAAGAAAAATTAGTTTCACCTATGTGAACAACTCGGTTAATATAAATTATAACCATATTAATTGATGAATCAAAATAATCAAAGCCAAGTGAAAAATTAATTTACCACGTTGGAAAACCAAGTGTTGTTTTATGAATATTAATACGGTTTTAAAATAAAAATACTCTACCAAGTATGAAAATTTGCGGTTAAAACCAAAATTACTAATTAAATTAGAAAATAAAAAATTTATGGATCTAAAATTTATTTAAACTTCCAAGGAAGAGAATACAACAAGAAGTATGAAGTGAATTTGAAAATAACATGATTTTTAGTATGAAAATTTGAAAACATAAAGTCAAATTATAAATTTTGTATATATATTGCAGAATGTATATGTGACGCCCTGGTTTTACCGGACTCCGTCGGGGGGGCCCAGGCCGCATCACTCATCCGTACTGTCCGCTCTGGGTTCTAGAGGTGGCCCCCGTCACACAGACGTGCCACTTAGTCCCTCACGGATTTATCAGAAAACTTATCCCAATTCGCGTCCGCCGCTACTCAAATCCCTTACCACTTGTAAGTGTCGAGTAACGACTAACCATTGGACTAGGTCCAATGGTTAGTCGTTACTCGACACTTACAAGTGGTAAGGTCCAATGGTTAGTCGTTACTCGACACTTACAAGTGGTAAGGGGTTCGAGTAGCGGCGGACGCGAATTGGAATAAGTTTTCCGATAAATCCGTGAGGGACTAAGTGGCACGTCTGTGTGACGGGGGCCACCTCTAGAACCCAGAGCGGACAGAACGGATGAGTGATGCGGCCTGGGCCCCCCGGCGGAGTCCGGTAAAACCAAGGCGTCACAATAAAACGTGCGTCCAATGGTTAGTCGTTACTCGACACTTACAAGTGGTAAAGGGTTCGAGTAGCGGCGGACGCGAATTGGGATAAGTTTCCCGATAAATCCGTGAGGGACTAAGTGGCACGTCTGTGTGACGGGGGCCACCTCTAGAACCCAGAGCTGACAGTACGGATGAGTGATGCGGCCTGGGCCCCCCCGGCGGAGTCCGGTAAAACCAGGGCGTCACAGTATAAATTATTTATTAACATATATATTGCAATATTTGATCCACCTATATTTTGTCTAATCGTGTGAAAAGCAGTTTTCTCACCATCGTGTTTTGCGTGCAAAGTCTCGCAGTGAAGAGGAAGCCAAAGACTAGACTTGGTTGGTAATAGAATGGGGCATATGTTGACTGTTAATATTTCTTCTAACATTGACCAAGAAGACCTGATTCCAAGTCTTTGCAGCATTCATTAAAAGCTACCCAAAAGCAAATATTGATTCAACACTAATTACTTTATTCAATCAGTGTAACATTTTACATCTTACATTGATGATGTAAACGATTTTGATATGCAAAATGGGAATTGTTGCTTTCGGTGAATTGTCAGTCAATGTTCCCATTAATATTTCTCTTTAAACTGGACAAAAGTTATCTCAATTTCCCACAAAGTGTATAGATGAGATGAGATGAGAAAAAGCACAAGCTAGAATGCTGGAACCAGAGTCTTTGCACCGTCAACTAAGCTACCTAAAGGCATATAACAAGAGATCACATGGGTGCATTCGACTTCAAGACAGTGAGATTCGTAACAAAAAGATTCTAATTAGTCCCTATGCATGCATCACTTGTAAAAGTTATGGTTGATTACCAAGGCTTAAACCAATGATCAGGGGACTATCAACGGATATAGCTTTATATTAGTGACATTGCTTATTAAATTGATTTATATGTTACTATGACGGATGTCAGTTTCCCAGAAAATCAAGCCTGCTGGTTCACTTTTGCAATCTAATTATTTAAAGCCACCTAATTAAAAGCACATAGGAACATGATAGAAACATGAGACCATCTTGACATTTCACTATTATTTTGACTTGGAAAATTACATTGCAATAATGATTCAAGTCTAATTAGTTTACTCAATCACTGTAACATTTTACTGCTAAAAACTTTTGTTGCCCATTACACTTATCTTTATGTTGATTCCACTTTATAAATTATAGGTGTGCTGCATAGTTGGGGATGCTCTGACAAAAAACTAGTCATTTGCACTTAAATTTACATTTATATCTGCTTCAACGAATAAAACAAATCCCTAACTTTTGACACTTTTTCTATTTTCAAACTCCTTTTTTTTATTTAATTCTGAAGGCTTAAACCAATTATCAGGGGATTATCCATGGACAATGGCAGCTGTGACAAGAATTTACTCTCCCCTCCCCTCAAAGAAAAAAGAATTTAAAGGAAAAAAGAATTGCAGGAAATTGAATAGTTGAAGTATGAACGTAAGAATTGATTTGAATCCAAGTCCTGCAGTGAAGAGGAAGCCAAAGACTAGACTTGGTTGGTAACAAAATGGGGTAGATGTTGCTGACTGTTAATATTTCTTCTAACATTGACCAAGAAGACCTGAATCCAAGTCTTTGAAGCATTCATTAAAACCACCTAAAAGCAAATGTTGATTCAACACTAATTACTTTATTCAATCACTATAACATTTTACATCTCACATTGATGATGTAATCGATTCTGATAAAGATAATGGGAATTGTTGCTTTCGGTGAATTTTTCAATGTTCCCATTAATTTTTCTCTTTTGACAGGGGAAAAGTTATCTCAATTCCCCAAGTGTTGACTAGACCTAGTGGAGGAATGATGAGATGAGAAGAGAAAGAATACAAGCTAGGATGCTGAAACCAAAGTCTTTGCACCGTCAACTAAGCTAACTAAAGGTATATAGGAAGACAACACATGGGTGCATTTGACTTCAAGACAGTGAGATTGTAGTAAAAATATTGTGCAGGAAAAATTGAAACTAAACATGCCCATAATTTTTAGAATTACAACTCTCTCCATAGATTTGGTAGAAAGAGAGGTTCACCAAAAAGCAACAAAGAGATGGATTCAACACGAAGAAAATATGGGCATGTCATCCAATAATACAAATTAATTG
Organism: Heritiera fomes; assembly: GCA_032173925.1. Taxonomy (NCBI): domain Eukaryota; kingdom Viridiplantae; phylum Streptophyta; class Magnoliopsida; order Malvales; family Malvaceae; genus Heritiera; species Heritiera fomes. The sequence goes on along the minus strand of JAPDPM010000023.1, from coordinate 2,114,526 downwards.
TAAATTCGGAAAAGAATATGTAATACTCCATTATAATTTATTGAGAAAAGTGATAAAATGATTTTTTTTGTTAAATTTAGGATTAAAATGATTTATTTGATATTTGAGAGTGTACAATACTAATCAAATGCCTTTTGGTGAATTGTGGGTCAATGTTCCCATTTTTCTCTGTTAGCTGGAGAAAAGTTATCTCAATCCAAAGCAAAAAGATTCTAATTAGTCTCTATGCTCGCATCACATGTAAAAGTTATAGGTGAGTACCAAGGCTTAAACCAATGATCAGGGGAGACTACCCACGGACCATGGCAGCTGTGACAAGAATTTACACTCCTCTCCCCTCAAAGAAAAATGAATTTAAAGGAAAAAAGAAATGCAGGAAACTGATTAGTTGAAGTATGAACGTAAGAAATTATATGAATTCCAAGTCTTGCAGTGAAGAGGAAGCCAAAGACTAGACTTGGTTGGTAAGAGAATGATGTATACGTTGGGTGTTAATATTTCTTCTATCATTGACCAAAAAGACCTGACTTTGCTGGGTGGCATCATTAATCATTCACCTATTACCTAAAAGCAACAAAGAGGTGGGATCCAACAACAAGAAAATGTGGGCATTTCTTCCAATAATGCAAAAAGTAAACTTCTCTGCAATATCAGACCGACCAAATTAAAGTTGTATATAAAGAAACATGTTTTCCACAACATCATGGAAAGATGTTTTGCTTGCAATTACGTGGGCATCATTTTCAATTAATTGCAATTAAACTACGGGAAACCTGCACTTTTCTGCCACAAGTTTAAATTCAGAAAAGAATTAAGTGAATCAGAACAGTCAATGGAAAATGTACTCTTGAGTTGAAGTAATGGAAAACTCTGGTCATGGGGGCAGAACTGTACAACTTTATTTATCCTCCAAAGTCCAAAGAGACCAATTCAGAGTGCTGGAACTAGCGTCTTTGTAAACTGGGAGATGAGATCCAGCAATTGCAGTACCATAACTTCACATCAGTGCGTTTGGCTTCAAGATAGATTAGTTTAGGTTTAAAAACCAAATATGCTCTCAACTTTTTTTTAAAAAATTGAAATAAGTTTTCAACTTTTAATTTTACTGTATAAACCCTTCACTTTTCAAAATAATGCAATTAAGTCTAAACCAATTATAAATTTTTGCAGTAAAATAAAAAGATTGAAGGTTTACAAGACTTTAACCTCTTATTTATTTGCATTATTTTAAAAGATTGAGGGGCCTATTTATAGTAAAAATAAAAGTGTATGAACTTTTACAATAAAATTAAAGGTTTAGGGCTTATATCTATATTGTGCATAAGGTTGAAGATATATTTGGTTATTAAGTCATTAGTTTATATACAATTTGATGATCCGTAACAATTTTTGCAGCTGAATAAGTTTTTATTACCATTAGAATTGTGTATATGCTAATTCCACTTCTTAAATCGTATGGGTGTCTAAAATTAATTAATGCTGCACACGATTCAGATAAACTTACTGGGAATTTTTACTTCTGGTGAAATTGTGGGTCTATTTTCATTCTTTCTGGTGAAAATTATGTCAGTTCAAAAAGACTAGACCACAAAAAATTCAATCCTTAATAAAGTGCGCATCGCTAAATGTAAACCTCGATTTAATCATATCTGAGTTTAGATCTGTTAGCTGGTTTGGTGGATATTGATAACCAACAAAGTAAAATTGTGATTAGCAAGGTAATGAAATTGGTACATCTGGTGCTTCAAAATTGTAGAGTAACCGTTGCACTCTTGGATGAAGGAACTTTGGAACCACAGATATAGCTTTTGTTCACTCAAGGTAAGAATGTTGGTGGTTTCTTAATTTCTTCACTAAGATTCTTTGCTGTCAATCTGAATTGAGAAAGCTTGTTTCGAACTTGTGCTTTTTGTGGCTCTTAGGAATCAGACCAGTAATTAACGTAAGGCTTAAAGCTAAAGCATATGACTGAAACTGATAAATATAAAATTGTCCAAAACTGATTCATATCTTTGCTTCACTCTTTAGGCAGTTAATATCAACCAAGAAAAAATTTTGCAGAAGAAAATAGGAAAAATTAACTTCACCCTAAACAACTAGTTAGATGAAAATAAACTTTAATCATATTAATCGATAATCAAGACTAGGCGGAAAAAAAATAATTTTCTAGGTGGGAACCTAAATGTTGGTTTCATGAATCATAAAGTTTTAAAATAAAAATCTTTTTCTCATAATTAAATGGAAAGCAAAAATTTTTGTGTTTTTTCTTACATTTTCCAACTACAAATGGAAATCTCCAATATAAAAAAGGATAATTATTCCATACACTATCAGTAAAATATTTTTATTTCATAAGTGGTGTTAAGATCGTAACACGTGTTCTATAAAAATATTAAAAAAATAAAAATAAATAAAATAAAATACGTGTCACGATTTTAACACTGTTTGTAAAATAAAAGTATTTCATTAACCGTATATAAAATAATTATCTATAAAAAAAAATTTCAAGTAAGAATTGACAACTGGTTAATCGAGTAATGAATGATCAAGATTGAGACTTAACAAAAATTGTGAAAAGTCATAATGCCCAACAGCATTTACCATAAGAAAAGAGAGAGAATGGGTAGTTCCTCTCTTCTTTTTCATTGAGAAAAACTCTACTTTCTACACAAGCAATATGAATGTAGCAACCTTAATTATTTTTGCCTCCATAATGCAAATATGTCGTAATCATAGTAAATGCTAATATTCTGATCCAAATTTGGATTCAACCTTAATTACTTGATTAGACTAATATAAACATAAAATGAAAAGAAATAATTATTTCCATTTTCTTCATATATTTGATTGGCATTGTCCTTATACAGGATTGTTATGCAGTCTTCCATTTATAAAATTGATTGTTATGAAACTGACAACTAAAATACAAAATTGTCCAAAACTAATTCATATCTTTGCTTCGCTCTACAGGCAATTAAAATCAATCAAGAAAAAATTTTACAAAAATAAATAGTTAAAGTAAACCACTAGGTTAAAATAAACTATAAACTTGTTAATTGGTGAATCAAGATAATCAAGGCTAGGTGAAAAAAAATAAATTTATTTGAATAGGTCAAAATATTTGTGTCCGACATCACTGTTATATGGTTCGTTCATAGTGCGGGAAATTGAATAGTTGAAGTATGAACGTAAGAATTTATCCAAGTCTTACAGTGAAAAGGACGCCAACGACTTTGACCAAAAAGACCCGACTTTGCTGGGTTGGCAATATTGTCGTCTTTTCTTTATTCCCAGCAATGGAAAAGCTAATTTAGTTGGTGAAGCTCTGAAAAAGGCCTAGTCATTTGCACTTGAATTTACATTATATCTGCTTCAAGGAATTATAATGGCAAATCCCTTAATATTTTACACTCTTTATCTCTGTTCAAACTCTCATACATATGATTGATGAAAGTAAATAGAAAAATTAGTTTCACCCATCTGAACTGTAAGATCCCTAAATTTCCAAATTTTTCTATAATTGTTAAGTTAATGTGTTAAGACATTATAAAGATTAATTCTTAAGAATTTTGTAGGAATCGATAATCCTACCAAGTGGGTCCCATAGCATAAACGGTAGCTCGAATGAACGCCGAAATGACGAATTATGAATCTTGAGCTCGAGATGTATAATCGGTAAGAAACTCACTTTTTCACTACTTGAAATTGGTCAAACCATCATAAGAGCCAAGCTTTGACCATGTTTGACACAAATAAATGGGAAATAAATAAACTAAATATTCATAATTTATAGAAATTCTGACTTGGAAGTCAGAAATACTGTACAGTGGCACACAATGAAAATAAAACAATCTCGAATAGGCATTTTGGACCTTTTTCCAATTACATAAAAATTTATATATTAAATTATATAAATAATAACCAATAAAATCCAGCCAACACACTATCTTCCAGTTTATTCTTGAGCCTTCTCCACCGCGCAATTCATTTGCTGCTGCGTTCCTTCTCTGTTTCCTCATTTTCTTCCAGGTTCTTCACCGATCTCCTTGTAGAACCGCTTCCTCTTGCTTCATTTTACTTAAGCTATTTTATAAGAATTATTCTACACCTCCAAGGCTTCCTAAACAACCTAAAAATTCAGCCAAAAGATCAAAAACGTGGACTGATTCACGTGGGCAGAACTGATCCCCTGTACAGGTAAATTCCAGCATAAGTTTTGGATACTTTTAGTTGTTGTTCATGGCTGTATTGATTGAGTATAAGTTGTGTGTGACTTTGGTTTGAAGTATAAACATGTATAGGTCAGCCTTAGATGTTCGGCTATGAAGGTTTCTTAGGAAAAGAATGGCGTTTTGATGAGATGGAAGAAGAGAAATAAAAGCTGACCAAGAAATAAAAAAATAGCCATGAGATTAAATGAATTAAAAAGCTTAGACTTATAGGTTGTTAGATGATCAGTCATAGGGGTTTTTAAATATTGAAAATCTATGTCGTTGACGTGAATAAGGAGTAAGGAAAGCTGATTTTATTGGAAATGAATATAAGGCTGGAAATTTAGTTAAGAAATGTGAGCTGAGCAGGGGAGAAAAATTGGCTGCTTGTACAGCCGAATATGGAAGGAAAAGAAAGAAGATTTGGCTGACTTTTTGGGCTGAATTTGTGTGTGTGAACGGTAGGAAAGCGCAGCATAGTGTGTGAAAAATATGACCAAATGAATTGGAAACTTGAACTAGTCAAATAACATGTGTTGAAATGAAAGAAAAGAATTCTGTTTGAGCATGCCGGCATTAAGAAAAGAAAAGAGAAAAATTTAGTTGACTTGACTTGGAATAGTGAGAATATATGAAAGATGATTGGATAAAATTCTTAAGATTATATAAGGCCATTCGGCCATAAGAAAAAGCAATGAGGATGGCGTGAATAAGTGCAGGAAAGTGGTAGGGGATTAGGCTGATTTTGATGGCTGGGAAATGGACAAAGTAACAATATACATGTAATGAGTAAGCATGATTAAGTACTTAAATTTATTTAAGATCTCCCACCATATTTAACCACAATAGGAATTCATAGGAATTCTATAATATTTTTATGAGTAGTGACAATTAAAAATAAAAGTTTAGGATGGAAAAGTGAATTATATAAATTGAGCAGTGAATATTGATTTTCATCAAATGTTATCTTGCAGCTTATAATTTGGAGAAATAAGAGGTTTAGTGGTGCAAGTTGGAAGATTATCCCACACTGCTATTGAGGTAAGGAATGGTATATGGAAGTAGTGTAGGAAATACTGTGCATGCATGTGGAAAATTTGGGTGATTTACAAATTATACATCGAAAATTATGAAAGGGGTTAGATAGAAATTTACCAAAAGGTTACTAAAAATTATAGAAAATTTTCCTTAATTATTTACATGCTCAGTATCTTAAATAAATAGTATTTTTATATAGTTTGAATATTTGAATACATGAAATGATGATAATATGTTTTATTAGTTTTATGAGATTTATTTAGAATATATAAAGTGTTGATTTGTTTATATGAATAGAAATCGATTGAAATAGTTTACATGAAAATTGATTTAATGTGATTTTAAGATATATGAAAATGATTCTATAAGAGTGTTAGCTCCTTGTGGATTCATGCACACAGATTGATGATTAGGGCTGGGAGACCGTAGCTAAGTCCCCAGTACCTTCCCCTTTATCCGATCACAGTTGTCACTGACAAGTGTACACTGTAGATCTTCGACAATGACCATTGTTACAAGTAGGAACAGCTTAGGGCTGGATGCCTGACCCCATGTGGGTACGCCTAATCCTATACAGATCCCTGTAGGGATATAGTTCGTGTATGGGTTCTTGGATGCTCACACTCTATTGTTTTACACAATATATGAAATGATTGATTTACAGACAGATAACAGATTTGATTGAAACGATTTGAAAAGTGAACCCTGAAAGAATATATGAATAGTATATGAACAGTGATTGAATTAAAGATAAATTGATTTTAAATGATTTGAACAGTGAATATTTATATGAACAGTATATGTTTTAAAAGAGTTTTCAATAAATGTTTACATGCACCCATATGCATTATTTTATTTATAAAATTTAAATTTATGATTTTTACTACATATAGTGGCATAGTACCACTCTTTTATATGCTTTTTCTTACTGGACTTTCCTTAAAGCTCACCCCCTTACTCACCATCCCAGATAGTCCATTCGTGCGCGTGGTTATAGAAGTTACAAGATAGTGGAAGAGATCATTAAAAATGTTATTTCAGGAGTACAGGTACATGTGAAATTTTATATTTATATTTAGAGTAATAAATGCACAGCAAACATATTTGTAAGTGGAATGAAATCAATGTAGTGTTCAATAAAAAAAATATATACATGATCTAGTAGGATGTAAATTTATATTGAATTGTTATAAATAAAATTATGAATATTATATCTAAGTTTTGTTATAGAATCGAACTTACATCGACACCGAATGCAAACCAATTGACATTGAATAATTGAATGAGAAAGATAGAAGAAAAAAAAAGAAAAATTTGATTTGAAATTTTATAATTTCGGATGTTACAAAAGTAAGCCTAATGGTTAGTAGTGACTTGACATTTGAGGAAGTCAAGTGTTCAAGTCACTACGGACGCACTCAAGGGAATTAAACCTGAGTTCTTCAGGGCTCTTGGGACAAAGCCGTGCGGGACTAAGTGCCACGTCTGCGGACGGGAGTCACCTCTAAGGCCCAAAGCGAACAAATCGTGTGAGTAATACCTTGGGAACAGAGGAAAATGGCACTCCCGGGTCATTACATGAACGACTAGGTTAAAATAAATTATAACCTTATTAATTGATGAATCAAAATAATCAAAGATAGGTGAAAAAATAAAAATAATTTCCTCATAAATAAACACTACCAAATATGAAAATTTGGGGTTAAAAATCAAATTACTAACTATTTCAGAAAATAAAAAATTTATGGATCTAAAATTTATTCAAACTCCCAAGGAAGAGAATACAACAAAATACAAATTAATAACAAGCTGGAATTAATTATGTAATGAATTTGAAAGTAACATGATTTTTAGTATGAAAAATTGAAATTATAAGACAGTTCTGCTCGCTTAATTAATAACGGGCAGTCAAATTATATATTTTGTGTGCAGAATGTTTGAATTTTTTGATTAACATATATATTGTAAGATTTGGTATCCACACCAATTTTGTTTAACCGTGTGAAAGGCAGTTTGTAATCATCGAGTTTTGCATGCAAAGTCCTGCAGTGAAGAGGAGGCCAAAGACTAGACTTGACTGGTAACAGACTGGGGTTGGTGTTGTTGACTGTAAATATTTCTTCTAACATTGACCAAGAAGACCTGAATCCAAGTCTTTGTAGCATTCATTAAAGCTACCTAAAATCACTGTAACAATTTACATCTCACAATGATGATGTAAACGATTCTGATAAAATAATAGAAATAGTCAGTCAATGTTCCCATTTTTTTTTCTTTTAACAGGAGATGAGCTATCTCAATTATCTCACAAAATGTACAATTTGCAGTGTTGACTACGCCTAGTTGAGAAATAATTAGATGAGTAAGAACCATAGTTAGAATGTTAGAACTAGAGTTTTTGCAACGTCAGCTAAGCTGCCTTAAAGCAAATAGTTAGAGAGAGTATCCACGTCCACAAATTAATTATAAACTTGTATATAATGGTTTTTTCATATTTTTTTGAATAAACTGAAAAAAATTTAAGACCAAACATAAATTAAAAAAATTAAAATTTTGACAAAAAAAATTGATGCATGAGTTGTTGAAGATTAAAGGTCACATCAATGATTAAGCTTAAAAATTATAGAAGTCTTGTTTGAAAAAAAAGATAATAAGGATTAAAAAAATTTCACTCACTAGGAAATTAACCAGGCATTGCAGCGGAGCTAGAGCTGAAAGACATTTATGAGTAAGCTTCTTTAAATTGAGATGGGTTTAATGAAAATAAAATTCATCTTTTGAAGGAGACAACAACTTCAACTGATGAAGATGAAATATTTACAACAGCAAACATGTCAACAATTTCTTACACAACATCATCAGCAACTAAATGTCAAAACAGACAATTTAACCCAACGAAGAATTTGATACATAGAGAGCGAAAGGAAGCATAATACAAAGAAAACAAATGAACACGCTATAAAATGTCATTCTATAAAGAAAACTAAAGAATATTGAAATTTCAAACATAAATGCAAGATATTGAGCAGAGAGGAAAGTATGACCACAAAAGCAGAATAAGGAATAGAGAAACTGGTTCGGACCTCTACAATTAGAGCTGTGTGACTGTGTCTTATGCAACTAAGTCAAATATTTGATTCCAATCATCCTAAGAAAGAAATCAAGTCACACAATCTCAAATCTTAAATCCCAATAAAACACCAAATGTCAAAATCCATGGAAACACTTAAAGGATATAATAAAATAAAAGATTCTTATAAAAATAATTATCATGCATAGATCATACAATAACAAAAAAATATATATATGTAAATAAATAAACAAATATAAAGTAAAATAAAGAACAAAAGTTAATAAAGAACAAAAGTAAAAGTTTGGTCAGTTACTAAAAATATGATAATAAAAACTAAGATTCTTGAATTACTCTGGGCATGGGTGAGGTAACCTTCAGGTTTTGCTTGTTCAACCATGGCTTCCAATGCCTTGAACTTTTTCCAGTTTTTGTAGTTTTCAAAATGGTTAGGAAATGAAGGACAAGGAACATGTAATTTAATACCAGTAGGCCTATCAAAAAATGAGGCAGAGCAGGCTAATCCAATCAAAATCCTTGACACACCTTCTGCTTATACTCCAATTACTACTTGGAGAAACCCTCTAATTATGATGCTTATACTCCTTTGGTTGGCCTTCAACATACAAATTTAGTTTAAAAATGTGTTTTGCATTGGCCAATCTGTAGAAAAATAATGGAAACATGTCGAGCAAAACACTGCACCCACCTTGAAAAGTAAAAAACCAAAGGTTTAGTTTTAGAAAATTTACGTTTTTCAGCATCAAAAGCTTAAAACAAATTACATATATCTAAACCACATTTCAACAAAAAGCTTCTACATCCTCATTAGATATATTTGTTTCAAGAATTTGAAAACAATCCAGAACTTGAGGAAGATCTTTATTCTTCTTATCTAATCAATTATAGAAACAAAGAAATCATATGTTTCCAACCGGAATCAGATATATTTGTTTCAAGAATTTGAAAACAATCTGGAACTTGAGGAAATCTTTATTCTTCTTATCTAATCAATTATAGAAACAAAGAAATCATATGTTTCCAAGCGAAATCAAAAACAAACTAAGTAAGAGTGTTGATAATGTGAGCATTGCAATAAATTAAAATGAAGAACATATTTCATTTGCAATTAACAGGTAAGAAAAAAGGAGAAATGACCAAAACTGTTATGCTAGTTATTTAAAAGAAAAAGAAAGTACTAAATGTTGCTTCCCATATAGTTCCATCAAGCTAAATCCAGATTCTGGTAGATATTCTTCCATCCTCATCACAGCAAACTTTTCGAGCATCATTCGTTCCTATCATTCTTCCTTGAAACTTGACTAAAGCATCAACAAAGAAAAAGCTATTCCCATCTCTGTCCATATGCTTTTTTTGCAAGGCCATAGGGTTCCTTACAATGACAAATTAATTCATTAATTAATTATTCATAGAAACATCCAGTTGGCAAAAGGGCAAATTAAAGAACATCTTTCTAGCACTTTCTTGGATGTTAGATTTATTTAGAACACTGATTATTTATTTATGGTTGTTATTGGTTGGCAGAAAGGATTATGAAAAGAAATGCACAACAACAATAGCGACTTCTCAGATGGGAAAGACTGATCTTCCACCAAAGGATAACAACACATGGAGAAAAGACAGGCTACGTTCAAGGTACCCTAGGTAATTATAACATTGTATTACTACTTTAATTACCGCTTAACTTTTCTTGGTCTAACAGATACCAATTACCCACTTCTCTCGGTCCAACAGATACCAAATACCATATTTATTATTTGACTCATTTAAATCCCATATGTATATATATCACACAATGTGGAATAAAAGACCTCACAGAATGGAAAGTAAAAACTCAAGAGCTTAATGAACTTACCCTTTATCCATAATGGTTATCAAGAGAGTACATTCATATCACTTCATTTCCAAAACAATATCCTTGGCATCTAGCACCACCAAGCTTTCTTTTCCAAATAGAGTAAATCTCGCAGTTGCCTGCAGTAAGAAATTTTCATTTCAAAAAGTTGTTTTAATTTAATGCACAAATACACAAGTATCCACCACAATTTGTAGAAAAGACCTTTTAGATTTTTTAAGACTATAGATTGATTTCCACAATTTTTTCAAATAGCATACAAGCACATTAGCCACTGCATGACTCCTAGTAACTTGTTCACACAGATGAATGTCATAATTTTCCAGTTTTTCAATCCAATTTCTTAAGCTGCCTACGAATTCTACAAAAGTCTTAGATCAAACTCAAACCATTGAATGCTGGGCAAATATATATATATATATATATATATATATATATATATATATATATATAAAGTTTCATAAAATATAATTTATCACTCACACATATGATCAAAACATAAATAATGGGGGAAATTTAAGGAAAGAACATAAGAAGCTGTATAAAAGGTGAGTGACCAAAACTTAAACAAAACCAATTCCCAACAAAGCAATTGATTCATGCTTCATTTCAATACAAAGTTTACTTAAGAAATTAATTTCCAAGAGAAAAGGGGTGCAAAAGCATGAATAAACCTTCATCTCCCAAGTTCGATTCTCCAAATCTCCAAGCTTTCATCAACTTGGCACTCTTTTCAATTGAATTCTGCTATTCCAAACAATTTAGTGATATGTTGCAAAAACCAATAAAATCCTTAAAGTAATAAATATGTTGTTAAGTTGAATAAACCGGTACTTATAGTGAAGAGAATATTCTTTAGAGACGTCACCAACAAAGATTGTAGCAGCGACCAGTCCAAGTGCAATATTCATGTACCTTAACTATGTAAATAAGCTTTAAAAACGTGACGAATTTCAGCGTGTCTATTTGATGGTCCTTTGAGAAGGATGCCAAACATATAAGAGTTCCCTGTCAACCAGAATGAACACATTAAATTAAGGTTTTTGACATTGTGTCAGCCAAATAATCACTTGGATACAAATCTTAGCTTGCTAATGACTTTAGGAAAGGTTGGAATTGAACCAATTCATCAAAATGAAATAAATGAATAGGAATATCAAAAGTTTAAATTCCTTACTCCAATTTTTCTTTAGTGCTTTCTCCCCTGAAAACTTATCATCTATCATAAACAGTCATTATCTGCAAACAAATGAAGACAGTAAATATTAACAGAATAACAATACTTAGACAGCTTAAGCAATTTTTTTATTCTTAGGATTTAAAATGACAAAGGCGAGCAGTGTTTAAGCATGGCCAATATGCGATAAACTCATGTACCTGAATAATTTTGTTTTTTGAGTGAAGCCTTACATAACCTGAACTGCATCGATTCAAGCTTCTTCTTGCATTGGAGCTGAATCTAAACAAAAAAAAAAAACTTTCATCAATAATAAAAGCAACAAAATGAACATTGCAGTTGTACATAGATGGTCATATAAAGCAGAAACTCATCTTTTGAACCTTTAATCTCAGAATCTCATCTTGAAACTCATCTGACATTCCATCAAATCTAGGAATAGTCTCAAAAGCTTGCATATCACCAAGCAATATGGAAAACTTACGCAAAATTGTAACCCAACCCGCAACAAACACTAAAAGAAAAAAATTGAAACAGCAAACCATATTCAAAGCGTGAGAAGTCAAAGGAGGAAAAATTATTAATTGAAACATTACAGCCTTCCCATTAGCCGCAATAAGCAAAGAATAGATGTATCATTCAAACATATGGATGAAAAGATTTTAAATATCTCATGCATATTCAACATCTAAAAATGTTTAAATTTAGATTCTATCAACTGCAAGCTTGTTTTTCATCCTTAAATTTTGTTCTTTATACGGCACAAATTTGTTTTTGGAAGTAGGGAAGTCTAATAATGCTATAATTTTGAACTGCAAGTAGAGTGAAGAAATCTAATTTCTTGAAACATATAAGAGTAAAAGAAGCAGAAAAAGGTGACCAAAGTGTCTTAGCCGAGGATGATAAAGCTGACCAATGTCATCTCTACCTCCTCTGCCATTCTAGCCAAAATTAGAGTAACAATTTAACCTAGCGACCTCCAACATCTTCTAAGCCTTATGAGTATTCCTTGAGTCCTTAAAGATGCTATTCTTCAGCAATCATTTAAAAGAAATTAAAGTGAGATAAAAAGGTCAAAAAGCTGATGGCTTTTGGAACTAACAACTTCTGCTATTATCCAAAAAATAAGATAATTTATGCACATTACTGGAGCATCAATGGTAAAAGAATACCAATAGGTCAAGTAAAAGCAATCTAAAATTAATTCAATATAAATATTTTTTTAATCTTATATTTGCTAGCTTAACCTCGGTGTCTTAAAGATGCAAGATATGATGACTGAATACTGTACATGAAAGGCTCCCTTTAGGCTACCATCAACTATCTCACTTATCTCATTTCTAATAGTACTGTGCTTTAAAAAAAAGGAGATTTAAAAAGGAACAAACTAAAAACATGATAAAGGCAAAACCTTAGAAAAAATCAAAAGAAAAACCCAAACAGAAAACATATACTTATCCAGGTTCCTTTCTAAGTCTTTCAGCAGATACTCCATTTCAGCTCCATTAGCGACCTCAAACTGCGCCTCCTCTGTTTTCTTCTTGCAAGCTTCAATCCTTTCGTGTACAAGAAGCTTGTCATTTTCTTGGGACCTTTGAAAATATTTCTGGTTATATTACTGCTTAATTTATTGTAAGAAATCTTTCTGGGCCATGGTTTTAATTGTAAAGATAAAAGAAAATTAATTTACCTGGCTCTCCTGTTCTGACACCATACTTCAAATTGTCTAAGCTTCAGCTTTAATTGCCTTGCTAAAGCTTGCTTTTGCTTCTGACGAGAGCTTACGGGATTGGGAATAATGCTATGCTGTTTGAAGCTTCCCTCGAGAAGATTGGTGAGCCTAAGTTACCGTTTTCATCTTCATCACTAACTCTACACAAATTCTTCTCTACCTCTACTTCTTCAATGTTAAGGTCTCTGTCCCTCTAGGCCCTACCACAAGAAAACGAAGAAACACCACTATGAGGAGAAGATTGATGATACAAATCACCCGCTGCAGGTTACTCATGGTGCTGAAGATAATCACTTGTTCACATCAATCCTCTTGCTGGCAGTCACAGGGGAAGTCTCACCGGAAAGCCCCAGCGTCAGGAATGGTTCAAAACTCTTCGCCGCCGTGTCTGTTTGCTCAAACTTGAGACATGATGACTTCTTGGGAGTTTGAGCAAACAGACATGGTAGCAGATCAGATTTAGGAACTCGACGTTACGGGTGCAGTTGTTTTGTTAAAAAGAGCCCAGACGGAACAGGAAGGACGGCCACCACTAGAACCTGGGAAGTACGAGATTTTTCCTTTTTTTTTTCCCCTAAGAGAGAGAACTAATGATTTTAGATGAAACTCGAGAAAAATGAGAGAAATTAGCTATGAAGAGAAAAAAATGATGTGTTTTGCATAAAAAGAGAGAAGGGAAAAGCTGCATATTCACCGATGAATTTAATTTGAGTTGATAAATGAATAGTAAAAAATTTATGAAGAGAGTTTGCATAGAGCCGAACAACAGAAAGTTTGGAAGAAGAGACAACGGAAAAAATGCAAATTTACCGAAAAATTTAATTTAATTTGATAAATAAATAATGAGTCCGACAACTCAAAATGATGAGTAAAAATTCTGAATTAAAAAAATCAACAAACTTAACAAAGCCTAAAGCAACTGCTACTCAAATAAAATCACACAAAACAAGATTCAAGAAAATTTGATAAAAGAGAGCTTTACTCTCTCTCTTTTCTTGTATTTTTCGTCTTTTTATCTCTTTTTTACCTTTAAAAAATAAAATAATAAAGAACTTCACATCTTTTATTAAAAAAAAGAAGTAACTGTCCATAGTTTTCACTGCAATATTGATGTTTTAAAAAAAATAAAAAAATTGGGAAAAAATAAAAGTTAATTATTAATTTATCAGAGAAGAAAAAAGGTTTATCAGATGGAGAAAAATCTGACAGAAGAGATTAAGCTGGATCCAACACTCAGCTCTGGCATAATTTCAATTACCGTTTATATGATGCCGGAACCCACAAGAGAACGTGCATCTAAAAAATTTTCAATGGACACAGACTTGAGCTAATTGGATCTGATTCTTGTCTGCATTTGTACACATCATCTTCAACGATTATGTGATGGAACTATGAATTCCTCTTGCTTTCTCGTTGTTTTACTTCTCTTCCAAAGCCTACTGTTTCATCTTCGTGTTTTGCCTCTCTTGCTTTCATGCTGATACCAATGTCTTCGCCAAAGTACTCTTTTGAGGAATCTCTGTTTCACAGACATGCCACTCTTCGGTCAAGCGAACCACAAATTCAGCTTCACCCTCTTGCTTGTTTCACTGAGCTACTCACGGTAAGAATGTTGGTGCTTTCTTCATTCACATATATAAAGTAAGTAATTTTTATTGTATTTATAATTGCCTTAGGTTATAGATAAACCATGTGATTGAATTTTCCTTTTACTAAGAAAATGATTTATTTATGAACGTATATCAAAGTACAGGGCAAGGTGAAACAGACCATCATAACAAAGGGATATGATAACCACCGAACCCAGAAGAGAACAAATGGGACAAAACAAACAAGCATGACTAAACTGAACACCAGAACCAAAATAACCTCTACAAAACACAGGAAGCACGACAACTGAACATCAGATAGAAGCATTGAAGAAAAGATAATAGTAGAAATCCAAGATGCACACATTGCTGTTGTGAAATTTAACATTATTCAGAAGCGTTATGAAATTTGATTTTCTATATAAAGCACATAATGCAGCATTTTTGAATTGCATAAATAGTTCAATCATGCAATCAAGTTTTCTTTGCAGACCATTTCTCTATAACTTTAGCATTTATTTTCTACTTTCAGTTTTTCTTTTGATAATCTTAAAGCATCATGAGTGAAGACTTGTTAATTATGGTCAAAATTTTGCAGTCTAGCTAATTGAAAAGATAAACATAAGAAAGCAAAAGCAGATTTGTGTAAATAAGAGTTACGCTGAAGATTTCAAGAGCTCAAAGGAGAATTACAAAGCAACTTGGTTAAGAACGTAGTCTTTCTACTGATGATTATGAATAAGAATCAAAAATGGTAAAAGAGCAGACGGATGCTACCAATTGCTTTCTACCTTGGCTAGATGAGCTTCTCCTAAGACTTTGCTTGCAGTAAATTCAGTATCCTCACTTGCTCTTTTACACCAGCATCACACACACACACACACACAAAAATCTGATCAGCCTTTTGTATTTCATAAAACCAAAGTGCCTTGTTCTTATTTGCAGTTGATTCTCATGAGAAAAACAAAACTTCAGTTTCTTTTTTTCATTAACCTCAAAAAAGCCTTGGAATTGCCAAGTCCATGAGCAATACAGTTTTCACCAGACGGCACTATAGAATCATAAAAACTCCTTTTCACCGTCTAATTGTCATTCCTTTGCAGGCAAAGAAGACCAAATCAAATAACTCCAAAGACAAACTCTAAGTCATCCAACTTCATTGTCAAAATTTAATCTTCCATAATCAAAAGCAGATACGGAATCTCTACGTGTAATGGGAGGTAAAGACTTCACTCGTGAAGGACCAATTGGTGGTATTCCACCCATGTCATGTTTTTCTAGATCCTTGGATAAGTTTGGCATCTATATTGAAAAGCAGACACTTGGCATTATAAACATAAGCATTAAACCACTAAAAGTGAATATCATGTAGTAAACTAATCAATGTTAGAAAATTATTCTCCACTGATTGCCAAAGCAACAATAGAAATAGAACGAAAAGGGAAAAAAACCATTGCTACAATAAGACTTAATCAGCTTAAAACTTAATTAAAATCAGTAAGTCAAAATCTTGAAATAGCTTATGCATGTGTCATAATAATACTCATAAGAAAACTTGAATGGCTTATCTTTTAGTCCCTTTCCCTGACCCTGCATAGACCAGTTAGTTTCAACTCCAATAGTTTAGACTTGAACGACCAAAATGGATACCTTGACAGAGAAATCCAAATCCATATATGGTTAAACAGGCCAAATAATTCAGGCATGACAGATAGCACAGACCAAGGTAGGATCAACAACATACCAGGTGATAGCTATGGTGATCCAAACAAAAAAGGCTGACCAGTGCTAGAGCAAGACCAACTCTCTGACTGCTGCATATTTTTTTAACCAAATCTTTCTTCTGTTATCCTTTATTCACTTAAGAAAAAACGGCAGAGAATTTTAATCAGTGGACATAATAATTTGGTGAAGGAGATAAAGAGCTTCAGATTAGGATTAAACAAAGTGGTTATGCAAACCTCTTCAATCAACAGAGTAGACCTGCTTCTTGTGCAAAAATAGTGAAAGAAAACCATCTCACCTCAGTCTGCGAGATTATGAAGTGGTTCTGCATAAGACTTTATCACCAAGAAATAAATTAAACACGTATAATTTGCAAAAAAAAAGCCTCTATAATCAACTGAGTATACCTACTTCTCGTGAAAAAAAAAGTGAAAGCAAACCATCTCATTTCAGTCTATGAGGATTATGGTTATACATATTGTTTCCCTCATTTATAAAAATAATAATAGTATACTTAAATTCCTCAATAAAAGAAGACATACACAGTGGATGGTGAAATCGCAATATTTTTGTAATTGTAAAACTTCAAATGGCATTTGAAGAAGCAGCCAAATAGTCAATGAATGTATAGATCGATAATAATTTAGACCACCCATGTTAATTATGCATAGATTCAGCAGGCAACTAAAGCATCATATTTGATTTGTTTATATATTTATGTTTACAGTCTAAATTTACAATAAAATGAAATAATTGATTAAGTGAATCTTGCATTCTCAACCCTATCATACTTGTATGTAGAAAAATTTTAAAAGAAAAAAATATTTAGATGTGATGGTACATGTTTGATAAACGAAGATGGAAACTTGATTCATAACAAAAACATATTAAGTTGCACGTCACATATAAGTTGTATGCAGGCACAGGGGCAAAGTTGGGGTTGGGCCTAACCTTGACAAATTCACCATTCAACCTTTCCTGACGAGGAAATAGAAAATATTAGTAACACACAAATAATAGAATATCAAACAAAACTAAAGCTGTTTAATTAATCCAATTACAACCAGTTTACAAAAGCAATAGTGAAGGCAACCCATGATGCCAATTTCATAATGCCAAGCAAAAAGCTTTGATTTTTTTTTGAATCACCTGATGGCCTACGTACCTTATCAGATAAACACCTCAAAGAAGAAGAAGCAGAAAATCAACCCAAAGGAAGCAGATTTTGAAAAGAGAGAAAAGGGCACGATCGTGCAGAGAAAAGAGAAGAAGCAGTGGTTTGGATGAAGTCTTTGCTGATTCTCTTCATGGATTATAAATCATTGTTGTTGTTCCTGCAAGCATGGGCAGATGAATCAAAAATCTTAAACTACTTTTATGACATTTCATATGAAAAAAAAATTAAATTGAAGGAAAATAAAATGGCAAAAAAATTTTAAAAAAACAACCCACCAAATTTGACGGCAAAGACCTAGAGCTCCAAAAAAAATCTTTCAAGCCCTGTTTTGAATGAGCGAAAAAGAACAACCCCTGTTATCGGTGTTGATTTGGAACTTGTCCCACATCGCAGTTTATATGGATGAGCTACACTGTTTTTTTCACTTAAAAACACTCCAGTTCTTAATAGCCTCCAAAAAGCAAAACCCACATTACCAAACTCATTAATCTAGATCAAGAAACAACGGAGCAAAATGTAGAGTTACCAAAAAATGGAAACTTGGAAATAGAAAAATCAAGAAGAAGAGAAGCGAAAAATGCTTACTTATTTCTGCAAAACCTGAAGTGAGACCGTGGCTGATTTTTTTTAGTGGCGACAGATTTGCGGGTGGTAAGGGTTAGATTTAGGGCGAAGAGAAGGAGCCAAGCACCATAGAAAAGGATGACACGCGGCAACTAGAGAAGGCAAAAACGCGTTTGATGGAGAGGCAACAATCCAATAACTATAGCTTTCTGCTTCCATGCCATTTCTGTTTCTGACAAAACAGAGTACGGAAAGAGAAAGAGACTTCTCTTTTCTTTATAAAAGGGTTCCATTGAGAAAATCAACTCCAAAGTGAAAAGAGAATCTTGAACTGTGAATAATATAAGACTACACCAAATACCCCACCGAAAAAGGGCATCCTTTTTCACATAGGCCAATAGCTCTTGGCAACAGGCCGATAGAGCATCAAACATCCTTTTATTTTGCAGAAAAAAACCATTCCAATTGCTACATTCCACCTCAATTTGGATTTTATGCCGACCCTTTTCTTCCTATCGTGTACTTTTACCTCAACAGATTACCACATAACTCTGCCTGCTTGGACTCTACATCTCAGCAGCTGATTTTATCCATAACTCTACCAACCTGGACTTTGCATCTCAGCAGTCAATTCTACCTTTCTCTTCCACATCATTGAGAATCAGTAAACGATTTCAAAGCTTACTAATGTCCTATATATAAGAATAGAGCAATATTAGACCACGTTAGAAGGCACTCTCCTCATTACCATTGCAGGCTCCGGTTTATTGTCTGATGGCAAAGCAAAGTGATCCTCCTGTTTATTCATCCATTGCCCTCTCGCAAAAGAGGTTCGAACAGCTGCAGAGAGCGAAGGAAACGAGGCAGGAGAGAGGGGTTCTCCGGCTACTCACTGAAGCCGAGCGAATCAATCCAGCCACACCCCATGATGCATGCCAATCATTTTTCCATTCTGAGTTGATTCTTCAACCTGGACAGCTTCTCCAAGGATCTCTCTACAGTGAATCTAGCATGCAACGCATGCATACTCGACGTCAGGTCATTGACACTCCCATGTTGTCAAATTTTCGATCGAGAGATGCTATCATGCATATTTCTACCTTAAATGATTCAGATGTGGACACTTCACTTCATTTGTGAAAATTTGTACAATGTTAGCCTATCTCAAATTTAGCACTTTCATTATCATTGAGTATGGATCATTTCACCTTCACCATTAATGACATAGCAAGAAAGTTCATTAGAATTCAAATGTTTACTAGGTTCACAGATTCTAATTCATTTGTAACCTAGATGTCATAAATGCTAATTGCTTTTGATATGACAAAATATACCAACTTTGGGCCAGGCCCAAGGGACATCAAAGACCACCACGTGGCAGGAGATCACTGGGCTACATGGCTTTCGGCGACAGACGACATGGACTGCGGGATCACACCTGTCGCTAGGCGACAGACCCTCCGCCTATCGCTAGGCGACAGACCCTCAACCTGTCGCTAGGCGACAAACACAAAAGCCTGTTGATAGGCGACAGACACTAAAGCCTATCGCCTGACATTACAACGCGACACGTGGCATCAGCCCCGTCTACCGACTGGCGACAGACCCCTGACGCCATAACGTGATCCGCGAGATGGTCTCTCACCGGCGATAGGATTCGAGTTTATCTGTATGAGAAATTTGTATTACATCTGGATACAAAACTCTTAAGCACTTACTCCCAGGTAATTAACCTAGAATATTCGCCTATAAATAGGCTTCAGGTATGATCTTATTCCTCAATTTTTGACTACTGGCTTTTACGCTTCCCAATGCTGAAGAACCTTTTTGCTGACTTAAGCATCGGAGTGTCTACGCAGGGAACCACCCCTGCGTCTCTCTGACTTTTCTTGTTTTACAGAAGCTTCTTGGAGACACGTGGAGACTAAGTACGAACATCGACATCAGCATACCTTTATTGTTGTTTTGTGCAACAACAATTGGCGCCGTCTGTGGGAAACGTATAAAAAGCCAATCAATATTTTTAAAGATGGTGTGAACAAGATCTACAAACGTAAGGACCGAAAGTGAGGAAAACTCTATGAGCTCCCCTGAACAACAAACTCGCCAGACAAACCAGGTGAACAGGGAGGAAGAAAGAATTACTGTGTCGGCGGTAAAATTTGAGGCTCTAAGGCGACAGAGTGAAGAAACTACCCAGGCGCTGCGAGCCATGGTGGATCTATTCTAAGGAGTTCTCCCGACATTGGATCTGCCGCCCGCTGTGCAGAACTTGGTAGGAGGAACAAATAGAGGTGTCCCGCCGCAGGTGTTTGGGCGACAGGAGGACACGACAGCGGCAGACCCCTCTCGTCGGCGAGAGGTCCCCCCTGTGGAAGAGCATGACACTCATCAGTATGCGGCAAGTCAGGGGAGTGAGAGCCTGTCGCAGGCATTTAGCGAGAGACTGGGGATGCAGTAGTTTTGGAGCCCGCGACAGGGGTAAGGACAGGGGAGAGGGAGGCTTGTCGCAGGAATACAGCGAGAGACTGAGGAAGCAGCAAGTTTGGAGGCTGCGACAGGGGTCAGGCGACAGGCTTCATACATAGGGCGACAGGTGTCTGGGCGACAGGATATTGAACAGGCGACAGGGTCTGCCGCCTACCACCATGACTTGTCAAATTTTGATGGTGCTAATTTAGACCATGATGTTGGAGGTGCTGGAAAGAACGATGTCGAAGATCAAAGCACTTGGGGAACCAGGTCGGAGTTTGACCCCACTTGGTGCACGCAAATGGTACGGACAAATGCACCTCAAGCTAAGGACAAATGCACCTCAGAGACCTACCTGATTCGTCTCATGCCAGAAATCAGCTTGCTCCTCCCATAGACATGAAGAAGATGATCGAACAGGTGTTAGAGGAGAAAAAATTAGTATCTGCAGAAGAGAGCCAGAGAAGAAGAGTACCGTTCTACACAACCATCATGCAAAAACCTTTGCCCTCAAAGTTCAAAATGCCGCAGATGGCCGCATACGCCGGGAAGACGGATCCCTATGATCATATGCAAAATTATGAGGCCCTAATGTTGCTACATGGATGGGAGGACGAGATAATGTGCAGGGCCTTCTCCTTAACTCTGTCTGGACATGCGATGAAATGGTTTAATAACTTGCTTGAAGGGTCTATTGCCTCTTTTGACCAATTGCGAAGTGAGTTTCTTAAGGCGTTTGAGGTGAATAGTCAAAGAAGGAAGGAACCGACCTATTTGCTCACTATTAAGCAAGGAGCTAAGGAGTCTTTGAAGAGTTACGTGGATCGGTTTAGAGATGCTACCTTAGAGGTACGAGATCTGCAAGTCGGTATAGCTGTGGCAGCTATGTTACAGGGGACAAGATCTGAGAAATTGCAAGAATCCCTGTCACTAGACCAGCCAACTACCATCTCAGACCTACTTTCCCGTGCAAATAAGTATGTAACCCAGGAGGAAGTAATGAAAATGGTAACGATAGGAGAATCCAAGGACGGAAGGAAACGAGGAAGAGAGGTCACGGAAGCATCTCCTAGCCAACCAAGGAAGTTTGAAAAAGCTCCCACACTGAAATACAAATCCTATACTCCACTCACCGAATCTCGAGCTTCAGTGTTGGCAGCTATTGAAGGATCAGGGCTTATACAGACTCCAAAGAAAGCATCAGGGAATCTGGGCCGTGATTTAAGGTCGTATTGCGATTATCACTCAGCGCATGGGCACACGACCGAAAAATGTTGGGAGTTGATGAATCAGCTAGAAAAGCTAGCACGAGAGGGAAAAATAAACCGTTTCGTATGGAGAGGTGATAGAACTAACTATCCTACGCAGAACAGGAGAAACAATTTCAGAGATAGAAGAGGTGAAAACAGAGAACCTGTTAGACAAGGTGAAGAGATAATGACAGAAGGGTAGAAAGAAGGAATCGAGAGGAAGACAATGAACCCACAGGGCCAGCTATTAACGTGATATCCGGGGGTGAGTCATTAGCTGGCACTTCTTCCTCGTCTCGAAAGACCTACGCCCGACAAGCTTATCAAATTAATTCGGTGATGGAGGAAAAACATGATGAAGAGCCCATTACTTTCATGCCAGTTGACAAAGGTGATGTAATGATCCCTCATGATGACCCAATGGTGATTTCGGCGGTAATAGCAAAACACCCAGTGAGTCGCATCCTAGTCGATAATGGGAGTTCAGTAAATTTGATTTACTGGGGTTGCTTTGAGAAAATGAACATCTCAAATGATAGACTGAAGCCAGTAACCACACCATTGTATGGCTTTTCAGGAGAAAAGGTGAAGGTGGAGGGTGCAGTTCAGCTACCTGTGACATTGGGGGAAAGCCCGAAGTGTGTCACTAGACAAGCGTTGTTTATGGTGG
Organism: Heritiera fomes; assembly: GCA_032173925.1. Lineage (NCBI taxonomy): Eukaryota > Viridiplantae > Streptophyta > Magnoliopsida > Malvales > Malvaceae > Heritiera > Heritiera fomes. Next base: position 2,091,975 of record JAPDPM010000023.1, on the reverse strand, counting down.
TGAGATCAACTTCCGTGGCATACAATATGATCCTCGGGCGGCCATTGTTAAATGACATGAGAGCAGTGGTGCACCCCTGCTACTTATTAATGAAGTTTCCGACTCCCCGCTGTGTTGGACAAGTGAGGGGAGATCAAGGGAAAGCCTGGACGTGTAATGTCGCATCCACCACAAGTAAAGGGATTCAGAGAAAAGAAACCCTTACGATCGAAGAAAAGCCTAAGCCAAAACCTGATGAGGAGATGGAAGCAATCCGGTTGGATGAGAAAGATGAAGAAAGAATAGTGTACGTAGGAAGCCAGTTGCCTGAAGAAGTAAAAAGGGAGAATTGTGATGTGTTTACATGGACTTCAGCCGACATGCCTGGAATAGACCTTGAAGTTATTTGTCATCGCTTGAACGTAATCTCAGGAGCAAAGCTGATAAAACAGAAGAAGAGGAATTTTGCTCAAGAAAGGCAACAGGCAATAAACGAAGAAATATCGAAGTTGTTGCAAGCAGGATTCATCAAAAAAGTTAATTATCCGGAGTGGTTGGCTAATGTTGTGATGGTGAAGAAAACCAACGGGAAATGGAGAATGTGTGTGGACTTCACAGATCTGAATAAAGCTTGTCCTAAGGATTCGTATCCACTACCTCGAATTGACAAGTTAGTAGACGAAACTTGTGGGTATGAATTACTTAGCTTCTTGGATGCCTTTTCGAGGTACCACCAAATCATGATGCATCCAGATGATGATGAGAAGACCTCGTTCATTACCGATGGTGGGACATACTGCTACCGAGTAATGCCATTCGGTTTGAAAAACGCGGGTGCAACCTACCAGCGCATGGTAAATAAGGTGTTCCAAGACTTGTTAGGCAACACCATGGAAGCTTATGTTGATGATATGATCATCAAAAGCCGACAGGGAGAATCACATGCCGAGAAAATGACTAAGGTATTCAATGTGCTGCGACAATACAAGATGAAGTTGAATCCCAACAAATGCTCATTCGGGGTGAGATCTGGAAAGTTTCTGGGATTCATGATTACTAATCAAGGGATAGAGGCTAATCCCGAGAAAGTTTAAGCTATTTTGGACATGAGGCCGCCTAATACAGTAAGAGAAGTTCAAAGGCTGACAGGAAGAATAACAGCCCTGAGTCATTTCTTGTCCAAATCAGCTGAAAGAAGTCTACCATTTTTCAAGGCGATAAAGGCAGGAAAGAACTTCAAATGGACAGAAGAGTGCAACGACGCCTTTGAAAGGTTGAAAGACTACCTGAAAGAGTTGCCTTTATTATCTCGGCCACATCCCGGAAACCACCTCCTTATGTACCTCGGTGTAGGAGAGAAAGCTGTAAGTGCAGTCCTACTAAGGAAAGAAGGGGATAGAGATTGCTCGATCTATTATGTAAGCAAAGTCCTGCTAGATGCCGAGGCAAGATACCCCTTAGTTGAAAGAATAGCCTTATCCCTGGTGATGGCAACTCGGAAGTTGCGACCTTACTTCCAAGCTCACTCGGTGACTATCTTAACAGATTAGCCCCTCAGGCAAATAATGCAGAAACCAGAACACTCCGGGCGTCTAATTAAGTGGGCTATCGAATTAAGTGAATATGACATTCACTTCCAGCCTCGCCAAGCAATAAAAGGACAGGCATTGGCAGATTTCATTGTAGAGTGCACTGGCCGAGAGGTCCGAGAGGAAACAGAGTTAGTTTGGTGGAAATTATTTGTTGATGGAGCTCGTAACATGGACGGCAGTGGAGCCGGAATTGTGCTAATTTCGCCTGAAGGGGAAACCTATGAGTATTCCCTATGTTTCGATTTCCCAAGTTCAAACAATACAGCCGAGTACGAAGCCTTGATAGCTGGAATGAGACTTGTTGAAAAACTAGGAGTCAGCAACTTAGTGGCACATACCGATTCATAATTGGTGGTAAACCAGTTTTCGGGTGAATATGAAGCACGAGAACCCGCCTTAGTCCCTTATCTGCATAAGGTACAATTGTTGGCACAGTCATTCAAGCACTTCCAGCTGACTCAGATAAATCGAACAGAAAACAACCATGCAAACGCTCTTTCAAAATTGGCTTCTTCCAGAGGGGTCAAAGGGGGTATGGTCAAAGTGGAATCCCTCGCTAGGCCAAGTATTGAAGAAGAAGATATCTGTGATGTCGAAATCGGGGGCGATTGGAGAAGCCCAATCAAAGACTACATACTGGGGGGCACACTCCCCACTAACAGAGACGAAGCTCGAAGGCTGAAGTTAAAAAGTGCCAGGTTTACCGTGGTGAATGGGGAACTCTATAAACGGGGATTCACAATGCCCCTGTTGAAGTGTCTAGGGCCCCAACAGGCTGAGTATACCTTAGCTGAAGTTCATGAGGGAATATGCGACGAACATTTGGGGGCTCGAGCCCTGGCTTCAAAAATATTGCACACGAGGTTTTATTGGCCTACACTGAGGAAGGATGCCACAGACAAAGTGAGAAGATGTGAAAAGTGTCAGAAATTCGCTCCTATAACTACCGCGCCTGTTTCGGCTCTTCAGAACACACTCCAACCAACTCCATTCGCACAATGGGGGCTAGATATCCTGGGGCCTTTTCCCCTAGGCTCAGGACAAAGGAAGTATTTGCTTGTTGCCACAGACTACTTCACAAAATGGATAGAAGCCGAGCCTTTGGCTACAATTTCTGAGAAGAAGGTGGAAGCAATGGTGTGGAAAGACATAATTTGCCGATTTGGGATCCCCCGTGTGATAAATGCAGATCATGGGAAGCAGTTCGACTGCGATGCTTTCCGAAATTTTTGTAATGGCCTGAAGATTCTCTTAAGAATATCTTCTGTGTCTTACCCACAGGCCAATGGGCAGGCAGAGGTGAGCAATCGAACTATACTGCACGGATTGAACACTAGACTAGACAAGGCAAAGGGAGCATGGGTAGATGAGCTCCCAAGTGTCTTATGGGCCTACAGAACGACAAGTAAAGTGTCAACAGGTGAAACACCATTCAATCTGGTATATGGCACTGAAGCCCTCATCTCAGTAGAAGTTGGAGCTGAGTCACCCCGGTTGGTCCCCTACATTGAGGAACTCAATTCTCAGGGACTAAGGGAGAATCTAGACCTGCTAGATGAGCTGAGAGACAAAGCAAAAATGAGACTGGCTGCCTACCAACAGAGGGTGGCTACTTACTACAATGCACGGGTGAAGAACAGAGAAATGCAAGAAAGAGACCTTGTGTTGAGAAAGTCGGCAATCACAAACGCCCATAAAGAGGATGGAAAGCTCCGGGCTAATTGGGAAGGACCATACAGAATCAAAAAGATGGTCGGACCTAGCACATGTACCTTGGAAACCTTGCAAGGAAAGAAGATCTCAAAGACTTGGAATGCCAACCATCTTAAGCTATATTGGCAGTAAACATTGTAATTTTTGCTTTACTTTTCCATCTATTGCTACATTACTTTACAAATGTTATTATTTTTCTGATTCATGAATAAAGGCTAGCCAATCATTTCCTATATTCTCTAACGCAATATGTGAGATAGATTATGTATTACAGGAATTGAAATAAGGCAGCAGCTGGCAAACAAAAGTCCCTAAGCACAAGAGGTGCGAGACAGGCAAATCTAAAGTCCCTAAGCGAAAAATGAGCGAGATGGGCAAATCTAAAGTCCCTAAGCGAAAAATGCGCGAGACGGGCAAATCTAAAGTCCCTAAGCACAAGAGGTGCGAGACGGGAAAATCAAAAGTCCCTAAGCGAAAAATGCGCGAGACGGGCAAATCTAAAATCCCTAAGCACAAGAGGTGCGAGACGGGCAAACAAAAGTCCCTAAGCGAAAAATGCGCGAGATGGGCAAATCAAAAGTCCATAAGCGAAAAATGCGCGAGACGGGCAAATCTAAAAATCCCTAAGCACAAAGGTGCGAGACGGGCAAAAGACCGAAAAGACAAATCACGGAATCATCAAGCACTGGGCAAATAGACATGTGCGAAATCAAAATAACACAAAGATACAAATTATATAGCATATTACGAGGTACGTTACAAATCCTTCAGATTAATATGTTGCAATAAGTTGACAAATTAGGGTTAACACTTGGACATTTTAGTCTTGATTATTCTAATAAATCCTTGAGCCAAAAGCGCACGAGATAGGCACGACGCTTGAGAAAAGTCCACCTTTGAACAGTAATGCCAATGCTGTCTCAAAGTAGAACTCGGGGAGCAACATTTTGTAAAGGTACGCTTTATACCGTGAAAACAGAATCATTTCATATTTTTATGCTTTAATGCTGCTCTTTAGAATCTTGTGATAAAAACAAACATCCATTCAGAGGAAAATACAAAAAGCTGTAAAAAGAAATGTTCTTTTCATTGAATGTTTATAAACAGACGAAAATACAAAAAGCTGCAAAAAGAAATACAAAAAATACTAATCTACGCTGAGTACTAAGTCATCTAGCTGAGAAGAAGCCGCCTCGACACCAGAGCCCTTAATAACCGAGGGATCAGGAACTTGAGGAACCGAAGCACAAGGATCCTGGGGAACCGAAGCACAAGGATCCTGGATGAAGGATCATCACTTGAAGACCTAACCACAATTGCGGAGTCTGGCACAGGATCAACGGCTGTGGAATCAGAAATCTGGAACTCATCGCTATCCAACCCTAGAAGTGCCTCGATAGACTCAGGCTGATCACCCGCCTCGATAGCCTCAGGAACGTCACACACTGTTGAAGGTTTGACTCGATCACATGCTCCAGAAGACTCGGGCAGACGTTGTGGCTGACGAGGAGGCCATGGGCCCTCAAGATTGTCCAATTCATCCCCAGCACCCTCCTCTAAATAGGCATCCAGACCTTGCGAGTCGAGCTCGTACTTAGTCCAAGAAGGAGCTGCGTAGTACTTGGCCTCCTCAGTAAAGAGCAACTCAGAAAAAGTCTCGCTAGGCCGATGCTTCTCCAGCCACGAACGAGCCAAATAAAAATCGTACTTGATGAATCCCGCCGCGAACATTGCTTTCTTATCATAGCAATGTTGGGACAAGCAGTACTCATGAATGGCCTCGGCCCGAACCTCTCTCTGACGGTCCAGTACGTTGTACAGCTCCTCAATGGCTTCATCCCATTGTCTCTCCATGGCTCCCTGGTTATTGACAGCCTTATAATAAGCTTCTTGGTACCCTTGAAGGGAAGCCACCTTCGCTTTCTCTTCTTGGAGCTTCCGCTCAAGATCAGCAACCCTTCGCTCGAGATCAGCGCTCTTTTTATTTAGCTCCTCCGTCCTTTTGGGATAGGGGCGAAGCTGGACAACCTCGTTCATAAGCTCCATTTTCTGCTCTCGAAGCTCGCGAATGTCTTTATCGGCTTGCTCCCTATGGGCCCTGTGACGAGTATTAACAGCCACAATTTGCTGAGCCGTCTGACAAGACAAAAACAAACAAAGGCTCAACAAACCTGACGAAAAAGCATAAAAAGAAAAAAAAGCTAATTACCAAACAAGCACAAAACTTACCTTCATCGCGAGGTAGTCAAAATTATCCTCCGCCTCAGTCAGATTAGTGAAAAGCCTCGCCTCGTCGCGAGGGAGAATGGTGCTCCAAGCCAAACGAGATGCTATCCCGGCATCTTCAATGCTGTCGTTGTCATTCACCCCAGGATAGGTCTGGAAGTCTTCTCCACCTACAACGACCCCGCTATCAACTTGATAGCGCCTCAAAGTCGGATCGGCCACCTTAGGCAAAATTGGTCTTGTAGGCATTGTGGCTTCAATAATTAGCCTTTTCCTGTATTTGCGCCTAGGCTGATGAGGAATAGATATATCCTCAGCAACACGAGATCCACCCTCTTGACGGGCTGAATCACTCCTCTGGAACTTTGAGCTCTCGCGGTCATCCGAACCACGATCGGGGACAAGAGGCCTCTTTCGTTTATTTCTCCCGGCCTCTTGTGTAGGATGGCTGGATACACCAGCGACAGGAAGAGGGGCAGTTGGAGCACGAGCTGGTACAGATGAAGGAGCACGAGCTGGCCCAGATGAGGGAACACGAGCTGGTCCGGATGAGGAAGCCCCAGCTTGCGACTGAGAAGCAGGAGCCGCTCGAGCAGCATCACTGGCATCCCTCCTACGCAAAAACTCCTGGAAATTCATACTTGCACAATATAAGAAGGAATTAGCTTACCAAGTAAAACGCCACTCCCACGTATACAAGAAGTAAAAAGGAAATTAGAAAACTAAAAAAATCCACCAATATCCTCTAAACTATTCAAGGATGAATCCAAGGGAAAATCGACAAAAGGACTCCAAAAGGCATCGGCCCAAGCCCACTCAAGGTTCTCCTCTGACTGATCACTAGTACCCGCAGCCTCAGGGGTCTCATCCTCCGAGTCCGAAGAGGATTCATCTACAAGATGACCTATAGGGGGGGACGCTTCGGCTACGACTACTGGAGATGGCTGACTAGGACTAGCATCAACACGTGGAGTCGTAGGCAAATTAGACGGGGCAACGGAAGTCCCAACAACGGTCCTGCTTACCCCCTAGCCGGCAGCGGTGATATTCTCCGGGGTTAAAAGGGAGAATAAATTACGCTCCCCGGTAGAACAGATCCGTCGAATAGGCTCACCAAATTGGTCTCTCAAGGTTTCTGCTTTGAATCTTTCTGAACGCTGTGAGTGGTCAGAGGTATCACGATTCCATCTCTTACGGATCCGAAGGTCGCTTGGGATCTCGACAACGACCCACTCACTCTCAAAGCCACGCAGTTTATTGGGAAGATCCGAGAAGATTTTATTATTAGGAAACTCGTCGGTCTTCAACCGTTGGAGAGAGAACGTTATCATCCCTTTCAAACCACGAGCCCGGAAAAAAGCGCTGAAAAGAGGAACAGTTGGGACAATATCCAAGTGACAACACACTATGGAAAACGCTACCAACTGGGCCCACGCATGGGGATGGAGTTGACACGGGACGATGTCCTTATACCTAAGAAACGCTTCACCAAACTCCGGAAGAGGGAAGTGAAAATCGAAGAATAAAGAGGCCTTATGAACGGCTACACCATTTTTAACTAAGTCGGGTGTAGCCTCCCCTTGGACTGGAAGTCTATAACTATAACCTGACGGAAGGGGGAAACGAGTCCTAAAATCCTCTAAGTCAGCATTTGTCAGAGAACACAGAACACCACCGGTTCTGAGTGTTTTACCCGGACGTAGCAGAGACATGGCGAAAGAATGACCCAATAGGCAACAGACCAGTTAGGGGCGACAGACTTGTTAGGGCGACAGAGCTGCTGAACGAGAGACCTGCGGGAGACCTAGGCTTTACGTGGAAGACTAAAAACGCCTGCGGGAGACCTAGGCTTTACGCGGAAGACTAAAAACGCCTACGGGAGGCCTAAATCTGAATGCGAAAGGTAATAGATAAGGCGATAGATATGCACTTACTGTCACTAAGATGGGCGAGAGATACTGACGAGAGAGCGACAGACTCTTTTAGGCGACAGATTCTTTTGGCGAGAGAGCTGAAAGATGGGCGACAGACGACTGCTCAGAGATTTTCGTGCACTCTCTCAAACAGCCCCAGCGGTTTATATAGCCGCGACAGAGAATGCGAAACGTCGCGCCCGATCACGTCTGTCGCAAAGTAGAGCTTTTTCACCTGCAAAAAATACCAGAAGAAATAGCAAAAAATAGAGAAGACTATTCACGGTGGGCTGAAGCCCAAAAGAACACATATTTATACTCTCTTGGTTAGAAAAATCCAACAAGAGAGTGGGGAGCAATTGATATGACAAAATATACCAACTTTGGGCCAGGCCCAAGGGACATCAAAGACCACCACGTGGCAGGAGATCATTGGGCTACATGGCTTTCGGCGACAAATGACACGAACTGCGGGATCACACCTGTCGCTAGGCGACAGACCCTCCGCCTATCACTAGGCGACAGACCCTCTACCTATCGCTAGGCGACAGACCCTTTGCCTGTCGCTAGGCGACAAACACTAAAGCCCGTCGCTAGGCGACAGACACTAAAGCCTGTCGCCTGACATTACAACGCGACACGTGGCATCAGCCCCGTCTACCGACTGGCAACAGACCCTTGACGCCATAACGTGATCCGCGAGATGGTCTCTCGCCGGCGACAGGATTCGAGTTTATCTGTACGAGGAATTTGTATTACATCTGGATACAAACTCTTAAGCACTTACTCCCAGGTAATTAACCTAGAATATTCGCCTATAAATAGGCTTCAGGTATGATCTTATTCCTCAATTTTTGACTACTGGCTTTTACGCTTCCCAATACTGAAGAACCTTTTTGCTGACTTAAGCATCGGAGTGTCTACGCAGAGAACCACCCCTGCGTCTCTCTGACTTTTCTTGTTTTACAGAAGCTTCTTGGAGACACGTGGAGACTAAGTACGAACATCGACGTCAGCATACCTTTATTGTTGTTTTGTGCAACAACAGCTTTCATTCTGTAATGACATTAAAAAGTATTCAGATAAATTTAACATTATTCAGAAGCGTATTATGCAATATAAATGCATATTGCAAGAAGGTTCAAACCATACATCAAATTTATATATTTGATGCCTTTCAGCCAGATGTTGCAAAAAGTACTCAGGTTTGTGTTATGGTTTGAACGTGCATCTGGCTGATAGTCAAATTTAAAAACACAAATGGTGGGGGAAAAAAAGACAAAACTTACTACAAACTTGGCAACTTCTGTGGGATTGTAAGCAGCTATACTCTTTGGAGTGATCTCTGTCAGAAGCAATATGGCAACCCAGCACCAATCAATAAAAGGTTTCTGGTTTCCTTGTTTATGGCATGAAGTAGATATGTGATTCTACTTGTCTCTATTCATTTGCAAACCATCAACAGGTTAACTGATTAATTATTTTAATTACTTCACATAAATTTATGATATGAACAACTGAAATTATAAAAGAGTTCTGCTTAATGGATAATGGGAACTCAAATTTGTAAGTGCCAATCAATGGCAGCTCTGTGCATAATGTTATTTTCAACATTGTCCAAGGGTAAGCCAAATTGGCTACTGGATTTGATATTCCTCAAGCTTCTTAAAATTGTTTTTGAAATTCTTGGATAGTTCTAACACCTGGAGATTCATTAAGCAAAGTTCGACAACTCATTTCCGAATCAAAGTATATACTTCTAAGCAAAGTACAGCAAAACATGGTTGTGGAAAAGAAATCGGTAGCACAGAAGAGCTTAGCAACCTTAATTTGTTTTACTAAGAAAAGTTCAGTTCCTCATTTTCACTGTTTTATTTTTCTTTAACTTTTTTTAAGAATGTGACAAAGTGTGAAGTAAATCGTTGGCTGTTGGATGCAAATGCAATCAAGCCATTAATTTGTATGTGAAAGGATTAAATGTGAGAGAATGTGTAATGACCCGGGAGTGCCCTTTTCCTCTGTTCCCCAGGCATTACTCACACGATTTGTCCGCTTTGGGATTCTAGAGGTGGCCCCCGTCCGCAGACGTGGGACTTAGCTCCCTCACGGCTTTGTCCCAAGGGCCCTGAAGAACTCAGGTTTAATTCCCTTGAACGCGTCCGTAGTGACTTGACATCTTGACATAGTCAAGGGTTCGAGTCACTACGGACGCGTTCAAGGGAATTAAACCTGAGTTCTTCAGGGCCCTTGGGACAAAGCCGTGAGGGAGCTAAGTCCCACGTCTGCGGACGGGGGCCACCTCTAGAATCCCAAAGCGGACAAATCGTGTGAGTAATGCCTGGGGAACAGAGGAAAAGGGCACTCCCGGGTCATTACAATAAAACGCGAGCCTAATGGTTAGTAGTGACTTGACATCTTGAGGAAGTCAAGGGTTCGAGTCACTACGGACGCGCTCGAGGGAATTAAACTGAGTTCTTCAGGGCCCTTGGGACAAAGCCGTGAGGGAGCTAAGTGCCACGTCTGCGGACGGGGCCCACCTCTAGAATCCCAAAGCGGACAAATCGTGTGAGTAATGCCTGGGGAACAGAGGAAAAGGGCACTCCCGGGTCATTACAATAAAACGCACTCCCGGGTCATTACAATAAAACGTGCGTTTTTATTGTAATGACCCGGGAGTGCCCTTTTCCTCTGTTCCCCAGGCATTACTCACACGATTTGTCCGCTTTGGGATTCTAGAGGTGGCCCCCGTCCGCAGACGTGGCACTTAGCTCCCTCACGGCTTTGTCCCAAGGGCCCTGAAGAACTCAGGTTTAATTCCCTCGAGCGCGTCCGTAGTGACTCGAACCCTTGACTATGTCAAGATGTCAAGTCACTACTAACCATTAGGCCTAGCCTAATGGTTAGTAGTGACTTGACATCTTGACATAGTCAAGGGTTCGAGTCACTACGGACGCGCTCGAGGGAATTAAACCTGAGTTCTTCAGGGCCCTTGGGACAAAGCCGTGAGGGAGCTAAGTGCCACGTCTGCGGACGGGGGCCACCTCTAGAATCCCAAAGCGGACAAATCGTGTGAGTAATGCCTGGGGAACAGAGGAAAAGGGCACTCCCGGGTCATTACAAAATGTAAGAAACTAAAAAAGCATATATGCTTCAGCTTGAATCATTGATATCTCCTATTGGTTATGTATAGAAAAAGTTTCTATTTTCAAGGGATACAGAGTTGAGCTAATAGGCAAATGATTCTGGCTGACGTATTAGCTTATAGATGCTTGTCTGCATTTTTACATCATCCTCAACAATTATGTGATGAACTTTCAATTGCTTTTACTTCTACTTGTTTTACTTCTTTTCTCAAGCCTACTATTTCATCCTTTTGTTTTGCTTCTCTTGCTTTCATGTTGTCATCAATGTCTTTGCCAAAGTACTCTATTGGAGAATCTCTGTTTCATAGACATGCCACTTTTTGGTGAAGCAACTTGAGTATCAGCAAGCTACTCAAGCTAAGATATACTATTATAGGAGACTAGGAGTATATACAACTTCATAATTCAGATATATATATATATTTAGTAGGTAACATTTCATATACTGTCTAACTGCCTAAGGGTTTTGTATTTTTTTCCTTTTAATTAGAGATTTTTTTTTGAAAGAAAATAGCAGAGATTATTGAGTAGGAAAAATTAAAATTGAAGTCATGAAAAAAGACATAAATAGCATGTAAGATCCGATTCTACACTACTGTAGACTCTAATTTCATAAAATTGAAAATGGAAATTTAATAAATAACGAATATTGATTTCCACTTGGGTGGAAAAGCTCCTTTATTTAAGATAAGAACGGAGCAATTTCGGTGAAATAACGTATGGGCGAGTATATGGAACAGTTTGCCAATGGGCAAGCAATGTAGGAGATCGCCAATGGTGATGGCGAGTTGGGACGATGGCCTGGGCGAAAAGGTGAGTTCGCCAGCTAGTTATGTGAGGTGATCGCTCGAATGGGTGAGGAAATGTGATTGCCAACTTGTGGCTTGAGTCATAGCAAATAGGCGAGTAGAACAATAAATTGTGATCGCCAAGTAAAGGAAATTAGCTTGTAAATCACTAAATATTGTTAGCGAACTGAAATTGAAATAGAATGGGCGAGCTGAGGTTTCTGGTTGAATAGGCGAACTGGAACTGGAATCAGCACGTGACCATTGCAGCCAAAATTAACTTTGTAAGTTATACGGTTGAAAACAATTAATAAAGAGGATGTTAAAGTCAATAAGGAATTAACCTTATTGGTTGAGAAATAAAACAAAGTCAATAGAAGCAGAAAAAGGAGTGTGGAAGGGAGACTTTCACGCCATCTTGAGTTGCAGTTTTTCTTCATGCATTAAATGCATGAAAGACGTGAAATAAATGAAAGAAATGGGATAAGACCAAGTGATGAGTTCTGATTGGTTTAGCATGGCTATATAAGAAGAAACATTTGAGGAAGATCGGCTTAGCAAACTTCATCTTCTTCCCGAAAGCTATGCAACTGCAAGTTTATGCTTCGATTTCCTCCCATTTTTGCCATGCTTAATTTACTAAACTTCACCTTTAGGTTGGCCAAACAAGTAAACCAGCTTGCAAAACCTTTCCTCCATAGTTGATGAGCTAAAGGAATAAGCAAAGTAAGGCCAACATGAGACAGAAAGTGATCTGTGCTGGAAGTGCAGTTGATTAAGGTGAGATTTAATTGTTTCTTGAGATTTAATGATATATTTCTATGATTTCAAGTATGAGAAGCATGATTATAGTCTTGCTTTGATTTATTCTTGATAGATCATAGAAATAGAATAAATTCATCTCTCGAATGTAGATGAAGAATAAAATGAAACTGGGTTGAAATTGTAGTAGAATGATGGGAAAATAATCGAGAATGAATAAGGAAAGTAATAGAAATGGTGTAAGAGTGATGAGAATGGCGACTATGGTGATCGCCCATGCTGAGTGTTAGTAATCGCCAATGTGGCGAGTAAGAAATAAAGAACTCGCCAAAGTTGTTGTTCAAGTGGGCGAGGTCGCCCAACATTAGATTAATTCCTGGGCGAGCCCATTTTTGAAATAGAAGCCGCATGGCGAACTCACATGCATAAGGCATTGGGCGAGTAGAATTGTGGGCGAACTCCCACATTCAAGCCAATATAGGCCTGGCGAGTTGAATGTTGGGCGAGCTAACAAATGTATGGCGAGTAATGGCGGGCGAGCTCCCACGTGTAAGCCATTTAGTGAATGGCGAGCTCTGTCAGACGAGCTAGTTAGAGCTCTGTTGGGCGAGTAGTCATTTGATTTATCTCAATCTCGCCAAGTGATATGAAATGAAAATATTAATAGAATTTATAAATTATTTGCAGCCGAGAATTATGAACTCGGTGAATGCGATTTGGAAGGCAAGAAGGAAGCAAGGCTTCGTTGAACCAGGTAAGGGAAATGTGTGTGAAGTGAATGCATGTCCTGTGGAGTAAATTTTATAGAAATTATTTAAGAAATATTTTGGTTTATGACATGCATTAGTTTGATAATTGTTTTGATTCGAGCGAGCTAAAAGCCGACCCCTATATTGTTTCTAGACGAATTAGTTAAAGGCGGGCAAGCCATGGCGGGCGAACCCTTTTGTGCTTGTTTTGGGGCGAGTAACCCCTGTTTTAATAAAAGGGCGGGCAAGCCAACTTGGGCGAACCCTATTATATTTTTTTCTGTGCAAGTGATCCTGTTTTAATAGAAATTCGGGTGAGCCACCGATGGGCGAACCCTTTTATAATGTTTTGGGGCGGGTGACCCCTTTGTTAAGAAAGTTTTTGTTGGGGCTGGCGACCCCTTTGTATACAAAGTTATGGATGAGCCATTAAGGACGAGCCGGTTGTGTTTGTTGTTTTTAAAAGCAAGGATTGACGGGCGAACACCTGTTCACCCCACTTTCGAGTGACCATGGGCGAGCCATGCTGGGCGAGCTGACCATGGCGAACAGATTTCGATGGTATTTTCTTAACGAGAATGAGCCATTTTAATATTTTCGAAAATAGAAAATATAAACCCTTTTGGGTGAATTGACTAATGGGCGAGCCACTGAGGGCGAGCTAGTTTTGCTTTCTGATTTTAAAGCAAAGTTGGGCGGGCGAACACAAGTTCTCCACACTGGGCGAGCTACCATGGGCGAGCCATATTGGGCGAGTTGACCATGGGTGAGCAGGTTTTAAACGTTGAGATTTTGAAATGTTTTCAAGGTGTTTTGTAAACAGAAAGCCTAAACCTTTTTGGGAATTAAATCATTTGAGTAAATGATAATGTGGGTGAGATGATCCCTTAAAGGTTTTCATGAGATATAAAAGTGATTTTTAAGACTTTAGGCCCTGAGTTCATGCATTGTTATTCATATAGTTGCGTGACCCACCTGGGGCTGTGGCTCGGGTCGATGGACCTACGGGTGCACCTCAAGGCCTCACAAGGCTGATGGACTCACCAAGTCATCAGCGGTCTCGAGGTCACTTGGCAAGTGGACCCGAGGACCACATATAGATTATGGCCATAGATCTAGTTGAGATAGCCGTGAGGGGCGATGGCCTACAGGTGCACCCCAAAAGCGGATGACTTGTGTTCCTGGGGGAACAATGAGAGCATGATTTGTTTGATGCCTAGTCTCAACTTACTGATTTCTGTTTACTAAGGGGATTTGTGAAATCCTATTTACTGTTTACTGCATTTTTAAGTAAACCGGTTATTATGTGATTTTGAATGGTGTATTGAGAGACGGTTTACTATATCCACTATTTTCCTACTAAGTGTGATTTTAGGAAAAACAAATAAATTGTGGTATATAGTTTTGCTTTAATGAAAGCAGCATATGTCACCTTTACTGAGCGTATGAATCGCTCACCCCTTTGTTTTAACTCCACAGATAAAAGACACGGAGTTAGAGAATTAGCTCTCAGATGGGTATAACTACGTTTAAAGCGCTGAGACATGTTATGTTAAACGTGACAAGTACAGTCTCTTCTCTTTTACATTCCAGACATATGTACACAGTACTACTTTATGGAAATAAAGGTTAATAGGGGATGTCAGATGTAAGGAATAATGAAAAAAATTTCATATTCCGTATTTGATAAATAAATGTTATTATTTATCACTATCATTGTAGAATGTTATTGGCATCGCAGACAGCCCAACCGGTAAAGTTGTATGAAAATACGTGAAAAGTGTGGTAACGGTCTGTTACATAGCAGCAACCATACAAGATGTTAACACTCAGAAAAACCCCTTCACACACATTATTAAATACAATAATGAAGACAAACACATACAAGTGCAACTACCACCAAGGGCAAAACATTTGAGAAACAACACTACAAGAAAATATGAAAATGTAAAATAAATGCTTGAACATCATTTGCACTGACTAGATCCTTCTTCCACCACGACCACAATTGCCAATCTTTGATGTTTTTTGCCTCTTATGATGTAAATCTTCAACCAAAGTCACAAACCATTTTGGCTTACCAGTTTGGAAAACAACATATCCCATTGCCAATCCGAAGACTACTCCACATCCATAACCTACCAACACTACTTTCCAGCCAAAAGCAATGTTCGATTTTGAGCCATCTTCTTCTGCCAAGTTCGAAGGTGGTGGCTTACTGTTGGTGCAACCTTTAGAGACTGGAAATCCACATAATTTGCTGTTTCCTTCATATGAATCATTTCCAAATGTGTTGAATTGTTTGCCTTGAGGAATTTGGCCTTCAAGTTGATTTTCAGAAATGTTAAACATAGAAAGAGATGTAACATCTAACAATTCTTCTGGAATCATCCCAGTCAGCTTGTTTGAAGAGAGGTCCAACCATTCAAGACTAGTCAAATTCCCTATTGATGTGGGAATACAACCTTTAAGGTTATTATGAGAAAGGTTCAGCCCTTTGAGTGAGTTAAGCTTTCCAATAATCTTTGGAATCTCTCCTTGAAAGTTATTATTTGAGAGATCAATGCTTGTTAACATGGTGAAAATTTTCACCACTTCAATCTCTACTCCTTTTATTGCAATTCCAATAGAATAGCTATAAAAGAGATGAGTCCTCCCATATGCACTCACCCCCATGTATTGCTCTGCATTTTCATTTTGTTTTTTGAGATTTATCAAAGATTTGAAATTTTTTATGTATCTTACAGGTAGTGTTCCAGTAAAATAATTACTTGAGAGGTCAAAAATTTGGATTTTGGAGAAAGCAAGACCGGACCTAGTGTCATGTATGGAACCATGAAGTTGATTTGATCGCAAAACAAGAACTTGCAGCTGTGGAAGACGTCCTAACCAATGAGGAAATGTATCATTGATCTTGTTGTGACCAAGATCTAGCATTTCCAGACTTTTACAATTATGGATGGATCGTGTTAAGGGCCCTTCCAGTTGATTGTCATTTAAGTCGAGATCCATCAATTGACATCTCTTTGTAAAAGTTGGAGGAATGATTCCATGAAACTTGTTTGCTCGTAGATTCAATGTCTTAAGATTTTTGCTTAAATTTCCGAAACATTGCGGAATGATTCCATTCAAGTTGTTGCGAGACAAATCAAGAATAGTAAGAGAACTCACATTGCATATTAGAGAAGGGATCTCTCCGCTCAAACTATTATTTGAGATAAAAAATGCAAATGTCGACAAAGGTGGAATTGGAAGATTTCCCTGAATCAAATTGGAGCTTAGGTCAAGAACATCTAAGTCCTTCCATGGAAGTTGCCCAATGTCTGTCAAAGAGTTGTGAGATAGATTTAAGAAATATAAGGAGTCCTTCCCCACATTCCACATCCACTTGGGAATCTCGCCATAAATTTTATTATCAGAAAGGTCCAAGTCTTCAATGCTTTTTGAGTTTCTTAGAAATTTGGGGAACTCATTCACATTACAAGAAGACAAAGACAAAGATTGAAGATTAGGCAATGTATAATCAACACTAGTTCCATTAGAGTTGAACGACAGACTGTTATATGAAAGATCAAGATATTGCAGATTTTGGAGTTTCAAGAACATGCTTAGCTCAATCATACCACTTAGATTATTTGATGATATATAGAGAGCAGTAAGGTTCACGAGTTGGGATATTGAAGATGGAATAGGACCTTGGAGTTTATTATTTGCTAAATCTATCACTTCCAGAGAGCTGTATTGGAATTCTTTGATATGACCACTAAATTGGTTATTAGAGAGAGAGATGTACTTTAAGGAAGAATTGGTATACAACCGTGATGGAAGTGTTCCACTGAGTAAATTAGAGGATAAGTCTAGGGAGATTAGATTAGGAAAGGCAATTACCTCATCTGGAATGGAACCTTCTAGTAGACTTTCCCCAATGTCTAAGAATTCAAGTTGTTGTAGCTTTGTGAGCATTGATGGAATACGTCCACTAAAAGAGTTACCTGACAAGTCTAAATAGCTAATTTGCGAGAGATTCCCAAATGATGTTGGAATTGATCCTGATAAGTTGCAATATCGAAGAGCCAAATGCTTCAAGGAAGTAAGGTTCCCAAATGATGTTGGAATTGATCCTGATAACTGGGAATTTGAGAGATCCAAATGATTTAAGGAAATAAGCTTCCCCAGTGATGTTGGAATTGATCCTGATAAGTCGCAATATTGGAGAGCCAAATGCTTCAAGGATACTAAATTGCCAATCAAATCAAAAAATTCTCTAGATAAGGATATAAATGATAGATCCAAAAGTTCAAGATGGCTGCTCCCATTGAACTTTGAAAGACTGAGATTGAGCTTATCATTGGATCCTAACCAGAGCATCTTGAGGTTAGGCAGGTGAAAAATGTTTTCTGGGAATTTTCCTCGCAAATCACAATATTGGAGACTAAGAGACCTTATAGATGAGGATAGATTCATCAAGACATTCGGATTAATAGAAGACATATTGATTTCATTAACAAAAAATTGTCTCACCTCAGTTAGGTTGTGAACAAGTCCTTCCAACGTATGTTTGTCAAGTATTTGATCAAAATTCTCAGAGAGATCAAGTGAAACCAATTTTGACAAGTAGGAGACCTGTGATGGGACTTGTCCTGCAAAGTATGTGTGAGAGAGGTTGAGATACAAAAGACCTGCAAACTCACCAAACTTAGATGACATCTTAGAATAGTTAAAATCATTGAAGGCAAGGTTAAGTTTCTGAAGGTGTGGAAGGTGGAAGAGAGTACTGTTGGAAGGGATTCTGCCATATAGCCTACTGCAACTTAAGTCAAGGCCAATCACCTGACCATTTATATCATCACAAGTCACCCCATCCCATGAGCAGCAATCGGTACCTTCCTTCCATGAATCTGTCTTAGGATAAGATTTAGTGCCAGCATCATCGCATCTCTCAGAAGAATATGTATGATTATCAATGGAAAAAGAGCTCTTGAATTGGATCAATGCAGCAGCTTCATCGTGAGAGCACAACTGTGTTATTGAAGAAGAAGATGCTGATGAAATATTAGCATGGAAATTCAGGAAGAAGAGAACAAGGTAGAGGAATTGATGTGCTTTGTGTAAGCAGCGCATCTTTTTTAGTAAGAGAATTTGAATACAAATGATATGAAAGGATTGTTATGAATTGTGAGAAGGCATAGATGAGTATTTATTGGTAGCCAGAGTGAAACCAATATATGTCAAACAAACGATAGCATATGGTGCCAAAAGGAACAGAGTATTGCAGAATGTATAAATTTTGAATACAATTTATTTGAATTTATTTGAATCCAAGTCTTGCAGTGAAGAGGAAGCCAAAGACTAGAGTTGGTTGGTAAGAATTTACCTGCTATCTGCTAAGAAGCATATTTTCCACAAGATTATGGTAAAATGTTTCAATTAATTGCATTTTCAACAAACAATTGGAACAAATAAAACACTGAATAGTCCTATATTTTATTCCCTGCAATGAAAAGCTAATATAGTTGGGGAAGCTCTGACAAAAAATCTAGTTATTTGCAGTTAAAATTATCATATTACTTCAAACTTCAATTATTTCAAGTCATTTCTTATGGTTATTAGCTACATTATCTACAATTTCCTTTTCTTTTATTAGTAGTAAATCAGTTTTCCTCACATTTCAAGGGATAAATAGGATAGATTTCACCTCTGTTTTATCTGTTAATTTCTCTTCATTACTAATGTTCCCTAGTTATGTTACTCTTTGGTGAAGCAATTAACCTTTGAATCACAAATTCAGCTTCACCATCGTGTTTGTTTCAATAAGCTACTTAAGAGACCAATTCAAAGTTCTGCAGTATGAGCTACACCCATATATCAATGTTAACAGACTGCGGGTCTTGCTTTGCTATCTTAGTCAATTCTGGGCATTTCATTCAATGCATTCCAAGTCAATTCTGAAATACCAAAATATTCCTAATCACAGTATACGCAAAAAAGAAACATTTTATTTTCTACACAGATTATGGAAAATTGTTTCAATTAATTGCATTTAAATTAAGGGGAAGCTGCATTTTCAAATTAATTATTGATTTATAAAAATTTATAGTAAAAATTAAATATTATCTTGAAAAAACATAAAAAAGAAAGATAGACAAACAATTTGATTAAAAAAATTATAATTTCAATTTAAAAGGGTTTCAAACTAACTTTTAAAACTTCTGTCCATTTAATCCAAAATTTCACAAATATGTAACAACAAAAAAAGCAAACAAGAATAGAAAAAATAATTTATTCAAAAAAGTGATAAAATGATTTTTTTTTTTTGCAAAATTTAGGATTAAAATGATTTATTTGATATTTGAGAGTGTATAATACTAATCAAATACCATTCGGTGAATTGTGGGTCAATGTTCCCCTTTTTCTCTGTTAGCTGGAGAAAAGTTATCTAATTCAAAGCGAAAAGATTCCAGTTAGTCCCTATGCATGCATCACATGTAAAAGTCATAGGTGAGTACAAGGCTTAGACCAATGATCAAGGGACTATCCACGGATATAGCTTTGTATTAGTGACATTGCTGATTAAATTGATTTATATGTTACTATGATGGATGTGATTTTCCCAGAAAATCAAGCCTACTGGTTCACTTTTGCAATTTAATTAATTAAAGCCACCTAATTAAAAGCAAATAAGAACACAATAGAAACATAGGACCATCTTGACATTTCACAATTATTTTGACTTGGAAAATTACATTGCAATAATGATTCAAGTCTAATTAGTTTACTCAATCACTATAACATTTTACTGCTAAAAACTTCTGTTGCCCATTACACTTATCTTTATGTTGATTCCACGTTATAAATTATAGGTGTGTAAGAAAAAATGGGCATTTCATCCAATAATGCAAATTAACTTGCAAACTTCTCTGCAACATCAGACCGACCAATTTAAACTTGTATATAAAGAAACATGTTTTCCACAACATCATGGAAAGATGTTTTACTTGCAATTACGTGGGCGTCATTTTCAATTAATTGCAATTAAACTACAGGGGTGCTGCATTTTTCTACCACAAGTTTAAAGTTATGTGTAGCAAGGAACGAAAAAAAGTTGATCTGCTGCTTCAAAGTTTCAGAGTAAACAACACTTCAAAGATGAGCTTTCCATCATGACTGTACCATTATCAATCGTTCACCTATCACTTAAATGCCTTTTGGTGAATTGTGGGTCAATATTCCCATTTTTCTCTATTAGTTGTAGAAAAGTTATCTCAATCCAAAAGATTAAAGCAAAAAGATTCTAATTAGTCTATGCATGCATCACAAGTAAAAGTTATAGGTGAGTACCAAGGAATAAGAGTTGAATTTGCTGCCTCAAAGTTTCAAAGTAAACAACACTTATTCCAATAATGCAAGTTAACTAGTTGATCTGTGCAGTGGGAAACTTCTTTGCAATATCAGACCAAGTAAACTTTTAAATAAAGAAACATGTTTTACACAACATTATGGAAAAATGTTTTGCATGCAGTTATATGGTTCATTTGTAATGCAGGAAATTGAATAGTTGAAGTATGAACATAAGAATTTATTTGAAATCGTGACCATCGTGTTTCATGTTTTGAATCCAAGTCTTGCAACGGGAATTATTGAATTACATGGGTAGCATACATTGTTGATGATGTAAATGTTTCAGATAAACATAATGGGAATTGTTGCTTTCAGTGAATTACCGGTCTATGTTCACATTTTTCTTTTAAAGAAAAGTTATCTAGAACAGCTGCAGGATTAATGCTGTAAATGATTCTAATTATTACTTCTGGTGAAATTTTGGGTGAAATTGTGGGTCTATGTTCATTAATTCTTTCCGGTGAAATTGTATTTCTTGTGACTCTCAAGAATCAGACCAGTAATTAGCATAAGGCTTAAACATCAAGTATATGACTGAAACTGATAACTCAAATACAAAATCGTCCAAAACTGATTCATATCTTTGCTTCACTCTTTAGGCTATTAAAACCAACCAAGAAAAAATTTTACAGGAATAAATAGTTAAAATTAGTTTCACCCATGTAGACAACTAGGTCAAAATAAACTATAAACTTATTAATTGGTGAATCAAGATAATCAAGGCATGGTGAAAAAAAAATTTATTTGAATAGGTCAAAATATTTGGCTCATTCATATATAGTGCAACAAATTGAATTGTTGAAGTATGAACGTAAGAATTTATTTGAATCCAAGTCTTGCAGTGAAAAGGAAGCCAACGACTTTGACCAAGAAGACCTTACTTTGCTGGGTCTTGCATCTTAGCATTATCAATCATTCACCTATTACCTAAAAGCAACAAAGAGGTGGGATCCAACGATTAGAAAATATGGGCATTTCGTCCAATAATGCAATATCAGACAGACCAATTTAAACTTTGTAAATAAAGAAACAAAGTTTTCCACAACATTATGGAAAGATGTCTTGCTTACAATCAAGGGGGCATCATTTTCAATTAATTGCAATTAAACTACGGGGAAGCTGCATTTTTCTGCCACAAGTTTAAATTCAGAAAAGAATTAAGTGTAAAAGTTTTGTAAATTATGTAAAGTTTTCTTTTGTAAGTAATGACATGTTAAGCTCTTTCTGTGAGAAAACAAAACTGTTTTTCCATAAGAAAGAATTGGAAGAAACAAATAAATATATATGTATTTATGTATGTATATATGTATGTATACATACATACATACATACAAATATATATGTATGTATGTTTGATGGAAGTAAATAGAAAAATTAGTTTCACCCATGTGAACGATAGGTTCAAATAAATTATAACCTTATTAATTGATGAATCGAAATAATCAAAGCTAGGTGAAAAAATAAAAATACTTTCCTCATAAATAAACACTACCAAATATGAAAAATTGAGGTTAAAAACCAAATTACTGATTAATTTAAAAAATAAAAATTTTATGGATCTAAAATTTATTTAAACTCTCCAGGAAGAGAATACAACAAAATGCAAATTAATAACCAGCTGAAATTAAACTCCAAAAAGAGAATACAACAAAATGCAAATTAAAAACCAGCTGAAATTAACTATGTAATGAATTTGAAAATAACATAATTTTTAGTATGAAAGACTGAAATTATAAAACAGTTCTGCTTAATGGATAATGGGCAGGGCAGTCTAATTATAAATTTTGTGTGTGTGTGTGTATATATATATTTTGCAAAATGTATAAATTTTTTTAGTAACATATACATTGCAAGATTTGGTATCCACCTAAATTTTGTTTAATCGTGTGAAAAGCAATTTTGTCACCATTGTGTTTTGCATCGTTGATCGATAACGAATGGCCATCGTCGGTCGGTCACAGTTCGCACTGGTCAGGTGCTCACTGTGTAAACCTGTGGGTTTGACCATAATAATCCCACAGTCGGTAATCAATATATCGGTAACCTGCGGACTTGATCAAGGTCTCGCAGTCGGTAACAGTATGCATGATCACTAAGGAACGACCATCTCAAAACATTTTCATAAATCATTCATTTAACTGTAGAAATCAATTTCAAATAGCGATTAACAGTAGGAATCATTTTCAATTAAATGATTTCATGTAATTCCTTTCTTGAAATTCATTTCATGTAAATCAATGCACATAAATCACTTCATGTAAATTAAGTCATATAATTTACATATCGATTAATTTTCGGTGATTTCATGATCACCGATATAGAAAACATGAATATTTTAAAATGGAATACCATATATTCATATTTTATGAAAAATAATCAATTTCTTGGTTTTCGTGATTGAAAATCGTTTCTTTTGAAATAGAATAATTTATTATGATTTTATGTAATTTTCTAAAATTTTTCGGCAGCATAACGACTGCCGATTGACTAGCCTCCTGCAGGAAAATACAGTTTATAATTTCCAGCCAGTACTTCATCCCAATTTTTCAACCAATCATTCATCACAATATTTTCATAAAATATTTCATAAAATATTTCGTAATTAAAACATGCATACTGAATATCCTTACAGTACTGCACATGCATCCCTTACCTTTTTTTTCAGGTCGGCGACTCCCTCTTACCGGTCACGCCCGTACTCCATCTCTTCTGATTCCTCATCTCGGTCGCCGAGAATAATTTCTGAAATTTAAATTCTAAATTTTAGAATTTTTCTCAAATTATTTAAATAAATAAATTATTAAATAATTATCTTTAATAATTTCCCAGATTTCTTACTGATTCCTGAGTTCTCGAAATTCTCGAAATTTTCAAATTCCGAAAATTTCCTTTTTCTTCTTCTTTTTTTCTTCTTTCTTTCTTTTTCTTTTCTTTCTCTTTCTCTTTCTCTTTCTTTTTCTTTTTCTTTTTCTTTTTCCTTTTTCTTTTCTTTTTCTTTTCTTTTTTCCTCTTCTTTTTCGGTCAGACCAGTCTCCTTCCTCACCGATTCCTCGCCGGCGGCCGGTTCTCCGACGGTTCAAGTGCTCTTCAGCTGGCCGACGGCACGACGAAGCTACCGGTGCCCTCCGCTTGCCTTGGATCAGCGGCACGACGGCGAATCGAGTCGATTTTCCTTCGGTTTCTTTCGCCTCTTCGCCGGCCCTCCTCCGCCGTTCTCCGCCTAACCGGTGGCCTCCCACGGCTTCCTCTTCCTCCGGCGAAGCTTCGGTGGCAGTGGCGGCAATCAATTTCGTCGGCACCGCCAGATCCCTTTTTCCTTTTCTTCTCGGTTTCCACCGGTTTCTGTTTCACTCGATTTCCTTTTATTTTTCGGGCCATCGCCGGTGGCTTTCACCCTTCCTCGCCGGCTGGTGACATCCTCTCCCTCTTCCCTCTTTTATTTCGCCGACGACGGCAGTGGGTGCTGCCGTCGGCCCCTTTGGTTGGGAAGGATCGGGTTTTCCCGATCTTTCCTTCCCTCTTTTGTTTTATTTTCTTTCCTTATTTAGTATATCATATACTATATTTTATATTTTATACATATAATATATACTATATATTATACATATATTATTTCATATATAATATAGTTCAATATATATTATATATAAAATATATATATTGTATATTACAAAATATATACTTAGTATATATATATGTATATTAATATATTTTAAATTTAAATAATCTTTACACATATTTTCTTAAACTTTAATGTAAATCAATATTTACATTTCTCAATTTTATGTATATATATTTATATATACATAAGAGATTATACTGAAATACATATATATTATTTAACTTTATGAAATAGTATATATATATTCATATATACAAACGTATATTAATATATACTATATAGTATTTACATACATATGTATTTGTATAAAAATACATTTATATAATTTATTATATAAATAATGTATTTGTATAAAAATACATTTATATAATTTATTATATAAATAATGTATTTGTATAAAAATACATTTATATAATTTATCATTATATAAATATATTTCTCTTTTTCTTATTTAATTTGGATTTTCATTTATCTAAATTAAATCTCCTCTTTCCATCATTTTTCATAATTCCAATTTTATTTTCCTTCACTCGTATTTCTCGATTTATCACTTCCTCGATTCTCGAGATTTTCACCAATATCCCGTTCTCATAATTTTATTTATTGATTTCCACTTATTTATTTTCTCCAATATTTATTTCCAATAAATGAAAAATTTACGGTTATCACAATATCAAACCAAGTACAATTGTAAATCCAGAAGCATACTGCAATGAAACATTATATTTTCCACAAGATTATGGAAAAACGTTTCAGTTAATTGCTTTTAAACTACGGGGAAGCTGCATTTTCAACAAAACTGTTCTTCCCTAAGAAAGAATTGGCTAAAACGCTAAATAGTGCTATGTTCTTGTCCCATTTTCAAAGTTTCTATTGCTTAAAACAATTTTCAAACTCTAAAAAGACTTAGTCATTTGCACTTGAATTTATATCTGCTTCAAGGAATATAACAAAACCCTTATCTTTTTACGCTCTTTTTCTATGTTCAAACTTACCTCTCAAAGAAAGTCAAGAATTTAAATGAAATAACAATTGCGGGAGGGATCAAAAACCTTGATTGATTAAGTTGTATTATTTATCTTATATATATATTTACAAATTTTGACTTTAACTTCCTTTTGGGTTCGTCCAATGCCTCAAATTGATAGGAAAGCAATGGAAAGTTAGTGTTTTTCCTTGCACTTTCCACTTGCAAAAGGAAAATCTCCAATATGAAAGTAAGATGTTCAAGGAAGGGCGGACAACTGATTTAGTGATGGAAGTTTATTTGCAAGACACTGTTGTAATTGGTTAATTTCAGAGGAAAAGTCTTGCTAAATTAAATGTCTAGTTTGAAAAATTGTAGAAATCATGGTGCCCTCTCATCAACGGCATTGAAAAAGATATTTACTAGAAAATATGACTTGAATTTGTAATTGAAAAAATCAAATCCAACTAAAAACTAGAAAAAAGATGAATTAATTAAGAATTGAATTTAAAAATAGGATGACTTTTAATATGAACAACTGAAATTATACATAGCTATATTTAATTGAACAGCAGAACCAAAAGAGAAAAACGCGGCTTTTAAAATATTTAATTGATGCACCAGCCCAAACCCATTAATGAGAAAGTAACAGTGCATCCATTTTCCTGAAAAAAAAAAAAAACAATGCATCCATTTTTCTTTTCTTTCCTTTTAAAGTGCTTTTCATATAATTGATAGGCTAAAATATTAAAAAAGCCCATGAATTTTGTTACTTTATTTAAATAGGCCCTTATACTTTTATTGCATCTAGATAAGCCTTTATACTTTGATTTGCACTCAAATAAGGCCTTATTTCAAATATAAGATTAAATATGAGTAAAAATTATTTCAAACTAATTTAACCAGTCAAAATTCAATTAATTTAATTCAACTAATTCAATTAATTTAATTCAACTAAGTCACTTTTGGATTTAAATTAATTTTTATAGGTTGATTTATTCGATTAATTTGATGTCTAAAATTATGAATTAAACTAACTGAATTAATTAACATTTTTTTAGGTATATAATATATAGTATAATATACATAATTAAATATTATATAATATATTCTATCTAATTAGCCTTTTTTTATGTAGAAAGTTAGGTTTTAAATGTAATAAAAAAATCAATTAATCATTTTTATAAAAGATTGATTTATATTAATGGCTTATTTGGGTATAAATTAAGAATGAAGGGCTTATCTAAGTACAAATTAAAGTCTATGAGCTTCTTTGAACTCAAATAAAAGGTTAAGGGCTTATCTAGATGCAATAAAAGTATAAGGGCTTATTTAAATAAAGTAATAAAGTTTAGAGGCCTTTTTAATATTTTAGCCTAATTGATACATTGGCAATATATGGTAGTTACATACTGTCGATTGATAATAAAGTGTGATATTATTAATGAGAAAATTTAAAATGATGTAGACCTTAAAAAATAAATATCAACTTACAAAAATGTATCGGTATTTATTCATTCATTTTTAAAGATTTTTTTTATTTTGTTCATTAGTAAGGTGTCATTTTCATAGTAGATATGCAGTATTAATATATCAACTTTTTTCATGCATTTTTTTATTTTCACTCTATTTTTTAAGTTAATAATAATTTATTAACAATGTCATGATCGAGTGATTAAAGAAAATTATGATATCATGTAAGGTTTGGGTTCAAACTCAAACAATTTGAACCTCATTATGCAATTATAAAAATAAAGAAACAGCTGAAACTATGTATATAGTTGAATAAAAAAGTTTGTATGTTTCAGTGTGAGGATAATACATAGTTTTTGAATTTAGTATTATCCCTTTTTTGCATGAATGTTAACGTCAATATATTTGTGTCACATGCAACTGTCTTGTCTCTTTGTTTTTTCATTTATTTTGAAAATAACATTTTAAAAATCGAATCATAAAACGCAAGAATTAGTGTGGTGTCAAATTAAATTTTAGTAATGGTGAGATATAGACCAATGTAGTGCTTGAAGGAGGAAAACAAGAAGACGAGATTTTGTGTGGCATCAAGAACAATACTATCCATTAAATTATGATTGCAAATAGAGTGAGATTGGAGAGGCAGAAAAGGATCCTGGATATAAATGTTTTTTTTTGCAAGACCGGCAATGAGAAATTGCGAAATCAAACAACATTTATGGAAATCCGGTGCATTTGTTTGTGTTATGTCGCATTGGCTTTAATGCCTAGAGGTGGATTTCCCGATTGGAACTCGAAAATCCATTCTGTCCCACCATAGGCCTTGTTAGTTGTATTCTTAAATAGTGAAACCTAAAAATGATAGGTAGTGCAAGTTTTGAAGTGTATCAAATAATTTGTATATATAATTCATATAAAATTGTGTTAATATTAGTGTAAATTAAGAAAAATTTCAATCAAATTGCCAAAAATGAAGTTTTTTTTTTAATTTATATCATATTCATATATGATTTTACTAAATTTTAACTCTTATAATTTTCATATTGTATTATTATATAATGTTTAAAATTATTAGATTTATTTTGCACTCGAGACTCAAGCTTACTTCAAGCCTGGGCGACTCATACTTAGGCCTGAACGGGCTGTGGACCGTGACATTTGCTCTATTTAGTTCATGAGCTTGCTATGGATTAGTTGTGGTCTACTTGGTCCTTTTTCTGTTTGGTTCTTTACCTATAGAATTTGAGGGCTTTACAAGAACTGATTCAAGGAACTTTGGATCATGAAAAGAAAAGCAAAAGCCCAACAAACAAGGTTGCCTCCTTAATTTCTTTATTTCAATTAAACTTTTGGGCTGAAACGAAAAAACCTATTAAAATCTTTTTTCGGCAAGACCTATGAAAAATCCAATAACCCATTTTTTAAGCCTTAACGGGTTAGGGCCTTGGCATAAGGAAATGTGAGTTGCTTTGAAAATTTTTAATTTGATTTTTCTCTGCTTTACTTAGGATTGATTTAAATTGTATTCTCCATATTCTTTTATAGAATAATTAAGAGTTATAACATATAATATTTGAATTTGAATTCAAATAATTTCAACTCTTATTTTTAAGGCTTAATAGCCAACTATACCTTCAATCTTTTGAAAAAAAAAATGAAAACAAGCTCTTAACTTCTAATTTTATTATTCAAGGGATACAGAGTTGAGCAATAGACAAATGATTCTGGCGGGCATGTTATCTTATAGATGCTTCTCTGCATTTTTACATCATCCTCAACAATTATGTGATGAACTTTCAATTCCTCTTGTTTCTCCTTCTTTAACTTGTCTTCTCAATGTTTCATAGACATGCCACTCTTTGGTGAAGCAGCTTTTGAACCTGAAATTGAGCTTCACCTATTGCTTGTTTTAGTAAGCTACTCTAGGTAAGATATAATAACATAGGAGACTAAGAGTATATATAACTTTATAATTTAGATATATATAAATATATATTATAGTAGGTAACATTTCTTATTAGAGATTATTGAGTAGGAAAAATTAAAACTGAAGTCATGAAAAAAGATATAAATAGCAGCAACCATACAAGATGTTAACACTCAAAAAAACCCCTCACACACATTATTAAATACAATAATAAAGACAAACACATACAAGTGCAACCATCACCAAGGGCAAATCATTTGAGAAACAACACTACAAGAAAATATGAAACTGTAAAATTAAAGCTTGAACATAATTTGCACTGACTAGATCCTTCTTCCAACACGACCGCGATTGCCGATCTTTGACGTTTTTCGCCTCTTATGATGTAAATCTTAAACCAAAGTCACAAACCATTTTGGCTTACCAGTTCGGAAAACAACATATCCCATTGCCAATCCGAAGACTACTCCACATTCATAACTTATCAACACTACTTTCCAACCAAAAGCAATGTTTGATTTTAAGCCATCTTCTTCCACCAAGCTCGAAGGTGGTGGCTCATTGTTGGTGCAACCTTTAGAGACTGGAAATCCACATAATTTGCTGTTTCCTTCGTATGAATCATTTCCAAATGTGTTGAATTGTTTGCCTTGAGGAATCTGGCCTTCAAGTTGATTTTCAGAAACGTTAAACACAGAAAGAGATGAAACATCTAACAATTCTTCTGGAATCATCCCAGTCAGCTTGTTTGAAGAGAGGTCCAACCATTCAAGACTAGTCAAATTCCCTATTGATGTGGGAATACAACCACTAAGGTTATTATGAGAAAGGTTCAGCCCTTTGAGTGAGTTAAGCTTTCCAATAATCTTTGGAATCTCTCCTTGAAAATTATTATTTGAAAGATCAATGCTTGTTAACATGGTGAAGATTTTCACCACTTCCATCTCTACTCCTTTTATTGCAATTCCAATAGAATAGCTATAAAAGAGATTAACCTCCCTATTCTCACTCACCCCCATGTATTGCTTTGAATTTTCATTTTTTGTGAGATTTATCAAAGCTTTGAAATTTTTTACATATCTCACAGTAAAATGATTACTTGAGAGGTCAAAAATTTGGATTTTGGAGAAAGAAAGACCGGACCTAGTGTCATGTATGGAACCATGAAATTGATTTGATCGCAAAACAAGAACTTACAGTTGTGGAAGACGTCCTAACCAATGAGAAAATGTATCATTGATCTTGTTGTGACCAAGATCTAGCACTTTCAAACTTTTACAATTAAGGATAGATCGCGTCAAGGGCCCTTCCAATTGATTGCCATTTAAGTCGAGATCCATCAATAGACATCTCTTTGTAAAAGCTGGAGGAATGATTCCATGAAACTTGTTCGCTCGTAGATTCAACGTCCGAAGGCTTTGGCTTAAATTTCCAAAACATTGTGGAATGATTCCACTCAAGTCGTTGTGAGACAAATCAAGAATAAGAAGAAAACTCACATTGCATATTAAGGAAGGGATATCTCCGCTCAAACTATTATTTGAGATCAAAAAGACAATTGTTTGCAAAGGTGGAATTGGAAGATTTCCCTTAATCAAATTGGAGCTTAGGTCAACAACTTCAATTTCCTTCCATGGAAGTTGCCCAACATCTGTTAAAGAGTTGTGAGATAGATTTAAGTAACGTAAAGAGTCCTTCCCCACATCCCACATCCACTGGGGAATCTCGCCATAAAATTTGTTATCGGAAAGGTCCAAAGATCGCATACTTTTTTAGTCTCTTAGAAATTGAGGGAATTCCTTCACATTACAAGAAGACAAAGACAAAGATTGAAGATTAGGCAATGTATAATCAACACTAGTTCCATTAGAGTTGAAGGACAGACTGTTATATGAAAGCTTAAGAACTTGCAGATTTTGGAGTTTCGAGAACATGCCTAGCTCAATCATACCACTTAGATTATTTGATGATATAGAGAGAGCAGTAAGGTTCACGAGTTGAGATATTGAAGATGGAATAGGACCTTGGAGTTTATTATTTGCTAAATATATCTCTTCCAGGGAGTTGTATTGGAATTCTTTGATATGACCACTGAATTGGTTATTAGAGAGATCTATGTGCTTTAAGGAGGAAACGGTATACAACCATGATGGAAGTGTTCCACTAAGTAAATTAGAGGATAAGTCTAGGGAGATTAGATTAGGAAAGGCAATTACCTCATCTGGAATGGAACCTTCTAATTGATTTCCCCAAATGTATAAGAATTCAAGTTGTTTTAGCTTTGTGAGCGTTGATGGAATACGTCCACTAAAAGAGTTAACTGACAAGTCTAAATAGCTAATTTGTGAGAGATTCCCCAATGATCTTGGAATTGATCCTGATAAGTTGCAATATTGGAAAGCCAAATGCTTCAAAGAAATAAGGTTTCTGATTGAGTCGGGCAATACTCCTCCAAGAAAAAAACTGTCTGATACTTCCAAATGCTTCAAGGATACTATACGGCCAATCAAATCAAAAAATTCTGTAGAGAAGGATATATATGATAGATCCAAAAGTTCGAGATGGCTGCTCCCATTGAACTTTGAAAGACTGAGATTGAGCCTATAATTGTAGCTTAAACAGAGCATCTTGAGGTTAGGCAGGTGAAAAATGTTTTCTGGGAATTTTCCTCGCAAACCACAATCTTGGAGACTAAGAGATCTTAAAGATGAGGATAGATTCATCAAGACATTCGGATTAATAGAAGACATATTGATTCCATCAACTAAAAATTGTCTTACCTCAGTCAGGTTGTGAACAAGCCCTTCCAATGTATGTTTGTCAACTGTTTGATCATAATTCCCAGAGAGATCAAGTGAAAGCAATTTTGACAGGTGGGAGAACTGTGATGGGACTTGTCCCGCAAAGTATGTGTAAGAGAGGTTGAGATACACAAGACCTGCAAACTCAGCAAACTTAGATGACATCTTGGAAGAGTTAAAATCGTTGAAGGCAAGGTTGAGTTTCTGAAGGTGTGGAAGGTGGAAGAGAGTACTATTGGAAGGGATTCTACCATATAGCCGACTGCAACTCAAGTCAAGGCCAATCACATGACCATTTATGTCATCACAAGTCACCCCATCCCATGAGCAGCAATCGATACCTTCCTTCCATGAATCTGTCTTAGGATAAGATTTCATGCCAGAAAAATAATCGCATCTCCAAGAAGAATAAGTATCAATGGAAAAAGAGCTCTTGAATTGGATCAATGCAGCAGCTTCATCGTGAGAGCACAACTGTGTTATTGAAGAAGAAGATGCTGATGTAATATTAGCATGAAAATTCAGGAAGAAGAGAATAAGGCAGAGGAATTGATGTGCTTTGTGTAAGCAGCGCATCTTTTTTAGTAAGAGAATTTGAATACAAATTATATGAAAGGATTGTTATGAATTGTGAGAAGGCATAGATGAGTATTTATAGGCAGCTAGAGTGAAACAAATATATGTCAAACAAATGGCAGCATTAATGGTGCCAAAAGGAACAGAGTATTGCAGATTGTATAAATTTTGTATACAATTTATTGGAATTTATTTGAATCCAAGTCTTGCAGTGAAGAGGAAGCTAAAGACTAAAGTTGGTTCGTAAGAATTTATCTGCTATCTGCGAAGAAGTATATTTTCCACAAGATTATGGTAAAATGTTTCAATTAATTGCATTTTTTTAATCTAAAAGGACAGGATTTTTTATTGGTTAAAAGTAAAAGTACATATAGTTCTGTCTTTTACAAGTCGAAGAGTACCAATGGTATTCTTATCAAAAAACAATAGAGGAGCTTCAGTGTAAACCACTGATCGTTGACTTGTAGATGCTTTCACTGCTAGGTGATCAGCTATTTGATTGCATTCTCTGTAGACAAAAGATAAGTGTAGGCTGCTGAATCCTGTCGCTAGCTTAAGAAACAAAGGGGAAGCTGCATTTTCAACAAACAATTAGAACAAATAAAAAACATTGAGTAGTCCCTACTTTTTATTCCCTGCAATGAAAAGCTAATATAGTTAGGAAAGCTCTGACGAAAAAACTAGTCATTTGCTGTTAGAATTATTATATAACTTCAATTATTTCAAGTCATTTCTAATGGTTATTAACTGCATTATCTATGATTTCCTTTTCTTTTATATGTAGTAAATTAGTTTTCCTCACATGTCAAGGATAATGCATTGCTTTACACTTGAGAAATGATCATCCTCAAATTTCTAAAACATTTATCTAATTAAAATTGGAACTCAAAACTATTATTGGCAGGGAATAAAATGTTAATAAAAACAAACCAGAAACAG
The DNA here is from genome assembly GCA_032173925.1 of Heritiera fomes. NCBI lineage: Eukaryota > Viridiplantae > Streptophyta > Magnoliopsida > Malvales > Malvaceae > Heritiera > Heritiera fomes. The sequence goes on along the minus strand of JAPDPM010000023.1, from coordinate 2,059,407 downwards.
CATAAGCAGTTGCTCCATTGATATCCACTTGCTTTACAGAAACAGGGTGACGGTATGTGCTACTGTGACTAACAGCTGATTTCTCCCTGGGAACAACAGAAAGAAGGAAAATTTCAAACAAAAATGACCACGACGATCCTATGTTTTACAGAAGGTGCCACTAACTTTCATAAAACAGTTGTGAGTTGTGATAATAAAACAAAATGAAGAACTTGATCAGTCGAGAATCAGATATGTGAACGTACACGATTATATAAGTATACAAATATTTATGAGGAAAGGATTCAAGAAATGTAGTTACGTACAAATTAGGAGCGCAAACCAGAACGCGGAAACAATTGGAGGAGACGAGGATGCGAACAAGAGCTCGGAGGCCTGGCGCGTCAATAAAGCAAAAAATAACAAGGGAGAACAATACATTATACTTGTAGGTCTAATCAGAATCAAAAATGAAAGAATACATTCCAGAAGACGTATAAATTTTTCAACATGTAAGCAACAACTACTAGAAACAGAATGCAGCATTTGTTTAGGAACCAGCAAGGAAATGATAAACAAGAGAAGTGGCTTTGAAGATCATTAAAGAAAGAGAATGCGATTCAAATTGAACTCATAAGAGAAATACGAATAAATTAATAAGCTAGAAGACAAAAGCTAAACAAATTGTAAAAGATATTCCATTCATTTCAAACAAATAAACAACTCTTTAAATCTCACTCAACTCTTTAAAAACTTGAATGAAGTAGAAACAAAGAACTCTCAAATTTGCAATCTATATGTAAGCTGACAGAAACCTACATTTTCCTTATTTAATTATTTTTCTTCACTGTTTATGTTTAACATATTATGATTTCTGAATTACTTACCCCATCGTTAGAATATATTAATCTTGGACATGTGAAGTCTTGCATCTTTTTCTAAACTAAATAATCACATAATTTTTATTATATGAAAGAGACCAATACTATAGAAACAAAATTCAAATTTAACAATAAGGCAAGGACCACAATATATATATATATATATATATATATATATATATATATATTTCTTGCATAAACTGCATGAACTTGCAAGAGATGTCAAATAATGAAGTTTAAGTCAGTAAGCAGTCTTATCTTACATAGCAAAATAATAATAGTATCGATTTGAGTAATGTTTAACTGAAAAGATTGTACTAAAATTCAGAGCACATGAATTGCAGAGCAGGCAAAACTAATGAGCGGTAAAAAAAAATGTGATTTAATTTTTCTTCCCTATATAAACACTCTCCTTTTCCTTTCTTCTGAAATTCATTTAAAAACATGATAACAACAATAAGAGGTGTATAAATAATTACAATGGTAAAATAAAATAATTTATATTGTACTACATCAGAGGCAAAATCACGTCCATGGTTTTCAAAAAAGATAACTAAGTTCCTCCATGGAATTCACAGAAACATTAACAGGGTAGATTTTTCTCTGTTAGCCGAAGAAAAGTTATCTCAATCCAAAAGATTAAAGCAAAAAGATTCTAATTAGTCCCTATGCATGCATCACATGTAAAAGTTATAGGTGAGTACCAAGGATTAAGAGAAGAGTTGAATTTGCCACCTCAAAGTTTCAAAGTAAACAACACTTATTCCAATAATGCATATTAACTAGTTGCGCTGTGCAACGGGAAACTTCTTTGCGATATCAGACCAAGTAAATTTTTAAATAAAGAAACAAGTTTTACATAACATTATGGAAAAATGTTTTGCATGCAATTATATGATTCATTCGTAATACAGGAAATTGAATAGTTGAAGTATGAACGTAAGAATTTATTTGAAATCGTGACCATCGTATTTCATGTTTTGAATCCAAGTCTTGTAGTGGGAATTTTTGAATTAGGAACTGTTGAATTACATGGGTAGCATACATTGTTGATGATGTAAATGTTTTTGATAAACATAATGAGAATTGTTGCTTTGGGTGAATTACCGGTCTATGTTCTCACTATTCTCTTTTAACAGGAGAAAAGTTATCTAGAACAACTGTAGGATTAATGTTGTAAATGATTCTAATTGTTACTTTTGGTGAAATTGTGGGTCTATGTTCACTAATTCTTTCCAGTGAAATTGTATTTCTTGTGACTCAGGAATTAGACCAGTAATTAGCATAAGGCTTAAACATTAACTATTAATCAAGGCACAGTGAAAAAAATTTATTTGAATAGGTCAAAATATTTGTGACCTTCGTCACTGTTATATGGTTCATTCATATATAGCGCAGCAAATTGAATAGTTGAAGTGTGAACATAAGAATTTATTTGAATCCAAGTCTTGCAGTGAAAAGGAAGCCAACGACTTTGACCAAGAAGACCTTACTTTGCTGGGTCTTGCTTCTTAGCATTATCAATAATTCACCTATTACCTAAAAGCAACAAAGAGGTGGGATCCAACGATAAGAAAATATGGGCATTTCGTCCAATAATGCAATATCAGACAGACCAATTTAAACTTTGCAAATAAAGAAACAAAGTTTTCCACAACATTATGGAAAGATGTCTTGCTTACAATCAAGTGGGCGTCATTTTCAATTAATTGCAATTAAACTACAGGGAAGCTGCATTTTTCTGCCACCAAGTTTAAATTCAGAAAAGAATTAAGTGTAAAAGTTTTGTAAATTATGTAAAGTTTTCCTTTGTAAGTAACAACATGTTAAGCTCTTTCTATAAGAAAACAAAATTGTTTTTCCATAAAAAAGAATTGGAAGAAACAAATAAATATTGGCTTGTCTTGTCCCATTTCCAATGTTTCTACTGCTTAACATTTTACACTCTTAACATTTTATACTCTTACTTTCACCCATGTGAACGATTAGGTTCAAATAAATTATAACCTTATTAATTGATGAATCGAAATAATCAAAGCTAGGTGAAAAAATAAAAATACTTCTCATAAATAAACACTACCAAATATGAAAATTTGAGGTTAAAAACCAAATTACTGATTAATTTAGAAAATAAAAATTTTATGGATCTAAAATTTATTTAAACTCTCCAGGAAGAGAATACAACAAAATGCAAATTAATAACCAGCTGAAATTAAACTCCAGGAAGAGAATACAGCAAAATGCAAATTAATAACCAGCTGAAATTAACTATGTAATGAATTTGAAAATAACATAATTTTTAGTATGAAAAATTGAAATTATAAAACAATCCCGCTTAATGGATAATGGGCAGGGCAGTCTAATTATAAATTTTGTGTGTGTATATATATTGCAGAATGTATTGATTTTTTTAGTAACATATATATTACAAGATTTGGTATCCACCTAAATTTTGTTTAATCGTGTGAAAAATAGTTTTGCCACCATTGTGTTTTGCATGCAAGTCTGGCAGTGAAGAGCAAGCCAAGGACTAGTCTTGGTTGGTAATAGAATGGGGTATATGTTGACTGTTAATATTTCTTCCAAATTTGACCAAGAGGACATGAATCCAAGTCTTTGTAGCATTCATTAAAGCTGCCTAAAAGCAAATATTGATTCAACACTATTTACTTTATTCGATCAATGTAACACTTCACATTTAGGCAAATATTGATTCAACACTATTTACTTTATTCTATCAATGTAACACTTCACATCTCACGTGAGATGTGAAGTGTTACATTGATCGAATAAAGGACCGACAAAAATCTTATTTGAAATTTGAAAGTTTTTATTTATTGAGTTTTATCTTAAATTTAAAAGTTTTTACCGACACTTTTAAGCGTTGGTAAAAACATTATTTGAAATTTTTATATTTATTGAATTTTGTTTTAAATTTAAAAATTTGATTAATTTTTTGTGTTTTATGACAAATAACACAATTGTTAATGCCATTGTTTACTGATAATTTAATAAAAATGATTTTAACTCTTAATTCAATTTTTTTAATGGATACCGAGATGCTACGATAAGTCACTATGAGCGAACGCTATTACAAGATCACTTCTTGTAGAGTAGTTAGATGAATTTTACCTCATAGCCCAAAACTATAAGGTCAACCTCAATTCTGGAGCATCCACCCTCTTAAACAACTTGATAAAAGGTAAAGGAAAAGAATGTTAGTTGTGTTATGTGTTAAACCTTAATAGATTCCATGAGCAACCAAAACTCAAATAAAAGAGTCCATTCGAATGATGCTATAAGAAATGAAAGTTCCAGTCACAACACTAAGATATTTCAGCCAAAAAGAAAAAGCCTTGATTCCTCGATAAATAGCCACCAATGTGTTTGAGCTGCTTGCTTCCAGTGCTATTATTATAGTTTCAAGTCGACAAACGGTGGGGATGTTGATGCTTGTGTTTTCTTGGCGGTCCCAACCTTCTTTTGCTCCTTGAAATGCGGCCCTCCTTGCTTCTCTTGCCCTACTCACCTGCTAAATGCCAACCACAGTCCACATGCTCCATTATCATTCAACATTACTAATAATTTCATTCTTTGATATAAGGATTGTTTGATCTGAATCATTTGTACTACAAGAAAGTTCAGTAATGCATGCTTCAGTTAAAATCTAGAACAAAAAATGTTAAAAAATTCTTGCAGGATCACTAGATTTCTACAAAACAGTTTCCAGGAAATGCAATTAAGAAAACATTTCAGCTTTGCAATCTGCAAAGAAAAGTTCCCATAAATGGGCTTGAAGACAGATTAGTGCTTTACTTTCTATGCTATGTATGTCTCTACTGTGGAGAAGACAGTTCTGCAGAAATATCAGAAATGGTTCATTCTTTTCTTCTACATTAAGCTGAGGTAACTAACCTTTCTTGCAGGAGCAAAATTATGAGAATGTTTCCTTGAATCAACAGCGTATAAGTCACCAAGAACATAAGGGTTTGATTCTCCTGATGAAGAGCTGTAATAATCAAACCAGCTTATCTAACACATTCAAAGTACTGAGTTATAGGCAGCTTATTTGCATGGTCCCAGTCTCCAAATGCTGGTATCTGCCCAGTTCTCTTCTGATAATCCTAAAGAAATAAAAAGAAAACAGCAATATCCCACTAGACAATTAGCTTCAGAGGAGAGATTGAAGATTCAACGAAGTGAAAAAAAAAAAGAAAATGAACTTACATCCATTTTGGGGTTGTTACTAAATCCAACTTTTGATCCAGCTTGTGCAAAGGTTGGTTGGACTAGTTTGTACTGGAGGTAAGTTGGTCATACAACAGTCTAGAGGAGTTGGTTTCAAAACTGGGATGATGAAACAGATTCACCCGGAAGGCAGGCTCCTGTTGGTTGGCTAAGTTTGGACTTGGCACTGGGGATGAACTTGACTGTGCACAAAACATTGGAGGAATTATAGAATTATAGCCATCACACAGGTTGTTCAATCTTATATGCTTCACTGGTACTGGGATAGGAAATACTCTCTGTTGCGTGGATGATGCTGCTACTTTAGTTTGCTTCAATTGACAAGTAGCTCCAGCAGTCAAAGGGACCATGTTTCTTTCAGAAGTTAGTGTGGGACTAGGAGCATTGGAGTTATATTCAAAAATAATATTGGGCATCGTCTTCTCAGGAGTACTCATAGACTCTTTCTTTTGGTCACCGACACTTGTCAATGTTGAATGCAGGGGCTGTGATAGTCTGCTAGTGTACCTGCATTAAGGATCATTGGTATGATTATCAACTAAAAAAATGCAATTATTGGATACACCACTTGCAAAATCAAAATCTGATTCAATCCATTTGTTGTAAAACATTTCCAAAAAATTTTGTGCTGCATTATCAACACGATAGTGCCAAATACAACAGATACCAACCTTGTAAAGGCTGATGAATTAGGATGCCAGAGAGTAGGCCTTTCTTGAGTAACATGATCCTCTAAAACATTAGGATTACATCTTCTCAAGGAAAGATCCAAGTGCGGAGAAATATCAAACTTGCTTGTGCTATTTATTGAAGAATTGCAATTTATATTAAATGTTCCCATGAACTGCAATTTCTATTAAATATGACAAATTTGAACAACATCCAAAACAAGCTTGTTAACATTCAGAGAAGGAAAAATTAGATGTACGTAAGTGGAATATAGCAAGGCATTATTTTAGAGCATCTACATTCATCCCAAGCATCTTTCACAGTTAGTAGTATTCGTTTAAATGTTTATGGCAAATTTAGGTTAAAAAATTTCAAAGTTATATAGAGCTTCTAGGGTTTTTATGCTACTCTTTGCTCTTATTATTGATAGTCAAAAGATGACAAATGATTTTTCAATGTTCACATAAAATTAGCAATTTTAGATAAGCTTAATCGGTCCACATACAAAAAATCCAGCACTCTGGAAACAGTATATTGTCTTTAAAAAGGCACAGAAAGAGTAAGGCAAACCCTCTGCATAGGAAATGCACTGATCAATTACAAAACAAAGCTCTCATATGACAGATTAAAAGCACTGACCTGAGCATCACTCCCTTTCTCAGTTTGTTCCTTATTTCTTTGGACACCAGCCAAGCAACCACTGGAATGATTACTTGCAGCATTATTTTCAGAGGTTGCTTCAACCTTTTTCTGTGCAACGCTCTCATCCTGGGGGGAGTTTCCACCGACTACTGACTGATTTGAACAACAGATATAAATCAGGATCCAAAAAAAAAAATGAAAACTACAACTTCAAAGGAACTGTAAAAAAGAGAGGGAAGTAAAAGTGTAAGAAGTAAGCATACTGATTGTCTTCTCCATACATGCTGCCATAAATTTCTTAGCTCATTTCTCCTTATTGGTTTAACAAGGTTGTTAGCAGCCCCTCTCAACATGCATTTGTATACCGTGCTAACTGAATCTTGTGAGGACATCACTGCAAATCACACCCAAAGAAAAAGAAAATTTATTTAAATTGCTTTGTTATAGACCCGTAGTAGAAAATCCTATCAACTGCACAAATGTCCAAAGAATATTATAGTATCTTTCTCATACTTATAACAGGGATGCTTTTACAAATCTCATGCTCCATGATAAGTGTAAGAAGAGCGAATCCTGATATAGATGGCAAATCCACTTCTGTCAAAATGAGATCTACATTATGGGGTTTTCCTTTTAGCATCTCCCATGCCTTCAAGCCATCAGGAACAGCAGCAACTGCTCAAATAGGGAGAATAAAAAAAATACCATTTTCAGCTCCAAATGTAGCATACTAATAATTCTAAACATCAACTTATTAGAAGCAAGAATCAATAAGCAATTTTCTCAGATTGGAAAAAGTAAAAATAACATCTTGAACCACCATCCCCAACCATGTTATATTGCCAAATGGTAAAAAGCAGAGCACCCTGTAAATAAAGTAGGTATCCTTGAGTGGACTAAATCAATTCAATATACAAAACTAATTGTGGTGGACACCTTTGCAGGTGTGCTGAAACAATCCAAAAGGATGATATAAATGCAAATGATTTTTACAGGAACAGATTTACTAGCTGAGCTGAACATGTTCTAGGATGGGATAATGCCCTAATGAAGCCTGTTGACTAGATAAGACCTCCCCACAGCCTTTGCCCTAATTACTCAAGGGTGACTAATTAATCAAATGTCAGCCTCCATGAGCCTTAAAGGCCTTGCTTACTCGCTTTGAATCAGAGAATTGCCTCTTGGCAAGTCCAAAAAGTTCCAAAAATAAGATAGTTTTAGGCACCTAGATCCACAAGGCTCAAGGCAGACTTTGATAAGCTCAAGCATCATGTAAGCACCCTAGACCAATGTTCTGTTTTTGCCTCCTTTTATTCTTTGGCCTTAACCTGTAAAGAGGTTTTGTTTTGCCTTCTTTTTTTAATTGTGTTTACCTGATTTCAGAAAACATGAAATGAATTTGAGCAAGTGGATCCTAACTCCCGAGGGATATCCGATATCTTACTAACAATTAAGCAAATCTATACGATTTTTTCATGGATAAAAAGTCGTTTTATAAAAGGCACGGTTTTCTTTTAAGCTTTGAGCTAGGAAGGCCCAGTTTTGATGAAACATTTACACTGTGTGTTTGGTAAGAGAGAAAGAGGAAGGAAAGAAACTTAAGTTAACAAATTTATTTATTGTTTTTTCCCTAACTCTCCTTAGTCTCTTTCCTTTTATATTTTTCTTTTCACATTTTTCCTTTCTCTTCCTTTTCTTTCTTTCCTACCAAAGATAGTGTTAAAGAAGAGGACAGAAAGTAGGTTGAACAATCGCTCTAGAGTTTAATAGTGTGCCCATTAAAGCTGAAGCAACTGAAAACAGGGGAAAAGAAGGATTCATTTCTGCTAGCTCAAATTCGAAATATTGAAATCGAAAACCAGTACTGTTAACGATCAAATTCACATTACCAGTTAAAGAGAAACAGAAAAAATGGAAAAAAGAAGAAGAAAGGAAACTAACCTCTATAGCTGCATTTCCTGAGAAGAGCAGCAATAATCTGCCTGGTTGAATCATCAGCTTCGACCAGCAAAACCCTCAACGCCATCCTAGGCAAAAACCTTTCCCATTTCACCACTTCCTCAGAGCCAGAAATCCCCGGCTTCTTCTTCCTCTGCTTATTCCCTTCCAACTCCCCATTTTCCATCTCAGTTTCGCTCTCACTTTTCACCTCCTCCACTTCCTCGCTACTCACCACAACCTCACCCATTGCCTTTCTTCACCAACCAAAACCAAAACCAAAACCTAGTACCACCAAGTATTACGTAACTTTTTTGAACTCTGAAAGCAAAGAAAGAACTAGAAAATCCAACAAAGTAATTATGGCAACAAACTATGGGGGACACCAACCAAGAACCCCAAAATCCAAGCTTCGAACAATCTAAATTCAAGAAACTCTTAGAATGCCAAACATCAAAATCAAAGACAGGGGTTCTTGAAAGAAATTGCACCTTGGATGGCCGAAAACTTAGGGTTTCTTGCTTCGACTGAATGCGGACAATTGTTAGATCTGAATGAAGTCAGTGACCGTGAGCTGATGAAGAGATCTGAATGGGGAGAACAAGATTGAGACCAGCGAATGAGATCTTCGATGAGATTGCAATGAGATCGGCGAACAACATTCTGAAAAAAAAAAATCAGTGATGGGGTAAAAAAGAGGGAACCAAATTTTGAAAAAAAAAACAACAAAACAAAAAAAAAATGATATCGACGATGATCATGAAGCTATCTAAAGACTGGAAACAAATTTAAAAAAAAACTTTGGAGAATCGTCTTATAAGGAGAAGAGGAAGGTTTTGAAAATAGGAAAGTGTAGAAGAGTTAAAAGCTTAACTAAACGGTACCGGTATTTCGTCTATTTTTACTGACTTTCAATTTTGTGCCGGTAAAATTTAATTAATTAAGAGAAATACCGGCATTTTGTATAACCTCCGAGAGAGAAGTGCCGGTAAAAACTTCATTTTTTGTAGTGCGATGATGTAAATGATTATGATAAACAAAATGGGAATTGTTGAAAGCATAGGTAGGTATTTATAGGCTGCCAGAGTCAGTCAAACAAATGACAGAGTATTGCATATTTTGTTTAGTCGTCTGTAAAGCAGTTTTTCCTTCTGTGAAGGTAGAATTTATTTGAAACTGAGGCCGTTGTGTTTTGAGTCCAGGTCTTGCACGCAAAGACTTGGTTGGTAACAGAATTATCTATATGTTGACCAAGAATACTTCGTAGCATTAATTAAAGCTACCTAAAAGCAAATAGGAACATGGGATCCACCCATGGCAGAACGCCAATTTCATTCACATCAGGGCAATATTGATTCGACACTAATTATAAGTGACTTTTTACTGTCAAACAAATGGCAGCATCATGGGTGCCAAAAGGAATAGGATATTGCATATTTCGATAATTATAAGGAAAATTCTGAGAACAAGGATATTATACAATTTATTTCAAGTTTCAATTATCAGAATCATTTTACAACTTAGTGATTGAGTTCATAATATTTTCAGTCATAATGCAGGAAATTGAATGGTTAAAGTATGAACATAAGAATTTATTTGAATCCAAGTCTTCCAGTGAAGAGGAAGCCAAAGGCTTGATTGGTAAGAGATGAGAATGGTGTACATGTTGACCGTTAATGTTTCTTCTAACAGTGACCAAGAGTACTTGAACGCTGAAATTAGCTTCTTTGTAGCATTAATAAAGCTACCTAAAAGCAACTTGGTTCAGTTTTACAGCTTAGTTCCAACCAGACACCACTTGTAAGGTGTAATAAACACAACCCCACTTCATTCACATCAGTAAATTAAATAAAGCCGCCTAAAAGTAAACAAGAACATGATAGGAACATGGGATCCAACGATTGTAGAACCCAACTTCATTCACATCAGTGCATTACTTAATCACTGTGATGTTTTACTGCTAAAAAGTTTTGTTTCTAGTTACATTTATCATTTTGTTGATTCCACTTCTTGAATTATAGGTATGTCTGACATTGATGATGTGAACAATTCTGATAAACATAATGGGAATTGTTGCTTTTGCTGAAATTGTCAATCTATTTGTTCCTATTTTTCTCTTTTAACAGTAGAATAGTTATCTCTATTCAAAACTATCTATTTTGTGCAAAGTGAACGGGAAAAATTAATTTCACCCATGTAAATGGCTAGGTGAAATTAAATTGTAACCTTATTAATTGATGAATCAAGATGTATAATCAAGTCTGGGTGAAACTGTAGGGTTAAAAATCAAAATAATAATCACACACACATATTGTTATATTATATAATATATGAACACCATAAGCAATGTAACGTGAATGTCTACATGGATAGTTTATAAATTTTACACATTATATAATAGTTTAATTTTAATTCTCTACCAAAGCACAAACCTCTAAGCAAGTATAGTAGACAATGCCAGTGGGAAAGGAATTGCCAGCCGAGATGAATTTAGCAACCTCAATTGGTTTTTCTATGCAAAGTTTTAAGAGAGGAGTATAAAGCAGGTGCGGATTTCCACTGATTTTTGGCTTGCTAACTTTTTTTAAGAATGCAACAAAGTGTGAAGCATATAATTGGCTATTGGACGCAGTCAAGCGGCTTGACTGAAGGCATTGAATTTTTATGTGAAAGGATTAAATTTTAGAGAAAATGAGAAACTGAAAATGCTTCTATGCTCCAGCTTTAATCATAGGATGATTTTCAACAATTTCATTTTATGCAAGAAAGTATATGAGTTAAGATAAGATCATGAAACTAACTAGATTTACTCTTAATTTATTCAATAAATTATTAAATTTTCAGAATCTTGATCACTGTCCTCTTAACCAATTGTAGGGACATTGATAACATTGCCATTACAGTCAACCACAACATATTTAGTAGTACCATATAAAGTCTTGTTTACCGGTGTTTCTGGTTCTACACTGACTTCTGCCGACAAAACCTTAGGTGGAAAGAGAGGTTAGTTTCCGTATGGAAAAAACGAGCTTTCCTTCGGGACTTCAATTATTGGGTCTTGCTCCCTGCCATCACCAAAAAGCGACAAAGAGCTTTTCATATTTTCCGAAAAGCAAAAAAGTTTTGTTTCCCATTACACTTGTCTTTATTTGATTCTCACTATTTCTATCATAAGTGTGTCTCACATTGATGACGTAAAGGATTGTGATCAGCATAATGGGAAAAGTTATCTCAATTCAAAAGCCCAGAGCAAAAGTTATAGATGAGTAGCAAAGAACGAGCTAGGAAAGTTGATCTGCTGCTTTAAAGCTTCAAAGTGAACAGCACTTCTACAGTGACTTCTACCGACAAAACATTATTAAATTAAATAAATGTATATTTTTGTATATTTTTAATAAATGTAAAGTAAATTAATAAACATTATTAAATTATATCAAAAGTTTTTAAGCAAAACAAGCAAATAAAATAAAATCAATTAAAATAATAAATAAGATAGTTAAAAAAATTACACAAAATAAATAAATTAGTGTGAAATAATATAACTCTTTTTATAATTTTGTGAATTATTGAAGAGTAAATTGAAAATGTAAAAAATTTTACTAAATTATGTTATTAAAACTAATACTTCTTGAAAAAAATTTTATTTACTGTTTTATCAAAAAACTCAAATTTGTTACTCACATAAGCTAAAAATTTTAAAAATTTGAAAGCCAAACAATTGACTTTTGTTACTATAACAGGTAAGCTCTTCCTTAAGTTGAGCCAAATATGTGTTTAGAGTGTTTAAAGTTTACAGGAATAAAGTGATATTTCTAATGAATATGAGTTTATATTTGAAATGAAAATTCTTTAAAAAAATTATTAAATTCATTAATTAATGAGCTGTCATAATTAATTGAATGATAACATATGAGATTTATAAACTAACGATGCATCAGATATAAACTCAATTAATATTTTTGCATAGAAAAAATAACAAGATGGGAAAGGCTTCGAGGACTAAAATGTCTCAATAACCTAAATTAATAAAACCGTAAGAAAGTAATGGTTGGCTCCTTTCTTCTTGCTTTTGCTTTTCAAAACGGCATTTATACAAAGCATGGAAATTTCGTAGGTAGATTATGCACTGGCGCCTTAGAGAACCTTTTTAACGGTTGGGGATTTTACAAAATTCTGTTTTTTCATAATATAATTCCATAATGTGAAAATTTTGCAAATGAACCATTACCAAATAGGATGACGGATGATTGAAGATAGATTTTTTGTGTATCTATAACTCGTATAATACTCAATTGACTACACTTCAAAAAACAATATCTAATGCTAACCAATCAAGATAAAAAAATAATTTAAATGCATAGATGATGCAATGAATCATATCAAATACTTGCAAGCAAATATTACTATAACATACTAAAAATTAAATTGAACAAACACAACCAAGAGCATAGAAAAGTATGGCTAAGAATATTCAACTATGAACCAATATTCAGTTGATCTATCAAATATATATGACTCTAGCTAGTCTCCACTCTTAAACAAATTATATAGTGAAAAATCATCGGAGGTAACCAATAAATATTGGCTTTCTTCTTTTCATTTCTCTATATCGTCCCATCATTTGCAACATGTTTCACATATTTCTATAACTAATTATATAAGATGAACAACCAACATGGAAGAATTTGACACTAGTTATTTTATCTTCAATCTATATATACTTGTTTTTAATCTAATTCCATATGAAAAGAAGCTAGCTTCAAATTGTGTGTAACAACAGAGCAAAGGAATTTAAACTTTAAGGATATATATACACCATTATGACTCCACATTGAATATATTAGACAATTTATCTACCAAGCAAATCTTGACATATAGATCACTGCAAAGCAAGTAATCTGTGACATTCACTTTGGACAATCAAAAGAGAACAACTACAAGGAAAAAAGAACACCATATTTCTATTAGTCACTTTGCTATCCTCTTCGTCAAAGTTCGAATGCTTACATGGTAAAGCTATTCACAATTTCATCTCGTTATTACCTTGTATTTTATTACATGTCCTGTATCCACACCTAGTAGTAACTATTGTTCATTTAAAGGTTCTGCAAACAGCTTACAATCTAATATTTCTGGTAAGAGGGGCCAGACGGATAAAGATGACGGATATTGGAATGTGCCTACTACAGAAGACTTAATTAGTCATCATACTTATTTATCTATGGATTAAGCACATGAATATAAACATATACATATACATATACATATACATATACATATACATATACATATACATATACATATACATATACATATACATATACATATACATATACATATACATATACATATACATATACATATACATATACATATAAAGAATTGGTAACAACCATCCTCTTTCTTGCTTGTTTAAATTTTCTGGTGCTACACTCAATGGCATTAAGTTACACATATCCATGTAAAATACCCAACTTCATTCACATCAGTGCATTACTTAATCACTGTGATGTTTTACTGCTAAAAAGTTTTGTTTCTCGTTACATTTATCATTTTGTTGATTCCACTTCTTGAATTATAGGTATGTCCATTGTTTCAAATTGCGGTTGAGGTCATGTTTTCGGTCGCGTTGCGTTTATTGCGGTTGCGGATATAACGGAGGTCATTGCGGTCATTGCGGTCGTGAATTTTTTTAATTTTTCACATCTTGCTCTAAAATGTAATAATTAAAATTCTAATAATAATAAGTCTTATTTTATGATTTTTAAAGTAATTTACGACCCTTTAATGTTTTTTATTTACTTGAAAAGAATATTTATGGCTCTTTTATATTAAAATAAAATATTTATATTTAAGAAATTATTCATGATTATTAAAAAATAACAAATATTGAAATAAATAATACTTACAAGGAGGAAGATAACAAAATTAATATACTAATTATTAAACATCTCATGTCTTTTAATGATTTTTCAAATAGTTTAAGTTTTTATAATATTTTATGACTTTATTTAATTGATTTAATATTTTTATAATAAATTATTTTTAAATTTATTATATAATAAATGCATTTTTAATTGTGGCTTTTTTTTTCTGATGAGGAACGATGATATTTATTTAATAGATATTAGATACCCCATAACAGAGGTCATCTTGTTGCAGGGCATCAGTCTCATTTTCTTCTCTGCTCAATTTTCCTTCTCTGCCTCTCGCCCTCCTCCAGGTTTCTTGCAAATCTTTCCATGATTTTTGCCCTCCCTTCAATCCATCCATGAAGCCATGCCTCTAGTGTCTCTCTTCAACCCACCCAGCCACCCAACCCAACAGCACCTGGCCGTTGGCAGTAGCAGTAGCGACGCAACAACAGTCAACAGTTAAGTCTCTGCAGGTGGTTCTTGTGAATTGATGTCGGGTAGTAACAATCTGAGGTTGGCTATTTTGTTTTGTGCTTTTTGGGATGATTTGATCTCTGACAGAGTCAATAGCTAAGACACTGAATGATTTTTGGGTGAAAAACGGAATTTTATCTCTGTGAGATCCTCAATTTCCATGTATTCCTCCATGTATGTAAAGTATTCTAAGTTAATATGATTAAATGAATGTGAAGTTGATGTGTAATTGATGTATGAATAATGTATGAATGATGTATGCATGATGAATGCAATATAGAAGAAATAATAGAGTTGAAGGTCAATAAGTCAAATGAAGTATGTTGATATCAGGAAATATTAAGAGTATGATACAAGAAATTAAATCAGATTTTGATTGGAGGTTAAATGGATGAGTCATAAGGAAATTAATGGGTCAAATGAGTCAAGGGGATGCTAATGGCTGAGATAGAGAATGGATGAGCATGCATTTAATGCATGAAGCATGACTCATCACCCTCATCATCTCATCATCAACGTCAGCCACTCTTCTCCCAGCTCTCCCTCTCGTTCATCTCCATTCTTCCAAGTTTTCCATTCCAAGTTCCTTGCTAAACCACCTTACTCCCTCACCAATTCACTAAGTTCATTAGATGAAAATCGATCCTTGTCACTAGACTAAGTGAAATCCAAAGTTTGGTGAATTGATTTCAAGTATTGGAGGAGATCTTAACAATTGAAGTTTTGGTCTCTAGTGAAGGTAAGAGAAGAGGATGATTTAGCTAACTTTGTTGATGATTTGGAGTTGTTTTAAGTTAGTATAACATGTGTATGTGGTTTAATTTAAGGTTTGATATGATGTGGTGATTTCAGATTTGAAGAAGTGAAAGCTAGGGTTACGCGCCAAGTGATTTCGCGTTCTCGAAGGAATCGAGGTAAGGAAATTATGTAACGGACGTAAGGCGGCTATGTCCGCATGTTTTATGATGTTGTTATGTGCTTTGGAGAGAAACTATAGTTGATTTTGTGCAGGAAAAGATGCATTTTCGGACTTGTCTCCTAGTACCAATTAGGCTAGGGGCAGCCGACTGCCTTAGAGGGAAGTCGACTGCCTAGAGACAACCAAAACGTCGTTTTCGAAAACCGATGCAAACCAGTCGACTGCTATTTACCCAGTAAGCATTCTGTTTCAAACCAGTCGACTGCTATATGGGACAGTCGACTGCTATTTGTCAAATTGCATTCTGTCTGAAAACCAGTCGACTGCTATATGACCAGTCGACTGCTATTTGCTAAGAAGCATTCTGTTTGAAAACCAGTCGACTGCTATATGGACCAGTCGACTGCCCCCATGTATTTTTCGAAATGAAAATAATTTCGAGAAATAAAGTTATGAAGCAGCAGCCGACTGTCCTATAAGACCAGTCGACTGCCCTGTATGAAAAGATGTTTTCAAAGCTTATTTGAATTAAACACAAAGGTGTTTTTGAAAAGAATATTATAAATGTTTTGAGGCTATGGACTGCGTAATGATTATGCATTTCTGATGGCGGAGAGACTCTGATCAAGTCCTCAATAATATGTATGTTAAGTGAGGAACCCTAGTCCGGTCCTCAAGACCATTAGTGACACCTGACTAGTGTTCACTATGGTATTATTAAGGCAGGAGAGAATCCCTGACCTCTACATGGTATACCAATGTACTAATGCATGATTAGAGTCATATGAGTCATATGAATGGGAATGAACGGTTCATATGACGACTCAATCGCTTAAACATTGTACATAGTCTCCATCTATTTCAAAGTACAAGATGTATGTATGAAGAAGTATATGATGTATGTTTTTAAAGTATGTTATGAAGTATGATGTTTAAAAGTATGATATGACGTATGATGTATGTTTCAAGTATGAAGTATGTTTTGAAGTATGCCATGAAGTAGGAAGTTTTCAAGAAAGAAGTATGATGCATGTTTTATATGTATGCTATATTTAAATGAAGCATACAAAGTATGTTTGCCATGTCATTTTAAATGAATATGCATGGTTACAAACAATGCATGAAAGAAGTTTATGAATCATGCTTTATAATGCTTTACATGACATTATAGAGCCAAGTAGGAAAAATGCATATAGAGGCATAGCACGCTCTTTTATGTAGTTTTCTTACTGAGCGTAAACTCACCCCTTTTTACGACCATTTTTCAGATTTCCTGAAGTAAGCCTCGCTTTAGTTAGAGGAGCCTGATTTTGAAAAGTTGCAGTGTACCTTCTTGATACGCTTCCCAATTAGCATAGAAGGTATACTTACATGTTTATGTACAGTAAATTGTATTTCAGCTATGGTACAGTACGAGTAGAAATTATGTATATAGAATGTCGGGGATGTAAGAAAAGATGATGTATGAGATCCTGTGGAAATGAAATGGTATTTATATATATCATTTGATGTTTATTGAAAAGAAATAATTTGTGTGAGCTATTAGATAATTAGCTTAAGAGTAAAGAAAGAATGACACTGGATAAAGTAAATCAAAATAAGATCGGATAAGATAATAAGAAAAAGTTAGGTGATAAGATGGAGTGACGGGGACGTCATAGAGTGGTATCAGAGCAATTTGATTGGAGGTTTGTCAGTGTCAATAAGCTAGAAATAGAGTATATCCCCAATTGTACTGTACTTGTCTGAATGCAAATGTATAGTATAACTGCTTATGGTTATACTAAAGAGCTCAATGATGACTATCTTTACAGTATGAGCACACGAAGAAGAGGTACAAGTAGAGGAAGAGGACGGGGTCGTACGGAAGAGCCCCCAGTTCCGTCTCCTCAACCATTTCCACCACATAGCCCGAATACGAGACTGGCTAAGATGGAGAAGCACATGGAGAATATGGCCACGATGTTTACCCAATTCATGTCTAAATTCCCGAATGTGGCCACAAGTACCCCAGCAGCTACACCTGTAGTTCCTCCTACGGAAGTAACCCCACCAGTTCCAGTTATTGGAAGGAGGGATTCTAGAGCTTATTGCAGTGTGGCATTGATTAAGGAATTCAAGAAGTTGGATCTGCCTAAGTTCAAGGGGGAAAGAGATCTGTTGACAGCTGAGAACTGGATGAAAGCAGTCCTCAAATCTTTTGAGTACATGCCCTGTTCTGAAAGGGAAAAAGTAGGATTGGCTGCCTACCTACTAGTGGATGATGCTGAATATTGGTGGCAAGCCACTCGGACCGTGTTAGAGGCCCGATATGATGAGGTTACGTGGGATAGATTTGTAGAGGCTTTTAATGAACAGTACATCCCACGCACGGATCAGAATAGATTGAAGATTGAGTTTTTAAGTTTAACTCAAGGTACGATGACGGTGAATCAATATGAATCTAAGTTCACCACCTTGAGTAGATTTGATCCAGAGGTCAGAAGAGATGAAGGGCATAAGATCTACAGATTCATCGAGGGATTGAAGTCCCCGATTAGATCTAAGTTGTATCCGATGGATATCACCTCTTATGGAGAAGCTGTCCGTAAGGCTCAGTTGTGTGAGCAGGACTATGACCTACATCATGTTGACTTCCGAGCCAAGGGTAAAGGCAAAGAACCGATGAAGCGGAAGTCGGATGAGAAAGCTTCGAGTGATAAGTATCCATTTCGGAGAAGTAGACGATCTGAAGGAGTTTCTATAGGTAAGTAAAGTATGAAAAGATAATCTTTAAATTAATTTAATAGTTATATGGAATTATATTGAAGCTGGAGTTATAATGATGATGGTAATGATATAGGTACTCCTAAAGCTACAGGGATTAAGATAAGTGATGAGCGATCCCGAAATCAAGTTGGAAGTACCGCTAGCTCGCAAAAGAGTACGATGCAAAGATGTGAGCAGTGCGAAAAGTTTCATGGATCACAGCCATGTCGCTTGGCGAGTGGCGCTTGCTTTAGATGTGGGGAGAAAGAACACATGATTAGAGATTGCCCTCAGAGAGATCCGAGGATGCCTGATGAATCGGATAAGACCCCTAAACCACAACCTAAGGCTACTGCTGCTGAGAAGGGAAAGAAAGCTGTGACCCAAGGACGAGTATTTGCCATCGACGAAGAGTCTGCCGATGCCTCGTCCAAAGTGATTAAAGGTATAATTTACCTATTTGGTATGAATGTCATAGCATTGTTTGATCCAGGTTCTACGCATTCATTTGTGTCACCTAAGTTTGCTATGAAGATACCTGTTGAGCCTGAGACCTTAGAACACTCATTAAAGATAAGCACACCATTTAAGGAATCACAAATGACGGAATTAGTGTATAGAAAGTGTAAGCTACGGGTAGGAGAAAGAGAATCTAAGGCTGACCTAATCCTACTGAATATGTATGGGTTTGATGTTATTTTGGGTATGGATTGGTTAGCTAATAATCATGTTATATTAGACTGTTATGCTAAGAGTGTAACCTTCTCTTCACCCGTTAGCTATGTTGTAAATTTTGCAAGTAATTAATATGAAGTCTGTTTGGTTTTTGATTTTAATTCATATGAAAGTAATGAGAAGTATGTATGACTGTATGAAGGATTTATTGCTTATGTGGAAGACGTAGATCAGAAACGTCCCGGACTCAATGATATTCCTGTAGTCCGAGATTTTCCTGAGGTGTTCCCGGATGATCTTCTAGGACTTCCTCCGGATAGGGAAGTGGAGTTCACTATCGATTTGGTGCCGGGGACTGAGCCTATATCAAGAGCTCCCTATCGGATGGCCTTGGTAGAATTGGAAGAACTTAAGAAACAGCTTCAGGAATTGCTAGACAAGGGATTCATACGACCCAGCGTATCCCCTTGGGGTGCTCCTGTACTTTTTGTCAAGAAGAAGGACGGTAGTATGAGATTATGCATAGACTACCGGTGGTTGAACAAGGTGACGATCAAGAACAAGTATCCTCTTCCCAGGATAGATGACCTCTTTGATCAGCTAAAGGGTGCACAAGTCTTTTCCAAGATAGACTTGAGGTCGGGATATCATCAGTTGAAGATTAGAGATGAAGATATCCCTAAGACTGCATTCAGGACACGGTATGGCCATTATGAATTCTTGGTGATGCCGTTTGGTCTGACCAATGCACCTGCAGCCTTCATGAATCTGATGAATGATGTATTTAAGCAGTATATGGACCAGTTTGTCATTGTTTTCATCGATGACATTTTGGTGTATTCGAGGTCACGGGAAGAGCACGAGCAGCATTTGAGGATTGTTTTGGAGACCCTCAGAAATCGAGGACTGTATGCCAAGCTAAGTAAATGTGATTTTTGGTTGAATCAAATCTCCTTTTTAGGTCATGTGATCAGTAAAGATGGAGTCTCAGTTGATCCATCAAAGATTGAAGCGGTGGTTCAATGGGAAAGACCGAAGACAGTGACGGAGATTAGGAGTTTCTTAGGTTTAGCTGGCTACTATAGGAGGTTTGTAGAAGGTTTCTCGAAGTTAGCTGCTCCACTGACGCGCTTGACGCGCAAGGAAGTGAAGTATGAGTGGAATGAAGCCTGTGAGTGTAGCTTCCGAGAGTTGAAGCACAGGCTGACGACTGCACCGATTCTCACCATCCCTAGTGGTTCAGGAGGATTTGCGGTGTATAGTGATGCCTCAAGGCAAGGTTTGGGATGTGTGTTAATGCAGCATGGTAAGGTAGTAGCATATGGTTCTAGACAATTGAAGGACCATGAGAAGAACTACCCCACTCATGATTTGGAGTTAGCTGCAGTAGTGTTTGCCCTGAAGATATGGAGGCATTACTTGTATGGTGAGAAATTTCAGATTTTTACGGATCACAAAAGTCTGAAATATTTGTTTTCTCAGAAGGAATTAAACATGAGGCAAAGAAGATGGCTCGAGCTACTAAAGGATTACGATTGTGAGATCTTGTACCACCCGGGTAAAGCCAATGTGGTGGCGGATGCTCTGAGCCAGAAGCATGTAAGTATGGTGTCTTATATGATGATAAAAGAGTATGAACTAATTGAACAAATTGCAAGCCTCAATCTTAATGTTATGCCTCATGAGCATATTGGAATGATGGCTAGTTTGAGGATTGAGCCAGAGTTAATGGACAGAATCCGAAGTGCTCAAAAGGAAGATAATAGATGCATTGAGGCTATAAATAAGATACAGTCAAGTATGACCCCAGAGTTCAGTCTTGGTAGTGATGAGATTTTGAGGTTCAGGAATCGTATATGTGTTCCTAATGATGATGAATTGAAGAAGTTGATCTTGAGTGAAGCACATGCCACTAAGTACACGTTACACCCAGGAAATACGAAGATGTATCATAATCTTCGCAAGGTGTACTGGTGGAAAGGTATGAAGAGAGACATCGCAGATTTTGTAACAAAATGTCTCACATGTCAACAAGTTAAGGTAGAGCACCAAAAGCTAGCAGGATTATTGCACCCTCTGCCTATACCTACATGGAAGTGGGAACACATTACGATGGATTTTATTATGGGGCTGCCCAGAACCAAGAGAAATCATGATGGTATATGGGTGATTGTCGATAGAATGACAAAATCAGCTCACTTCCTACCTATGAAGTCAACTGATACACTCAATGCTTTGGCAGATATGTATGTAAAAGATGTAGTAAGACTACACGGTGTTCCAGTGAGCATCACTTCTGATAGAGATTCCAGGTTTACTTCCCATTTCTGGGAGCATTTTCAGGAAGCCATGGGATCTAAGTTAAGTTTTAGCACAGCTTTTCATCCGCAGACTGATGGACAGTCCGAGCGCACGATTCAGACGCTCGAGGATATGTTGAGGGCTTGTGCTATGGACTTTAAAGGCTCCTAGGATGACCATCTGCCATTGGCTGAGTTTGCATACAATAATAGTTATCATGCAAGCATCGGGATGGCACCATATGAAGCTTTGTATGGAAGAAGGTGTCGATCTCCGATTGGGTGGGAAGAAGTGGGCGAACGTAAGTTATTGGCTCCAGATCTAGTCGAGCAAGCCTCAGAAGATGTTAAGTTAATTTGTCAGAGGCTTAAAACAGCTCAGAGTAGACAAAAGAGCTATGCAGATGCTCGACGGAGGCCACTTGAATTCATGGTTGGAGATTTTGTGTTCTTGAAAGTTTCTCCATCCAAAGGGATCATGAGATTTGGCCGACGAGGTAAGCTGAGTCCTCGTTACATCGGTCCATTTGAGGTCTTAGATCGAATAGGTGATGTTGCCTATAAATTGGCATTACCTCCGGAGCTATCAGGAGTACATAATGTGTTTCATGTATCGATGCTTCGGAAGTATAATCCGGATCCATCTCATGTCATTGAGTATGAACCCTTGGAAATAAGGGAAGATATGAGCTTTGTAGAAAGACCGATTCGGATCTTGGATCGGAAAGATAAAGTGTTGAGATCTAAGACGATTCCGTTAGTGAAAGTTCTCTGGCAATACCATACGACGGAAGAAGCTACGTGGGAGCTAGAAAGCCTAATGAGAGAAAGGTATCCAGAGTTGTTTACATGATAAGCTAAGGCAAATTTGGAGGACCAAATTTTCTAAGGTGGGGAGGATGTGAGATCCTCAATTTCCATGTATTCCTCCATGTATGTAAAGTATTCTAAGTTAATATGATTAAATGAATGTGAAGTTGATGTGTAATTGATGTATGAATAATGTATGAATGATGTATGCATGATGAATGCAATATAGAAGAAATAATAGTGTTGAAGGTCAATAAGTCAAATGAAGTATGTTGATATCAGGAAATATTAAGAGTATGATACAAGAAATTAAATCAGATTTTGATTGGAGGTTAAATGGATGAGTCATAAGGAAATTAATGGGTCAAATGAGTCAAGGGGATGCTAATGGCTGAGATAGAGAATGGATGAGCATGCATTTAATGCATGAAGCATGACTCATCACCCTCATCATCTCATCATCAACGTCAGCCACTCTTCTCCCAGCTCTCCCTCTCGTTCATCTCCATTCTTCCAAGTTTTCCATTCCAAGTTCCTTGCTAAACCACCTTACTCCCTCACCAATTCACTAAGTTCATTAGATGAAAATCGATCCTTGTCACTAGACTAAGTGAAATCCAAAGTTTGGTGAATTGATTTCAAGTATTGGAGGAGATCTTAACAATTGAAGTTTTGGTCTCTAGTGAAGGTAAGAGAAGAGGATGATTTAGCTAACTTTGTTGATGATTTGGAGTTGTTTTAAGTTAGTATAACATGTGTATGTGGTTTAATTTAAGGTTTGATATGATGTGGTGATTTCAGATTTGAAGAAGTGAAAGCTAGGGTTACGCGCCAAGTGATTTCGCGTTCTCGAAGGAATCGAGGTAAGGAAATTATGTAACGGACGTAAGGCGGCTATGTCCGCATGTTTTATGATGTTGTTATGTGCTTTGGAGAGAAACTATAGTTGATTTTGTGCAGGAAAAGATGCATTTTCGGACTTGTCTCCTAGTACCAATTAGGCTAGGGGCAGCCGACTGCCTTAGAGGGAAGTCGACTGCCTAGAGACAACCAAAACGTCGTTTTCGAAAACCGATGCAAACCAGTCGACTGCTATTTACCCAGTAAGCATTCTGTTTCAAACCAGTCGACTGCTATATGGGACAGTCGACTGCTATTTGTCAAATTGCATTCTGTCTGAAAACCAGTCGACTGCTATATGACCAGTCGACTGCTATTTGCTAAGAAGCATTCTGTTTGAAAACCAGTCGACTGCTATATGGACCAGTCGACTGCCCCCATGTATTTTCCGAAATGAAAATAGTTTCGAGAAATAAAGTTATGAAGCAGCAGCCGACTGCCCTATAAGACCAGTCGACTGCCCTGTATGAAAAGATGTTTTCAAAGCTTATTTGAATTAAACACAAAGGTGTTTCTGAAAAGAATATTATAAATGTTTTGAGGCTATGGACTGCGTAATGATTATGCATTTCTGATGGCGGAGAGACTCTGATCAAGTCCTCAGTAATATGTATGTTAAGTGAGGAACCCTAGTCCGGTCCTTAAGACCATTAGTGACACCTAACTAGTGTTCACTATGGTATTATTAAGGCAGGAGAGAATCCCTGACCTCTACATGGTATACCAATGTACTAATGCATGATTAGAGTCATATGAGTCATATGAATGGGAATGAACGGTTCATATGACGACTCAATCGCTTAAACATTGTACATAGTCTCCATCTATTTCAAAGTACAAGATGTTTGTATGAAGAAGTATATGATGTATGTTTTTAAAGTATGTTATGAAGTATGATGTTTAAAAGTATGATATGACGTATGATGTATGTTTCAAGTATGAAGTATGTTTTGAAGTATGCCATGAAGTAGGAAGTTTTCAAGAAAGAAGTATGATGCATGTTTTATATGTATGCTATATTTAAATGAAGCATACAAAGTATGTTTGCCATGTCATTTTAAATGAATATGCATGGTTACAAACAATGCATGAAAGAAGTTTATGAATCATGCTTTATAATGCTTTACATGACATTATAGAGCCAAGTAGGAAAAATGCATATAGAGGCATAGCACGCTCTTTTATGTAGTTTTCTTACTGAGCGTAAACTCACCCCTTTTTACGACCATTTTTCAGATTTCCTGAAGTAAGCCTCGCTCCAGTTAGAGGAGCCTGATTTTGAAAAGTTGCAGTGTACCTTCTTGATACGCTTTCCAGTTAGCATAGAAGGTATACTTACATGTT
This sequence comes from Heritiera fomes, assembly GCA_032173925.1. NCBI lineage: Eukaryota > Viridiplantae > Streptophyta > Magnoliopsida > Malvales > Malvaceae > Heritiera > Heritiera fomes. The sequence goes on along the minus strand of JAPDPM010000023.1, from coordinate 2,034,965 downwards.
TATGTACAGTAAATTGTATTTCAGCTATGGTACAGTACGAGTAGAAATTATGTATATAGAATGTCGGGGATGTAAGAAAAGATGATGTATGAGATCCTGTGGAAATGAAATGGTATTTATATATATCATTTGATGTTTATTGAAAAGAAATAATTTGTGTGAGCTATTAGATAATTAGCTTAAGAGTAAAGAAAGAATGACACTGGATAAACTAAATCAAAATAAGATCGGATAAGATAATAAGAAAAAGTTAGGTGATAAGATGGAGTGACGGGGACGTCACAATCTCTCACATCCATTTTTTCCTCAATAGCGGTGGCGGCCACCGCCACTACCACGAGATAGCGGTCGCTATTTCATTTTGCGGCCGCTATTTGAAACACTGGGTATGTCTGACATTTTGATGATGTGAACAATTCTGATAAACATAATGGGAATTGTTGCTTTTGCTGAAATTGTCAATCTATTTGTTCCTATTTTTCTCTTTTAACAGTAGAATAGTTATCTCTATTCAAAACTATCTATTTTGTGCAAAGTGAACGGGAAAAATTAATTTCACCCATGTAAATGACTAGGTGAAATTAAATTGTAACCTTATTAATTGATGAATCAAGATGTATAATCAAGTCTGGGTGAAACTGTAGGGTTAAAAATCAAAATAATAATCACACACACATATTGTTATATTATATAATATATGAACACCATAAGCAATGTAACGTGAATATCTACATGGATAGTTTATAAATTTTACACATTATATAATAGTTTAATTTTAATTCTCTACCAAAGCACAAACCTCTAAGCAAGTATAGTAGACAATGCCTGTGGGAAAGGAATTGCCAGCCGAGATGAATTTAGCAACCTCAATTGGTTTTTCTATGCAAAGTTTTAAGAGAGGATTATAAAGCAGGTGCGGATTTCCACTGATTTTTGGCTTGCTAACTTTTTTTAAGAATGCAGCAAAGTGTGAAGCATATAATTGGCTATTGGACGCAGTCAAGCGGCTTGACTGAAGGCATTGAATTTTTATGTGAAAGGATTAAATTTTAGAGAAAATGAGAAACTGAAAATGCTTCTATGCTCCAGCTTTAATCAGAGGATGATTTTCAACAATTTCATTTAATGCAAGAAAGTATATGAGTTAAGATAAAATCATGAAACTAACTAGATTTACTCTTAATTTATTCAATAAATTATTAAATTTTCAGAATCTTGATCACTGGCCTCTTAACCAATTGTAGGGACATTGATAACATTGCCATTACTGTCAACCACAACATATTTAGTAGTACCATATGAAGTCTTGTTTACCGCTGTTTCTGGTTCAACAGTGACTTCTGCCGACAAAACCTTAGATGGAAAGAGAGGTTAGTTCCCGCATGGAAAAAACAAGCTTTCCTTCAGGACTTCAATTATTGGGTCTTGCTCCCTGCCATCACCAAAAAGCGACAAAGAGCTTTTCATATTTTCCGAAAAGCAAAAAAGTTTTGTTTCCCATTACACTTGTCTTTATTTGATTCTCACTATTTTTATTATAAGTGTGTCTCACATTGATGACGTAAAGGATTGTGATAAGCATGATGGAGATTGTTGCATGATGGAGATCGTTGCATTCTCTTAATTTGTCAATTAATATTATTATTTTTCACTTTTAACAGGAGAAAATTTTATCATTATTCAAAATTATGTATTTCACTGGTACAGATGATCAAGTGAAAATAAATTATAACCTTATTCATTGATGAGTCAAGATAATCATTGATGAATATATACCTGTTAAAATATTTCACGTTGAGTGGCGTTTACTTGAATTATCTATATTTTTTACACATAAGATAATAATTAAATTTTAATTTTCTTACCAATAATCCTATTAAATTATCAAAATCGTTCAAAAAATTTTTGAATAGGAAATCAAGCTTATTTATGTATTTCGACACTTATATACTGTAAAATCCGAATTTTATCATACTGTATGTCATATGTGTACATTATTGATAGTGGAAATAAAAATTTTGTGAAATTAAATAGAATGTGAATTTCCACTTTTCAATCTAAGAGATGATTTATAGTGTAGTGTATAAAGAAAGAGAAACAAATACTAAAGAGTAACAAGATATTGTTGGGATTTAATTATTATGGTATGAAAGCATTAAATGAGGTAAGACAAAGTTAATAATTGTGTGTTGATCTTGGCGTGGGAAAGAAGAATCAAAGGAGAAATTGTAGTCAAAAATTCAACATTTAATGGGCTGTCAGACGAATGGAGAAAATAGAGAAAGGATAGCCAATCAACGTGGCTGGAAGAGATGTTGGCGTGGAGAAGGGAAGAAAGAAAAGAGAAAAGTCAAGGAAAGGGGCGGTGAAGAACTTCTCGCCAATTGCCTCTCCTGACAAGGGGATTAAGCAATAAATGGCAAGTGAAAATTGTCAAAAAGCAAGGAAGATACAGACTACTACGGGAAGCTTACTGCCGTTCCTTTTGTCACCAAATTCTCTAGGTTTAATTACATGAAAGACGTGCAATGATAACAGATAACAGGTGGTTGCTTCTAACAGGTTATATTGGGTTATATAAAGAGAGTTCATGAGGGAAGATCGATGGAAGAAAACTTCATTTTTCCTCAGAATCATTCTCGCCCAATCTGTTCCTCTGTGAATTCATCTTTCATTCCTCCGTTCTTTCATAAATGAGCCATACAATTTCATCTTTTAGTTAGCCAAACCCTTCTAAAGTGTCGAAGAGCTAAGGAACAAGAGAAGTAAAGCTAAGAAAAGCAAGAAAGCATTCTGTTGTTGGAAGAGCAGCTCAGTAAAGGTGAGTTTCATAGCTTTTACAGTCTTCTTGATATTTAATCATAGATATAGCCTGGTTATAATTGAATATGGTTAAATATATAAGAAAATAGATGGAAAAATAACCAAGAATGAGTAAGGAAACAACGACGGGCGAGTAGAAAGTTGCTAGTAAAATGGGTGAGTACTCGCCCAAAGGATGGGACGAGGTTAGGAGAAAGCTTATATGAGTTCGCCAGTATGTGGTCCCGGCGATAACAGTAGTCGCCCATGTAAAGTTGATGATAGCCAGTAGGGCGAGTTGGAGAAAAAGAAGTCGCCAACGTATTCCATTACAAGGGCGAACTCGCACGAATAAGCCGCTAATGGACAGCGAGCTATGATGGGCGAATGGCGAACTGAGTTCGCCAAAAGTGCCATATTTTTAGGATAAATATAAATCCTTGTTGGAAAATATTAATAATGTGAATAAATGCTTTGCAGACGGGAATTGAGCAAGGCGTGCGAGAAGCTAAGCTGTATCAGACGAGGTAAGGAAGTTGTATGTGATGCAAATGCATGTCCTGTGGAGTAAAAACGTTAAGAAAATATCGGAATTTGTTTTATTTTCTGACATGCATCGTTTTATAAATTGTTTTGTTTTCGGGTGAGCTACAAGCCGCCATAAGTTCTTTTGTTAGCCGAATTGACTAAGGCGGGCGAGTAGGTTTGTATTAGACGGAAACTCGGGCGAGCCAATGGCGAGCTCTCTGTTTGATATCTGGGCGAATGCCTTTGTTTTAAAGAGAAATCCGGTTAGCCATAGTTGGGCGACCCTTGTTTTAAGTAAAAGGCGGGCGAACTGTTATCAGCTAGTCGTACTTGTGTTTTGAAAACTATGAGGCGGGCGAGTATTATTCTCCGTCTTGTCGAGTAGTCAGGGCGAGCTGATAAGGGCGAGTAGGCTCTGGCGAACGGTTTTAAAATTTAATTTCGTAAATGAAAAATGAAGTATTTTAATTATTTTTGAAAATAGAAAATATCAAATTTTCGGCGAATAGTCCCTTGGGCGAATCGACTCTCGGGCGAGTAGTCCCTTGGGCGAATTGGTTAATGGGCGAACTAGCCGTGGGCGAACCGGCTCCCAACGTGCCTTTCTTTCATAGAAAATGTTGAAAATGGAGGGTTGTTTTACTGGTTATAAACCCTTTTGGAAACTAAATCATTTTATGGAAATGATAACTTGATTTTGAGACATTAGGCTATGAGTTCATGCATTATCACTCATGTACTTTGCGTGACTGAACTAGGGCGATGGCTCGGGTCAGATAGACCAGCGAGTGCACCCTAGGGCGTCACAGGGCTGATGGACCTGCCAAGTCTTCAGCGGTCTCGAGGTCACTTGGCAAGTGGACCCGAGGACCACCTACAGATTATGGCCATACATCTAGATGAGATAGCCGTGAGGGGCGATGGCCTACGGGTGCACCCCAAAAGCGGATGACTTGTGTTCTTTGCATGATTTAAATTGTTGCCTAGTCTCAACTTATTGATTTTCATTTATTGAAAGTATTTAATGAATCCTGTTTAAAGGTTATCTATATCCATCGTTTTTTTCCTAATGAGTTTGAACATTAGGACAATAAAATGATTTTTGAGATTTACAGCTTTTATCTTATAAAGCAGCATACACCTTCTTTGCTGAGCACATTGTCGCTCACTCCTTATTTTTCCACTCCACAGATATCTGATTGAACTAAGAGACTTACCTTCCTGAGATTGGATATTGAAGGTATGTTATATTCTTTTATATATTCAGCAAAGTTGTGCAGTACTACTTTAAATACGAAGGGAATGTATATACATACAAAGGAAGAGACTTTAATAATTCATAATGTAGTAAAAGTTGTTAAGTATCACAGACAGCCCAACCGGTAAGTAAGTGAAGTTTACATGTGAATATTCTATTATATAGTGGTTTTGGGATGTTACAGATTTAATGGTATCAGAGCAGGGTTGGTCGGATGTCTAATGATGCTTAAAGTAAATGGTGAAATAGTATACATTCCCCTGTAGTACTGTATAAACTGAATATATAATTGATGTGTTAATGAAAAGTGATAAACGATTTCTGTGGAACAGATATGAGTGGAAGGAGGAGGATGCGCTCAGTGAGAGGTATAGGCCGAGGTAGGGCGGCACAGACTCCGGAACCACAGACACCGGAACCTGCCCCAAGACCTCCACGTCCTCTACAGTTAGAGAGCATTGATGCTCGTGTGAACCAAGTAGAGAGATTAGTAGCCGATTTTATGGCTATGTATCAGGCGGATAGAGCCGCAGATAGGGCAGAGAGAGAGAGAGCTACAGCTCCCGCAGCCCCAGTAGAGGCACCAGCACCGCCACAGCCGGCACCAGCTGTGCCTGAGCCTGAGCCTATTCCACCACCAGCACCTCAGCCACCGATAGCTCCACCACAGCCACTGATTCAGCAGCCACGAAATGCAGAGTCATATTGTAATGTGGCATTGGTGAAATCCTTTAAGAAATTGGATCCACCGAAGTTTAAAGGTACTAGGGATCCATTGGTGGCAGAACAGTGGGTTATAGAGATTGATAGATTACTCGAGATTATGAGATGTTCAGAGACAGAGAAAGTGGGCCTAGCTGTGTTCCAACTGGCAGATGATGCGAGACATTGGTGGAAGGCCACCCAGACGGTATTATTTGCTCAGCATCAGGATCTGTCATGGGATGTGTTTGTGGAAGCTTTTAGAAGGCAATATATTCCTGACACTGCTCAAGATAAATTACAGCAGGAATTTATGGATTTAGTACAGGGTAGTATGTCAGTGAATGAGTATGAGGCTAAATTTACTACCTTGAGCCGTTTTGATCCACAGACCAGTACAAATGTCCGGTATAAGATTTCGAGATTTAAAGCGGGTTTGAGGCCATCCATCAGAGTAAAGTTAGCCCCATTTGTTATACAGACTTATGAGGAGATAGTTCAACGGGCTCAGCTATGTGAGAGGGACTATGAGCAGTTCCAGCCTGATTTCAGTAGCAAGAGTAAAGGCAGAGGAAAGGGAAAAGCTAAGAGGTTTATGGAGGATAGACCAGGTAGAGAGCAGTTTAAGAAGACCAGATCTTCGGGCATACAGATTTCAGAGGGCAGATTTGATAGACCAGCAGTTTCTACTCCTGCTAGTGGCCCCACTACCACTCAGAGAAGTGTTGCGCCCTTATGTAGACATTGTGGAAGGTCGCATGGATCGCGCCCTTGTCCTGTAATGACTGGAGTATGTTTTAGATGTGGACAGACGGGGCATTTTATTAAGGATTGCCCGATGCGTAGAGAGTCGACTGCTTCTACTATACCTCCTGCAGTACCTCAGATAGCGGCCCCGGCAGCTCAGAATGCACCCGAGAAAGCGACACCCTCACAGCCTAGGAGGGCGACAGCCGCAGAAAAGGGTAAGAAGGTTGTGACTCAGGGTCGGGTGTACGCGTTGGATCAGGAGACTGCCGACGCCTCTATCGATGTGATTAAAGGTAAAATTTATCTTTTTGATATTCCCGTAATTGCCTTAATTGACCCGGGTTCTACCCACTCATTCTTATCACCTGCATATGCCAACAGGACCCCAGTAGAGCCGGAGTTGTTAGAATATACATTACGAGTGAAAACTCCTTTTAATGATTTCCAGATGACAGATGTTATATATAGGGGTTGTAAATTGACTATAGGAGAGAAGGTTGTGACAGCTAACCTAATTTTGTTAGATATATATGATTTTGATATCATTTTAGGAATGGATTGGTTGGCTGCAAATCATGTTAGTTTGGACTGTAATACTAAGTTTATTACCTTCTCTTATCCCGAAAAGTACAATGTAAAGTTATTGTAAATTAATAAAAGTATGAGAATTTATGTGGTGAAATGACATGTGTACTGAAATTGTGGTTGTGTATGAATGTTTATGAAGGATATATTGCTAGTGTGGAGGATGTTGAGAGGAAGCATCCAAAGATACAAGAGATTCCTGTGGTTAAGGACTTCTCGGATGTATTTCCAGAGGATTTACCAGGGTTACCACCGGATCGAGAGACGGAGTTTGTGATTGAGTTGGTACCCGGTACAGAGCCGATTTCTAGACCCCCATATAGGATGGCACTGACAGAGTTGGATGAGCTCAAGAAACAACTCCAAGAGTTACTAGATAAGGGATTTATACGTCCCAGTGTGTCACCGTGGGGAGCCCCAGTATTATTTGTTCGAAAGAAGGATGGTAGCCTTCGGTTGTGTATTGATTATCGGATGTTGAATCGGGCTACTGTTAAGAATAAGTATCCACTACCTCGGATTGACGATTTGTTTGATCAGCTCAGGGGTGCGCAGGTGTTTTCCAAGATAGACCTTCGATCAGGCTATCACCAGTTGAAGATTAAGGAGTCGGATGTACATAAAACAGCCTTTCGAACTCGCTATGGCCACTATGAGTTCTTAGTGATGCCATTTGGACTGACAAATGCCCCTGCAGCTTTTATGAGTTTGATGAATGAGGTATTTCATTCATTTTTGGATAAGTTTGTCATAGTATTTATTGATGACATACTGATTTACTCTAAGACTTCAGAGGAGCATGAGCAGCATTTGCAGATTGTTCTACAGACCCTCAGAGAGCGAAAGTTGTATGCTAAGCTTAGTAAGTGCGAGTTCTGGCTTGACCACATTATATTTCTCGGACATGTAGTGTCGAGAGACGGGGTATCAGTTGATCCGTCCAAGATAGAGGCCATTGTTCAGTGGGAGAAGCCTAACACGGTTACCGAGATACGGAGTTTCTTAGGTCTTGCTGGATATTATCGCAGATTTGTGGAGGGATTTTCTAGACTTGCTGCTCCATTGACACGACTCACACGTAAGGATGTAAAGTTTGCGTGGAATGATGCGTGTGAGCGTAGTTTTGGTGAACTTAAGAAGAGACTGACTAGTGCCCCCGTATTAGCCCTTCCTAGCGGATCAGGTGGATTTATGGTGTATACTGATGCATCCGCTCAAGGTTTAGGGTGTGTGCTCATGCAGCATGGTCGGGTTATAGCCTATGGTTCTCGACAGTTGAAGGATCATGAGAAGAATTACCCGACACATGACTTGGAGCTAGCCGCAGTGGTGTTTGCACTGAAGATATGGCGACATTATTTGTACGGAGAGAAATTTCAGATATATACAGACCATAAGAGTCTGAAGTATATATTCTCACAGAAAGAGTTGAATTTGAGACAGCGACGGTGGATGGAACTATTAAAGGACTATGATTGTGAGATTCTGTATCACCCAGGTAAAGCTAATGTAGTAGCTGATGCACTGAGCCGTAAGCACGTTGGCATGGTATCGTACATGATGATCAGGGAACATGAGTTGATTGAGCAGTTCTCTAACCTCAGTTTGACAGTTGTTTCTTCTGACCAGTATGGGTTTACAGCTAGTTTTCGTATCGAGCCGGTTTTGATGGATCGAATTAAGGAAGCTCAGAGGAGTGATGATTATTATATTGAGGTGGCCAACCAGATTCAAATGGGAGATGAGTTGGATTTTGAGATTGGCACCGATGAGATACTGAGGTTTAGAGGTCGGATATGTGTTCCCGGTGATCAGCAGCTTAGAGAGTTGATTTTATCAGAGGCCCATACCTCTAGATACACGTTACATCCGGGTAGTACTAAGATGTACCAGAATCTCCGGAAAGTGTACTGGTGGCCTAAGATGAAAAAGGACATCGCAGATTTTGTTACTAGATGTCTAACATGTCAACAGATTAAGATTGAACATCAGAAGCCGGCAGGTATGCTTCGACCGTTATCGATTCCTACATGGAAATGGGAGCATGTAACTATGGATTTTATTATGGGATTACCACGGACCCGGAAAGGGTATGATGCTATTTGGGTAATAGTCGACAGATTGACTAAGTCTGCTCATTTCTTAGCCATGAGATCTACAGATTCAGTTAGTGCCTTGGCCGAGTTGTATGTCAGGGAGATAGTGAGGTTACATGGTGTTCCAGTGAGTATCACCTCTGATAGGGACTCTCGCTTCACCTCTCATTTTTGGGAGAGATTTCAGGAGGCTATGGGATCCCAGTTGAGTTTTAGCACCGCTTTTCATCCACAGACTGATGGGCAGTCCGAGCGTACGATACAGACGCTCGAGGATATGTTGAGAGCGTGTGCATTGGATTTTAGAGGTTCATGGGACGATCATTTACCCCTGGCAGAGTTTGCTTATAATAATAGTTTTCATACGAGTATCGGCATGGCACCATATGAGGCCTTGTATGGCAGACGATGCAGATCTCCGATAGCTTGGGAAGAAGTTGGAGACCGTAAACTGTTAGCTCCCGATTTGGTCGAGCAGGCTTCTCGTGATGTACGGATAATTTGTGAGAGGCTTCGAACAGCTCAGAGTCGGCAGAAGAGTTATGCTGATACTAGACGCCGACCCTTGGAGTTTGTTGCAGGTGATTATGTGTTTTTAAAGGTTTCACCGTCCAAAGGTATAATGAGATTCGGGAAGAGAGGAAAGTTAAGTCCTCGATACATTGGGCCTTATGAGATCTTAGATCGCGTAGGAGATGTGGCATATCGGTTAGCACTACCACCAAAGTTGTCAGGAGTGCATAACGTATTCCATGTCTCGATGTTAAGAAAGTACAATCCAGATCCTTCTCACGTGATTCGACACGAACCATTGGAGATCAGAGAGGACATGAGTTACATTGAGAAACCGGTGCGGATTTTGGATAGGAAAGATAAGGTATTGCGATCTAAGACGATTTCGTTGGTTAAAGTGCTCTGGCAGTATCATAACGAGGAGGAGGCTACTTGGGAGTTAGAGAGCCTTATGCATGAGAGGTATCCGGAGCTCTTTCAGTGATAGGTCCAAGTTAAATTTGGAGGACCAAATTTCTTAAGGTGGGGAGAAATGTAAAATCCGAATTTTATCATACTGTATGTCATATGTGTACATTATTGATAGTGGAAATAAAAATTTTGTGAAATTAAATAGAATGTGAATTTCCACTTTTCAATCTAAGAGATGATTTATAGTGTAGTGTATAAAGAAAGAGAAACAAATACTAAAGAGTAACAAGATATTGTTGGGATTTAATTATTATGGTATGAAAGCATTAAATGAGGTAAGACAAAGTTAATAATTGTGTGTTGATCTTGGCGTGGGAAAGAAGAATCAAAGGAGAAATTGTAGTCAAAAATTCAACATTTAATGGGCTGTCAGACGAATGGAGAAAATAGAGAAAGGATAGCCAATCAACGTGGCTGGAAGAGATGTTGGCGTGGAGAAGGGAAGAAAGAAAAGAGAAAAGTCAAGGAAAGGGGCGGTGAAGAACTTCTCGCCAATTGCCTCTCCTGACAAGGGGATTAAGCAATAAATGGCAAGTGAAAATTGTCAAAAAGCAAGGAAGATACAGACTACTACGGGAAGCTTACTGCCGTTCCTTTTGTCACCAAATTCTCTAGGTTTAATTACATGAAAGACGTGCAATGATAACAGATAACAGGTGGTTGCTTCTAACAGGTTATATTGGGTTATATAAAGAGAGTTCATGAGGGAAGATCGATGGAAGAAAACTTCATTTTTCCTCAGAATCATTCTCGCCCAATCTGTTCCTCTGTGAATTCATCTTTCATTCCTCCGTTCTTTCATAAATGAGCCATACAATTTCATCTTTTAGTTAGCCAAACCCTTCTAAAGTGTCGAAGAGCTAAGGAACAAGAGAAGTAAAGCTAAGAAAAGCAAGAAAGCATTCTGTTGTTGGAAGAGCAGCTCAGTAAAGGTGAGTTTCATAGCTTTTACAGTCTTCTTGATATTTAATCATAGATATAGCCTGGTTATAATTGAATATGGTTAAATATATAAGAAAATAGATGGAAAAATAACCAAGAATGAGTAAGGAAACAACGACGGGCGAGTAGAAAGTTGCTAGTAAAATGGGTGAGTACTCGCCCAAAGGATGGGACGAGGTTAGGAGAAAGCTTATATGAGTTCGCCAGTATGTGGTCCCGGCGATAACAGTAGTCGCCCATGTAAAGTTGATGATAGCCAGTAGGGCGAGTTGGAGAAAAAGAAGTCGCCAACGTATTCCATTACAAGGGCGAACTCGCACGAATAAGCCGCTAATGGACAGCGAGCTATGATGGGCGAATGGCGAACTGAGTTCGCCAAAAGTGCCATATTTTTAGGATAAATATAAATCCTTGTTGGAAAATATTAATAATGTGAATAAATGCTTTGCAGACGGGAATTGAGCAAGGCGTGCGAGAAGCTAAGCTGTATCAGACGAGGTAAGGAAGTTGTATGTGATGCAAATGCATGTCCTGTGGAGTAAAAACGTTAAGAAAATATCGGAATTTGTTTTATTTTCTGACATGCATCGTTTTATAAATTGTTTTGTTTTCGGGTGAGCTACAAGCCGCCATAAGTTCTTTTGTTAGCCGAATTGACTAAGGCGGGCGAGTAGGTTTGTATTAGACGGAAACTCGGGCGAGCCAATGGCGAGCTCTCTGTTTGATATCTGGGCGAATGCCTTTGTTTTAAAGAGAAATCCGGTTAGCCATAGTTGGGCGACCCTTGTTTTAAGTAAAAGGCGGGCGAACTGTTATCAGCTAGTCGTACTTGTGTTTTGAAAACTATGAGGCGGGCGAGTATTATTCTCCGTCTTGTCGAGTAGTCAGGGCGAGCTGATAAGGGCGAGTAGGCTCTGGCGAACGGTTTTAAAATTTAATTTCGTAAATGAAAAATGAAGTATTTTAATTATTTTTGAAAATAGAAAATATCAAATTTTCGGCGAATAGTCCCTTGGGCGAATCGACTCTCGGGCGAGTAGTCCCTTGGGCGAATTGGTTAATGGGCGAACTAGCCGTGGGCGAACCGGCTCCCAACGTGCCTTTCTTTCATAGAAAATGTTGAAAATGGAGGGTTGTTTTACTGGTTATAAACCCTTTTGGAAACTAAATCATTTTATGGAAATGATAACTTGATTTTGAGACATTAGGCTATGAGTTCATGCATTATCACTCATGTACTTTGCGTGACTGAACTAGGGCGATGGCTCGGGTCAGATAGACCAGCGAGTGCACCCTAGGGCGTCACAGGGCTGATGGACCTGCCAAGTCTTCAGCGGTCTCGAGGTCACTTGGCAAGTGGACCCGAGGACCACCTACAGATTATGGCCATACATCTAGATGAGATAGCCGTGAGGGGCGATGGCCTACGGGTGCACCCCAAAAGCGGATGACTTGTGTTCTTTGCATGATTTAAATTGTTGCCTAGTCTCAACTTATTGATTTTCATTTATTGAAAGTATTTAATGAATCCTGTTTAAAGGTTATCTATATCCATCGTTTTTTTCCTAATGAGTTTGAACATTAGGACAATAAAATGATTTTTGAGATTTACAGCTTTTATCTTATAAAGCAGCATACACCTTCTTTGCTGAGCACATTGTCGCTCACTCCTTATTTTTCCACTCCACAGATATCTGATTGAACTAAGAGACTTACCTTCCTGAGATTGGATATTGAAGGTATGTTATATTCTTTTATATATTCAGCAAAGTTGTGCAGTACTACTTTAAATACGAAGGGAATGTATATACATACAAAGGAAGAGACTTTAATAATTCATAATGTAGTAAAAGTTGTTAAGTATCACAGACAGCCCAACCGGTAAGTAAGTGAAGTTTACATGTGAATATTCTATTATATAGTGGTTTTGGGATGTTACATATACTTTATCGCAACTTCAATTAGACAAATATCATATTTCAACAAAATTTTCAAAAGATTAAATTATAGCTACTTTGTTAACAACCATTCATTATACGAAATAGCCTTTGTAATTTATAATTTAAAAAAAATTCAAAAAGTAAATCCTAACAGCCGGTAACAAAAAATTAACTAAATATAGCTTTATATTAGTGATATTGCTTATTAAATTGATTTATGTTACTATGATTGCAAAGAAGATAACCTGTCATTTATTGAAAATTTTAAGATCAATACAAGCACACCAAAAACTGTACCAACTAAGTGCGGGTGTCATTTTCCCAGAAAATCAAGCCTGCTGGCTAACTTTTGCAATTTAATTAATTAAAGCCACCTAAAAGCAAATAGGAACACGATGGAAACATGGGACCATCTTGACATTTCACTATTATTTTGACTTGGAAAACTACACTGCAACAATGATTCAGGTCTGATTCGTTTACTCAATCACTGTAACATTTTATTGCTAAAAACTTTTGTTGCCCCTTGCACTTGTCTTTATGTTGATTCCACTTTATGAATTATAGGTGTGCTTCACATTGATGATGTAAACAATTGTGATAAGCATAATGGGAAAAGTTATCTCAATTCAAAAGACTAGAGCAAAAGTTATAGGTGAGTAGCAAAGAAAATATGATGATCATATATAATTAATCTTAAAATTCTTAATAATCAAAACTAAAAGCATGAGTTTATTGTCCACGGTATTCTTCTGAATATTTTTTTTAATCGGAAAGTAAGTATTGAGATTATTTGAATTCAAATTTAAATTTTACTATATATCAAAAAAAATTTAGCCACTCAATCAGAAAACAAAAAATAAACAATGAAAATTTTTAATTTTATAAAACAAAAAGGTGGTTTTTGACATAGGTGAATAAGATTAAGACTTAACTGCTGAAATTCAAAGTCAAATATAATCCTGTCAAATGATATTAATTGGGCTAAGTCCGAGACAAGAGTGTATTTCATTTTTTTTACCTATCAATTTTAATTTCACATTAGAAAGTGAAATTATTTCAAAAAAAAAAGAGTGAAATTGTAATGAAATCTTGAAATGATATGTCAGTTTCACCAAAATTTAGACATAATAAGTTAATCTATCATGGTGTTTATGATTAAGATGAACTCCATAAAGTTTTTGTTGAATTTATCTATTAGTTCTAAACACTCATGCATTTTTTTTCCAAGCTAGGATCATTTATATTATAATAGAGTCATGAAGACACGATAGCCACAATGGCTCACAAGTATCAGTCCTAAGAAAAAAAGTTTTGAATTTACTAATATCAAGATTTTCAACAGCATTTCATAATTTACAAAAGAATTGAATTTCATTTCCATTTCTTTCATACTCTAAGTGAAACCGAAATCTTTTATTAAGAAAGAAGAAAGTGGAGGAAATCATTATCTTTATCACTTAGAATTTACTACAATACAAGTATGACAGGGAAGCTTCACAGTTTGTAACATAAAGTAAAAGTACTGATTTACATATATTTTGGTTTCTATGTGTCAAGGTGCTCCGATCCCAGCTTCAATGCTAACTATAGCTAGCATAAGGTCAAGGAGCCGTTTTTCAAACAATTAATTAATCAAATGAATTAATTAAGCTTATTAAAATGCATGAAAACCAACAAACAATAATGAAGTACCACAAAGACAAAAAGTAGCTAAGGGCTACATGCAAGTAGCAATTTCATTATTATTATTATTATTATTATTATTATTATTATTATTATTATTATTATTATTATTATTATAATCTTCAACGACGGATGAATTTAATAATCTCGATGATGAGAAGAACCAACGGCACCGAGCCCTGGTTCACAATGAGGGCTACCGGATGCCCCATCATGTGAACTGGCACCTATGGCATGCGGGTAAATATGAGCGTCGTGCTGATCAATTGGTACTGCCACTGATTGTTCTGCATATGGGTTTGTTGGGGTTGTGTGGTTGCCTCCTGATTGTTCTGCAAATGGGTTTGTTGGGGTTGTGTGGTTGCCGCCTGATTGTTCTGCCACTGATTGTTGTGCCACTGATTGTTTTGCCAACCAAAAGGAATGCAAGTAGAAAGACACCACCGAGGGAAACGCACACGGCGATAATAGTTGGGTTGTTGCCTACTGGTGGTGGTGCTAGTGGTGTTGGTGCTGGTGGTGGTGCTATTATGTCTGATGATGGTGGCACAGAACTAAAAGGTGAGGGTGCCCCATAAAGAGTTGGCGCTGGTGAGGGAGAGAAGCTACCGGGCGTTGGTTTTGGTGGTGGAGCATAAGGAGATGGTGGTAAGTATGGAGATGATGAAGATTTTGGTGGTTTTGCTGGTGGTGATCCATTGTTGGGAGTAGGAGGTGCTTTACGAGTATATGGGCCAGGTGCAGCTGCTGGTGGTGGAGTTGGACCTTTACCAGGGCTTGGTGGATGTGAGGATTTAGGGGGTGATGCCTTACTTGGAGGAGCTGGGCTTGCAAAATGCGGCGAGGGCACTGGAGCTGGACTAGAAGGGGCACCTGGAGTTGGTTTTGGCGGCGCATAGTAATGTGATGGTGATGGTGCATTTGGAGTTGATTTTGAAGGTGATACAGCGACTTTTGTCGGGGTTGGTGGAGGCACTGGACAAGGTGGTGGAGGAGGTGGCGGAGGCTTATGGTGGCCATGATGATGATGATGATGATGTGGTGGCGATGGCTTGTTGTGGTGGTGATGGTGGTGTTTTGGTGGAGGCGGTGCCATGACATGGTTGCATGGAAGAGGAGGAGGAGATGGTGATACAGCGACTTTTGTCGGGGTTGGTGGAGGCACTGGATAAGGTGGTGGAGGAGGTGGCGGAGGCTTATGGTGGCCATGATGATGATGATGATGTGGTGGCGATGGCTTGTTGTGGTGGTGGTGGTGTTTTGGTGGAGGCGGTGCCATGACATGGTTGCATGGAAGAGGAGGAGGAGATGGTGATACTGGCGGTGGGGGAGAAAGGTAAGGATAGGCCATTTTTTTAGGAAATGAGATGTTCCTATCTCTCCCAATGCAGTACTTACAATAGCTAGAAGAGAATGGGATGGATACTTCGGCTATGGAAGGCCTCTATTTGTACTAGTCCTCGGCTTTGTAGGTATTCAAATTTTTTAAACATATTGTGCACATTTTTTAGCTGTCCTTGCATTTAAAACTTGGATATCTTCTGCTAAACGGCTAAATTAAGTTTTGAGTATCATAATATATTGATTAAGTTCCCATTAAGTTACCCTCTATATCCATTACTATAGGCAGGGATTAACTATAAAATTTGTTCATAAGGAGGTATAAAAAAAGAGAGTAGAATTTTTTACCTAATCAAAGAGAAATAATAACAGTTAAGTCAGCTTTTTACTTTCTTTAAACCAATTTGATTAATAAGATAATCCAGAAACATATCATTGATGAGTACGAATTGGTGAAGCACTCAAAATTTTTAAAAAATACAGAATAAAGAACACATTATCATCTTAAAAATTACGCTCAAAAGATAAAAGAGTGCACAAAAAACCAAAAAAACACTTGAATCCGACTGTCATTATAGAGAGACACAAATTAACATTCCGTCTTAGAAAAAAGAGAACGAGAAACACCATCCAAGTTTTGCACTCCATAAGTAAAAGAAACCATTGAACCAAGAACCCCACAAAGAAAAACCTTCATTGTTGGATTAATTATAGAATTAATATATGCATAAACACACAAAGATCAAATTATTAAAAACTTTAATTTGGGAATCTAATCAAGAAGATAATTAGATTCCTCAATCATAGCTCAAAAAATCAGAATATGACACGTATTTAGAAATTATCACATAACTCTTAATAATAAAATTATTATGACATAATAAAAAAGAAATTAATGGGCACCACACTAAAGTCAAGAGCATCCAAATTTCAGCATCACATTTTTATTTGAAACACCTTTATACCATCAAAGTTTACAAATGATCGTTAAAACATCAGCATCTCATGAAATGTAACATCCGAAATTAAGAAATTCGGACTAACTTTTTTCTTTTAATTACTATCTTTCCCATTCCATTAGTCGATATCAATCGGTTTGCATTCTGTGTCGATGTAAGTTCGATTCTATAACAAAACTAAGATATAATATTTATAATTCTATTTATAATAATTCAATATAATTTACATCCCACAAGATCATGTATGTATATGTATTGAACACTACACTGATTTCATTCCACTTACAATTACGTCTGCTGTGCATTTATTAGTCTGAATATAAATATAAAAGTTCCACATATACCTGTACTCCTGACATATCACTTTTAGTGATCTCTCCCACTACCTTGTAACTTCTGTAATCACGTGCACGGATGAACTATCTGGGATGGTAAGTAAGGGGGTGAGCTTTGGGGAAAGCCCAGTAAGAAAAAGCATATAAAAGAGTGGTACTATGCCACTATATGCAGTAAAATCATAAACTTAAATTTTATAAATAAAATAATACATATGAGTGCATGTAAACATTTATTGAAAACTCTTTTAAAACATATACTGTTCATATAAATATTCACTGTTCAAATCATTTAAAATCAATCTATCTTTAATTCAATCACTGTTCATATACTGTTCATATATTCTTTCACGGTTCACTTTTCACATCATTTCAATCAAATCTGTCATCTGTCTGTAAATCAATCATTTCATATACTGTGTAAAACAATAGAGTGTGAGCATCCAAGAAACCCATACACGAACTATATCCCTACAGGGACCTGTATAGGTGTAATAGTTGTACATTTCTTTCTTTTCGGTAGCTTAAATAAATAAATAAACTAAATAAATAAAATATGAAGTCAGTAAAAGAGGGAATAAAATAGATTTAATTGGACAATGGCTTCTTGAAGAAGCCTCGGCAATCCCAATCCCACTAACTATTATTTTACTTCTATTTTTACACCAGCCACTCCTTACTCTCTTCACCATCGTCGATCACCATCATCACCATTTATCATCATCTCCATCCTAGCTAGTTCCATCTTGTCTCTCTGTGCCATTTTCTGATGTACAAAAACCTCACAAGCATCACCATTTTCGTGAGTTTGTGGCAAGTAGACAAGTGGGAAATTGACAGAAAGGTCTAAAGAAGGAAAGAGTTACGGCAAGAAGGAGTTTAAGCCAGAGTTTTGGGAACTAAAACAGAAGAGGGTTTCAGGCGTTTGGAAGGAGTACATTAGCTGCATTTCGGTGACTATTAGGTTGGCTCTTGATCAAGGAAGAAAGGACGACAAGAAGAGATAGACGAAAGGAAGAAGAAGGAAGGGAGCCAGCTATTGTTTCTGCTGGAAGAAGAAGATTTCAAAGAGGGAAAGAAATACTGAAGGCTAAAAATAAAGCATGGACTGCTAAGTGCTTCCCTTTTTGGTGTTAAGTGGCAGCGAGAAGCTGCTATTCTGTCGACATTTTCCACATCCTAAATGAGCCACGTTCTTTCCACCAAACCCTTCAAGATTTCAAGGATTTGGTCTCGGGTTGACTTGCGGCTGGAGGCATGAATGGGTCTTACCGAAGGAGTCCTTCACTGACTTGGGAAAAAGCTCTTCCGATTGGGCTGTTTTAGTTGCATGGAATACCTTGTCGTTTTGGACAACTACAATCACGTGGAAGAGCAGTAAAAATGGGCAACCTTCAGGTATAAAATAAATTAATTTACACATAAATAAAGGCTGGTTTGAGTTTACAAGGAGGGCTGCAAAAACGTGGGATATTTTCTGTTGGGAGTTTCCTATCCACGTGGGAATTGGCCAAGATCCAAGGCTAGTCTGACCAAAAGGTAATGTTAGAAATTTTTAAATTAAACTAAGAGATTTATTTAAGGAAATAGATGATGGTAGACTAAGGTTGAACCATGACAAGTTTATTCCTCTTGTATTATGCTACTTTAGTTGTACGAGAATTGAACAAAAGGGAGAGGACAAACAATGGTCTGAACAAGATGGATTGTGGCTGTATTTTGCAAAGATGATTGAAGCCCTCAAAAATCGAAAAGATTGAGCTGCATTATAGGCCTTCGGTTTTGACTAGTAGCTAAAGGTAAGAAAATGATTTTTCTTACGGATATGTAAAGGATATTGATAGGGTAAGAATATGGTGATGAAACATTATCGTTGATGTAGGTTGAATGAGAAAAGAACCATCATGTAAGTGAAGAAGCATTTGACAACCAAAGGGAGATTTTGTAAGGTAAAGCACTTAAGGGAAAATTTTGAGAAATATATATATATATATATATATATATATATATATACACACACACACACTTCTTTAAGTGACTCAAAAGAAAATGTAACCTTATTTAAGATAAATTAATAATGTAAATTTTATTATGTTCATGCCTTATTGTAGGAGGAGAGGATACAAGTTAGGGTGCCATAGCTATACTCGTGCTACATACCGAGGTGAGGGATATATATCGGAAACGTAGGGGATACTAAATAAAATATTAAAATCAACTGCTTGTGGTATATAAACTGTATCTTCTTTGCAGGAGGTTTTTACTAAAATTAAGCCGTTATGCTGCCGGATTTTCATACAATATTGGTTTATAAAATGAGCTAGAGTTCATGAAAATGTTTTGGAATAACACTCCTCTAGCTAGTCTTGTTTTTAAAATAGGTACGAAATGGCCGTATCTTGACTACATTGGAAGTCATATTTGAAAGCTCCTATTTTCATACAGACCATCGAACTTTGTATTTATTTTGGAAATGATACGTATGGAAATGTTTTGAGACATGAATTAATAATCGTAGCAGTAATGTTTTGGACTACTGTGGGACCTTGATCCAGTCCACAGTAGGTAATGTTTTGGACTACTGTATGATTTTGATCCAATCTACAGTAGAGTTTCGATTGCTGTGTGACCTTGATCCAGTCCACAGCGGGCCCAGTAGACACCTGATCAGTGTTCTCTGTGGACCCCTCTGGACTATGGCCATATGTCAACTGTATCTTCCCGCATGGGAATAATTGAACTGCTTGATTATTTTGCTTAATGATCATGTCTCAAGCTTATGATATATATATGATTCCTTTCGTACTTATGCCAATACAGATATTGAATGTTATGACGAGAATAATGTTTCGAATGGAAATGTTTATCAATGTTTTGAAAGAAATGCTTTTAACGCATTGCATAAGCATGTTGATTTCTAAACTTTATGAAAAATAGTATTTGAGTTAAATGAATGTTTTGAACGTGCATATAGAAATTTAGTATCCGTCTCTTATATTTATTTCTTACTGGGCTTTCCAAAAAGCTCACCCCCTCCTCCACCTCCCAGATTATTTGCAGTAGGAGCGTATACGTGGGGAGCTATCGTGTTCTTCGAGGATTTTGGTTCTACCTTGGAGGTATATTATGTACAGCTATTTAATTGATATTCAGACTTATGTTTTCAGTACTTTTAGAATATGGGGATGTAGCAATAGGAATTTCCTGATATATATCTATGTTAAATATCGATGCATGCAACTTGATGATTATCTATTGGTTAAGTATAATATTTTATGATGATGAATGCATGCTTATTTAGAATGTTTGGACTGGGACCAAATGTTGAATAATGTTTATATAGCTATTATAAATATAGCTTATGAGTTAATGTTGAGACATTACATACAGCCCAACAATGTAAGTAGAAAAAGAAAAAGTTTTGTGCACTTTTGTATATAAGAAGGTCATTACAATAGGATTAGGCGTACCCCCGTGGGGCCAGGCATCCAGCCCTAAGCCGTTCCTATCTATAACAATGGCCATTGTCGAAGATCTACAGTGTACACTCGTCAATGACAACTGTGATCGGATAAAGGGGAAGGTACTGGGGACTTAGCTACGGTCTCCCAGCCCTAATCATCAATCTGTATGCATGAATCCACAAGGTGCTAACACTCTTATAAAATCATTTTTATATATCTTAAAATCACGTTAAATCAATTTTCATGTAAACTATTTCAATTGATTTCTATTCATGTAAACAAATCAACACTTTATATATTCTAAATAAATCTCATAAAACTAATAAAACATATTATCATCATTTCATGTATTCAAATATTCAAACTATATAAAAACACTATTTATTTAAGATACTGAGCATGTAAATAATTAAAGAAAATTTTCTATAATTTTCGGTAACCTTTTGGAAAATTTCTATCCTAACCCCTTTCATAAATTTCGATATATAATTTCTAAATCACCCAAATTTCCCACATGCATGCACAGTATTTCCTAAACTACTTCCATATACTATTCCTTACCTTATTTACAGTGTAGGAAAATAAATCCTGGTGCAACACCGAGCCCTTAATCCTTCAAATTATGCGCTGTAGGAGAACATTTTAAAAGTCAACATTCACTATTCGAATTTATAAAATCTTTTTATTTTCCTAAACTTCTATTTTTATTTGTCAACACTTGAAAAATAACATTATGGAATTCCCATGAATTCCTACGGTAAATGAAATTTAATTAATTTAAGTGTTTAGTTGTATTTCCTCACTATATATATTATTATTTAACCCTTTATCCATTTAAAATTAATTTCTTTCCTTCATCGACAGCTCACACCAAAATTGCCCTGCTCCTTGATTCTTCATAATTCATGTCATTTATCAATGTTTGTACACTCTAAGATTTTCTATAATCAACTACATAGTAATCCATCAATTTCATATTTTAATAGCTTTAATTTATGGCCATATTTATCACATCTTTTGCTGCCAACTTCCTACCGTTTACACTAGAAAGCTAGCTAAATTTTCTTTTCTTTCTTAATGGCCGGCTACCTATACCATTCTACTTCATATTTTTGTCAATTAGTTCTTTTGACTACCTTTAATTTATGTTCAAAGTTTCCTTTCCCTTACCATATCATTCACGCCAACATCATCTTTTTAAGCATCAAAGTCAAAATCTTTCCTCCATTTTTCTACCACTAGTTGTACAATGTTAACTCATTTCATATTTTTATTACTTTAAGCTTTATGGCTATATTTTCTCCTTAATTAGCCTCCATTTTTGACCCCTTGATCGGCTGCTCATGCTATTCTAATTTTCTGTTTTTGTTTCATTATGGTCAGCCCCCCCTATTTTCTGTCATTAACGCCACAACAACCCACAGTTCCTCCCTCAAACACCACAACCGAATACCCTATCCTAATCTATTCATATTCTTACTTCAAGCGAATATCATAAACATCTCATACTCATCAAATATAACCATTAACAAGAGGTAAAAGTGTCCAAAACCATTGCTGGAAATTTTCCTGTACAGTTTTCAATTCTGCCAGCCACAGGACAGCTCACGTATGAAGGTTTTTGGATGAGTTCTTGGAATATATAGGAAGCTCTTGAGGCAAGGATTAATTTTCCTTAATGTATCTAAGGAAATAGCTGAAGAAAAAGGGAAGCTCTAAACCCTTAAGGATATCGAGAGAAGCAGAGCAGCAAACAGGGGTCGGTAAAAAGCTGAAGAAGGGGCTAGAAGATGGATGTGTTGTATTATTTTAATTGGTCTTAAATTACATTTTTAATTTATAAATTTTAATATAATTACAAAAGGTCAAAATACCTATTTAAATTTACTATATTTTCATCCCTTGCCATTGTACAGTGTTTTCTGACTTCCAAGAAAGAATTTCTATAAATCTTAATTATTTATTTTATTTATTTTAGGTAAATTTTAAGTCAAAGATTGACCAATTTGACTATCCCTTAAAAAAATCCAATTTGCCCCTAAATTATCTTATCATTTTCATTCCTATTCCATTAATATTTTATTATTTTAATTTTTTGAATTTATTTTTTTTTTACTATTTTTCCATTTCAGAGGGCATCTGGGTCAAAGATTGCCATGTGAGGCCCACTTGGCAATTTTCTCCCTTAACATTGTAGCATGTGGGAATTAATTTTCATAACTTCACTTAATATTCTTATTCGATACCTTTAATAAGTATATGGAGAATGGTGAAATTTGGGCTCTCACATCCTCCCCACCTATAGAAATTTGGTCCTCCAAATTTATACCAAATTATCGGTTTAAACGATATTAACCTAACGGTATCAATCTATAAATTTCTTTCTTCTACTAGTAACCTATAACTACAGTTTGCTATATCCTTTTCTTTTTTTTTTTGAAGTTTTCACTAAACAGTATATTTATCGCGGAAAAGGGATTCCTAATAGTTGCGACAAATGAACATGTACAAACATTCAAATAACTTATCCTATATGCAAATTCAAGTAAAGGAATTCAAAAATTGCTCAGGCACGATCTATTAGGAAGGATACTATAATGGGTTGGATAACCAGATGGAGTATGAAAGGTACTTTAAAGTACCTGTCGTGTTCCGGCGTCCAAAGCCACTATAGGGATTTTAGTTGTGTTTTATTAAACTTATAACAAGAAATGCAGTAATTTTCATATTTAAAAATTATGAATCTTACCTTTATTAAACCATATCAATTTCCACATCGATAATATCATATACATTTATCCTATGATCCTCAATAATACACGTTTATATGAATCATTCTTGCTCATTCAACATTTATCTCATTCATTCATGTTAATTCTTTATCTTTCGTACAATATCTATGTTATTCATTAACTATCCTGTTATTTCCTTCAATTCTATTCAATTCCTATACCTATTATATTCATCACGATTACTCTGTCGTCTCCAAATCACCCACAATTTTATTAATCATTTCCGATCGTTCAACACTTATCTTCGTAACATTTCCATATAATATCTGTATCATTCACTAATTTTATATCATTCATCTCCATTATGCTCACTTTATCATCTCCAATTACACAAGAATTATCAATTACTTCCGATCATTCTCACTAAATCTGATTCCGTTAATCAATCTCAATCATCCAGTACTCATTTGCATAATACTTCCTTGCAACATCAATAACTATCATTCTTGTTCTTTTTGTCTACCATCTATATTCCTCTAACGATCAACATTTCGTTGCATTTTTTTAACTATTCTTCACAATTTATATTCAGACAATGCACAGAAGAGTGGGATGTAAATCAATTTTAGCCTACTTACACCGGCACGTACTAGGCAAACCTTGCTCTGATACCACTTTTGTAACATCCAAAATTAAGAAATTCGGACTAACTTTTTTTCTTTTAATTACTATCTTTCCCATTCCATTAGTCGATATCAATCAGTTTGCATTCGGTGTCGATGTAAGTTCGATTCTATAACAAAACTAAGATATAGTATTTATAATTCTATTTATAATAATTCAATATAATTTACATCCCACAAGATCATGTATATATATGTATTGAACACTACACTGATTTCATTCCACTTACAATTACGTCTGTTGTGCATTTATTAGTCTGAATATAAATATAAAAGTTCCACATATACCTGTACTCCTGACATATCACTTTTAGTGATCTCTCCCACTACCTTGTAACTTCTGTAATCACGTGCACGGATGAACTATCTGGGATGGTGAGTAAGGGGGTGAGCTTTGGGGAAAGCCCAGTAAGAAAAAGCATATAAAAGAGTGGTACTATGCCACTATATGCAGTAAAATCATAAACTTAAATTTTATAAATAAAATAATACATATGAGTGCATGTAAACATTTATTGAAAACTCTTTTAAAACATATACTGTTCATATAAATATTCACTGTTCAAATCATTTAAAATCAATCTATCTTTAATTCAATCACTGTTCATATACTGTTCATATATTCTTTAACGGTTCACTTTTCACATCATTTCAATCAAATCTGTCATCTGTTTGTAAATCAATCATTTCATATACTGTGTAAAACAATAGAGTGTGAGCATCCAAGAAACCCATACACGAACTATATCCCTACAGGGACCTGTATAGGATTAGGCGTACCCCCGTGGGGCCAGGCATCCAGCCCTAAGCCGTTCCTATCTGTAACAATGGCCATTGTCGAAGATCTACAGTGTACACTCGTCAGTGACAACTGTGATCGAATAAAGGGGAAGGTACTGGGGACTTAGCTACGGTCTCCCAGCCCTAATCATCAATCTGTATGCATGAATCCACAAGGAGCTAACACTCTTATAAAATCATTTTTATATATCTTAAAATCACGTTAAATCAATTTTCATGTAAACTATTTCAATTGATTTCTATTCATGTAAACAAATCAACACTTTATATATTCTAAATAAATCTCATAAAACTAATAAAACATATTATCATCATTTCATGTATTCAAATATTCAAACTATATAAAAACACTATTTATTTAAGATACTGAGCATGTAAATAATTAAGGAAAATTTTCTATAATTTTCGGTAACCTTTTGGTAAATTTCTATCCTAACCCCTTTCATAAATTTCGATATATAATTTCTAAATCACCCAAATTTCCAACATGCATGCACAGTATTTCCTAAACTACTTCCATATACTATTCCTTACCTTATTTACAGTGTAGGAAAATAAATCCTGTTGCAACACCGAGCCCTTAATCCTTCAAATTATGCGCTGTAGGAGAACATTTTAAAAGTCAACATTCACTATTCGAATTTATAAAATCTTTTTATTTTCCTAAACTTCTATTTTTATTTGTCAACACTTGAAAAATAACATTATGGAATTCCCATGAATTCCTACGGTAAATGAAATTTAATTAATTTAAGTGTTTAGTTGTATTTCCTCACTATATATATTATTATTTAACCCTTTATCCATTTAAAATTAATTTCTTTCCTTCATCGACAGCTCACACCAAAATTGCCCTGCTCCTTGATTCTTCATAATTCATGTCATTTATCAATGTTTGTACACTCTAAGATTTTCTATAATCAACTACATAGTAATCCATCAATTTCATATTTTAATAGCTTTAATTTATGGCCATATTTATCACATCTTTTGCTGCCAACTTCCTACCGTTTACACTAGAAAGCTAGCTAAATTTTCTTTTCTTTCTTAATGGCCGGCTACCTATACCATTCTACTTCATATTTTTGTCAATTAGTTCTTTTGACTACCTTTAATTTATGTTCAAAGTTTCCTTTCCCTTACCATATCATTCACGCCAACATCATCTTTTTAAGCATCAAAGTCAAAATCTTTCCTCCATTTTTCTACCACTAGTTGTACAATGTTAACTCATTTCATATTTTTATTACTTTAAGCTTTATGGCTATATTTTCTCCTTAATTAGCGTCCATTTTTGACCCCTTGATCGGCTGCTCATGCTATTCTAATTTTCTGTTTTTGTTTCATTATGGTCAGCCCCCCCTATTTTCTGTCATTAACGCCACAACAACCCACATTTCCTCCCTCAAACACCACAACCGAATACCCTATCCTAATCTATTCATATTCTTACTTCAAGCGAATATCATAAACATCTCATACTCATCAAATATAACCATTAACAAGAGGTAAAAGTGTCCAAAACCATTGCTGGAAATTTACCTGTACAGTTTTCAATTCTGCCAGCCACAGGACAGCTCACGTATGAAGGTTTTTGGATGAGTTCTTGGAATATATAGGAAGCTCTTGAGGCAAGGATTAATTTTCCTTAATGTATCTAAGGAAATAGCTGAAGAAAAAGGGAAGCTCTATCAAAAAAACGTGAGAAACCCTTAAGGATATCGAGAGAAGCAGAGCAGCAAACAGGGGTCGGTAAAAAGCTGAAGAAGGGGCTAGAAGATGGATGTGTTGTATTGTTTTAATTGGTCTTAAATTACATTTTTAATTTATAAATTTTAATATAATTACAAAAGGTCAAAATACCTATTTAAATTTACTATATTTTCATCCCTTGCCATTGTACAGTATTTTCTGACTTCCAAGACAGAATTTCTATAAATCTTAATTATTTATTTTATTTATTTTAGGTAAATTTTAAGTCAAAGATTGACCAATTTGACTATCCCTTGAAAAAATCCAATTTGCCCCTAAATTATCTTATCATTTTCATTCCTATTCCATTAATATTTTATTATTTTAATTTTTTGAATTTATTTTTTTTTTACTATTTTTCCATTTCGGAGGGCATCCGGGTCAAAGATTGCCATGTGAGGCCCACTTGGCAATTTTCTCCATTAACATTGTAGCATGTGAGAATTAATTTTCATAACTTCACTTAATATTCTTATTCGATACTTTAATAAGTATAGGGAAAATGGTGAAATTTGGGCTCTCACATGAAATTACTACAGCATGCAGTTATTACAGCACCTTTGATATAGGAAAATGCTAACTCCTTAAGAAATAAAATCATACAGCAGAAATAACAGTAAAGACTAATTTCCTAACCAATCATCCACATTCAGAGTATGAAGGCAACACTTAAGTTCACATGACCAAGCTTTCTCTTGCAAAGACAACTTCAGTAACAAAGACAGCATCCTAATAGCAATGAAAATTATAATGAGACTAAAGAGAATTTACATGCTCATAAGATCCAGCAGCAAGGTTCCAAAGCTATACACAACACTTTCTGGTGTTACTCTACCTGCCAAAGAAGCATATCTTTTGAGTTGAGAATTGAGATTCAAAGTAAAGGATTTCTTAGAATTCAGAAGAAATGAATCGTTTGAACATAATCTAACCTGTTCTCAGGAATTCTGGACGTGTAAAAGCTAAGCTTGTGCTATAACTGCTGCCATCTCTGCTATTCTTCATGAGCCCAAACCAAGACAGCCTGGGATTACCATCCTGTTAAAGAAAACCTAAGTCAGAATCAAAACCAAGAAGGCAAAAAGGGTCATTTCCCAAGCAAAATCTTCATTAACTTTACATTATTAAACAAAATCCTGTAAGCATTGAGATCATGATACATAGCTCTTCCTTTACTGCTACAATACTCCAAAGCTTGCGCCAAGTAGAGTGCCACCCTCAACCTCATTGCCTATTTTATTGGCTGATTTTTCTTCAAACCCAGTAGCTTTCTGTACTTTAACTATAAACTTCAATTCGAGCCTAGACAAAGCTACCATTTTCACAGAGAAAAGTAAGAGCCTAAGAGGTACTAACTTACAGTGAAAAAGATGCTTAGCCAGCGTTTCATTGGGCATAAACTTTGCAACCAACAATCTTTCCTCACCTTCACAACAACAACCAATCAGATTCGCCAACCGCTCACTCCTTTAACAGTTAAACTCCCGACAGCTCTGGCTTCCTCCTAAAACACATTTCAATGTAATCTTTAGTACCTACCCTTTTCAATCAAAGGTAAGTTTAATAAATTAAACAATTACAAATACAAAATGAAAAAATTGGGATTGAATTAAACGGACCAGGAATTGGCGAGAATCGGGCGAGGCGAACTTGTTAAATCGTTTAACGGCAACCCAACAGTCATTATCGAGCTTCCCTTTGCAAACAACATTAGAAGCCAGAAAAGAAGAAACAGAAACAGAAACTTGGGTATCAATGATTCTGCAAAGAAAGGATGATGAACAGGTACATGAAGATGGCATCGAACTTTGGAGTAGAGAAAGAGCAGAGGAAGAAAAAGAAAGAACCCCCCGTTGATGACTGTGCCGGAGAAAAGTAGAGGCAGTACCAGAACAATCAACAAAACAGGGCATGTGAAATGGGTATTTGGGTTTGACTATGGGCATGTGAAGTACCAGGACGATAATGAGTTTGAAGGTAATGATTTTGATGATGAAGATGGTGATGGTATGTTTGATGATGATGACGAATATAAGGTTTCAAAAAGAAGTGCAGGGAAAGTAGAAAAAAATTGGGAAGAAAGTTGTCGGGAGCCAGAGAAAAAACGTCCGAGGAAACAAAGGGAGCCAGTCCAGACGCGCCAAAACCACGTGATACAAAGAATCCAGATGAATTCGCCCACAACTTCTATTACATGGATTTAAGGAAAAAAAACGATTAAAAGAACTCTTATTTGGGAATAAAGATTTTAGTGTACCTTTGTGCAAGAAAAAGCTCGTTTTTATGTTCTGTCTCTATATTTGTACCCTTGTCTCGTTTCCTTCTAATCTGCACAGTAATCCCGTTAGTTCTCATCCTTGTAATATCCTTTTAAAATTTTTTTTTTTACTCCATTTAGTTCTCATCCTTGTAATATCTTATTAAAATTTTTAATTTTTTATTCCGTTTCCTTTTCTGATTATCAAAATTGATTCTTCATGGATAGATTGATTTTGTTTTCTGCATAAACCCTGCCAGGATCTCATGGTACAAAGTTTTTTCTCATTTGATTCTTGTTTTTCATATATAATTTATGTTTGTTTTATATAAAATCGTGTTTATGTTATGTAAAATATGAAATTTTCATATCAAAATTTGTTTCGATAATCAGATATAATTTTTTTAGTTTTTATCATATTTAAGTACAATTTTTTATCTTGCTCAAAAAAGGTCATGGAGTTTATGCTGCCTGCATTTATAGAGCAAATTGAACGTTTCGGCTCAATAATCTCAATAAGCTTGGCTCAATAATTAAATATTAAAAAATATATTAAATGAATTTGATTAGATTTGTCAGCTAGTGGAGTATTAAGATATTTGAATACGATTCAACTTGTTATTCGAGTAGTTCAACTCAGATTGAAAATAAAAAATTAAACTTAAATAATTATTAAATCGAACTCGAATAATTCACAAATTGCTTGACTCATTTATACCTTACATAAAATAGATAATTATTCTGAAATTCCATGCACTAAAATTTTGGTTTCCGATTTTTAGTCTAATAATGAAGTAACATCTTCATCTGAGAAAAATTGATACCCTTGCTTCACCAAACATTCAAATCAATGTTTTGACTGTTAACAAAGGACATTTGTAGATAACAGCCATTTTTTGTATGTGTCAAAAGCTTTTTTAACACTTTAAATTACCACATGGCACAAAGCTATTCTACAGAACTACTTAACAAAATCAACCTGTTAGCGATCTGCTGAAGAACTAAAAATCAGAAAACAACAAGAAGATGGGGAAAAAGGGTCAATTATTAGAATTACAACTGCTAACATGGCTTCATTGGTGATCTGCCATTGAAGTCCTTTGGTTTCACATAATAATGCAAGAACCTGGAGAGGGATTGGAAACCACAGTATAATATTCAACCTGGGGAGGTGGTGCACAGCATATAACTGGATCTGGAGCTGGAGCTGGTGATTTGGGTGGATCTTTCTCTTCTTTCTCTTCTTTCACTTCTTCTACTATTTCTAAGCTTGCGTGACAAAGTTTCTTCCTCAAGGATGCTGTCAAGCATGCTGCATCAACCTCATCTCCAATTATCATCAGCTTATCCTTTTCCGGGCCATGTAAAGCCACCGATGTCACTCCTATTCCATTATAGAAACTTGTTAATCTTAGACTAGACACGAATACAATACAAAAAAAAATGAAAGTGATACGAACAAAATTTTGATAAAAATTGTATATGAATTTGACAAAAACTAAAAATATGTTTTGTGTTTGACGTGTTAATACAAATTTTGATATAAAATTTTCGTGTTTTATATGACATTACATGATTTAACACAATATGAATGTGAACTATACATACAAATCGTTAGATCTATTCTCAATAACAATATCAACTAGACTTTGGAAGATTAATATTAAACATACCATCTGCTACAGCAGCTATCTTTAAAGCCTTTGTTCTGCATTTGCTGCAATGCATTGACACCTTAATAATTATCTTTTGCTGCACCAATTAAAGCAAAACGTCATCTTTCAGTACGTTAACTGAGTTGTTCCAACCAACTAAAATTGAGTTAAAAAACGATAGGTTTCTATGTTGAAGAAGATAAAATGAAGAACATTCTTTTGTTTCTAAGCTTGTAATTTTCATTGAAATAGGTGTAATAAGAAAATAAGTTCCTATAATGCAGCTTACCTTCATATTCTCTAGCTCCAAAAAGAATGTTGCTTTAGACAATTAAGCTTTCCAATAGCTGATCACTGCAGAATAGCGGTAGCCATGGCTAGCTCTTTATATAATGTCATCAGATCCAAGGTTGCAATTCAGTAATTAACATCACTACGCATGTATATTTTAATGGAAGTTTAAGGATTAAGTTAGTGATGATCGATCCACAATTTATGGGTTCAACGGGAAGAGCTGCCCTATCTGACAAAGCCATGAAAACCCTTTGCAATTTAGCTTAATATTTTAATCAGTGCAGAAGTCCATTATTATTGTAATGATAGTTGTTAATTAACAATGGAATCGGAAATTTCCAAGTTTACAGGGTAAAACTGACTAAAAATTCTTGCAGGCACATGATTGGAGAGGAATTACTTGATCAGATCCATTAATTTGCATGTTCAGCTGTACAGCTAGAAACAAAATATGGATGGAAACTTTATCATTGGCTTTGACGTAATGGATCTTTCGTGATTGCTTAGGTCATCAAAGATCAAACTTTTCCTACCTCTGTAGTGTCATTTTAACTGCATATATGTTCAATTACATATATAGAAATGATTATTAAGCTCAATCAAAGCATTTGAAACCCGAGGCTCAGCTTAAATGATTTGTGCTGCTACTCTTAAGGTGCAAGATCCAGCAAGATGAGATTTAAATCTTAACTCTCACAATTTTTTTCCTATTTTCAAGTTTCGGTTTCTTTTATAAAAAAAAATGTTCCAAGTTCTTTATAGTCTTATATAGCTGATCTTAAAAATATTTTTTTTCCTTTGCAAAAATGTTTTATTCTAGAAATAACAAAATATCTGAACAAAATTTAATGTAATTAGTTCTTTTAAGATATGGCTCCCAACAAGTTTGGGTTCAAATTTCAATGCCTGTAATCATTTTTTTTCATAGAGAGGTACAAAGAAAAGAAAAATTGAAACCTTAAACTAATCTTTTTTAAAAAATTCAAATTTCGACATTTTTCATATAAAAAAAAACTTAATGTCGCAATCTAATATATCTAATTACATTTTGTTCATTGAGGTATGAACTATATATCAATAGAACTAACAAGTCTTAATGAAGATTTATCAACAATAAAAAATGGAGTGAACAGATTTAGTGTGAAAAGAAGAAAGATGGGCTAATTAGATATAACAAGTGATCATTAATTTAAGGTAAAATTTATAAAATAATGGGATTCATTGTACAATGAAAGGTACACAATATGGATCACAGTTCACAAAACTTTTAATTAATTCTCAATTCCTTTTGCATTTGTCAAAAGCCCTATGCTAATTCTTAAGAGTTGACTCAACTAAATCTTATTTAGTCAATAATCAAGTTCTACATTAATTATTAGTAATTCATACACGTTTTAGGCTTCGCAGAAAGATCATCTACCGACTCAAGACCATTCAAATGTGCACATGAGCAACTTGATCATATTTCCAAGTAGGTTTGTTTTGCTTTAACTTAAATAATATAAACAAAGACTTGAAAGGATTCTATGATACATTGTATGGCTATTAAACTTCGAAGCGTTGAAGTATAACTCGAGTTTAATTGGTGATCAACTCCACTATATAAATTCATTGTGTCGTGGTGAAGACTCAAGAGCTAGGCTATACTACGTACTTTCCTTTCACACCACTAGTACTGTTCTTTAATTTAAACCATAATGATTGGTTGTTAAGTCAACTACTAGAAGAAAATTAATGTGACGTTCCCGTTGTTGGATTATGCCCTTAGAACCATTCATTAGATGATTGACTTTGGCATTTTTTTATGTATCATGACATTTTATTTATCATAGTTCATTATTATATTTGTCTTATAACTGCGTAATATAATCTTATATAATAATGTCCTTAGAATAGTAATAACACACTATTCTTAAAGTATCCCTAGTCAAGTATTATTGTGAACAAGGATAACAATGATACGATAAGACTAGTATGTGGTTGACTGATGACCATTGTCATGGATATAGGATATCAAGTCATCACATAGGTACATGTTAGAGAACTATGTACTGGATCGACCCTCCATGAGAACGCTACATGGATTGTTATATGAATGTCATAAGCGATTCTCATAGTGATGATGGTGTATGTGATCCTTTGACTTGAGATCATCAGAGATCCCAACATAGAGAATTGCATACTTTAATGCTGCTAGATGTCATTCGTAACAGGATGGACTATAAAGGTAGTAATTGGGTATGCCTTGATCTATGTAGAGGGATGTTGAGTGATCAAGATTGGATTTATCCCTCTTATATAACAAGAGTGATGTCTTGGGCCCTTTGATAGAGTGAGACTAAGAAATGCATGGCCGTGCTCGAATAAGTCAATATGAGATATTGATTTTATTTGTTTAATTAGTCTACTCAGGAATCAAGAAACGTTGATTAGACTATACAAGTGTGACACATTCCATGACTTGTGTCTAATCAAGACATCATAGGATAAAGGGATTAAACTACACGGTAACATCTATCACGAGTAAGGTTATGTCGAGTCATTGACATTCTCGTTACATGGGTAGCAATGATGTGTTGCTAGATACCGCTCATTGCCTGTGACAATTTTGTCATTGCCATTGTTTTGAGAACCTATTGGGTCGCACACTTAGAACGGATCAATGAGGAGCTTAATTAATCCTATTCTGAATTGGATTAAGGATATAACTAATCCTATTCTGAATTGGATTAGGGATATAACTAATCCTATTCTAAGTAGGATTAGAGTTCTGTTTGGCAGTAAATTTTAGGGTAAAATTTACTGCCTATAAAAGGGATGTTTTTCTAAAACATAGCCGTACTTTTAAAAAAAAACAGAAAACAAAAACATTCCTTTTAATCGAGGCTAGCAATTCGGTTATAAGGAATTTAAAAGCTCTTTAAGGCTTCTGATCGTGAGACGTTCAAGAGTCGTGAGATCCGTTCGTGTGGATACCGTAGAGGCAGGAACGAAAAGTTGCTGCTTGTGACTCGACCAACGACAGAAAATTCAGAGAAAACGTCAGGTAAAATCTCGAAACCCTAATCAGGCAACTCTCCGAATCGATCTTGGTGGAGGCCGAATGATTTAAATTCCGCTGCGTGTTGTTTCGGTTTCCTTCACCCGTCACTTCATCTTATCACTTATCTTTTTTCTTCTTTATTTAGATTTAGTTCATCCAGTGTCATTCGTCCCTTAATCTTAAGCTAATCATTTAATTGCTCATGAAATTTTATTCAATTTCCATAAACATAAAATGATATATATAAATATCATTCCGTTTCCACAGGATCTCATACATCATCTTAACTTACATCCCCGACATCTTATATATATTCTCTACTTGTACTGTACTGTAGCTGAATTACAATTTACTATATACATGAACATATAAGTATACCTTCTATGCTAACTAGGAAGTGTATCAAGAAGGCACACCTTGATTCTTCAAAAACAAGCTCCTCTAGTCGGAGCGGAATTCACTTCAGGTAATCTGTAGGAAAATGGTCGTAAAAGGGTGAGTTTACGCTCAGTAAGAAAAGTATGTAAAAGAGCGTGCTATGCCTCTATATGCATTTTTCCTACTTGGCTCTATAATGTCATGTAAAGCATTATAAAGCATGCATCATAAACCTCTTTCATGCATTGTTTGCAACCATGCATATTCATTTCAAATGACATGGCAATCATACTTTGTATGCTTCCGTTAAAATATAGCATACAAATAAAACATGCATCATACTTCTTTCTTTAAAACATCGTACTTCATACATACTTTAAAACATACATCATATACTTCTTCATACATACATCTTGTGCTTTGAAATAGATGGAGACTATGTACAATGTTTAAGCGATTGAGTCGTCATATGAACCGTTCATTCCCATTCATATGACTCATATGACTCTAATCATGCATTAATACATTGGTATACCATGTAGAGGTCAGGGATTCTCTCCTGCCTTAATAATACCATAGTGAGCACTAGTTAGGTGTCACTGATGGTCTTGAGGACCGGACTAGGGTTCCTCACTTAACATACATATTACTTAGGACTTGATCAGAGTCTCTCAGCCATCAGAAATGCATAATCATTACGCAGTCCATAGTCTCAAAACATTATAATATACTTTTCAGAAAACACCTTTGTGTTTAAATCAATTAAGCTTTGAAAACATCCTTTCATACATGGCAGTCGACTGGTCTTATAGGGCAGTCGACTGCTGATTCATAACTTTATTTCTCGAAATTAATTTCATTTCGGAAAATACATGGGGGCAGTCAACTGGTCCATATAGTAGTCGACTGGTTTTCAAACAGAATGCTTCTTAAGAGATAGCAGTCGACTGTTTTTGAAACAGAATGCAATTTGGCAAATGGCAGTTGACTGTCTCATATAGCAGTCGACTGGTTTGAAACAGAATGCTTCTGGAAAAATAGCAGTCGACTGGCTTACATAGCAGTCGACTTGTTTGCATCGGTTTTCGGAAAACGGCGTTTTGGTTGTCTCTAGGCAGTCGACTTCCCTTTATGGTAGTCGACTGCCCCTAACCTAATTGGTACTAGGAGACAAGTCCGAAAATGCATCTTTTCCTGCACAAAATCAACTGATGCTTCTTCCAAACCACATAAAAACATTATAAAACATGCGGACATAGCCGCCTTACGTCCGTTACATAAATTCCTTACCTCGATTCCTTTGGAAACGCGAAATCACTTGGCGCGTAACCCTAGCTTTTCACTTCTTCAAAGCTGTAACATCAAATCAATTTAAACCTTTAAACCATCATCATACATATATCATACTAACTCAAAACAACTCTAAACCATAAACCAAATTGACTAAATCATCTTCTTCTCTTACCTTCACTAGAGACCAAAATCTCAAACTTTGAGATCTCTTCCAATACTTGAAATCAATCCACCAAACTCTGGATATCTCTTAGTCTAGTGACAAGGATCGATTTTCGTCAAATGAACTTAATGAATTGCTGGAGAATTAAGGCAGTTTATCAAGGTAACTTATGTTGGAAACTTAGGGAAAATGGAGGAAGAACGTGAGGGAGAGCTGGAAGATAGGGGCTGACGTTGGTGATGAGATGAAGATGATGACTATGCTAATTTGCATTTAATGCATGCTTTATCCCATTAATTCATCTCAGCCATGCTTTACCTCTTTGACTCATTTGCCCATTGAATTTACTTCCTCCTCCATATGACTCATCTATTTAAATCCAATCAAAATTCTGGTTTTATTTCTTGTCTCATACCTTAATTAATTTTCTAATATCAACATGCTTCATTTGACTTATTGACATTCAACTTCATTGTTTCTTCTACACATCATGCATACATCATTCACACATTAAACTTCATGTTCATTTAATCATATTAGCTTAGAATACTTTACATACATGGAGGAATACATGGAAATTGAGGATCTCACATCCTCCCCACCTTAGAAAATTTGGTCCTCCAAATTTGCCTTAGCTTGTCATGTAAATAATTCTGGATACCTTTCCTTCATTAAGCTCTCTAGCTCCCATGTAGCTTCTTCCATCGTATGGTATTGCCAGAGAACTTTCACTAACGAGATCGTCTTAGACCTCAAAACTTTCTCTTTTCTGTCCAAAATCCAAATCGGCTTCTCTACATAGCTCATATCTTCCCTTATCTCCAAGGGTTCATACTCAATGACATGCGACGGATCCGGATTATACTTCCGAAGCATCGATACATGAAACACATTATGCACTCCCGATAGCTCCGGAGGCAATGCCAATCTATAGGCAACATCGCCTATTCGATCTAAGACCTTAAATGGACCGATGTAACGAGGACTCAGCTTACCTCGTCGGCCAAATCTCATGATTCCTTTGGATGGAGAAACTTTCAAGAACACAAAATCTCCAACCATGAACTCAAGTGGCCTCCGTCGAGCATCTGCATAGCTCTTTTGTCTACTCTGAGCTGTCTTAAGCCTCTGACAAATCAACTTAACATCTTCTGAAGCTTGCTCGACTAGATCTGGAGCCAATAACTTACGTTTGCCCACTTCTTCCCACCCAATCGGAGATCGACACCTTCTTCCATACAAAGCTTCATATGGTGCCATCTCGATGCTTGCATGATAACTATTATTGTATGCAAACTCAGCCAATGGCAGATGGTCATCCCAGGAGCCTTTAAAGTCCATAGCACAAGCCCTCAACATATCCTCGAGCGTCTGAATCGTGCGCTCGGACTGTCCATCAGTCTGCGGATGAAAAGCTGTGCTAAAATTTAACTTAGATCCCATGGCTTCCTGAAAATGCTCCCAGAAATGGGAAGTAAACCTGGAATCTCTATCAGAAGTGATGCTCACTGGAACACCGTGTAGTCTTACGACATCTTTTACATACATATCTGCCAAAGCATTGAGTGTATCAGTTGACTTCATAGGTAGGAAGTGAGCTGATTTTGTCAATCTATCGACAATCACCCAAATACCATCATGATTCTTCTTGGTTCTAGGCAACCCCATAACAAAATCCATCGTAATGTGCTCCCACTTCCACATAGGTATAGGCAGAAGGTGTAGTAATCCTGCTGGCTTTTGGTACTCTACCTTGACTTGTTGACATGTGAGACATTTTGCTACAAAATCTGCTATGTCTCTCTTCATGCCCTTCCACCAGTACACCTTGCGAAGATTGTGATACATCTTCGTATTTCCTGGATGTAACGTGTACTTAGTGGCATGTGCTTCAATCAAGATCAACTTTTTCAATTCGTCATCATTAGGAACACATATACGACCTTTAAACCTCAAAATTCCATCGTTACTGACATTAAATTCTGAGGTCATACCTGACTGCATCTGATTCATAGCCTCTATGCATCTATCATCTTCCTTTTAAGCACTTCGAATTCTGTCCATTAACTCTGGCTCAATCCTTAAACTAGCCATCATTCCAATTTGCTCATAAGACATAACATTAAGGTTGAGGCTTGCGAATTGCTCAATTAGTTCATGCTCTTTTATCATCATATAAGACACCATACTTACATGCTTCTGGCTCAGAGCATCCGCCACCACATTAGCTTTTCCCGGGTGGTACAAGATCTCACAATTGTAATCCTTTAGTAGCTCGAGCCATCTTCTTTGCCTCATGTTTAATTCCTTCTGGGAGAATAAGTATTTCAGACTTTTATGATCCGTAAAAATCTGAAATCTCTCACCATACAAGTAATGTCTCCATATTTTCAGGGCAAACACTACTGCAGCTAACTCCAAATCATGAGTCGGGTAGTTCTTCTCATGGTCCTTCAATTGTCTGGAACCATAGGCTACTACCTTACCATGCTGCATTAACACGCATCCCAAACCTTGCCCTGAGGCATCACTATACACCGCAAATCCACCTGAACCACTAGGGATGGTGAGAATCGGTGCAGACGTCAGCCTGTGCTTCAACTCTTGAAAACTACATTCACAGGCTTTATTCCACTCATATTTCATTTCCTTGCGCGTCAAGCGCGTCAATGGAGCAGCTAACTTCGAGAAACCCTTTACTCTACAAACCTCCTATAGTAGCCAGCTAAACACAAGAAACTCCTAATCTCCGTCGCAGTCTTCGGTCTTTCCCA
The DNA here is from genome assembly GCA_032173925.1 of Heritiera fomes. NCBI lineage: Eukaryota > Viridiplantae > Streptophyta > Magnoliopsida > Malvales > Malvaceae > Heritiera > Heritiera fomes. The sequence continues at coordinate 1,996,768 of JAPDPM010000023.1, read as the reverse complement.
TTGAACCACCGCTTCAATCTTTGATGGATCAACTGAAACTCCATCTTTACTGATCACATGACCTAAGAAGGAGATTTGATTCAACTAGAAATCACATTTACTTAGCTTGGCATATAGTCCTCTATCTCTGAGGGTCTCTAAAACAATCCTCAAATGCTGCTCATGCTCTTCCCATGACCTCGAGTACACCAAGATGTCATCGATGAAAATAATGACAAACTGGTCCAAGTACTGCTTAAACACATCATTCATCAGATTCATGAAGGCTGCAGGTGCATTGGTTAATCCAAACGGCATCACCAAGAATTCATAATGGCCATACCGTGTCCTCAACGCAGTCTTAGGGATATCTTCATCTCGGATCTTCAACTGATGATATCCCGACCTCAAGTCTATCTTGAAAAAGACTTGTGCACCCTTGAGCTGATCAAAGAGATCATCTATCCTGGGAAGAGGATACTTGTTCTTGATTGTCACTTTATTCAACCACCGGTAGTCAATGCATAACCTCATACTACCGTTCTTCTTCTTGACAAAAAGCACAGGAGCACCCCAAGGGGATACGCTGGGTCGTATAAATCCCTTGTCTAGGAACTCCTGAAGCTGCTTCTTAAGTTCTTCCAATTCTACCAAAGCCATCCGGTAAGGAGCTCTTGATATAGGCTCAGTCCCCGGCACCAAATTGATAGTGAACTCTACTTCCCTATCCGGAGGAAGTCCTGGAAGATCATCCGGGAACACCTCGGGAAAATCTTGGACTATAGGAATATCATTGAGTCCGGGACGTTTCTGATCTACGTCCTCCACATAAGCAATGAATCCTTCATACAACCATACATACTTTTCATTATTTTCATATGAATTCAAATCAGGAACTAAACAGGTTTTATATTAATTTCTTGCAAAATTTACAACATAGCTAACGGGTGAAGAGAATGTTACACTCTTAGCATAACAGTCCACTATAACATGATTGTTAGCTAACCAATCCATACCCAAAATAACATCAAACCCATACATATTTAGTAGGATTAGGTCAGCCTTAGATTCTCTTTCTCCTACCCGTAGCTTACAGTTTCTATACACCAACTCTGTCACTTGTGATTCTCTAAGTGGTGTGCTTATCTTTAATGAGTATTCTAAAGTCTCAGGCTCAACAGGTACTTTCATAGCAAACTTAGAAGACACAAAAGAATGCGTAGAACCTGGATCAAACAATGCTATGACATTTACATCAAACAGGTAAATTGTACCTTTAATCACTTTGGACGAGGCATCGACAGACTCTTCGTCGATGGCAAACACTCGTCCTTGGGTCACAGCTTTCTTTCCCTTCTCAACAGCAGTGGCCTTAGGTTGCGGTTTAGGGGTCTTATTTGATTCGTCAGGCATCCTCGGATCTCTCTGAGGGCAATCCCTAATCATGTGTCCTTTCTCCCCACATCTAAAGCAAGCGCCACTCGCCAAGCTACATGGCTGTGATCCGTGAAACTTCCCGCACTGCTCGCATCTTTGTATCGTACTCTTTGATGAGCTAGCGGTACTTCCAACTTGATTTCGGGATCGCTCATCACTTATCTTGATCCCTGTAGCTTTAGGAGTACCTATATCATTACCATCATCATCATAACTTCCAACTCCAATATAATTCCATATAACTATTAAATTAATTTAAAAATCATCTTTTCATACTTTACTTACCTATAGAAACTCCTTCAGATCGTCTACTCCTCCGAAATGGATACCTATCGCTCGAAGCTTTCTCATCCGACTTCCGCTTCATCGGTTCCTTACCTTTACCCTTGGCTCGGAAGTCAGCATGGTGTAGATCATAGTCCTGCTCACACAACTGAGCCTTACGGACAGCTTCTCCATAGGTGGTGATATCCATCGGATACAGTTTAGATCTAATCGGGGACTTCAATCCCTCGATGAATCTGTAGATCTTATGCCCTTCATCTCTTCGGACCTCTGGATCGAATCTACTCAAGGTGGTGAACTTAGATTCATATTGATTCACCGTCATCGTACCTTGAGTCAAACTTAGGAACTCGATCTTCAATCTATTCTGATCCGTGCGTGGGATATATTGTTCATTAAAAGCTTCCACAAATCTGTCCCACGTGAACTCATCATATCGGGCCTCTAACACGGTCCGAGTGGCTTGCCACCAATATTCTGCATCATCTATTAACAGATAGGCAACCAAGCCTACTTTCTCCCTTTCGGAGCAGGGCATATACTCAAAGGATTTTAAAACTGCTTTCATCCAATTCTCTGCGGTTAGCAGATCTCTTTCCCCCTTGAACTTGGGCGGATCTAACTTCTTGAATTCCTTAATCAATGCCACACTGCAATAAGCTCTAGGATCCCGCCTTCCAGTAACTGGGACTGGTGGGGTTACTTCAGTAGGAGGAATAATAGTTGCAGTTGCTTGGGTACTTATGGCCACATTCGGGAATTTAGACATAAACTGGGTGAACATCGTGGCCATGTTCTCCATATGCTTTTCCATTTTCGTTAGCCTTGTATTCGGACTATGCGGTGGAGATGGTTGAGGAGACGGAACTGGGGGCTCTTCAGTGCGACCCCGTCCTCTTCCTCTACTTGTACTTCTTCTTCGTGAGCTCATACTGTAAATATAATCATCATTGAGCTCTTTAGTATAACTAGAAACAGCTATACTATACATTTGTATTCAGACAAGTACAGTACAATTGGGGAATATACTCTATTTCTAGCTTCTTGACACTGACAAATCTCAATCTAAACTGCTCTGATACCACTCTGTGACGTTCCCGTCACTTCATCTTATCACTTATCTTTTTCCTTCTTTATTTAGATTTAGTTCATCCAGTGTCGTTCGTCCCTTAATCTTAAGCTAATCATTTAATAGCTCATGAAATTTTATTCAATTTCCATAAACATAAAATGATATATATAAATATCATTCCGTTTCCACAGGATCTCATACATCATCTTAACTTACATCCCCGACATCTTATATATATATTCTCTACTTGTACTGTACTGTAGCTGAATTACAATTTACTATATACATGAACATATAAGTATACCTTCTATGCTAACTGGGAAGCGTATCAAGAAGGCACACCTTGATTCTTCAAAAACAAGCTCCTCTAGTCGGAGCGAAATTCACTTCAGGTAATCTGTAGGAAAATGGTCGTAAAAGGGTGAGTTTACGCTCAGTAAGAAAAGTATGTAAAAGAGCGTGCTATGCCTCTATATGCATTTGTCCTACTTGGCTCTATAATGTCATGTAAAGCATTATAAAGCATGCATCATAAACCTCTTTCATGCATTGTTTGCAACCATGCATATTCATTTCAAATGACATGGCAATCATACTTTGTATGCTTCCGTTAAAATATAGCATACAAATAAAACATGCATCATACTTCTTTCTTTAAAACATCGTACTTCATACATACTTTAAAACATACATCATATACTTCTTCATACATACATCTTGTGCTTTGAAATAGATGGAGACTATGTACAATGTTTAAGCGATTGAGTCGTCATATGAACCGTTCATTCCCATTCATATGACTCATATGACTCTAATCATGCATTAGTACATTGGTATACCATGTAGAGGTCAGGGATTCTCTCCTGCCTTAATAATACCATAATGAGCACTAGTTAGGTGTCACTGATGGTCTTGAGGACCGGACTAGGGTTCCTCACTTAACATACATATTACTGAGGACTTGATTAGAGTCTCTCAGCCATCAGAAATGCATAATCATTACGCAGTCCATAGTCTCAAAACATTATAATATGCTTTTCAGAAAACACCTTTGTGTTTAAATCAATTAAGCTTTGAAAACATCCTTTCATACATAGCAGTCGACTGGTCTTATCGGGCAATCGACTGCTGATTCATAACTTTATTTCTCGAAATTAATTTCATTTCGAAAAATACATGGGGGCAGTCGACTGGTCCATATAGCAGTCGACTAGTTTTCAAACAGAATGTTTCTTAAGAGATAGCAGTCGACTGGTCATATAGGGCAATCGACTGTTTTTGAAACAGAATGCAATTTGGCAAATAGCAGTCGACTGTCTCATATAGCAGTCGACTGGTTTGAAACAGAATGCTTCTGGAAAAATAGCAGTCGACTGGCTTACATAGCAGTTGACTGGTTTGCATCGGTTTTCAGAAAACGGCGTTTTGGTTGTCTCTAGGCAGTTGACTTACCTTTATGGCAGTCGGCTGCCCCTAGCCTAATTGGTACTAGGAGACAAGTCCGAAAATGCATCTTTTCCTGCACAAAATCAACTGATGCTTCTTCCAAACCACATAAAAACATTATAAAACATGCGGACATAGCCGCCTTACGTCCGTTACATAAATTCCTTACCTCGGTTCCTTTGGAAACGCGAAATCACTTGGCGCGTAACCCTAGCTTTTCACTTCTTCAAAGCTGTAACATCAAATCAATTTAAACCTTTAAACCATCATCATACATATATCATACTAACTCAAAACAACTCTAAACCATAAACCAAATTGACTAAATCATCTTCTTCTCTTACCTTCACTAGAGACCAAAATCTCAAACTTTGAGATCTCTTCCAATACTTGAAATCAATCCACCAAACTCTGGATATCTCTTAGTCTAGTGACAAGGATCGATTTTCGTCAAATGAACTTAATGAATTGCTGGGGAATTAAGGCAATTTATCAAGGTAACTTATGTTGGAAAGTTAGGGAAAATGGAGGAAGAACGTGATGGAGAGCTGGAAGATAGGGGCTGACGTTGGTGATGAGATGAAGATGATGACTATGCTAATTTGCATTTAATGCATGCTTTATCCCATTAATTCATCTCAGCCATGCTTTACCTCTTTGACTCATTTGCCCATTGAATTTACTTCCTCCTCCATATGACTCATCTATTTAAATCCAATCAAAATTCTGGTTTTATTTCTTGTCTCATACCTTAATTAATTTTCTGATATCAACATGCTTCATTTGACTTATTGACATTCGACTTCATTGTTTCTTCTACACATCATGCATACATCATCCACACATTAAACTTCATGTTCATTTAATCATATTAGCTTAGAATACTTTACATACATGGAGGAATACATGGAAATTGAGGATCTCACAATTAAAAAAAAAGTAAGTCAACTAATGAGAAGGTAAGTGAAAGAAATTCCAAAAGCAGTTTGGAATTTCTACAACCACGTGTCGGACGTGAGGGTAGATCATGAATCTGCCAGCTGCAATAGGATTGAGGAGCCAGCCTTGTTAGACTCTTGCACGCATGTTAGTAAATCTCCAAGATTGAGGCTTCATGTTTCCTTGATTTGGTATCTCCTTTCCATGTACCCAAAAACCCTATTCTATGTATTCAAGAAAGAGATAGTGACATGCAGTTGCGGAGCCACGTTATAGCAAGGAGGGGCCATGACGCCCCTAACATTTTTGATATTTTTTGCTTGTACTGTTATACATATATGTATTTTAAATTTTAATTTACTTTTGGTCCCTCCAAAAAAACAAAATGTCTCCTCTCCTCGTAAATTCCCAAAAAAATTTCAATCTTTATAAATATAAGAGCTTAAATTTTAAGAAAAAAATCAACTATAAGATTTTAAACAAATTTCCAAAGGGTATTAATATCATTTTATACAATGAAAAAAATTATTTGACTTTAATTTTCATGAAATTATTTTATAGATATTATTAATTTAAACTTTGTATGTTAGATGTATGTTAAAAAAACTAGTTAAGCATTTTTTTAAATTGTTATAGTCCTAGAAAAAATTTAAACTTCACTTAATTATTTTTTATATCCTAAATAAATATTGTTAAACAAAACATCACTTAAAATTTGAAAGAAATAATTAATTAATATAGTTCAAGTTTTTTATTATTAATTTTTTAGATAAACTTGTAATTGTGAAGAATGATTAAATTAATGTGTATTTTCTTATTGATAGATTAATTAACCTTATATCAATGGTTTTTACTGCACCAATTTTAAAAAAAAAATATATTTTTAAACAATGAAAATTGTTAAAACAAGGTTCCAAAATAAAACGGAATAAAAATTAATCTTTATTCTCTGTATTGAGATAAAATTTATTAAACTTTCAACTCAAATAATTTTTTTCTTACAGAAATAATCATTCACTGTTTTAAATAAAAATATCTGTCTTTCCTCTATTTTCAATAATTATATTTTTTTTCTTTTCATACTTCATTTTTTTATCTATATATGCATATATATATGGAATGTCATCACATGAATTTTTTATGTTTTTGATAAAATAATAATATATTAGATGCTAAATAAAAAAATATAAGCTAGTAACAGATCTTATTGAATAATTAAATTTTTTTATGCAAATGGTTTGGCCCCCCCTAATCCGAAATCTTGGCATCGCCACTAACATGAAAATCCTCTTTTCTTAGAAGAACTTGAAGAAGCCGCCCCCTGCCACCAAATCTTTCATTAAATTGTATTAGTTAGGTGTCAAATACAAAAATTTTGTATCAAAATTCATGTTAATTAATACATTAAATATAACATATTTTTTTTAACTTTTATCAAATTTGTTCACGTCACTTTTTTTTTTATTAATAGTGTGAACGTGCTATTTTTAGAGGATTGCCTAGTCTAAGAAAACCCATTTCCTCTCTCTCTTTCTTTTATGAAAATCATTTTCTTCCTATGGTATCAATACACTAGTCTACACACAACAATAGAAACAGATTTAAACCATATTTTTGTTCAGCTGAAACCCAATATTGAAAAGCTTCGTTTAATCGATTATATGCTTTCCTCTAAAATCCCAAACTCACAGGTCGATAGCATTGATTTCTAAATATAAAACACTATTATAAGCATTGTTGGGGTTTATTTTTATCATATATATGTTTAAGGCTCATAATTGAGTCTAAAAGGAAGTTGTTGATCTTATTGTACTGTTTCTCCACTTATTTTTCCCAGTTTCCATATGATACAGTTGACATTATGCTCTGTAAATTGTGGAGGACATACTTTTATTAGTGCAGCTTACATGATTTCCATGTCTTTTGGCATCTTTCCAATATCAGTATTGATTCTGTAGAAGAAGGCATTGGTGGTAGAAATCATAGTTCATGTGTGTCCCATTGTGTAAAATCTTGTTTGTATGGCTTAAAACACAAAAATTTTGTGTTGACAAACCAAACCAAACAAAACATTTTTCTTAATACTTAATACTCAAGATAAAGCTGTAAGAAATAGAAATTTGCAGCAAAATCAGCACCAACAGAACCAAATCTGTTGAATGACTAAGACTACCATTGGATTTTATTCTATTATCACAATATAGTGCGAGGGCTTGGATTGGGATCAGCCACCACTGTAAAATACTCCAGCTGAGGTTGTGGACAAGGATAACATACAATTGGAGCTATAGCTTTTGGTTCTTCCTTATCTTCATCTTTCTTGTCTCCGTCTTTCTTACCTGCATCTTTTTTCTGATCTTCAGCCTTCTTTTCTTTCACTTCTTCCACTGTCTCCAGGCTTGCATGGGAAAGCTTTTTCCTCAAGGAACTTCTCAAGCAGACTGCATCAACACCGTCTCCAAGTATCAGCAGTTTATCTTTCTGTGGACCATGCAATGCCACTGAAATCATACCTATGGCACTCAGGAAAAAAAAAGATTAAAAACACCAGCCTCTTGGAGAAATTAATTAGTTTCTTTTGTTAAATTACCATCTGCTGCAGCAACTATCTTCAAGGCCTTGGTCCGGCATTTGTCACAGTGCATTGACACCTGAATAACAATCTTTTGCTGCACCATCAAGATGAAAACATCAGAGAAATCATTTGGAAATGAAACAGCTTTTCTACCCAAAAGAGTTATACAGTGCAGCAATGGAGAATATTTATTGCTTACCTTCATATTCTCAAGCAGCAGAATTGTTGCTTTTGTACTGAAATATAGAGTGTAAAACAATGAAAGCTGAGATAAAAAAAGTATTCTGTATATTTCACTCATCTTATGTTACAAAGGTATATACATGTTTATAGTGATTCAAAATAGTAGTCTGCTACAAATCAAGAAGTTATACTTATCCAGACTCTTCAAAATCATTTATCATTATCTTGAGAGATTCCTGGAATGATTGGGCTCCTCATCCGTAACTGCTGCATTAGTGGACGATTTAGTCATGTTGACTACACGCCCCCTCAATCCCATGGGAAGTTCCTGAACATGGAGATTGTTTTTAAGTAGTGTAAACTGTGTAGAGCTTAATGGCTTAGTTAACAGATCGGCTAGCTGATCTTTGGATGAGACAAAACATACTTGCAGCTGTTTATTCAGAACCAGCTCACGAACATGATGAAAATCAATTTCGATGTGCTTAGTTCAAGCATGGAATACTGGATTGGCAGACAAGTAAGTGGCACCAATATTATCGCACCATAACTGAGGCAAGCCAGAGATAGATACATGTACATTCCAGATAAGAGATTGAAGCCATTGTAGTTCAGCTGCAGCAGTGGATAGTGCCTTATATTCTGCCTCAGTACTACTTTTGGCAACCGTTTGTTGTTGCTTGCACGACCAACTAATTAAATTTTGGCCATGAAAAATCAAATATGCTCCAACAGATCGCCTATCATCACAATCAGAGGCCTAATCCGCATCGGAAAAGGCACTATTGGTGGAGTTGGTTGAGAAAAATAGGCCATCAGAGATAGTATATTTGAGATACCGTAAAATACGCTTGACTGCTTGCCAATGAGTATCTTTAAGACAATGCATGAACTTGCTAACTCGATGAACAGCAAAGGCAATATCTGGTCGTGTAAATCCAAGGTACTGAAGGCCACCAACTATACTGTGATATAACATTGGGTTATCAAAGTCTGTACCATCAAACTTGGTGAGATGACAAGTTGTGGCCATTGGTGTTGTACATGGCTTGACATTCTCAAGAGTAGCCTTTTTCAAAAGATCAACAATATACTTCCTTTGTGTGAGAAAGAGGCCTGTATTTGTGAGACCCGATTTTTATTATACTATATAGCCTATTGTAAAAAATGGATAACCGAAATAAATTACTTAGTGGAATTAAACAAACATGGAATATGAAATTCCACTATACATTATATACATTATGGAATTTTTGGAATTTTTAATTTACCATATAGAGTATATGAATTAAAATGAGAAAAAAATTAGTACTTGGAATATTGACTAAATACTATTGGATGCAAGTGCAAAGGAAGGAAAAACAAGCACCAAAGTGCAACAAGAAATGGTGAATCACGCCACTACATGGTTGCATGTAGTGTTCGGTTATTCTTTTAGCAAATGTGAAAGCAAGGAACATAGTGTGAAAACATTAAATGAAAGCATGGAAACTAAAGATGAGGGCTTGGAACCGAATGAAAATTTAGGCTGATAAATTGTGCTGACCGATTGTAATGAATGGTGCCATGAAAGTCAATAAAATGGACTAAAGTGTCGTGTAAATGAGAAAGAACCAAGAAGTGAATTTATGAGAAAATGACATAAGAAACAAATAGTCAACGATTGTGGCTAAGTATAATGAAACTTAGAGAGGAAGATGGGTGTAACATCCCGTTACCACATTTTCACATATTTCCATGCAACTTTACCCGTTGGGCTGTCTGCGATGCCATTAACATTCAACAGTAACAGTGATAAATGCTAAACATTTATCTATTAATTATGGAATATGAAATTTCTTTTTCATTATTCCTTTCATCTGACATCCCCTATTAACCTTTATTTCACTAAGGTAGTACTGTATACATATGTCTGAAATGTAAAAGAGAAGAGACTGTACCTGTCACATTTAACGTGCCATGCCTCAGTGCTTTATGCATAGCTATACTCATCTGAGAGCTAATTCTCTCAACTCCGTGTACTTCTTATCTGTGGAGTTAAAAACAAAGGGGTGAGCGATTCATACGCTCAGTAAAGGAAACATATGCTGCTTTAAATAAAGCAAAACTATATTCCACAAACTATTTGATTTTCCTAAAATCATATCGATAGGAAAACAGTGGTTATAGTAAAACAACACTCTCATTACACCACTTAAATCACTGGTTAAACAGTTTACTTTAAAATGCAGTAAACAATACATAAGATTCAATAAATCTTATCAGTAAACAGAATTTAATAAATTGAGACTAGGCATCACCCTATAAATAAATCATGCTATCATTGTTCCCCCTCCCCCTTGCGAGAACGGAATCTGCCGCTTTTGGGGTGCACCCGTAGGCCATCGCCCCTCACGGCTATCTCAGATCTATGGCAATAATCTATAATGGTCCTCGGGTCCACTTGCCAAGTGACCTCGAGACCACTGATGACTTGGCGAGTCCATCAGCCCTGTGACGCCCTGAGGTGCACTCATTGGTCCATCGACCGAGCCACCGCCCCAGGCGGGCCACGCAACTACAAGAATAATAATGCATGAATTTAGGGCCTAAAGTCTCAAAATTCACTTTATATCTCATGAAAACTTTTAAGGGATTCTCTCACCCATATTATCATTTACTCAAATGATTTAATTCCCAAAAAGGTTTAGGCTTTCTATTTACAAAATAATTCGAAAACATTACAAAATATCAACCTTTAAAACCTGCTCGCCCATGGTCAGCTCGCCCAACATGGCTCGCCCATGGCAGCTCGCCCACTGCGGACAACCAGTGTTCGCCCGCCCTCTTGCTTTTAAAATCAAAAAGCAAACTGGCTCGCCCTCAGTGGCTCACCCAGTAATCAACTCGCCAAAAGGTCTCAAATTTCTATTTTGAAATTATTTAAAACATCTCATTTTTCCTTTAAGAAATCCTCTTTAAAACTGTTCGTCAGGGTCAGCTCGCCCTTCACGGCTCGCCCCTGACTAACTCGACAAGACGGTGAATTCGTATTCTCCCGCCACTTAGCTTTTCAAAACATAACTGAATCTCGTCGATTGCGGTTCGCCCGCCTTCAATTTAAAACAAAGGACTGCTCGCCCAAACATATTAAAACAAGTTCGCCCGCCCTTAAAAACTAGAGACGGTTATATATGAAATTATAAAACGGCTTGTCTCGCCCGCCAATACCAATTCACCCATTATAAAAATACAAGGACTCGCCCGCCCTGTATCAGTTCGCCCAAAACAGCATAGGGGTCGGCTTTTAGCTCGCCCGTATCAAAATAATTATCAAAATAACTTTTCTCAAACAATGCATGTCAGAAAACAAACCATTTAACTTTATGTTTTCATAAAACTTACTCCACAGGACATGCATTACTTCACACATATCTCCCTTACCTGTTAGAAACGAAGCCTTGCTTCGCCCTGCTCTCTGTTCGCCCATAGCCATTCCCAATTATCGGCTGCAAATTATATAAATTCCATTAATATTTTCTTTATAAATATTTTTCCATTACTTGGGCGAAATTGAAATAAATCAAATGACTACTCGCCCAAGTAGAGCTCTACTAGTTCGCCCAGATGAGCTCGCCATTCACCATATGGCTACCACGTGGCATCTCGCCCGCCATTACTCCCCGTTGTTTTGTGAGCTCGCCCAACATTTAACTCACGAGGCCTACATTGGCCTAATTGTGGGAGTTCGCCCACAATACCTATTCGCCCAACGCCTCTGCATTTGAGCTCACCCATGAATTCATTTCACTAGAATTGGGCGTTCTCGCCCCTTGAACATAGCTTTACCTTGGTGAGTTCCTTAATATCTACTCGCCTCATTGGCGATTACTAGTTTTCAACATGGGCGATCACTGTAGTCGCCATTGTCGTCACTTATTCCATTATTTTCCTTGTTTTCATGTTCTCTAAGGATCTAACTAAAACAAGATTGTGTTCTATGTTGTAAACATATAAGTCTACCCTTGAATATCAAAAACACCTAAGAAATATGAAACTTACCTTAATCAACTGCACTTCCAGAACAGCTAGTTTTCTGTCTCATGTTGGCCTTCTTTTGCTTATTCCTTCATCTCATCAACGAGGAGAGATTTTACAAGCAGGTTTATGTGTTTAACCAACTTAAGGAAAAAGCTTAACATGGCAGAGAAATGGAAGAAACAGAGAAATGGTTTTTCGTGAAGAAGCTGAAATTGGCTAACTCGTTTTTCCTTAATTGTTTCTGCTTATATAGCCATGCTCAGCCAATCAATAGCCACCACCTGCCTCTTATCCTGTTTCTTTCATCATTCCTCACGTCTATCATGCATTTAATGCATAAAGAAAATCTGCACTTACAAAGGGCGAGAAAGTCTTCCTTTCACACTCTTTTTCTTCTGCTGCAGACTTTGTTTACTTCCTCAACCAATAAGGCTGGCGCCTTTATTGACTTTAGCATTCTATCAATTATTGTTTTCAACCGTATCTTTAACATAGTCAATCTTGGCTGCTAGGTTGAATTCTGTTTTCATTTGCCCCTCTATCTGAAGGACCACCTTACTCGCCAAATACATTGGCGTTTCCAAGTCCTCACCACTAGCGGGCAATCACTTATCCACGAAGTTGGCGAACTCAACTACTTGCCAAACAAATAAGGAAAACAATCAACTCGCCACACTACACCAGTTCGCCAGCCATTCAGCTATTCCTTGCCCCTCTGTGTGGCGATCACAAGTTCTCGCCCAATTAAACGATCACCAGGTATGCTCAACTCGCCAATTGCTATGATTCCCCACATTTGGCAATTTTATTTAGCATTTTTAATTTCCTCAATTTGTATGAGCGGTCAGGAGCACTCGCATCATTCGAGCGAACTAGTATACTCGCCCTCGCCACTATCCATTGTCGGTCTGCTCAGCCATTGGCGAACATACTACCTTCTTGCCCTTTGGCGAGCTGAACAACATTCCCGCCCATACATTATTTCACCGAAATTGCTCATTCTCATCTCATGATAATGAGCTTTTCAACCAAGTGGAAATCAATGTTCTTTATTTATTTAATTTCCAATATCCATTTTATGAGATTAAGATCTACAGTAAGGTAAAATCAGATCTTACAATGGGAAGGGTGTGGAACATGAAAAGAAGCTGGGAATTTAATGAAAATAATATGAGATAAAAGACTAAGACAACCGAATCAAACAAGAGGTGATGAGGAAGACAAGAAAAAGGTGCCATACGGCATGATGCAAAATAAAAGGGACTTTTGGTACATGAGATAAAAGTCCTAATCTGTAGTACAAGGAGGGAATTGTGATTGGAGGAGTGGTGGATTTTATTGAATGAAGTAGCCATCAAACAAGGAAAGACAACCAAGTCAACACCATGTAGGAAAGAAAAGAGAACCCAGCCGATTACTTGTATGGTGAAATTCTTCAAGAATTAATATACTACAAGACAAGAGAAATTAATGAGAGAAGAAGCTAAGGGAACATGGTTAACTTCCATCGGTTTGAACACACCAAAAAGGGTGAACTAAGTCAACAATTGTGTAGCCAAGAGAAATTGACATTCACGTCATCCTTGCTGCTGTTGGGTTGCACGGTTAACCCACTTGAGAAGCAAACTTTCATGGCATATAATATATGATTTAAGAGAAGATGAAAGTCAAAAACAAAGCAGCAAAAGTGGACTATTATGCAAGCCACTTTGCTGCCTAATTCACATCTCTTTTCAGGTTTTTCAAAAGCTGCTCATACATGACTTTAATGGGCAGAAAATATAAAGGGAAAATGAGTTAAAAGCTAGTATATTAAAGGTATAGATAAAGGACAATACAAGTAACTTAAACGAGGCTTAGAAATAATAGTGAGTAGATAATTTTGTGGAAGCAAGAAACTTCAATAAATTCGGTTGTTTCCACCGAATTTCATTGCTCCCACGAAATTCCTAATTGCTAAAACTCTTTTCGGTCTCCACTTGCTTCCTCCATAAAATCCCTTAGCAAGCCACCATCCCTTAATAGATTATTTGCTTAATCTCTTCTATAGACCATATATATATTAAAACCAGTTAGGAATCAAGCTAGAGGGCTAAAGTGGAGAAGGAAGAAAACAAAAAATAAAAAAATTCTGTTTTGGAAAACATCATTCGGTCAAGGTAAAGAAAATGAGTTCCATGGCTTTCTTGTGATTCAATGGTTTATTTATATGTTTGATTTCCTAATAAACATAGATATAGATCCAATTATTATTAAAGCTAGTTAAATCATAATATTAGAATAAAGTTAGATCCTTCTATGCATGAGAATGAACAAGGAGATTGAGCTAAAATTGTAGCATGATGATGTAAAATCATTAGAGGAAATTAGATAAAATGAAAGAAAAGCTTAGAAAACTAAGGTGATGAGAAAACCAATTTGAATAATAGAAGAATGTGAGCTACGGGTAACATGAAAGTGTGAAAGCATTTAAGATTTCATGCAAAGAAATGGTAAGGAGGGTTATGTAGAGAAGTAATAGGAACCATGAAGATAGAAAGAAAAATTAAAAAGTCAATGAAAGTAGTCAAGAATGGTATTCGGTCATGACCATTTGAGACACAAGGATATGTGGAAAATGGAGGATTTTGGTAGAGAATAATTTTAGAAATTGAAAGAAATCGGTTGGTGAAATTAAAACTGAGAAAGAAGCTAGAATGAATAAATTGAATTAAAACACCAGTATAAATTATACTGGTTGTATTCATAACATGAAGTTAGTAGCTGCATTTTATGAATTTTAGTGGAGTAAAAATAAGAAGAAAATTATTAATAATTTTTGATAAAATTATTTTGTAGCCAAGAAGGACGATTTCGGTAGACACAACCGGGAAGCTCGGTTCTGTAAAATCAGGTAAGGGAGATGTATGTGAAATGAGTGCATGTCCTGTGGAGTTAAATTTTATAAAGTTATTGAAAAATTATTTTGTTTTATGACATGCATTATTATGAAAAACCATGTTGCATGGGCGAACAGGTTTCAACTTGCATTTCTTTACGAAAATGAGAATAATACCTTTTTGGAATTGTTATTTATTTAAATGAATTAAATTCATAATTGTGTTTCCTTAAAGGTATTTTGAGTTATAAAGTTGATTTTGAGACTTTAGGCCCCTAGTTTCATGCATTACGAGTTATGAGTCTAATAGACCCGCCAAGTCATCAGAGGTCTCGAGGTCACCTGGCAAGTGGACCCCGAGGACCACCCATGGATTGTGGCCATAGATCTATTGTATCCCTTTTTGGGATGATTATTCCGTTCTCGCAAGGGGGAGGGGGAACGATGATAGCATGATGTATTTGTAGGGTGATGCCTAGTCTCAACTTACTGATTTTTGTGTACTGAGAGGATTTGTTGAATCCTATTTATTGTTTAATTGATGAGCAAATTATTTGAATGATGTATTGAGAGTACTGGTTACGATAACCACTGTTTTCCTAATTGATATGATTTTAGGAAAAATAAATGTTTGAGGGGATATGGGTTGCTTCGTATAAAGCAGCGTACATCTTCCTTACTGAGCACATTGTCGCTCACCCTGTATTTTTTCACTCCACAGATTATTGATCTCGGATTAAGGAAAGTAGCTTCCAGAGATTATCGACTGCTAGAGTCAACAGTTAGTCGATATCGAAGGTACATTATTCTCTTTTATATATTCAGTAAAAATTGTATAGTACTACTTTAAATAGAAGGGAATGTATATACATCTTAAGGAATTAATTGAATAAATCAACATGAGTACGAGTAATAAGAGTACTAATCCTTATTAAAGTTTTGGGAGTGTTAAGCATCACGGACAGCCCAACCAGTAAGCAAGTAGAATTTATAAGCTAATAGTAGGTTATACTGTGGATTTGGGATGTTACAGTATTGGTCCGCAAAGCTTCGATACCAAGAAAGTATGAGAGGTTACCCAGATCTTTGACTGAAAATTCAAGAGATAGCCGTTGAATAATCCAATCAATATGCTTTTGATCATTTCCTGTGATGATGATGTCATCGACATAAATAGGGAAAAATAACCGCATACCATCTTGGTGAAGAACATACAATAAAGAATAAGCTTTTGAACCAATAAAGCCTATGTGAGTAAGCATTTCAGTTAATCTAGAAAACCATGCACGTGGGGCTTGGCGTAAACCATATAAGCTTTTATTCAACTTACATATATGATTAATAATCTGAATGAACATATCCCGGTGGCTGACTCATGTAAACATCTTCATGAAGAATACCATGCAAGAATGCATTTTGGATGTCAAGTTGTTTGATGCACTAATGATTAGTGATAGCAATTGAAAGTACAAATCTGATTGTTGTCGGTTTAACAACTGGGCTAAAAGTGTCATGAAAATCCACCCCTTCTTGCTAGTGGTAGCCTTTAGCTACTAATCTAGCCTTGAATCTTTCTATTCTTCCATCTGCATGCTTTTTAATTTGATAGACCCATTTACACCCAATTAAATTGATGGTGGATTTGGGTGGAACAAAGAGTCCATGTTTGATTTCGAATTTGCAATTGCCATAAGAGCTTTCTGTAAAGGGTACCGAATAAAATCATCATTCTGACGTTTTGGTTTCAAGGAATTGGTTTTGGAACGTGTAACCATTTGATGAGAAGTTGAAGGATGAGATATGTTACCATGAACAATAGATGAAGGAACAACAGCCATCACGGGAGAGCAACAACCATGTGACAAAGTTGATGTGTGTTGATGTTCTTGTGAATCTGTGCCAACTTCAAATGGGAGACATGGAACATGGGCAGAACCTGCAGGAGATGTAGAAAGATATGGAGAGCTATGATGCATGTGAAGATTAGTTGGGAGAGAATTAGAGGCAGGTGGTAATTCTTTCTGGGTGGTGGATGCATTAGTATATGGAAAGAGTGTTTCATTAAAAACAACATGTCTAGAGACAAATATTTCTCTAGTAGCAAGATTTAGACATTTATATCCATGATGACAAAGACTATAGCCAATGAAAACACAAGATTTAGAACGAAAATCAATTTTGTGACGATTATACGGTCTAAGATTTGGCCAACAAGCACATCCAAATGTTCTCATAAAATGATAATCAGGCTTCTTATTATAAACCATTTCGAAAGGAGACTTTTTGTTAAGAATCTTGGTTGGAAGACGATTAATTATATAAGTGGTAGTAAGAAAAGCATCTTCCCAAAATGATTTAGGTAGATTGGAATGTGCTAATAAAGCTAGACCCATTTCAACTATCTGACGATGACGCCTTTCTATTGAACCAATTTGTTCATGCGTGTGTGGGCATGCTATTCGACGTTCAATTCCAATGTTTTTGAAAAACTTACTTATATGTCTGTATTCACCCCCCCAATCCGTTTGTATTGATTTTTTTTTTTTGTATCAAAATGGCGCTCAACAAGTTTTTGAAAAGGAATGAAAATAGCTTCAACATCAGATTTTAGCTTTAAAGGAAATGACCAAATAAATTTCGTATAATCGTCAACAAAAGATACATAATAACGTGATCCATATGTAGATAATTCAGCACATGGTCCCCAAACATCAGAATAAAGTAATTCCAAAGGTTTAGAAGCAGTAAAAGTAGATTGATAAAATGGGAGATTATGACTTTTTGCCAATTGACAATCAGAACAAATAATTTGTCTAGTTTTCATAGCAACTGGAATTTTATTTGCGGCAAGAACATGTTGAACAATAGGAAAAGATGCATGACCTAAGCGATTGTGCCAAGTAGAGGTGGAAACACGTTCACTAACAAATGCTGAAGCTGAATGATGCTGAAAGGGCTGAGAGAAGCAGTAAAGACCATCATGGACGTAGCCTTTATGTTGGACGTTCCCCAAGCAGTCCTTTATGAGAAAATATGTGTCATGAAATTCAAAGAAAACATTATTATCTTGAGCAAACTTTTGAATAGAGAGTAAGTTCTTTTGAATAGAAGGAACAACTAAAATTTGATCAAGAAAGAAAGAATGTGAAGGTGTTTGTAGTGTGGAGGTGCCTATATAAGAAATGTTCAAACCTGTGCCATCCCCCACTTGAATTTGATCAGTTCTACTGTACTCATCTGATCTCATATTGAGATTATTGACATCAGAAGTCATATGGTGTGTGGCTCCCGAGTCGGGATGCCATTCTTGATCACTGCCCTGGCAACTGGAAGCAATATTAGCTTGCGGGTGTTTTTGAGAGGGTGGTTTAAAATTGATATCAAACCTGCGAAAACATCGATGAATAGTATGGCCAGGTTTTTCACATAGCTGACACAAGGAGTTGGAAGTATTGGGTTGAGTGCCACCATTGTTGTTCAAGTAGGAACTACGACCTCTATTATTGTTACGCCCTCATCCCCGACCGTTGAAAGAACTATAGTTACTACGACCTCAAGCACCATAATTTTGAGGTTGGGGTTTTGTAGCAATATTTGCACTAGCAGTTAGAATTGGAAGAGATTGATTGTTGTGATTGATTCGAGCTTCAGCAGTAAGGAGAAGAGAGTATAGCTCCTCTAGCAAGATATTGGTCCGAGAAGACACCATAGTGACCAGTGAATCATA
Source organism: Heritiera fomes (assembly GCA_032173925.1). Taxonomy (NCBI): domain Eukaryota; kingdom Viridiplantae; phylum Streptophyta; class Magnoliopsida; order Malvales; family Malvaceae; genus Heritiera; species Heritiera fomes. The sequence goes on along the minus strand of JAPDPM010000023.1, from coordinate 1,978,227 downwards.
TTCAGAACCCAAGCCAGCAAGAACATAAGTAATTATATCATCACAGTGCATAGCATGGCCAGCCATAGCTAATTCATCAGTTAATTTCTTTATATATAAGAAATATTTAGTAGCAGTCAAGTTACCTTTACGGGCAGTAGCTAGTTGAGAGCGAACCTGAATTATTTTTGCATGAGATTGTGAAGCAAAATAGTTTTCAAGAGCAAGCCAAACTTGGCGAGAATTTGAAGCCTGGTACACTTGAGCAAGCACTTCATCAGAAAGTGAGGAGTTGATTGTGCTTAGGATGAGGTTGTCTTGTTTAGACCAGATGGCATATTGTGGGTTAGGGGAGGAAGTCCCATCAGCAGAGAGTAGAGTAGTTGGAGGTTCTTGAATCATTCCATCAATATAGCCAAACACGTCTTGGCCTTTTAAATATGGAAGCATCTAAGCCTTCCATATTGGATAATTAGATCTTGTCAATTTAGTGACATTGACTGTAGAAGAAGGATGAAAAACAGGGAAGGTGTTGTTGATAAGATCAGAGGAAGTAGAAGAATTTGGAGAAGACATTGTAAGGTTACGACGTTTGTCAAGTGGCTCAGACTGATACCATGTAAAACAATGAAAGCTGAAATAAAAAAGTATTATGTATATTTCACTCATCTTATGTTACAAAGGTATATACATATTTATAGTGATTCGAAATAGTAGTCTGCTACAAATCAGGAACTTATACTTATCCAGACTCTTCAAAATCATTTATCATTATCTTGAGAGATTCCTGGAATGATTGGGCTCATCATTCGTAACTACTGCATTAGTGGAAGATTTAGTCATGTTGACTATGTCTTCTTCAACATAGAGTAATAAGCAGGCTTGATTCTTGAACGCGCAGATATAACTGCAAGAATAAGCAATGCCATGGCAAGTTTTTATAATGTTTTTGGATCCAAGAGTAAACAAGCTGTCCACCACATGACTGAAACTATTATTTTTGGCTTAATACATAAATATGTTCTTCACGTTTGCCACAAAATGAAATTAAGTCCTTAACGTTTAAATATATGAAAATCAATCCTAAATGTTTCAAAATAATTGAATTAAGGACATTTCCGTTAAATCCTTAATTTCAGTTAAGTTTTATTACTGGTAGTGGTAACAGAAATTAAAGGACATTTTCGTTAAATTCTTTAATCAAATGTCTCCTTGTACCTCATGATTTTTAAGAATATTTTATAAAAAAATAATAATACATATCTTTTTGTAGGATAATCATAGGGTACAAATTTCTATTCCTTTTTGCAAAACAACTATTATCTTAGTGGGAGAAAAAAAAGCATATGAATTATGAAATAGATTTGATAATTTTAAATATGATATGATAACATGCTATAAAAATAAGACAATTATTCTATATATTGTCAGTGAAATTTTTTGATTCTACAAGTAAGGTTAAGATGATGACACTATTCACTATTAATGTATTAAATGTTGATACATCATCAATATGTAAAATAAAAATATGTCAAGCTCTTAAAAATAAATATAAATAAATTTTTTTTCAATTTACTCATAAGGTCTTATTGATAATGTATCAATCTTTTTGTACATTGACAGTGTATAGAGGCTATACACTATCAGTGCATCATATATAAATCTTTATTTTATTTATTTTTATTTTCTTAAATATTTTAAAAAACATGTGTCGTTATCCTAACTCGACTTGTAGAATAAAAAAATTACACTAACAATATATAAAATAATTATCCATAAAAATAATAAGCATTGAAGTTTTGATAAAAGTTAAAAAATCAATTTGGAGAGGTTTGATTAAAATTAAAAAAAAATTGATTTGGTGTTTAATATATCAATTAACTTGATATTGATATATTGTTATGCATTAAAATACGATAAATTTTGTTTTTTATATGATTTCATACAAAATATATGATTGATTTTTTTATTTTACATTATTTGATATGAAACAAATACGAATCCCATCAGTGCTAAAACAAAAATTTATCAGATCTACCTTGTGATACAAGCCACTTACCTTGTACAGACATAGCTCGTGGCTCTTGTCTATGCATACAATTCTTCAGGCAGATGACTTCTCTTTGGAATCTTCCAAAATCTTCAAATTTCAACTTCCGCTCCAAAAGGATACCGTCTCTATGTATTTGTACCCTTAAGTGCATATTTGGCACATAAGATTATTCGAAGGATAGGATGATTATCATCCTATCCTATGTTTGTTATGTAATTAAGCAATAGGATAGGAGTAGTGGGAGAATTAGTCATCCTATACCAAGAAGATGACTTAATCATTTAGAAAAGTAGAAGATTATTTTTAATCCATAGGATATGATACATTTTTAAAAAATTTTAACAAAAAATTTTCTATTTTATCCTTAAATTTAAAAAATAAAATTTAAATTATTAAATTATTGAATAACACAAAACAATTTATTAAAGTATCGGTAAACAACATTTTCCCTCCTTCATTTCAAACGTCTTTGCTCCAGCCACTCTTCTCATTTTTTCTTCAATTTCTTTCGGATTCCACAGTACAAGTCAGATCGATTTCAATTTTCTTTCAAGTTTCTAGGTAACCAAACAAATCTTATCTCTTCTTGCGATTTTTCTTTCAATTTTCTTTTAGATTCGTTGGTTTTCTCTGATATTATTGTTGAACATTTCGAGTAAACAATTCATCTTCATGGTGCAATTCTTCTTTGTCCATTTGTTTAGTTTTAACAATTTTTTGTGTTTTAAATCTATTTTCTCTCATTTTCTTTTCGATTTTACAATGCAATGCTATTTTCATCAGCATCGTGTTCGGCCTCCACTGTTTGCTGTCATGTTTTGCTCTGCTTTTTCGAGAGTTTGCCTAGTCTTTTGTTATGCTTAGACGATACATTATGCTTTGCCATTTTGTTATGCTTGTCTGTCATGTTTAAATGTTTATATGTTAGACGAGATAAATATGAATATCGTGAATGAGTTGATATAATGTTCGATGAAATGTTTAAAAGAAAATCTAGCACACTATTAGAATGTTTGGTTGCTTCTTTGTCTTCATTGGATTTGTGGTTTGGATTCTTGAACATCGAATAAATGAAGATTTTCGTGGACCCTTGACTATGCACCCCTGCTCCACCAGAATCTTTTAGGAAGGGCTGTAGCCTTAGCCTTGACGGTGACAGTGGCAACTTTGACTCTGGTAATAGTAGGAGCCATGTTTGAAAATGGAATAAAGGGTTTAAGCTTAAGTATGAGAAAACTGATTTGCTCGTGTTTTTGAGTGTGTAAGAGAAACTTTGATTGTTGCTTGAGTGAGGTGCCTGGGTAGAGTTTGGGTGTTTATATAGAAAATGGGCACCGACAAAGTAAAAAGAAATGAAATGGATTTGTGGTGTCTAATGGAAATTGAGAAATATTTTAATCTACCTATATATGCACAGCAGCTAGCACTAAACTTAAAGAGAGATTAATTTGCGGAAATGGATGGTGCACGAAACATCAAAAGTGACTCTCAATGCAACTTGCTCTATTTATTTATTCTTTGGACCTTGTCTTGGAGTTACTTATGAAACAGCTAGTTCTTTGTAGCACCAAGTAGTATTTTTGGTCGTTTGCTCTGGTTTAGTTTTATTTTATTTAATTTAAAATAAATATATGCATTTGGTTCTTGTTAAAAAACAGTTACTTTTAATTTATATAAAAAAATTAACTGTAATTTATATAAAAAATTAACTGTAACTAGCTAAAGCCTTGGGCTACAACAAGCATAGGCAGAGGCAGCCCTAGTATTTGTTTTTTTTTTTTGTGGTATGTACGTATGGGCTTATTCTTCACCTAGCCATGGCTCTCACAGTAGACAGTAGCAATATTTATGGACATTTTTTTTGTCTTTTGCATGCAGACAGAAGACAAAACCTTATTTACTGAAATTATAAAAAGGTCTGAACTTAGTTTAAGTAGCTGGGATTGGCATGGTTAAGTAGTTGAAAGGCTGTAAAGGTTCATTCATTAGGATGGAAAAAAGTAAATAAGTAAAGATCCAATTCATCTTTTATTGTTGGGCCAGCTAAGTTGGAGAAGAAAGCTGCTATGGTAGCGAGCATTGTTGTCAATTGTCTCAGATTTTATCCAAACTGCCTGCCAGAGCCTTTGATCAGTTTCGAGGTTGCATTCCTCTATAAATACTAGAGGAATGTGTTGCAAAAGGAGCAAGGTTAGATTGTGGCACTTTCAAACTAGGAATTTTACTTGCTATGGAGAAAGATCATCATCATCATCATCATCATCATCAGAGCCTTTATCCCAATAGATTGGGGTAGGCTATATGAACCAATATCTAAAATCACGTTAGATCGTCCATATGTATTCTTTGCCTCCATAGATTCCTATTCAAGGCCATTTGCTCATCTAATTCTAAAACCTCCATGTCTTTCCAAACTACTTCCTTCCAAGTCTTTTTTGGTCTTCCTCTAGTCTTAACTCTTCTCTCAACATCCATAGCCTCTATTCTCCTAACTGGAGCATCTACAGGTCTACGTCTTACATGTCCAAACCAACGTAAACAATTTTCACACATTTTGTCTTCGATAGGTACCACTCCAATCATCTTACGAATATCATCATTTCTCATTCCATCCTTTCTTGTATATCCACATATCCACCGTAACATTCTCATTTCTGTTACACTCACCTTTTGTGTATGTAGCCTCTTAGTCGCCCAACATTCACTACCATATAACAATGTTGGTCTAATAACTGTCCTATAAAACTTGCCTTTCAACCATGTAGGAATTCTTTTATCGCACAACACACCTGTAGCACTTCTCCACTTACTCCATCCAGCTTGGATCCTATAGGTCACATCACCATCAATCTCTCCATCCATCTGTATTATTGATCCCAAGTATCGAAAATGATCCTGCTTAGGTATCGCCACCCCATCTAACTTCACTACATCATGCTCTTCCAGTCGGTTAGAACGGAATTTACACTCCATGTATTCAGTCTTCACTCTGCTTAGTTTAAATCCTTTTGATTCCAACGTTTGTCTCCATAATTCCAACTTTGTATTGATCTCCGCTCTAGTTTCCGCACATAGGACAATATCATATGCAAACATCATACACCAAGGCACCTTATCCTGGATGGATTTTGTCAGTTTGTCCATAACTACCGCAAACAAGAATGGACTCAACGCGGACCCTTGGTGTAATCCCACCGTGATAGGAAACTCACTTGTTTGCCCCCTACCTGTCCTCACATGTGTCCTTGCGCCTCTATACATGTCTTTAATTAGTTTAATATATTTCAAAGGAACTCTTTTTTTCATTAAGGACCACCAGAGTACCTCCCTTGGCACTTTATCATATGCTTTCTCCAAATCTATAAAGACCATATGAAGATCTTTACCCATTACTCGAAAGCGCTCCATAAGTTGTCTAAGCAAATATATTGCCTCTATAGTTGATCGACCCGGCATAAAACCAAATTGATTCTCCGATATCTCTACATTCTTTCTTAATCTCCGTCTTATCACTCTCTCCCATAGTTTCATCGTGTGACTCATCAATTTTATGCCTCGGTAGTTGGCGCAACTTTGAATATCCCCCTTGTTCTTATATAAAGGTACTAAGACACTCTTCCTCCATTCCTCTGGCATTTTGTTAGTGTGCCAAATCTTATTAAATAGATTTGTCAACCACCTAACTCCTACATCTCCAAGGCATTTCCAAACTTCAATTGGGATGTCATCAGGTCCAACAGCTTTTCCATTCTTCATCATCTTTAGTGCCTCTTTTACCTCTGTCTCTTGGATTCTACGCATAAAGCACCGATTTAAATCCTTAAGAGGCACCGAAATATTATCCAAAACTTTATTTTGTCCGTCATTAAATAATTTGTTAAAATAATCTCACCACCTGTCCTTAGGCCCCGTTTGGTTTCAGTAATTTTTTTTTACCTGGGGGAATTTTTTTTTCCGTCAAATGATTCCCGCGTTTGGTTGGGGGAATCAGATTCCAGGCGGTAATTTTTTTTTTTTACCAACAGTGCCAAATAGTGCCAAAATTGGGAAAAAAAATTACCTCCTCTCCCTGAGGTATTTTTTTTTCCGGAGGGAATTTAACTTTTTTACCAATTTTACCCTCCAATAATTATATTTTGTTTCCATTTTACCCTTAAACCTATCTAATATTACAACCATGTTTTTTTTTATTTTGATGAAGAGAAAAATAAATTTAAAATCAAATGGACCAATAATAAGATGGACCTTATGAATTTTGATTAATCAAAATCAATTTAATATAGTAATAGTTTTATATCAAAATAATTTACATAACAAAAACCTTATAAAAAAGGGGCAAAATAAATAAATAAATAAGCATATTAAATAAATAAATAAATAATTAATTAATTTAAATATAATTTATTTAAAGTGTTATTCACTTTACATCAACTAATAATATGGAGGGTATTATAGTAAAATAAATAATTTTACCCTCTTACTTTCCTTTAACCAAACACAGAAATCTTATATTCCCACCAATACAACCAAACACAGGAATCTAATATTCCCAGTAATCCGTCAAGTAAAATAATATTCCGGTAATTTAATATTCCTGGTAATCTTAAATTTCCCGAACCAAACGGCTTAATGTCATTATCTTTAACGAGAGTTCTTTGATGCTCATCCTTAATACATTTCACGACTCCTAGGTCGTGACTCCTCCTTTCTCTAGCACGCGCCAATCTGTATATCCTTTTCTCTCCCTCCTTTGTGTTCAACTTGTCGTAAATCTCTTTCGCAACCTTCATCTTAGCTTCTGCCACAGCCTTCTTTGCCTCGTTTCTTACTATCTTATATTCCGAAAAACTCTCTTCTGTATTGTTCTTCTTTAAAGCCTTGTAACGCTCTCGCTTAGTCTTTATAGCATCTTTTACTACTGCAGTCCACCATGTTGCGTCCTTTCCAGTCGGCACTCTTCCGTTTGATACTCCTAATGTCTCTTTGCCTACCTCCCGAATGCATTTTGCCATCTTATTCCACATTACGTTTGGGTTCTTTTCTGTTGTCCAAGCCTCTTTTTGAATCCAACTATCTCTACATGTTGTATGACAATTTTCTTTTAGCTTCCACCATCGAATCCTTTCAATTCCTTTTTGTTGGTTCCTTCGATGTCGTCTATCTATCTTCGTATCTAGAACTAAGAGTCTGTGTTGCGCGGTAACACTCTCACCTGGGATAACCTTACAATCCAAACATCTATGTCTATCCCTACTCCTAGTTAAAAAGAAATCTATCTGACTTGCTCTTGGTCCACTTCTAAAGGTTATAAGATGAGAATATCTCTTCTTAAACAATGTATTTGCTAGGATTAGGTCATAAGATAAAGAAAAATTTAAGATAGCATCTCCTCTCTCGTTTCTTACACCATAACTAAAACCCTTATGTACTCTCTCAAAACCCTCTCTACTTGTACCTACCCTCTCTACTTGTACCTACATGTCCATTAAGATCACCGCCAATAAAAAGGTTTTCTCCTATGGGTACTTCTTGTACTACCTTATCTAAATCCTCCCAAAACTGTCGTTTACTAACCTCATCAAGTCCTATCTGGGGTGCATACACGCTAATGACATTCAACACCTCTTCTCCTAAAACTAGTTTAACCAAAATAATCCTATCCCCTTGTCTCTTAATTTGTACAACATCCTTATGGTACTCTTTATCTATAATGATACCTACTCCATTTCGGTCTCTATCTTTCCCTGTGTATCAAAGCTTATATTGCCAAGGTGCTATCTCTCTAGTCTTTTCCCCAACCCATTTGGTCTCTTGGAGACACAAGATGTTAACCCTCCTCCTACTCATAACCTCACAAATCTCACCTAACTTACCACTAAGCGTACCTATATTCCAAGATCCTAACCTAAGCTTATGGTTATGGACTAACTTCTTTACCCACTCCTGTCCATTGTGGTGTGGGAACCTTTGCCTATTTAACACCACATCCAGGCGTCGATGTGGCGCGTCACTTCCGGGCGACGACCTAGCAACCCTTGCCCACTTTTCACTACACCCGGGCTCCGATGCCGCGCGTCGCTGAGTAGGGGACGCTCCAACGATGTTTTGATATTGGTTCATTTCATGAGATTAGACTAGTTTTTAAGGTTGGTTGTCCAAACCTACCGCCACCCTCCTCCTTTACCCGGGCTTGGGACCGGGTGCGTTAACTCACACAGGCGGAGTTGCTATGGAGAAAGATTTGGCCAAAAAATGTCTTGAGAGTGGTCTTAAAGTAAAACCACACATTGAATCAAAATTGAAGTTTTGGAGGGAATAACATGGAATTGTGTTTGACATGCTGAATCAAAGTGGTTTTGGATGGAATGAAGATAAAAGGTGTGTGGAAGTGGTTGATGGGGCTGATAGAGCAGTTTTGAGTGCTTACTTGAAGGTAATAATTTTTACTCTGAAATTTGACTAAAATTGCTGTTGTGCTTAGATATTTGAACATTATTTGCTGGATTTTACACTGTTGTCGTGGTGCTATATTATTGTAATTTGGGGGTTAAGCCATTTATAATAGACAAATATTGCACTACTAAATTCGAACTTTAGTTTCCCCCTAAGTTGACGGTCTATAAGTGCCATTTGCTGCCACCAGTTGTGCATATAAATGGACATTGACTCTTGGTCTCATAGTTGGCTCTACACTGCTACACGTTTGAAATGTATTGCATTTTATTACTATTTTTTTTACGTAGGTGGTAGAGTATAGAATAAAGGAAGCTCATGAGTTTTTTAATTTCCAGCTTTATGATCAATAGTTGAATATTCTGTTTTTCTAATTATTAATCTTCACATTTCTTCTTATACATTTGAAGTTCTCTTACCCTTCAAATATCTTAATATTTGTGCTATTGTTTGAATCAAGTACCAGATTTTTTTTTTACTTCTTTGTATTGTTGGGTGCTATTTTTGAATATTTGTTCATTTAGATATTTTGATTTTGAAATAGTGGATTTTATATAAGTCATGTTTTTTATTTTAAGTTGTCTTCATCTATTATAGAATCATAAGGGAGCGAAGAAATGGGTTAATAAAGAATTCATCTACTTTGAAAGGTTAGGTATTATATTTGGGAAGGATCGTGCTACTAAAAAAGGAGCAGAAGCACCTGCAGATGCTGTAGAAGAGTTGGATCGTGATGATGGAGATGTAAGTGATGATGGAGATCATACAGTAAACATGACCTAAATGTCTATTTTATCTTATCCTATCTTTATCTCTTACACCAAACATGACCTAAATGTCTTGTTTCCTTCTGATCTGCACAGTAATCCCATTAATTCCCATCCTTGTAATATCCTATTAAAACTTCTTATTTTTTTATTCCGTTTCCTTTTCTGATTATCAAGATTGATTCTTCATGGATAGATTGATTTTGCTCTCTGCATAAACCCTCCTGGGATTCTCAAGATTCATTCTTCATGGATAGATCGATTTTGCTCTCTGCATAAACCCCTCTTTGAATCTTGTTTTTCATATATAATTTAAGTTTGTGTTATGTAAAATTATATTTATATTATGGAAAATATGAAATTTTTGTATCGATACATCAAATACAATTTTTTTTAATTTTTATCATATTTATATAAATACAATTTTTATCAAATTTTAATTCATGTAATTTTTATATCTTTTATTCGTGTTCAATTGCTAGATCTACTTGCAAGTGAACAGTTGGTGACAAAAACGCATGAAATTCTACATTTTTTTTTTCATATTTCAGACCTACAAAAGAGAATAGATTTAAAAACTTTCAGAATTGGAGACTTAATGATGATGAATTCATTCTGCAAAAGGTCTTCCTGCAAATTCTCTGTTTAATTTGGCAAAATGTCCCCATCGGAATCCTATCCAGAAACGAATCAGTGTATGCTACAAATTCCTTCCTTTACTCCTTAGCTAGTTGACTTTTATGATGCTTAGTCATCAAACAAATCCTAGCAGATCCATGAATTAATATTGCACTAATTAGGCTAAGATTCCTTCAAGCTTCCTTCTTATAAAATTGCATACATATTAGCCTAAGATTCTTTGTCGGAATGCTGCCCTGGAACACGCATGTGTGTTTATCCTTCCATATTACCATTATATGATTTGACTTCCTTAACTATGTATGAAGTTTTCTAAATAAATTCTTGGAATCAATTGATATATGCAATATACTTCTCTGTCTCTTTCTCCCTCTCTCCATTCTCCATGTGCTGTGCTGACTTGTTTTGCTTTTTTTTGTCGGGGTTTCTAAATCTTGATCAAAAAAGGTCATGGAGTTTATGCTGCCTGCATTGATAGAGCAAATTGAACGTTTCAAAATTTTTTTTTTCTCAATGCAGGAGATGAGGATTATGCGGGATTAGGGATGAAATTAAGTTGAATAAAGACGATCCAATATTAGACTCGAATTTGACATGATTCAAGAATTCAAAACATCATATAAGACTTGAGTTCAATCGAACTTAATTTTTTAAGCTTGAGTTCGACTTGATAGAATAATATTCAAATTCAAATAAGCTCGGCTCAATAATTAAGTATTAAAAATATATTAAATGAATTTGATTAGGTTTGTCAACTATTTGAGTCAGCTATTAAGATATTTAAATACGGCTTAACTCGTTATTCGAGTAGTTTAACTCAGATTAAAAATAAACAAATCAAATTCAAATAATTATTAGATCGAACTCGAATAATTTACGAATTGCTTGACTCATTTATATCCTATTTGAAATAGATAATTATTCTGAAATTCCATGCACTAAAATTATGCAGATTAGAGAGCTGTTGCATTTTGGTTTTCGATTTTTAGTCTGTTAATGAAGTAATATCCTCATCTGATTGCTTCACCAAACATTCAAATCAATGTCTTGACTGTTAACAAAGGACATTTGTATATAAGTATAACAGCCATTTTTGTATGTGTCAAAAGCTTTTAACACTTTAAATTACCACAGGGCACAAGCTAATCTACGGAACTACTTAACAAGATCAACCTGTTAGCGTTCTGCTGAAGAACTAAAAATCAGAAAACAACAAGAAGATGGGGAAAAAGGGTCAATTATTAGAATTACAACTGCTAACATGGCTTCATTGGTTATCTGCCATTGGAGTCCTTTGTTTTCACATAATTGTGCAAGAACCTGGAGAGGGATCGGAAACCACAGTATAATATTCAACGTGGGGAGGTGGTGGACAGCATATAACTGGAGCTGGTGGTTTGGGTGGATCTTTCTCTTCTTTCACTTCTTCTTACTATTTCTAAGCTTGCATAACAAAGTTTCTTCCTCAAGGACGCTGTCAAGCATGCTGCATCAACCTCATCTCCAATTATCATCAGCTTATCCTTTTCCGGCCCATGTAAAGCCACCAATATCACTCCTGTTCCACTATAGAAACTTGGTAATCTTAGACTAGATACGAATACAATACGAAAAAAAATATGAAAGTGATACGAACAAAAATTTGGTAAAAATTGTATATGAATTTGACAAAAACTAAAAATATGTTTTGTGTTCGACGTATTAACATGAATTTAGACATAAAATTTTTGTGTTTTATATGACAGGAACACGAATTTACACAGTATGAATGTGAACTTTAGATACAAATCGTTAGATCTATTCTCAATAACAATATCAACTAGATTTTGGAAGATTAATATTAAGCATACCATCTGCTACGGCAGCTATCTTTAAAGCCTTTGTTCTGCATTTGCTGCAATGCATTGACACCTTAATAATTATCTTTTGCTGCACCAATTAAAGCAAAACGTCATCTTTCAGTACATTAACTGAGTTGTTCCAACTAAAATTGAGTTAAAAAACGATAAGTTTCTATGTTGAAGAAGATAAAATGAAGAACATTCTTTTGTTTCTAAGCTTGTAATTTTCATTGAAATAAGTGTAATAAGAAAATAAGTTCGTATAATGCAACTTACCTTCATATTCTCTAGCTCCAAAAAGAATGTTGCTTTAGACAATTAGGCTTTCCAATAGCTGATCACTGCAGAACAGCAGTGGCCATGGCTAGCTCTTTATATAATGTCATCAGATCCAAGGTTGCAATTCAGTAATTAATATCACTATGCAAGTATATTTTAATGGAAGTTTAAGGATTAAGTTAGCGATGATCGATCCACAATTTATGGGTTCAACGGGAAGAGCTGCCCTATCAGACAAAGTCATGAAAACCCTTTGCAGTTTAGCTTAATATTTTCTTCAGTGCAGAAGTCAATTATTATTGTAATGACAGTTGTTAATTAACAATGGAATCGGAAATTTCTGAGTCCACAGGGTAAAGCTGAGTGAAAATTCTTGCAGGCACATGATGGGAGAGGGATTTGCCATCAAACTTAATTACTTGATCAGATCCATTAATTTGCATGCTCAGCTGTACAGCTAGAAACAAAAATATGGATGGAAACTTTATGATTTGCCTTGACGTAATGGATCTTTATGATTGCTTAGGTCATCAAAGATCAAACTTTTCCTACCTTTGTAATGTCATTTTAACTGCATATGTTCAATTACATATACAGCAATCACTATTAAACTCAATCAAAGCATTTGAATCTCGAGGCTTAGCTTAAATGATTTGTGCTGTTACTCTTACAATTTTTTGTTTCTATTTTCAAGTTCGGCCTCTTTTATAAAAAAAAATGTTCCAAGTTCTTTATAGTCTTTTACAGCTGACTTAAGAATATTTTTTTCCTTTGCAAAAATGTTTTATTCTAGAAATAACAAAATGTCTGAACTGGAATTTAATGTAATTAGTTCATGCTGTTCTTTAAGATATGGCTCCCAACAAGTTTGGGTTCAAATTTTAATGCCTGTAATCATTTTTTTCATAAAGGAGTACATGGAGAAGAAAAACTCAAATCTTAGATCTAATTTCTCTTAAAAAAATTCAAATTTCAACATCTTTCATATTAAAAAAATAACATAATGTCGCAATCTAATATATCTAATTACATTTTTTTTCATTAAGGTATGAACTATATATCAATAGAACTAACAAGTCTTAATGAAGATTTATCAGCAATAAAAAATGGAGTGAAACAGATTTTTTTTTTTGATAAGCAAGGTTTTCCATTAATAAGGACTAATCTGTAAAAGGATTAGTTCAGTCAGGTACAACACTCCACCAACCCAAACATTTTAAACCAACAAAACAACATAACCAGCCTAACACTAACATAATACAACATCATGCCAAAACAGGAGATCAATAAAAGACAGCCTAACACAGGACCAGCTTGTAACTTTACATCAGCTTACACAGGTAGCGTACTATTCATGATTCAGCTAACAGTAGCGAAACAGCACACATCGGCATAAAACACAGGCAGGGTCTGATAATCTAAATGAAGACAGCTCTGAAAACGGGCACAATCAATCAAAATGTTGAGGCAGTTTCAAATCAAACCATTCAAAAAGCAGACACACCAACATGGCATCTCTTGCTAACACCAACAGTAGTTCTTTTAGCTTCAAATAACATGCGCCAACACCCCAACATGGCGTCATTATGCACTTTGATTCCTAGGCGACAAAATCTCTTCACTAACGGCAATCACCTCTTATAAAAAGACAAACCAAAAAATAACCATGTTGACTTCAATTTAGATCATTCATCGAACACCTTCTATGCGTTATTACATCAAAACAAAAGTATTCAACATTTCAGCTAATCTTATCCAAGAAAAACAGAGCAGCATCAATATCAACCAAGGAATCAACACCCATCTCTAATATCATCCGATCATCCTAAACAGATTATCTTCAATGCTAACAAGGCAAAACCCACTGAAAAACTTCTATAAAAACGTCAGAGAGAATCAACAAATAACGTCACCATAATCTTTGCTCGACCCAAAGCAAATTTTCTTGAGGATAAACCAGAGCAAGAACAAAGAGTAGCCATCTCAAGTAGCGCCCCACCAACCTCCTTTAACAAGAAATATTCTTTGACAATCAACATTCTGTAATATGAGATAGAGTTTTCCATCGTGAAGCATTCTCTGTCCCAGATCACGAAAAGGTAGCTTGAAAAACCTTCGGAGGGAGAGAATCACCAGTCGAAATTATTGTCCCACCAAATTCTCATTATAAGTTGGTCCGAAACAGAATCAAGATTTGTTTCCCGAAGAAGAATCATCTCCACGTTATTAACTGCTGGCACCTTTTGGATTGTACTAATCCTGGCACTACTACCCAACCCACGTATCCAACTAAGAATACTTATATGAACACCTGATGATAGATAAGACAAAGGAAAAGCAGCAAGAATAGAAGGCCGAAGTGTTATTCTTGTTTCGCCAACATCACAAGCTTGTTAATAATTTGTTCATCACAAAGATTAGTTTTGAAGCCCATCATTTTTCCCACTTCCCAAGTTTCTCGAGCCTCCTTTTCCAACACTTTCTTTTTTTTTTGTCGAAATCCTCCGGTTTTCACCTTCGATGATTATTCTGGAGTCGGAAGAAGCAGAGCGTGGTTAGGCTTGTCCCCTTCTCAACACTGGTACTCCATACACAAGTCAGAATTCAAACCCTGACCTTGCTTAAGGGACGAGGGCTGCTTGCCACCCACGCCAACCAGTTGTTGGTAACACTTTCCTTCAGTTGATGAAATCTCCATCAGAAAGAGATTCATTGGCTGTCTTAGATGATTTCAAATTGCCCTTTTTCATTATCTTTTTCTTTTGGATTTTTAGTTTTTTCTTTTGGATTTTTAGTTTTTTCTTTCCTTCCAATGTTTTGAACTTTCTCCTTCCTTGAATAAAGGGTTTTCTAGTGGTGAGATTCAAAGGTTTGTATCTAGCTGGGCCTTCACATGAGTCGTCATTTTCAATCTCATCCTCCACTTCTTTGATGTTTACGTCTTTACTTCCAACAGGAGAAACATGGGAATAAAGAGCATGACGCTTGTTTACCTTGTTATTCAAATTCAAATTCGCCTTTTCATTAAATGATGCCTGCAAGTTTTGACCTTTGTCTGAAAAGTTAGGAACGATTTCTTCACTAACACGATCTGGGGTAGAGTCACAGGGGGGTTCGAGCCTAGCTTTAGAATTAGGGGAGGGGCTATGTGAAGAAGACAGAGAGATATTCATGCAGCTACATGTAGATGTGTCAGTAGGTTTTCTAACCTGTGGTGAGTTGTCTCTATCAGAAGAAATTGCCTTGTGATCCATGCTATCTTCTTCCTCCGAATTGTTCCATGGCGATGAAGGAGAGGACTTGAGGTTGGTAGGTCTGGAGGATTTACAACAATTGTTGAAGAGGGAAACTACATCGGAGCCAACCTCCGAGACCCTTACTTTGAAGAATTTCTTGCCACATTCCAAGTTAATAACTTCATCAATTCTTTCCACTTGGTCTATCATAAGAAGGAAGGCTCCCCTACTAAAATCATTGAACTTGAGTGTATTCCCGTCCATAGAAAGCAGGTCACCCCAAACTTCTGCAATGTTCTTGAAGGTGCTGTAATTCCATGCATGCAGCGGCACTCCATAAACAGTCACCCAAGTTGTTCTAAACTTGTATTCCATGTTCTCAGACCAGTGGAAGACTTCTACAAACCACTCTTTTAAGCACGACCAACCAAGTTCCTCCATAGTCCTCATTGTCTCTTCCTCGTCGAAGGATCTTAAGAACTGCCTGCCTAAAATCTTTTTTACAGAGATATCAAATACTCCTTGTATTTTGAAGTTCTCCATGAGGGTGTTTGGTTCGTAGTAATCTCTGGCAACTCCTATCATGCAGCGTTCTAGATTATGAATCAAGCTCTCTTCCACCATTCCCTCGCACACCTTTGCCTTGGTTTGGGTTGAATCTTTCTCAGCTTGGTAGTGAAATGGAGATTCCACCAACGTCCCCTCATTTAACAGCACTTGTTTAAAGGACCTTGGAAGAGTTGGATTACCAGTGGCTTTAGAGGGAGACACAGACTTTTGAAAAACAGTCAGGGGAGCATCTTTGCAGGAGGTTTCTTGCAAAAGTTTTTCTTTTTGAGAATCAACTCTTCTCCAAAATGCATATCTTTCGTGGAATCTGGCAAAGTTAACACCCAGCCTATAGTCTAGGAACCAAGCACCGTTGAGTTTCTCCACTGCATTCTTGGCATCATTCAAGCTTGAAAATCTTACGAAACCATACTTTCTTCCTCATCTGCTTCGCTTCTATGGAATAAAAACATCTGTGACATTTTCATGATGTTGAAAAATTTGTTTTAACCTGTGAAATCCCCAATTTCAGGAAAATCCTCCATAATTATAAAGTATGTTAGCTTAAATTGAAAAATAAGTAGATATGAGAATTATGAAGTATGAAGGATGTATGAAACATGGAAGAAGTAATGAGATGAAAGATTAAATAGTCAAGGAAATTAAATTGATGTTATAAGAATAATGGAGGTATGAGCAAAGAATTAATATCAGATTTTCATAATTTAACGAATATGAAGTTTAATGTATGAGTGATGTATGCATGATGTATGGAAGAAATAAGAAAGTGAATGTCAATTAGTCAAATGATTTAATGTTGATATCAGAAAAATATTAAGAGTATGAGACAAGAAACAAAATCAGATTTTTGATTGGTTAATTAAACATATGTGGCTTATGCATGAATGGAAGAATGGAAGAAGAGAATTAATGGGTCAAAGGGGTCAAGGAAAAGCATGGCTGAGATTAATGATGGGATAAGAAGCAATTAATGAAGTTGCATGACTCACCATCCTCATCATCATCACCCCACGGCAGCAACTCTTCTAGCCCTCTCCCTCGTGTTCTCCAAGTTTCCATAAGTCTTCTTCCATAGCTACCTTGACAAACACCCTTGTTTAGTAACCAAATCGTTAAGTTTGTTAGACGAAAAATGATCATAGTCAATAGACGAGGCTATATCTGAAGTTTGGTGGATTGATTCCAAGTATTGGAAGAGATCTCAAAGTTTGAGATTTTGGCCACTAGCAAAAGGTAAGAGAAGAAGATGATTTAGTCAATTATGTTCATGGTATAGTGTTGTACTGAATTAGTATAGCATGTTTATGGCAAATTCTTAAAGGTTTGCTTTGATATGATGATTTCAGATTTGAAGAAGAAAAGGATTAGGGTTGGTGAACCAAGTGATTTCATGTTCTCGAAGTAATCGAGGTAAGGAATTTATGTAACGGACGTAAGGCGGCTATGTCCGCATGTTTTGTGATGTTTTTACATGTTTTGGAGAGAAGTATTAGTTGATTTTGTGCAGGAAAAGATGCATTTTCGGACTTGTTTCCTAGTACCAATTAGGCTAGGGGCAGCCGACTGCCATAAAGGGAAGTCGACTGCCTAGAGACAACCAAAACGTTGTTTTCCGAAAACCGATGCAAACCAGTCGACTGCTATGTAAGCCAGTCGACTGCTATTTACCCAGAAGCATTCTATTTCAAACCAGTCGACTGCTATATGGGACAGTCGACTGCTATTTTCCAAAATGCATTCTGTTTCAAAACCAGTCGACTGCCTATTAGACCAGTCGACTGCTAATTTTCCAGAAGTATTCTGTTTTAAAAACAGTCGACTGCTATATGACCAGTCGACTTGTGAGATCCTCAATTTTCATGTATTCCTCCATGTATGTAAAGTATTCTAAGTTAATATGATTAAATGAATGTGGAGTTGATGTGTAATTGATGTATGAATAATGTATGAATGGTGTATGGAATATAGAAGAAATAAAGAAGTTGATAACCAATTAGGCAAAGAGCTTATTTTGTTATTATGGAAATGAATAGAGGATAAAGAAAATTATATCAGATTTTATTTAGTGATTAAATGGATGAGTCATAGAAGAGAAGGAAGAAAAGAATTAAATGGTCAAAGGGTCAAAGGGAGAAGTGCATGGCTGAGATTGATGATGGATAGGGAAGCATTTAATGCAAACATGCATAGTCATCACCCCATCATCTCATCACCAACGTCAGCCCCTTGCCAGCCCCATCCCTCTCGTTCCATCTCCAACATCCCAAGTTACCATCCATGGCTCCTTGACAAACCACCCCATCCTCTCATCAATCCAACTAGTTTGTTGAACAAGAATCGATCCTTGTCACTAGACTAAGAGATATCCAAAGTTTGGTAGATCAATTCCAAGTATTGGAGGAGATCTCAACATTTGAAGTTTTGGTCTTTAGTGAAGGTAAGAGAAGAAGATGGTTTAGTCAATTTGGTTTATGCTTTGAAGTTATACTGAGTTGGTATAACATGTGTATGTGGTTTAATTTAAGGTTTGATGTGGTATGATGATTTTAGGTTAAAGAAGTGAAGAGCTAGGGTAACGCACAAGTGATCTCGCGTTCTCGAAGGAATCGAGGTAAGGAAATTATGTAACGGACGTAAGGCGGCTATGTCCGCATGTTTTATGATGTTTTACATGTTTTGGAGAGAAGTATGAGCTGTTTCTATGCAGGAAAAGATGCATTTTCGGACTTGTCTCCTAGTACCAATTAGGCTAGGGGCAGCCGACTGCCTTAGAGGGAAGTCGACTGCCTAGAGACAACCAAAACGTCGTTTTCGAAAACCGATGCAAACCAGTCGACTACTATGTAAGCCAGTCGACTGCTATTTACCCAGTAAGCATTCTGTGTCAAACCAGTCGACTGCTATATGAGCCAGTCGACTGCTATTTTCCAAAATGCATTCTGTTTAAAAACCAGTCGACTGCTATATGGACCAGTCGACTGCTCCCATGTATTTTTCGAAAAGAAAATAATTTCGAGAAATAAAGTTATGAAGCAGCAGTCGACTGCCCTATAAGACCAGTCGACTGCCCTGTATGAAAAGAGAATTTCAAAGCCAAAATGTTTCAAACACCAAAGTGTTTTCTAAAAGAAAGAAGTATACAATACATGTTTTGAGACTATGGACTGCGTAATGATTATGCATTTCTGATGGCTGAGTGACTCTGATAAAGTCCTCAGTAATATGTATGTTGAGCGAGGAACCCTAATCCGGTCCTCAATCCCACAAGTGACACCTGATAAGTGTTCGCTGTGGATTTATAAAGGCAGGAGAGAATCCCTGACCTATGCAGAGTGCACTACTGTACCAATGCATGATTAGAGTCATATGAGTCATATGAATGGGAATGAACGGTTCATATGACGACTCAATCGCTTAAACATTGTACATAGTCTCCATTTATTTCAAGTATAAGATGTATGTATGACAAGGAAGTATGATATTTAAAAGTATGATATGACGTATGATGTATGTTTTCAAGTATGAAGTATGCTATGAAGTAAGAAGTTTTCAAGAAAGAAGTATGATGCATGTTTTATATGTATGCTATATTTAAATGAAGCATACAAAGTATGTTTGCCATGTCATTTTAAATGAATATGCATGGTTACAAACAATGCATGAAAGAAGTTTATGAATCATGCTTTATAATGATTTACCTGACATTATAGAGCCAAGTAGGAAAAAGGCATATAGAGGCATAGCACGCTCTTTTATTGTGAGAACCCCAATTTTCTAATATTTGATATAAGTTATAGAGTATAAAAAAATAAAATTAGATAAATAGATAAATAAATATCAATTGTTAAAATATATAAATAAAATGGTCTGTTCGATGAGGTTCAGAGAAGTACTCGGTGAGGGCCCCATCGGGACTTTCTCTGTCCAGATCGAAGCGAGACCTTAGAATGATGATATTGGAAGATGAAATTAGTGTAATTTTAAGTATAAAATAAGTGTATTATAAATATATTATGTGAGTAGAAATAACTCTTTAGTTATGGAATTAAAGTAAATAATGAATACAGATAAATTGTGAAAAATATATATATATATATATATATATATATACATAATCTAGTGGTAATTATGTTTTAAACACTTAATAAGAATTAAAGTAAGTCAAATATTGAAATAAATAAACTATATATATATATATATATATATATATATATATAAAGAGAACATTGCAGCAAGCTTCTCGTGGAAGCTTGCTACAAATCAATTGAAAGTAGAAAAAAAAAAAGAAGAGAAATATTAAACATTGGACTAGCTGGCAAATTGTCATCGGAACAACACACAAATAAAGAAGACAAAAGAGAGCCTTCTTGAAGTTTTTCAAGTCGGCAAAGAAAGAAAATTAAACTGCAGCACCAACTTTCCTTCTCTGTTTTCTGCTTCACGAGATCTTCCTCTTCTCCATGAGTCCCTTACGTCATCTTGCAAAATCTCCACCCCTTCTTCCTCACCTCACCTCATTTCTTTCGTGAAATCTGCTCCCCATCTCAAGGACGCCATAGACCTGCACTTGGTGGCTGAAATTCTAGCATTTGGAAACAAAGAACGCAGCTGGCAGAATTGGTTTTTGGAGGCTGTACAGTCGGCTTGATATGGTAAGGTGGTTTGATCATATTTTGCTTGATTTTAGCTAATGTATCCATCGGTTTCATGCATGGATGATATAATTTCAGATTTAAATTGAATTAAAAAAGGGTGTAGAGGTGCAAAACAGAATCTGCCATTAAAGGAAATTAAAGAAATTGTTGTAATCTTCATGTGTTTTAGGTGGAATTAGTAATAGATGATGAAGGGAATTTAGTTGGAACTTAATTGGAATATGATTGTGGTGAGTAGTTGAAAGAGACTAGAAGTTGGCGTGATGAGTTTTGCTACAGGGGAGGTAATCAGCCATGGAAGGAATTTAAGAAAATGAGACAAAAATCAGATTTTGGAATCCCATGTTGGTTCGGCTGTGAGTGGAGAATGATGGATTTGTTGTGATTTTAATGGAATTTAGGTATGATTTAGTAAGAAAAGATGAATAAAATTTGATTGAAACATAGGTGTAGCAATAAATTGCAAAAACGTGGAATGTGGCGTGATGATGGGCTGCTATTCGGCCATGAATGGCTGAGCAACAGTGATGATATGTGATGATCTGAACCTTAAGAGAAATGAAGGAAGAATCAAAGAAACACAAAGAAAAAAATTATAGAATAAATATAAATAGTAAATAATGGTCAATTGAGAAATTAAAATTGAAAATTTACAAGTAAATTGCAATAAGGGATATGAGATTAAGATTTAGTGCTTGTGGTTTCTATGTAAATCATGTGATTTAATGGTTAATACATAATACATAAAGATTAATTAGAGTATTAGTAAAAACTGAAATATGAATAATTGGTGGGAAGTATATAGGATATTTGTTATAGTTATGTATAGGATTTTAATTATAAGAATTGGAATTATTAGTGACAAGAGAATTAGAGAGAGAATGGAATTTAATGGAAATTATGTTTTGGTAATTGATCGAAAATAAAATAAATAAATTGTTGGAGATTTTAAATTTGAAGATAGAATTAATAAAACAAATAGTATAGTTGGAATATGGAATTTTAATATATATATTTGGGAACTATTGTGCAGTAATAGGAAATTGGAAGATAAAGGAGGCGTAAATGGCCCTACAGGATTTTATACTGCACGGAAGTAGAGGTAAGATACATGTATAGGAGTCGTATAAAACATGTTTTATTTGCAATTGAAAATTTATTGAAATCTCATTTTAATCGTTCTTATCCAACTTTCTTGAATACAAGAAATAGGAATTATCTTTAATTCCTACAAGTTTAAATATTTCATTATATGAAATGTTTTACATTAATTAATTTAAATGAAATGATTTATATGCATTGAATTTCATGAAATGATTTACATGAAATGAGTATGTGATATGATTTATTATACAAATTAAATTGCATGCAATGACTTACATGAATAGCATTATCTGAAATGATTCATACGAATTTCATTATATGAAGTGAATTACATTAATTGCATTACACGAGTGATTTTTATGAAATTGATGTCTCCCTGATGATCGTGCATACGAGACAGTGATGATTAGGCTGGGAGACGTCCCAGACCTTCCCTTTTACATGATATGACTGTGGGAGTTACGGTCGAACCCCACAGGTTTACACAGTGAGCACCCGACCGGTGCGAACTGTGAGTGATCGACGATGGCCATTCGTTATAGTGTTTCGTAGGATTGGCTAAGGAGTTCCGGATCCCTGGCCTTCCTATACAGGTCCCTTATGGGATATAGTGCGTGCATGAATCTCTGGGAGATTATTTTCTATCAATAAGTAATATTTGATAGATGATTGATTTACTGAATGATTTAATTTATGAGAATAGTGAATGATTTGATTTACAAGATTAATACACGAATTGACTGAAAAGTGACAAAAGAAGTGATACAAGTTTTACAGTATATGTTTTTCTGATACAAATACATTTATCTTATTTTAAGGATTTTAAATGAATCACTCTATTGCATTGTATACTGAAATGATTTATATAGATTGTTTACATAAAGTATTACTGCATAAAATGATTTTAAAAGTTTTAATATTTATATTTTAAATTATTTTTATAAAGTGCACTTTTATATATGTTTCTTACTGGGCTTTCCCCAAAGCTCACCCCCCTTCTCACCATCCCAGATAGCTTATCGGTATACACGAAGTCTGCTGCCTTTAGTTAGTCGAAGAAATCGCTAGATGTTAGAAGTACTAAGTGAACAGGTATATTTCTAAAATTTTATATTTATATTTGGATTTATAAATGCACAGTAGATGTGTTTACGATGGGATGTAAATAGTGTGATGTATGAATGGTAATGAAAATTGTAAAATGAACTTACACTGATACCGAATGCAAACCGATTGATACTGACTAATTGAATGAAAAAGATAGTAATTAAAAGGAAAAATTTAGTCTGAATTTTATAATTCTGGATGTTACATTTATGTAGTTTTCTTACTGAGCGTAAACTCACCCATTTTTCAGATTTCCTGAAGTAAGCCTTGCTCCAGTTAGAGGAGCCTGATTTTGAAAAGTTGCAGTGTACCTTCTTGATACGCTTCCCGGTTAGCATAGAAGGTATACTTACATGTTTATGTACAGTAAATTGTATTTCAGCTACGGTACAGTACAAGTAGAAATTATGTATATAGAATGTCGGGGATGTAAGAAAAGATGATGTATGAGATCCTGTGGAAAAGGAAATGGTATTTATATATATCATTTTATGTTTATGTAAATTGAATAAAATTTCATGAGCTGTTTGATAATTAGCTTGAAAGTAAGGAAGGGTTGACACTGGATAAACTAAATCAAAATAAGATCGTATAAGATAATAAGAAAAAGTTAGATGATAAGATAAAGTGACGGGGACGTCACAGAGTGGTATCAGAGCAATTTGATTGGTAGTTTGTCAGTGTCAATAAGTTAGAAATAGAGTATATCCCCAATTGTACTGTACTTGTCTGAATGCAAATGTATAGTATAACTGCTTATAGTTATACTAAAGAGCTCAATGATGACTATCTTTACAGTATGAGCTCACGAAGAAGAGGTACAAGTAGAGGAAGAGGACGGGGTCGCACTGAAGAGCCCCCAGTTCCGTCTCCTCATCCATCTCCACCACATAGCCCGAATACGAGACTGGCTAAGATGGAGAAGCACATGGAGAATATGGCCACGATGTTTACCTAATTTATGTCTAATTTCCCGAATGTGGCCACAAGTACACCAGCAGCTACACCTGTAGTTCCTCCTACGGAAGTAACCCCACCAATCCCAATTACTGGAAGGAGGGATTCTAGAGCTTATTGCAGTGTGGCATTGATTAAGGAATTCAAGAAGTTGGATCCACCTAAGTTCAAGGGGGAAAGAGACCTGTTGACAGCTGAGAATTGGATGAAAGCAGTACTCAAATCTTTTGAGTACATGCCCTGTTCTGAAAGGGAGAAAGTAGGATTGGCTGCCTACCTACTAGTAGATGATGCTGAATATTGGTGGCAAGCCACTCGGACCGTGTTAGAGGCCCGATATGATGAGGTCACGTGGGACAGGTTTGTGGAAGCCTTTAATGAGCATTACATCCCACGCACAGATCGGAATAGGTTAAAGATTGAGTTCTTAAGCTTGACTCAAGGTACTATGACAGTGAATCAGTATGAATCCAAGTTCACCACCTTGAGTAGATTTGATCCAGAGGTCCGAAGAGATGAAGGGCATAAGATATACAGGTTCATCGAGGGATTGAAGTCCCCGATTAGATCTAAACTGTATCCGATGGATATCACCACGTATGGAGAAGCTGTCCGTAAGGCTCAGTTGTGTGAGCAGGACTATGATCTGCATCATGTTGACTTCCGAGCCAAGAGTAAAGGCAAAGAACCGATGAAGCGGAAGTCGGATGAGAAAGCTTCGAGTGATAAGTATCCATTTCGGAGAAGTAGACGATCTGAAGGAGTTTCTATAGGGACTCCTAGAGCTACCGGGATCAAGATAAGTGATGAGAGATCCCAATATCCAACTGGAAGTACCGCTAGCTCACCAAAGGGCACGATGCAAAGATGTGAGCAATGCGGGAAATTTCACGGATCACAGCCATGTCGCTTGGCGAGTGGCGCTTGCTTTAGATGTGGGGAGAAAGGGCATATGATTAGAGATTGCCCTCAGAGAGATCCGAGGATGCCTGATGAATCGGATAAGACTCCTAAACCACAACCTAAGGCTACTGCTACTGAGAAGGGAAAGAAAGCTGTGACCCAAGGACGAGTATTTGCCATTGATGAAGAGTCTGCCGATGCCTCGTCCAAAGTGATTAAAGGTACGATTTACCTATTTGATATGAGTGTCATGACATTGTTTGATCCAGGCTCTACGCATTCATTTGTGTCTCCTAGGATTGCTATGAAAGTGCCTGTTGAGCCTGAGATTTTAGAACAATTATTAAGAATAAGCACACCCTTTAAAGAATCACAAATAACAGAGTTAGTGTATAGAAACTGTAAGCTACGGGTAGGAGAAAGGGAATCAAAGGCTGACCTAATCCTACTAAATATGTATGGGTTTGATGTTATTTTGGGTATGGATTGGTTAGCTAATAATCATGTTATATTAGACTGTTATGCTAAGAGTGTAACCTTCTCTTCACCCGTTAGCTATGTTGTAAATTTTGCAAGTAATTAATATGAAGTCTGTTTGGTTTTTGATTTGAATTCATATGAAAGTAATGAGAAGTATGTATGACTGTATGAAGGATTTATTGCTTATGTGGAAGACGTAGATCAGAAACGTCCCGGACTCGATGATATTCCTGTAGTCCGAGATTTTCCTGAGGTGTTCCCGGATGATCTTCCAGGACTTCCTCCGGATAGGGAAGTGGAATTCACTATCAATTTGGTGCCGGGGACTGAGCCTATATCAAGAGCTCCTTATCGGATGGCCTTGGTAGAATTTGAAGAACTTAAGAAACAGCTTCAGGAGTTGCTAGACAAGGGATTCATACGACCCAGCGTATCCCCTTGGGGTGCTCCTGTACTTTTTGTCAAGAAGAAGGATGGTAGTATGAGATTATGCATAGACTACCGGTGGTTAAACAAGGTGACAATCAAGAACAAGTATCCTCTTCCCAGGATAGATGATCTCTTTGATCAGCTAAAGGGTGCACAAGTCTTTTCCAAGATAGACTTGAGGTCGGGATATCATCAGTTGAAGATTAGAAATGAAGATATCCCTAAGACTGCATTCAGGACACGGTATGGCCATTATGAATTCTTGGTGATGCCGTTTGGTCTGACCAATGCACCTGCAGCCTTCATGAATCTGATGAATGATGTATTTAAGCAGTACCTGGACCAGTTTGTCATTGTTTTCATCGATGACATCTTGGTGTACTCGAGGTCATGGGAAGAGCACGAGCAGCATTTGAGGATTGTTTTAGAGACCCTCAGAGATAGAGGACTGTATGCCAAGCTAAGTAAATGTGATTTTTGGTTGAACCAGATCTCCTTTTTAGGTCATGTGATCAGTAAAGATGGAGTCTCGGTTGATCCATCAAAGATTGAAGCGGTGGTTCAATGGGAAAGACCAAAGACAGTGACGGAGATTAGGAGTTTCTTGGGTTTAGCTGGCTATTATAGGAGGTTTGTAGAGGGTTTCTCGAAGCTAGCTGCTCCACTGACGCGCTTGACGCGCAAAGAAGTGAAGTATGAGTGGAATGAAGCCTGTGAGTGTAGCTTCCAAGAGTTGAAGCGCAGGTTAACGACTGCACCAATCCTTACCATCCCTAGTGGTTCAGGTGGATTTGCGATGTATAGTGATGCCTCAGGGCAAGGTCTGGGATGTGTGCTAATGCAGCATGGTAAGGTGGTAGCATATGGTTCTAGACAATTGAAGGACCATGAGAAGAACTACCCCACTCATGATTTGGAGTTAGCTGCAGTAGTGTTTGCCCTGAAGATATGGAGGCATTACTTATATGGTGAGAAATTTCAGATTTTTACGGATCACAAAAGTCTGAAATATTTGTTTTCTCAGAAGGAATTAAACATGAGGCAAAGAAGATGGCTCGAGCTACTGAAGGATTACGATTGTGAGATCTTGTACCACCCGGGGAAAGCCAATGTGGTAGCGGATGCTCTGAGCCGGAAGCATGTAAGTATGGTAGCCTATATGATGATAAGAGAATATGAATTGATTGAACAGTTTGCAAGCCTCAATTTGAAGGTTATGCCTAATGAGCAAACGGGAATGATGGCTAGTTTGAGGATTGAGCCGGATTTGATGGACAGAATCCGAAGTGCTCAGAAGGAAGATGATGGATGCATTGAGGCTATGAATCAGATGCAATCAGGTATGACCTCAGAATTTAATGTCAGTAGTGATGGAATTTTGAGGTTTGGAGGTCGTATATGTGTTCCTAATGATGACGAATTGAAGAAGTTGATCTTGACTGAAGCACATGCCACTAAGTACACGTTACATCCAGGAAATACGAAGATGTATCATAATCTTCGCAAGGTGTACTGGTGGAAGGGTATGAAGAGAGACATCGCAGATTTTGTAGCAAAATGTCTCACATGTCAACAAGTTAAGGTAGAGCACCAAAAGCCAGCAGGATTACTGCACCCTCTGCCTATACCTACATGGAAGTGGGAACACATTACGATGGACTTTATTATGGGATTACCCAGAACCAAGAGAAACCATGATGGTATTTGGGTGATTGTCGATAGAATGACAAAATCAGCTCATTTCCTACTTATGAAGTCAACTGATACACTCAATGCTTTGGCAGATATGTATGTAAAAGATGTAGTAAGACTACACGGTATTCCAGTGAGCATCACTTCTGATAGAGATTCCAGGTTTACTTCCCATTTCTGGGAACATTTTCAGGAAGCCATGGGATCTAAGTTAAGTTTTAGCACAGCTTTTCATCCGCAGACTGATGGACAGTCCGAGCGCACGATTCAGACGCTCGAGAATATGTTGAGAGCTTGTGCTATGGACTTTAAAGGCTCCTGGGATGACCATCTGCCATTGGCTGAGTTTGCGTACAACAATAGCTACCATGCAAGTATCGGGATGGCACCATATGAAGCTTTGTATGGAAGAAGGTGTCGATCTCCGATTGGGTGGGAAAAAGTGGGCGAACGTAAGTTATTAGCTCCAGATTTAGTCGAGCAAGCCTCAGAAGATGTTAAGCTGATTTGTCAGAGGCTTAAGACAGCTCAGAGTAGACAAAAGAGCTATGCAGATGCTCGACGGAGACCACTCGAGTTCATGGTTGGAGATTTTGTGTTTTTGAAAGTTTCTCCATCCAAAGGGATCATGAGATTTGGCCGACGAGGTAAGTTGAGTCCTCGCTACATCGGTCCATTTGAGGTCTTAGATCGGATAGGTGATGTTGCCTATAGGTTGGCATTGCCTCCGGAGCTATCGGGAGTGCACAATGTGTTTCATGTATCGATGCTTCGGAAGTATAATCCGGATCCGTCTCATGTCATTGAGTATGAACCCTTGGAGATAAGGGAAGATATGAGCTATGTAGAGAAGCCGATTCGGATCTTGGATCGGAAAGATAAAGTATTGAGATCTAAGACGATTCCGTTAATGAAAGTTCTCTGGCAATACCATACGACGGAAGAAGCTACGTGGGAGCTAGAAAGCCTAATGAGAGAAAGGTATCCAGAGTTGTTCACATGATAAGCTAAGGCAAATTTGGAGGACCAAATTTTCTAAGGTGGGGAGGATGTGAGATCCTCAATTTTCATGTATTCCTCCATGTATGTAAAGTATTCTAAGTTAATATGATTAAATGAATGTGGAGTTGATGTGTAATTGATGTATGAATAATGTATGAATGGTGTATGGAATATAGAAGAAATAAAGAAGTTGATAACCAATTAGGCAAAGAGCTTATTTTGTTATTATGGAAATGAATAGAGGATAAAGAAAATTATATCAGATTTTATTTAGTGATTAAATGGATGAGTCATAGAAGAGAAGGAAGAAAAGAATTAAATGGTCAAAGGGTCAAAGGGAGAAGTGCATGGCTGAGATTGATGATGGATAGGGAAGCATTTAATGCAAACATGCATAGTCATCACCCCATCATCTCATCACCAACGTCAGCCCCTTGCCAGCCCCATCCCTCTCGTTCCATCTCCAACATCCCAAGTTACCATCCATGGCTCCTTGACAAACCACCCCATCCTCTCATCAATCCAACTAGTTTGTTGAACAAGAATCGATCCTTGTCACTAGACTAAGAGATATCCAAAGTTTGGTAGATCAATTCCAAGTATTGGAGGAGATCTCAACATTTGAAGTTTTGGTCTTTAGTGAAGGTAAGAGAAGAAGATGGTTTAGTCAATTTGGTTTATGCTTTGAAGTTATACTGAGTTGGTATAACATGTGTATGTGGTTTAATTTAAGGTTTGATGTGGTATGATGATTTTAGGTTAAAGAAGTGAAGAGCTAGGGTAACGCACAAGTGATCTCGCGTTCTCGAAGGAATCGAGGTAAGGAAATTATGTAACGGACGTAAGGCGGCTATGTCCGCATGTTTTATGATGTTTTACATGTTTTGGAGAGAAGTATGAGCTGTTTCTATGCAGGAAAAGATGCATTTTCGGACTTGTCTCCTAGTACCAATTAGGCTAGGGGCAGCCGACTGCCTTAGAGGGAAGTCGACTGCCTAGAGACAACCAAAACGTCGTTTTCGAAAACCGATGCAAACCAGTCGACTACTATGTAAGCCAGTCGACTGCTATTTACCCAGTAAGCATTCTGTGTCAAACCAGTCAACTGCTATATGGGCCAGTCGACTGCTATTTTCCAAAATGCATTCTGTTTAAAAACCAGTCGACTGCTATATGGACCAGTCGACTGCTCCCATGTATTTTTCGAAAAGAAAATAATTTCGAGAAATAAAGTTATGAAGCAGCAGTCGACTGCCCTATAAGACCAGTCGACTGCCCTGTATGAAAAGAGAATTTCAAAGCCAAAATGTTTCAAACACCAAAGTGTTTTCTAAAAGAAAGAAGTATACAATACATGTTTTGAGACTATGGACTGCGTAATGATTATGCATTTCTGATGGCTGAGTGACTCTGATAAAGTCCTCAGTAATATGTATGTTGAGCGAGGAACCCTAATCCGGTCCTCAATCCCACAAGTGACACCTGATAAGTGTTCGCTGTGGATTTATAAAGGCAGGAGAGAATCCCTGACCTATGCAGAGTGCACTACTGTACCAATGCATGATTAGAGTCATATGAGTCATATGAATGGGAATGAACGGTTCATATGACGACTCAATCGCTTAAACATTGTACATAGTCTCCATTTATTTCAAGTATAAGATGTATGTATGACAAGGAAGTATGATATTTAAAAGTATGATATGACGTATGATGTATGTTTTCAAGTATGAAGTATGCTATGAAGTAAGAAGTTTTCAAGAAAGAAGTATGATGCATGTTTTATATGTATGCTATATTTAAATGAAGCATACAAAGTATGTTTGCCATGTCATTTTAAATGAATATGCATGGTTACAAACAATGCATGAAAGAAGTTTATGAATCATGCTTTATAATGATTTACCTGACATTATAGAGCCAAGTAGGAAAAAGGCATATAGAGGCATAGCACGCTCTTTTATGTAGTTTTCTTACTGAGCGTAAACTCACCCTTTTACGACTATTTTTCAGATTTCCTGAAGTAAGCCTTGCTCCAGTTAGAGGAGCCTGATTTTGAAAAGTTGCAGTGTACCTTCTTGATACGCTTCCCGGTTAGCATAGAAGGTATACTTACATGTTTATGTACAGTAAATTGTATTTCAGCTACGGTACAGTACAAGTAGAAATTATGTATATAGAATGTCGGGGATGTAAGAAAAGATGATGTATGAGATCCTGTGGAAAAGGAAATGGTATTTATATATATCATTTTATGTTTATGTAAATTGAATAAAATTTCATGAGCTGTTTGATAATTAGCTTGAAAGTAAGGAAGGGTTGACACTGGATAAACTAAATCAAAATAAGATCGTATAAGATAATAAGAAAAAGTTAGATGATAAGATGAAGTGACGGGGACGTCACACGACTGCTATTTGCTAAGAAGCATTCTGTTTGAAAACCAGTCGATTGCTATATGGACCAGTCGACTGCCCTTATATGTTTTCAAATATGAAATTATCGAAATTTTAAATGAAAATAATTTCGATAAATGAAAGTATGAAGAAGCAGCCGACTGCCCTATGAGGCCAGTCGACTGCCCTATTTTGAAAAGAGATTTTACACCTATTTTCAGAAAGTATGAAATGCCATGGCAAGAAGCTATATGGCATATG
Source organism: Heritiera fomes (assembly GCA_032173925.1). Lineage (NCBI taxonomy): Eukaryota > Viridiplantae > Streptophyta > Magnoliopsida > Malvales > Malvaceae > Heritiera > Heritiera fomes. The sequence continues at coordinate 1,947,424 of JAPDPM010000023.1, read as the reverse complement.
TTTTGAGATTATGCACTATCATGTTTATAGTAGGGGCTCTGATCAAGTCCTGAAATGATGTAATGTATGTTATGGGCTGAGGAACCATAAGTCAGACCTCAGTCGCTACAGAAGGACACCTGACTAGTGTTAACTGTAGCCACCCGCAGTTGGCCAATCTGTTTATATTTCATGTTCGACTAAGGGAGGATTCCTGGCCCTACGGGGTACGCCACATGATAATGATGATGATGATGATGATGATGATGTAGTGCATAACTCCACAAAAGTACAAATAGTTTTATGTTATCAAAACTATATGTATATGCGATTTCTAAGAATAAAGAAATCGAAAGTACTTGATTTACTTGTACAATAAGTTTTAAAAGAAGTATATGATGTATAATTTCAAGAAAGTATAAGACGTTTTAAGAGAAGTATGTATGTATGTATGTATGTAAATGATATTTGAAAGAAGTACTTGAAATATGTTTTGAAGAAGTATATGAAACATGCTACCTTATAAAAGCATGTAAAGTATGTTTTAAAGTAAGTTATGAAGTATGATGTTTTAAAGAAAGTATAAGAAGAAGAAGTATGATGCATGTTTTATATGTTTTAAAGAAAGTATGTTTGCTTAAACCATTTGAAAGAAATATGCATGGTTGCAAACAATGCATGAAATGAGTATGCAATGTATACATGCTTTATAATGCTTTACATGACATTATAGAGCCAAGTAGGAAAAATGCATATAGAGGCATAGTACGCTCTTTTACATATTTTTCTTACTGAGCGTAAACTCATCCTTTTACGAACATTTTTCATACAGACTATCAGAAGTAATCCTTCGCTCTCGATAGAAGAGTCTACGAGTGGATCTTGAAAGTTTACCTTCGAGAGACGCTTCCCAAGTAGTATAGAAGGTATCCTTATGTAATTATGCAAAGTAAATTGTAATTCAGTTATGGTACAGTACAACAATCATTAATGTATATAAGATGTCGGGGATTTAAGTTAAGATGATGTATGAGATCCTGTGGAAACGAATGATACATATATACATGTATCATTAGTCTGTTTTATTGAAATTGAATAAAATTTTATGAGCTATCGGATAATTAGCTTAAGAATAAAGGAAGAATGACACTGGATGAACTAAAATCTAAATAAAGAAGGAAAAAGTTAAGTGATAAGATGAAGTGACGGGGACGTCACATAACCATCTCCAATGGATGTTTGGTGGGATGTTGTTGACAAAGACGGAGAAGGTTTGTAAAGGAGCCAGGGAGGAAGACGCCATTTTGACTTGAGTGAACAGATTTAGTGTGAAAAGAAGAAAGATGGACTAATTAGATATAACAAGTGATCATTAATTTAAGGTAAAATTTATAAAATAATGGGATTCATTGTACAATGGAAGGTATACATTATGGATCACACTTTACAAAACTTTTAATTAGTTCTCAATTCCTTTTGCATTTGTCAAAAACCCTGTGCTAATTCTTAAGAATTGACTCAACTACGTAGAAATATAAATCGAATCTTATTTAGTCAATAATCAAGTTCTATATTAATTATTAGTAATTCATACACGTTTTATGCTTCGCAGAATTAGATCATCTACCTAGACTCAAGACCATTCAAATGTGCACATGAGCAACTTGATCATATTTCCAAGTAAAGTTTGTTTTGCTTTAACTTAAATAATATAAACAAAGACTTGAAAGGATTCTATGATACATTGTATGGCTATTAAACTTCAAAGCGTTGAAGTATAACTCGAGTTTGGTGATCAACTCCACTATACAAATTCATTGTGCCGTGGTCAAGACTCAAGAGCTAGGCATATACTACATAATTTCCTTTCACACTTGTAGTATTGTTCCTTAATTTAAACCATAATGATTGGTTGTTAAGTCAACCACTAGAAGAAAATTAAAAAAAAAAGAAGTCAACTAATAAGAAGGGAAGTGAAAGAAATTCCAAAAGCAGTTTGGAATTTCTACAATCACATGTTGGACGTGAGAGAAGATCATGAATCTGCCAGCTGCTATAGGATTGAGGAGCCTTGTTGGACTCTTGACACGCATGTTAGTAAATTTCCAGGATTGAGTTTTCATGCTTCCTTGATTTGGTATCTCGTTTGTGTAGGCATTTACTCTTTTCCATGTACCCAAAAACCCAATTCTATCATATGTGTTCAGGAAAGAGATAGAGACATGAAATTCCCCTTTCCTTAGAAGAACCTGTAAGAAGTCGTTCCACCTGCCACCAAATCTTTCTTTTATTCAGTGCCTAACAAAAAAAAAAAAACTAACCTCACAATTCTAGTATATATAATTTATATTTGTGTTATGTTAAATTATATTGGTTATGTGTAAAATACAAAAATTTTGTATGAAATTCATGTTAATTAATACATCAAATATGACATTTTTTTTAACTTTTATCAAATTTGTTCACGTTACCTTTTTTTATTAATGGTGTTAAAGCATTGTTTTTAGAGGATTGCATGCTCTAAGAAAACACATTTCCTCTCTTTCCTTCATGAAAGTCATTTTTTTTTCTATGGTATAAACAGATTTAAACCATATTTTTGTTCAACTGAAACCCCATATTGAAAAGCTTCGTTTATTCTCAAAAATCCAAATTCACAAGTCGACAACATTGATTTCTATATATAAAAAACTATTATAAGCATTATTGGTCTTTATTTTTATCATATATATGTTTAAGGTTCATAATTGAGTCTAAAAGGAAGTTGTTGTCTTGTTGATCTTATTGTACTGTTTCTCCACTTATTGTTTCCAGTTTCCATATGATACAGCTGAGCTGACATTATGCTCTTTAAATTGTGGAGGACATGCTTTTATTAGTGCAGCTTACATGATTTCCAAGTCTTTTGGCATCCTTCCAATAGCAGTATTGATTCTGTAGAAGAAGGCATTGGTGGTAGAAATCATAGTTCATGTGTGTCGCATCGTGTAAAACCGTGTTTGTATGGCTTAAAAAACAAAAATTTGTGTTGACAAACCAAAGAAAACATTTTTCTTAATATTTAATACTCAAGATAAAGCAGTAAGAAATAGAAATCTGCAGGAGAATTAGCACCAACAGAATCAAATCTGTTGAATTACTAAGACTACCATTGGATCATTCTATTCTATTATCAAAATATAGTGCAAGGGCTTGGATTGGGGTCGGCCACCACTGTAAAATACTCCGGCTGAGGTTGTGGACAAGGATACCATACAATTGGAGTTATAGCTTTTGGTTCTTTCTTATCTTCATCTTTCTTGTCTCCATCTTTCTTACCTGCATCTTTCTTCTGATCTTCAGCCTTCTTTTCTTTCACTTCTTCCACTGTCTCCAAGCTTGCATGGGAAAGCTTTTTCCTCAAGGAACTTGTCAAGCAGACTGCATCAACGCCATCTCCAAGTATCAGCAGTTTATCTTTCTCTGGACCATGCAACGCCACTGATATAACACCTATGGCATTCAGGAAAAAAAATGATTAAAAACACCAGTCTCTTGGGGAAATTAATTAGTTTCTTTTGTTAAATTACCATCTGCTGCAGCAGCTATCTTCAAGGCCTTGGTCCGGCATTTGTCACAGTGCATTGACACCTGAATAACAATCTTTTGCTGCACCATCAAGATTAAAACGTCAGAGAAATCATTTGGATATGAAACATTTTTACTACCCAAAGAGTTATACAGTGCAGAAATGAAGAATATTTGTTGCTTACCTTCATATTCTCAAGCAGCAGAATTGTTGCTTTTGCACTGAAATATAGATTAATAAGAAGGCTTGATTCTTGAATTCGCAGATATAACTGCAAGAATTCTTGAATGCGCAGATATAACTGCAAGAATAAGCAATGCCATGGCAAGTTTTTATAATGTTTTTGGATCCAAGAGTAAACAAGCTGTCCACCACATGATTGAAACTATTATTTTTCTCTTTGCTTTTATGATTTATGAGGTTTTAAGGAGAGGGTTCAAGCACAACTACCTTAGACCAACCCTTTTGCTTACTTTTTATTTTATTTTTATTAAAATTTAACGTGTGATAATAAATTTTCTTAAATCTTTAGGTTAGTTTGCTCTAATTAAGTCTTTACACATCATTATAGTAGGACTACCAAAAGTGAAAATTGTCTTCCCAAAACAGACATCATCATGAAATTCCAAAGTCAATTGCTTCCAGTCTTGGTAGACCCACTAATTAAAAAAAAAATACAAACTAGAATGATATGGGGGTGATGCTATCTTCAAAAGGTTCAAATTTCAGCTTAAAAAAAGACCGTTTATTTGTATTATAGTATTTTTTTTAATAGAATAGAAGTTTTTAATCTGAAAAAAAAATGTAAGTATTAAAATTTGAACTTAAAACTTATAAAACTCTCACAATTTATAATCAGGATCAAATTACAAGTAATTAGGGGAAGTTAAACCATGTTTCTTCATCCTCTTAACAAACTAGTTTAGTTTTTCCGAAATAAAATGTAGTGGAAAGAATGAAATGGGAAAAAAAAAACCAATGATAATTTGTTGCTGGAAACCCTGCTGTGGAGCCTGAAGGATATGGGCCTAGATTGGACTTTAATCATGGATTCTACTTAGTCCAATATGGCAAAAATGCTATTTATTTGTCCCTAAGTGAGAATTTGAGATTATTGACCAATTCAACAAAGGCAATAGTTTTCTTCTCCGAATCCTGATTTTGGGCAATTCATTTGTAGCTTGTGCAAGTAATTCTCCACTTTGAGATTATCAATAGCCTGGCTTTTGATCGGCACAATGTTGTCAACTATGTTTTAATCACCATCTCCCAAGCTGCTCTTTCTATATTCTCAAATAAACAATCTCAAGCCCTTGCATTTTGGCTTACACCTTTGCATCAACCATGGCTTGACCAATATGACATGGATATTTAATCTGTACTGTTTGTGTAACATCCCGTTACCACATTTTTCACGTATTTTTATACAACTTTACCAATTGGGCTGTCTGCGATGCCATTAACATTCGACGATGACCATAATAAATGATAAACATTTATTTATCAAATACTGAATATGAAAATTCTTTTCATGATTTCTTACATCCAACATCCCCTATTGACTTATTTCACTAAAGTAGTACTGTATACTTATGTCTGAAATGTAAAAGAGAAGGGACTGTATCTGTCATGTTTAACATCCATCTTGGAGCTACTTCTCTAACTCCGTGTCTTTTATCTGTGGAGTTAAAACAAAGAGGTGAGCGATTCATACGCTCAATAAAGGAAACATATCCTGCTTTATAAAACAAAACTATATACCACAACTATTTATTTTCCCAAAAATCATATCAAATAGGAAAACAGTGGATATAGTAAGCAACACTCCCAATACACCATTCAAATCGATTACTCAACAGTTTATAACATCATGTAATTTAAATAAAAATTAGGATTTCACAAATCCTCTCATTAAACAGAAATCAACAAGTTGAGACTAGGCATCACCCTATGAATAAATCATGCTATCATCATTCCCCCTCCCACTTGCGAGAACGGAATCTGCTGCTATTGGGGTGCACCCGTAGGCCATCGCCCCTCACGGCTATCTCAGATCTATGGCCATAATCTATAAATGGTCATCGGGTCCACTTGCCAAGTGACCTCGAGACCGCTGATGACTTGGCGGGTCCATCAGCCTCATAACTCATAACTGTGCATGAAACTAGGGGCCTAAAGTCTCAAATTCACTTTATATCTCATGAAAACCTTTATGGAATTATTTCATAAAGTCTATCATTCCCACAAAATGATTTGATTTCCAAAAGGTTTGATAAAAATAGTAAAACAGCCCGCAATCTCAACATTTTCCGTGTGAGAAAGGCACGGGTTAATTGGCTCGCCCATGGCTAGTTAGACCATAGTCAGCTCGCCGATAGTCAACTCGCCCATTGGTCAACTCGCCCAATGGTCAACTCGCCCCAAAAAAGTTTCATATTTCTATTTTTGAAATATTAAAATAATTCATTTTTCATTTAGGAAATTACACGTTAAAACCGTTCGCCAAAGTCAGTTCGCCCTTCACGGCTCGCCCCTGACTAACTCGACAAGACGGCGAATTATTAATCGCCCGCCACTTAAATTTTCAAAACAAAAGTATGGCTCATTGATAACGGTTCGCCCGCCTTATTATTTAAAACAAGGGTCGCCCGCCCAAACACATTAAAAAGGGTTTGCCTACCCGGATTTCTCTTTAAAACAAGGGCACTCGCCCAGTTTCTCATAAAAAGTTCTTCACTTAATATTTTATAAAAGGTTTGGCTCGCCCGCCCTAATCAGTTCGCCCAACAAAACCACATATGGCGGCTTGTAGCTCGCCCAAGATCAAAACACTTTATCAACCAATGCATGTCAGAAAATAAAACAATTTCTAATATTTTCTTAACATTTTTACTCCACAGGACATGCATTTACATCACATACTACTTCCCTTACCTGTTCCAACGAAGCCTTGCTTCGCTCTGCTCTCTGTTCGCCCATAGCCATTCCCAATTATCGGCTGCAAATTATATAAATTCCATTAATATTTTCTTTATATATATTTTTCCATTACCTGGGCGAGACTTCATGTGACGTCCCCGTCACTTCATCTTATCACTTATCTTTTTCCTTCTTTATTTAGATTTAGTTTATCCAGTGTCGTTCTTCCCTTAATCTTAAGCTAATCATTTAATAGCTTATGAAATTTTATTCAATTTCCATAAACATAAAATGATATATATAAATATCATTCCATTTCCACAGGATCTCATACATCATCTTAACTTACATCCCCGACATCTTATATACATAAAGTCTACTTGTACTGTACTGTAGCTGAATTACAATTTAACTTTACATATGAACATATAAGTATACCTTCTATGCTAACTGGGAAGCGTATCGAGAAGGTACACTTCGATTCTTCAAGCACAAGCTCCTCTAGTCGGAGCGTGGTTCACTTCAAGTAGTCTATAGGAAAATAGTCGTAAAAGGATGAGTTTACGCTCAGTAAGAAAAGTATGTAAAAGAGCGTACTATGCCTCTATATGCATTTTCTTCCTACTTGGCTCTATAATGTCATGTAAAGCATTATAAAGCATGCATCATAAACTTCTTTCATGCATTGTTTGCAACCATGCATATTCATTTAAAATGACATGGCAAGCATACTTTCTTTAAAACGTCATACTTCATATCATACTTTAAAACATACATCATATATTTCTTCATACATACATCTTGTACTTTGAAATAGATGGAGACTATGTACAATGTTTAAGCGATTGAGTCGTCATATGAACCGTTCATTCCCATTCATATGACTCATATGACTCTAATCATGCATTAGTACATTGGTATACCATGTAGAGGTCAGGGATTCTCTCCTGCCTTAATAATGCCATAGTGAACACTAGTCAGGTGTCACTTATGGTCTTGAGGACCGGACTAGGGTTCCTTATTTAACATACATATTACTGAGGACTTGATCAGAGTCTCTCAGCCATCAGAAATGCATAATCATTATGCAGTCCATAGCCTCAAAACAGTTATAATATATTTTTCAGAAAAACACCTTTGTGTTTCAATTAAATAAGCTTTGAAAACATCTTTTCATACATGGCAGTCGACTGGTCTTATAGGGCAGTCGACTGCTGCTTCATAACTTTATTTCTTGAAATTAATTTCATTTCGAAAAATACCTGGGGGCAGTCGATTGGTTCATATAGCAGTCGACTAGTTTTCAAACAGAATGCTTCTTAAGAAATAGCAGTCGACTAGTCATATAGGGCAGTCGACTGTTTTTGAAACAGAATGCAATTTGGCAAATAGCAGTCGACTGGCCCATATAGCAGTCGACTGGTTTGAAACAGAATGCTTCTGGAAAATAGCAGTCGACTGGCTTACATAGCAGTCGACTGGTTTGCATCGGTTTTCGAAAAACAACGTTTTGGTTGTCTCTAGGCAGTCGACTTCCCTTTATGGCAGTCGGCTGCCCCTAGCCTAATTGGTACTAGGAGACAAGTCCGAAAATGCATCTTTTCCTATACAAAACCAGCTGATGTTTCTTTCCAGATCACATAAAATCATCGTAAAACATGCGGACATAGCCGCCTTACGTCCGTTACATAAATTCCTTACCTTAATTCCTTCGGAAACACAAAATTACTTGGCGCGTTAACCCTAGCTTTTCACTTCTTCAACTTGAAATCATCATACCATTTCAAACCTCAAATTAAACAACATACACTTGTCCTACTAGCTCAGTACAACTCCTTATCATGAACCAAATTGTAAAAATCATCTTCTTCTCTTACCTTAACTAGAGACCAAAATTTCAATTGTTGAGATCTCCTCCAATACTTGGATTCACTTTATCAAACTTTGGATATCACCTAGTCTAACGACAAGGATTATTTTTCGTTAAATGAACTTAGTGAATTGGTGAGGGAGTAAGGTGGTTTAGCAAGGAGCTTGGAATGGAAAACTTGGAAGATTGGAGATGGCACGAGAGGGAGAGCTGGGAAGAAGGTGGCTGACGTTAGTGATAGCTGATGAAGATGGTGAGTCATGCAAGATGCATTTAATGCATGCTAATCTCATTAATCATCTCAGCCCTTTCTTTCCTCTTTGACTCATCCATTTGACCATTTAATTCCTCTTTTTCTTCTTCCATTCATGCATAAGCCACATGTAGTTAATTAACTAAAATCTGTTTTGTTTCTTGTCTCATCCTCCATTTATTTTCCTGATATTAACATATTGTATTTGACTCATTGACATTCAACTTCATTATTTCTTCTATATTCCATACATCAATCATATATTATTCATACATCAACTTCACATCAATTTCATATTCATATTAGCTTAGAATACTTTACATACATGGAGGAATACATGGAAATTGAGGATCTCACATCCTCCCCTCCTTAGAAAATTTGGTCCTCCAAATTTGCCTTAGCTTGTCATGTAAATAATTCTGGATACCTTTCCTTCATTAAGCTCTCTAGCTCCCATGTAGCTTCTTCCATCGTATGGTATTGCCAGAGAACTTTCACTAACGAGATCGTCTTAGACCTTAAAACTTTCTCTTTTCTATCCAAAATCCGAATCGGCTTCTCTACATAACTCATATCTTCCCTTATCTCCAAGGGTTCATACTCAATGACATGAGACGGATCCGGATTATATTTCTAAAGCATCGATACATGAAACACATTATGCACTCCCGATAGCTCCGGAGGCAATGCCAATTTATAGGCAACATCTACTATTCGATCTAAGACCTCAAATGGACCGATGTAACGAGGACTCAGCTTACCTCGTCGGCCAAATCTCATGATTCCTTTGGATGGTGAAACTTTCAAGAATACAAAATCTCCAACCATAAACTCAAGTGGTCTCCGTCGAGCATCCGCATAGCTCTTTTGTCTACTCTGAGCTGTCTTAAGCCTCTGACAAATCAACTTAACATCTTCTGAGGCTTGCTCGACTAAATCTGGAGCCAATAACTTACGTTCGCCCACTTCTTCCCACCCAATCGGAGATCGACACTTTCTTCCATACAAAGCTTCATATGGTGCCATCCCGATACTTGCATGATAACTATTATTGTATGCAAACTCAGCCAATGGCAGATGGTCATCCCAGGAGCCTTTAAAGTCTATAGCACAAGCCCTCAACATATCCTCGAGCGTCTGAATCGTGCGCTCGGACTGTCCATCAGTCTGCGGATGAAAAGCTATGCTAAAATTTAACTTAGATCCCATGGCTTCTTGAAAATGCTCCCAGAAATGGGAAGTAAACCTGGAATCTCTATCAAAAGTGATGCTCACTGGAACACCGTGTAGTCTTACGACATCTTTTACATACATATCTGCCAAAGCATTGAGTGTATCAGTTGACTTCATAGGTAGGAAGTGAGCTGACTTTGTCAATCTATCGACAATCACCCAAATACCATCATGGTTCTTCTTGGTTCTGGGCAATCCTATAATAAAGTCCATCGTAATGTGTTCCCACTTCCATGTAGGTATAAGCAGAGGATGCAGTAACCCCGCGGGCTTTTGGTGCTCTACCTTAACCTGTTGACATGTGAGACATTTCACTACAAAATCAGCTATGTCTCTTTTTATACCATTCCACCTATACACCTTGCGAAGATTATGATACATCTTCGTACTTCCTGGATGCAATGTGTACTTAGTGGCATATGCTTCTGTCAATATCAATTTCTTCAATTCATCATTATTAGGAACACACATACGATTCCTGAACCTCAAAATCTCATCACTACTAAGACTGAACTCTGAGGTCATACTTGACTGTATCTGATTCATAGCCTCTATGCATCTATCATCTTCCTTTTGAGCACTTCGGATTTTGTCCATTAACTCTGGCTCAATCCTTAAACTAGCCATCATTCCAATTTGCTCATAAGTCATAACATTAAGGTTGAGACTTACGAATTGCTCAATTAGTTCATGCTCTTTTATCATCATATAAGACACCATACTTACATGCTTCCGGCTCAGAGCATCCGCCACCACATTAGCTTTCCCCGGGTGGTACAAGATCTCACAATCGTAATCCTTTAGTAGCTCGAGCCATCTTCTTTGCCTCATGTTTAATTCCTTCTGAGAAAACAAGTATTTCAGACTTTTATGATCCGTAAAAATCTGAAATTTCTCACCATATAAGTAATGCCTCCATATCTTCAGGGCAAATACTATTGCAGCTAACTCCAAATCATGAGTCGGGTAGTTCTTCTCATGGTCCTTCAATTGTCTGGAACCATAGGCTATTACCTTACCATGCTGCATTAACACGCATCCCAAACCTTACCCTGAGGCATCACTATACACCGCAAATCCACCTGAACCACTAGGGATGGTGAGAATCGGTGCAGTCGTCGGTCTGTGCTTCAACTCTTGAAAACTACATTCACAGGCTTCATTCCACTCATACTTCATTTCCTTGCGCGTCAATGGAGTAGCTAACTTCGAGAAACCCTCTACAAACCTCCTATAGTAGCTAGCTAAACCCAAGAAACTCCTAATCTCCGTCACAATCTTCGGTTTTTCCCATTGAACCACCGCTTCAATCTTTGATGGATCAACTGAAACTCCATCTTTACTGATAATGTGACCTAAGAAGGAGATTTGATTCAACCAGAAATCACATTTACTTAGCTTGGCATATAGTTCTGTATCTCTAAGGGTCTCCAAAACAATCCTCAAATGCTGCTCATGCTCTTCCCATGACTTCGAGTACACCAAGATGTCATCGATGAAAACAATGACAAACTGGTCCAAGTACTGCTTAAACACATCATTCATCAGATTCATGAAGGCTGCAGGTGCATTGGTTAATCCAAACGGCATCACCAAGAATTCATAATGGCCATACCGTGTCCTGAACGCAGTCTTAAGGATATCTTCATCTCGGATCTTCAACTGATGATATCCCGACCTCAAGTCTATCTTGGAAAAGATTTGTGCACCCTTGAGCTGATCAAAGAGATCATCTATCCTGGGAAGAGGATACTTGTTCTTGATTGTCACTTTATTCAACCACCGGTAGTCAATGCATAACCTCATACTACCGCCCTTCTTCTTGACAAAAAGCACAGGAGCACCCCAAAGGGATACGCTGGGTCGTATGAATCCCTTGTCTAGCAACTCCTGAAGCTGCTTCTTAAGTTCTTCCAATTCTACCAAGGCCATCCGGTAGGGAGCTCTTGATATAGGCTCAATCCCCGGCACCAAATCGATAATGAACTCCACTTCCTTATCCGGAGGAAGTCCTGGAAGATCATCCGGGAACACTTCAGGAAAATCTTGGACTACAGGAATATCCTTGAGTCCAGGACATTTCTGATCTACGTCCTCCACATAAGCAATGAATCCTTCATACAACCATACATACTTCTCATTATTTTCATATGAATTCAAATCAGTAACTAAACAGGTTTCATATTAATTTCTTACAAAATTTACAACATAGCTAACGGGTGAAGAGAATGTTACACTCTTATCATAACAGTCCACTATAACATGATTGTTAGCTAACCAATCCATACCCAAAATAACATCAAACCCATACATACTTAGTAGGATTAGGTCAGCCTTAGATTCTCTTTCTCCTACCCGTAGCTTACAGTTTCTATACACCAACTCTGTCACTTGTGATTCTCTAAATGGTGTGCTTATCTTTAATGAGTATTCTAAAGTCTCAGGTTCAACAGGTATTTTCATAGCAAACTTAGGAGACACAAAAGAATGCGTAGAGCCTGGATCAAACAATGCTATGACATTTACATCAAACAGGTAAATTGTACCTTTAATCACTTTGGACGAGGCATCGGCAGACTCTTCATCGATGGCAAACACTCGTCCTTGGGTCACAGCTTTCTTTCCCTTCTCAGCAGCAGTGGCCTTAGGTTGCGGTTTAGGGGTCTTATCTGATTCGTCAGGCATCCTCGGATCTCTCTAAGGGCAATCCCTAATCATGTGTCCTTTCTCCCTACATCTAAAGCAAGCGCCACTCACCAAGCGACATGGCTGTGATCCATGAAACTTCCCGCACTGCTCACATCTTTGCATCGTACTCTTTGGTGAGCTAGCGGTACTTCCAACTTGATTTCGGGATCGCTCATCACTTATCTTGATCCCTGTAGCTTTAGGAGTACCTATATCATTACCATCATCATCATAACTCCAACTTCAATATAATTCCATATAACTATTTAATTAATTTAAAGATCATCTTTCTATACTTTACTTACCTATAGAAACTCCTTCAGATCGTCTACTCCTCCGAAATGGATACCTATCGCTCGAAGCTTTCTCATCCGACTTCCGCTTCATCGGTTCCTTGCCTTTACCCTTGGCTCGGAAGTCAGCATAGTGTAGATCATAGTCCTGCTCACACAGCTGAGCCTTACGGACAGCTTCTCCATAGGTGGTGATATCCATTGGATACAACTTAGATCTAATCGGGGACTTCAATCCCTCGATGAATCTGTAGATCTGATTCCACTGACACTTAGATTTCGGACGCGACTGTGAGTAACCTAGTGAACGGGTTGGGCCTCACGATAGATCCTTGAGGGGGCCAATGTGCTCGCCAAAAGAGGACGGTATAGATATGTAACAGCGGACAGTGGATGGGCCGAGGCTTTCCACGATGCGATCCAAAGAGTGTAGTGAAATATTGCAAAATGATTGGCCGGTTATTAATGGTAAGGGCCTAAATTAAGAGTGTATTGAATTGGATGTTTATTACGGATCGTTGAATATTATGAAAACTGAAATAATTACAGAAAATGATTGAGAAAGTGATCAAAAAACAAAATTGATGAAACCCATAGCAGTACGGTTGATTGAGGTTCTATACATTTATACTGTTTCTGAGGTATTAAATGAATATTTAATTATAGAACCGGACTATTTGAGATATGCATTGCAACTTGATGTACTGTATGGAGTACTGTAAATGAGTGAATAATGAAATTAAGGTAGAGTGTGTGTCAAAATGATTTGAATAGTAAATGTCTTTGCCTTGAGAATACACAGTGAAAATGACAGGACATAAGGATGAGATGTACGAAATGATAAGAGATGTGTGATTAAAGAAAGTATCGGAGATGATTCATGATAAATTTTTCAGAGTTATATAGATTGGAGAAATCGAGCTAACATTGACTCGGTTGATGATATGAAATCTGATTCTAAGCTTATATCGGAGAACATAAGAGAATCCGAAAGCTTAAGAGAACAACTCTGAAAAATGTATGAATAATGAGATTCACGTAAAAAGGTGTGATTGATGAAAATACAGATAACATAATTTAAGGTTAATGAAGTTATCTGTATAAGTGTGAATGAAAGAAGCACAGATGACCTTCATATGTAGATGAATTAAAGTGATATAATAAATTATTACTAAATAGTAAAGTTCTTGTGTAGAACAAGTATTTATCTACATGGAAATAGACGCTTTATTGATTTAATTAAAGATATGTGAGGAGTTAATAAGACTAGCCTCAGTATAAAGTGTCCTTAGATAAAAGATTGGAGATTGGTGTCCATAAGATGATGATTAGAACTCGGAGTGAATTTTACGAGTTCCTATTGAGGTTACAAGGTTAATGAGTTGCCTTGTGAGGTATATAAGCCTAAGAAATGAGGCATCCTTACATGAATAAATTGAGGAGATATTAATAGAGTCTAAAGTACAAATAGAAAATGAGCAGCATTGTGGTATAACCCTTAAACTCTTAAAGATTGTGAAATTATGTTAAGATTGGCAAATAAGATGTTGGGCTAGACAGTGTCTCCTTATGAGGGATATATGATATCGAGATGACAGAGTGACAGTGAATCTGTCTATAATAAAGAAAATGATCAAGATACGAAAGTAATGAGTCTAGCTAGATACTACTGCCAGTCTATAAAAGAGTGATGAGACTAGCTGCTCTATAGATGAGACCTAATTAAAGAAGTTAAAGTCGGTAAATGGATAAGTGTAAAGAAAAGAAGGTATGCAAGATTTTAAAAGATCTTAGCAGCATAGTACCATACCAATTGAGAAAATCGACTAAAAGGATGAGAGTAAAAATATGAAAAGATGAAAGTGGAATAAGGAAATAAGTTGCATGATGAGAAGGGAACATCAATATGAAATAGTTCTCGAAGGTAAGACTGAAAGTGACTTGTGTTGGTTATCACATAACTGTGGCAAGATGTAAAATCATGCCAGATTTGATAAGTGAAATTAATGATACTCAAAGGAGTAAGATAATTTATATGTTTACTTCCATTATATAAATGGGAACACCTTGACATGATAGAAATGGTGGAATTGTATAGATAATGTGGTGATTAAAGAGATAATTGAGGATTCAATCATCGAATGACCATACTACATGAAGAGAATATAATTGTCTCATGATCTATGACTGTAAGAGATGATCAATAGTAAAGTCTGCAAGTGAGATGCAGCCTTAATGAAATAAAAGAGAAAATGAATATTGTGGACAATAAAGAGTCCAAAAGAGAAATGATGATATGGAAGTGATTAAAGACTGATGATCTGAATAGAATCACTTTCCATTATCAGACTCTTAGATTCTCTAGTGCCTTAGTCGAAGTATAAGTGTTAAACGGTGTGAATGTGTATGTACAGTTTCAGTGAGCCTTATATGTGATGGGAGTTTTTGAGTTGCCATATGCTAATGAGAGATAGCAAAAGACTTTGAGATCCCAAGTGTATTGATAGCACCACTCCATCATACTGATATATATATGAGCGTGAGATGTAAACGCTCCATGATATTGAGAGAGCGTGTGCATGAGATGTATAAGCTACTGGGACAATTACATACAACTAATTGACCTGAGTACATGATAGTACCAAATTATATCGACTTAGCACTAAATGAGAAGAATAGATGATGAACAGCATAAATCAGCTGTGACATGAAGAATACTGGGCATGGACTCTTATGTGAAAATAGAAATGAGATTGATAACTCCCAATTTGATGAATAAACTTACGGGAGTATAGATATATATGATGAAAGACAGCATGTAGTGGTCTAAAGTACTCTTGATGTTGAAAGTGTACTAGTAGTATTACTTGGAGGATGACTTAGAAGTCAGAAGTTGTAAGTATACGGCATGTACCACCTTTGGATTTAAGTTAAATTCGGAGGACCGAATTTCTTAAGGTGGGGAGAATGTGATAACCGTAAATTTTTCAATTATTGGAAATTAATATTAAAGTAAATAAATAAATAAAATTGTGAGAACGGGATATTGGTGAAAATCCCGAGAATTGAAGAAGTAACAAATCGAGAAATTCGAGTGAAGAAAGTTAAATTGGAAATTCGAATAAATAATGAAAAGGGAAATTTAATTTGGATAAATGGAAATTCAAATTAAATAAGGAAATGAGAAAGGAAATGAGAAAGGAAATGTGAAATATATTTATATAATAATATATTATATAAATGTATTTTGATACAAATACATATGTATTTAAATACCGTATGGTATATAGTATATATTATATGTATAAAATATATTATATAGTATATAGTATATATTATATACTAAATATGGAAATAAGGGAAAAACAAAAGAGGAAAGGAAAGGAATCGGGGAAGCAAACCCGATCCTTCCTAGCGGTGAGGCCGACCACCGTCGGTGAGGGAGAGAGAGGAAGAGACGACACCGGTGCGGAGAGGAGAAGACGTCGGTGACCGGAAGAGAGAAAGAAGTGAACGGAAGGAAGAAACGGAGGAGAATCGAGAGGGAAACCGACGGAAACCGAGGAAGAAAAGGAAAAGAGGAACGGGCGGCGCCGGTCGAATTGGTCGCCGCCACTGCCGCCGCCACCGAAGCATCGCCGGGGAAAGAGGAAGATGAAGGAGGCCCTCGAAGGCGCGGTGAACGGTGGAGGAGGGCTGGCGAAGAGGTGAAAGAAACCGAATGTAAACCGACTCGATCTGCCGCCGTGCAGTCGATTCGTGACGAACGAAGGCCAGATCCGGCTTCGTCGTGCCGTCGGCCAACTGAAGAGCCGCCGAACCGCGGGAGAACCGGCCACCGGAGGAGAACCGGCGGTGAGGGGGGTGACCGGTCCGGCTGGGAAGAAAGAAAAGGAAAAAGAAAAAGAAAAAGAAAAGAAAAAAAGGGAAGGAAAAAGAAAAGGAAAAAGAAAAGAAAAGAGAAAAAGAAAAAGAAGGAAGAAAAAAAGAAAGAAGAGAAAGAGAAAAAGAATTCCGAGAATTTGGAGAATTCCCGACAATTCGAAAATTACGAAAAATTTCGAGAATTACGGGAATCGGTAAGAAATCCTGGAAAGTGTTAAATTATTTAAATAATTTATTTATTTAAATAATTATGAAAAAAATTCTAAATTTTAGAATTTAATTTCCAGAAAATTCCCTCGATGACTGAGCCGATGGAATCGGGCGAGGTGAACACAAGCGCGACCTTCGAGAGGCAGTCGCCGACCCGAAACAGGTAAGGGAGACATGTGCCGCCTGTAAGGATATTCGGCCACATGTTTTAAATTATTCATTTAATTTATAAATGCAATTTATAATGATTGGTTTTGAAATTTGTGGTGATTTATCGGTTCTAAATTATGGTGAAATATCGGTTGAGAAATATAAATTGTATTTTTCATGCAGGAGGCTAGCCAAATCGGCAGCCATTATACTGCCGAAAAAAATTATCGAAAAAAAATTACTGAAATTTATCGAAAATCACCGAAAATCATAATAAATGATTTGATTTCACGTGAATCGATTTTTGGGTACGAAAATCGAGAAATCAAGTAAATTTCATAAAATATGAATATAGTGATATATAATTTTAAAATATTCATGTTTTCGAGTATGGTGAAAAGGAAATCACTGAAAATTCACCGGTAGATGATATTTCACGTGAAACGATATGAAAATGAAAAAGAGACCGAAGTGAATATTTTTATAAATATTCTTAAATATTCACTTGATTTAATATAAAACTTTATGGTTTTAATTGTGAGATAAATAATTATATAAATTCCATAAAGGTTAAGAAATGATGGAAAACTATGATTTCGAGACTAGAGGTCACTACACGTGTTTTTAGAAAGAAACATGGTTACGGGATTTATGAATTTGGAAAAATAAATATTTTGTTTTTCATAAATTATTGAAAAACCATGTTTTCAAGTGAAAGCACGGAAAAGCGTGCATACGCGTTTTACGATGGAAAAAGACAGTTTTACCCTTCTATACTTTCAGTGATGATTTTGCAAACTGTCTTCATCGTATGAAAAACATGATATATACCTTTATGAAATAATTTGAAAAATGTTATTTATTTTATAAATTTCATAAAGGTGATTTTGTTTACATGGGAGCCTTATGGATATTTGATTTACGGTGTTTAAAATCTATAAACGCTATGGTACGGTTTATACTATTTTGAGACTATAGGCCCTAAGTTCATGCATTATTATTCATGTAATTGCGTGACCCACCTGGGGTGGTGGCTCGGGTCGATGGACCAACGAGTGCACCTCAGGGCGTCACAAGGCTGATGGACCCGCCAAGTCATCAGCGGTCTCGAGGTCACTTGGCAAGTGAACCCGAAAACCAAATATAGATTATGGCCATAGATCTAGCCGAGATAGCCGTGAGGGGCGATGACCTACGGGTGCACCCCAAAAGCGGACGACTTGTGTTCCTGGGGGAACGATGAGAGCATGATTTGTTTGGAGGGTGATGCCTAGTCTCAACTTATTGATTTCTGTTTACTGAAAGGATTTACATGCATCGTATTGGAAGGCATCTTTATTTGTTATCTCTGACTTAATATTTATTTTGAGGGATTTTTTAATTTTACCGTCTCACCTAGCATGCTTTTCTAACATATATATCAACATATATAAGTAAAAGCATAAAATTAAACGTGACATGGTTATAGCCTTTCTATTACAAAAGAACCTAGGAATATATTATTTTTCTAAATCTTTCTCCTCAGTTTCCCTTCAAGCGTCACCTCGGTTCGCCTTGGCTCTTAATCATCTTGGCTCCAAATGTTGTACATTTTACAAGATAATCCTAATTTATCTATGTAATTATTACATAAATAAATTACAAATAAATCAAGGCTCACATGCCCAATTTAAATTTATTTAAATAAATTACAACCCATGAAAACATAGGCCCATAACCATGCACCATGCAATCATCCATATTACATAAGAATCAAGCATCAAGCATACATAGCAATATCACATATTAATTTGCATGCTTCCTAATTAAAATCTAATTTTAATTAATCAGATTTTAATTAATTATGGTTATCAAGGGCTACTTTAATTTAATTTTAATTCTCAAAATTCAATTTAGGCTTAATTGAAATTTTAATCTTATTAAAATCTCAAAACCATTGGATAACTCTTATCCATTTTACAATAATTTATTTTAAAATAAAAATTTATACAGATAACTCTTTTTGAAATTTTAATCTCATAAAATCTCAAAAGTATTTGATAACTCTTATCCAATTTAAGATAGAAAACATTTTATTTTAAAACAAAATTTTATCAAGATAATTCTTTTTAAAATTTTAATCTCATTAAAATCTCAAAATTATTGGATAACTCTTATCCAATTTTATTTTTAAAAATATCTTTCTTTAAATATATTTAATTTAAAACTCTTATCAGGATAACTTTTATCCTAATTTATTTTATATATTTTAAATAAAAATAATGGCAAGTATTAATTTTTTTTTGCAAGGGTTTGTGCCAAACAATTTTGACAACCTTTTTAATTACAAGAAAAGAATTCTAACATGTAACTTTTAATTGAACAAATCCCTACAGGGTTTATTTAAATCTATAATTGTCTTACAATTATTTTAGGTTGCCCAAATGAATTTTGAAAATTAAAATCAAATCTGTAACAACTTACAATAAAACAGCATCACCGCCAATCGAATTCGCTATCCCGAAAGCCGTTTGCACACTGGCTTGGATACCATTGTAAGGTTTCGTTGTCTCGGTTTATCATGTCATACACGAAAATAAGCAGCAGATTAAAAATAACAAAACCAAAATCACCAAGATCATGCAACAAGTTTAATTTCGGGATAGAATCTAACCTTTTGGTGTAACTCATGTAGGAATGTTTAACTTAGAATATGGCAACCCACGAACAGCACTTGATTTATCGTTAACTCAAAACTCCTAGCTGAGAGAAGCCCTCTAACGGTATCCACATGAGTAGGAAGCAAAACAAGACCTTTGCCTGAGACAAGATGTGATCAGAAGCAAAGGGAAGAGGAAGGGAATTGTTTTCTGAGAGTGCTAGCTCGAAGAGGTAGAACGGCTATAGAAAATTCTTCCATCTAACTTTTAGACTTAATGTTGTTTTTATAGTGCCTCTTAACAAAACCCTAAAAATGTCTTAGCCTTAGTCCAACTAAATTAGGTCTTTTGGGCCTTTTAAAATAACTTAATCCAAATCCAATTGATTGTAGGGCATACTCTAACAATTTTTAGATAAAGGAAGAAACAAAAAGGATCGAAACTTGTTTAAACAAAATATAACAATGAGAGCAAAAAAGTGAGTTTCAGGTTTTGTTGGGCTGAAGAGAATTGCCAGCGAAGGCCGGTATCTTCTTTACACCAAGAGAGGTTTTTTGGAAAAGGCTTGCGTTTAGTGAAGGAAAGCCTTTGCTCGATACAACAATTTTTACTTGTTTTAAAAAATTGAAAAATTTTATATGCAATAATATTTTCGCTCGATACAACAATTTTACATGTATGATTATACTTCTTTTCTTTTTTAATGTGATTGCATTGAGAAAAAAAACTTGATTGCAATTAGAATTTCTCTAACAAACCAACCTCTACTCTGTTGCACTAAGAAAAAAAATATTTGGTAGAAAATATGGCATGAATTTGGCATTGAAAAACTCAAATCCTGCTAAATGTTAGCGAAAGGTTGAACTGATTATGAATTGAATTTGAAGATGACATGGCATAATATGAACAACTGAAATTATATAAAACAGTTCTGCATAATGGATAATGGGCAGTCAAATTTGTAGGTTCCAAGCAAAGGCAACTCTGTGCCTAATGTTGTTTTCAACATTGTCGAAGGGAAAGCCGAATTCCCAAATTGGAATTGATATTCGAGATTCATTAATGAAACAAACGAGATTTACTGTTAATTTATTCAAGAAATTATTAATTTTTCAGAATCTTGATCACTGTCCTCTTAACCAATTTTAGGGACATTAATTGATAAGATTATCGTTACTGCCAACGACAACAAACGTAAATTTATTTCCATCTCCATTCTTTCCCACCGATTTGAGCCATCTGAATTTATTTCCAGCAAGAAAAGAAAATTGTTTCATCATTTTTTTTTATGTTGTTCATATTTCTTTCGTTAAATTATTTTATTGAAATTAATAATTCACATCAGAGTTTGACTAATCTTGTCTCGACTACCTTATAAAAGTTGCTAAAATTTCAAAAATTTATCAAGTAATTATTTTTAAAGTTTAAACCTAGCTACGTAAGAAAGAAAGTAAGCTATGGTCCTTATATAAATTCACAAAAAAAATGAAAATAAGAAAAATCCCGTGACCATTCATACTTTTTTTTATTTAACAAAAAGAAAAAAAAAAACAGAGAAGGAGAAGATATGTGAAGGGATTAAATTTTTTTTATTTTTAAGGATACAGACTTGAGCTAATTTGCAAAAGATTCTTGCTGACATGTTAGCTTGTCATTATCCTCAACAATTACGTGATGAACTTTCAAGTAAGAAAGTTGAGATGCTTCAGGATGGATCTATGAATTCCTCTTGCTTTGACATCAATTTCTTTGCCAAGGTACTCTGTTGCCGAGTCTGTTTTCGTAGATATGCAACTCTTTGGTGAAGCAACTTTTGAACCACAAATTGACTTCAAAGTAAAACAACTAATAATTGTTTGGTTTTTTTTATTAAATTTTGAGATTTTTTTTGAGAACTACAGTAAAGATTATTGAGTAGGAAAAATTGAAAATAAAGTCAAAGAAGAAGACATAAATAGCTGCAACCATACAAGATGTTAACACTTATTAGAACAGAACCTTACAGACGTTATGAAATATACTAATAAAGAGAAACATACACATATATGCAACCTTTACCATGGGCTAATCATTTGAGAGACAACACTGCAAGAAACTATAAAAATGTAGCAGAAATGCTTAAACATCATTTGCACTGACTAGATCCTTCTTCCACCACCATTGCGATTGCCAATCTTTGAAATTTTTCGCCTTTTATGATGTTGATCTCCAA
Source organism: Heritiera fomes (assembly GCA_032173925.1). Classification (NCBI taxonomy): domain Eukaryota; kingdom Viridiplantae; phylum Streptophyta; class Magnoliopsida; order Malvales; family Malvaceae; genus Heritiera; species Heritiera fomes. Next base: position 1,925,525 of record JAPDPM010000023.1, on the reverse strand, counting down.
CCAAAGTCACAAACCATTTTGGCTTGCCAATTTGGAAAACAGCATATCCCATTGCCAGTCCAAAGACTACTCCACATCCATAACCTGCCAACACTACTTTCCAGCCAAAAGCAATGATCGATTCTGAGCCATCTTCATCCATCAAGCTCGAAGGGGGTGGCTCACTGTTGCTGCAACCTTTAGAGACCGGAAATCCACATAACCCTTTGTTTCCTGCATATGAATTAATTCCAAATGTGTTGAATTGTTTGCCTTGAGGGATCTGACCTTCTAATTGATTTTCAGAAACGTTGAAGATAGAAAGAGATGTCACATCTAGCAATTGCTCTGGAATCATCCCAGTTAGCTTGTTTGAAGAAAGGTCCAACCATTCAAGACTAGTCAAATTCCCTATTGATGTGGGGATACAACCATTAAGGCTATTATGAGAAAGGTTCAACCCTTTGAGTGAGTTAAGCCTTCCAATAACCTTTGGAATCTTTCCGTGGAACTTATTATTTGAGAGATCAATGGTTGTAAACATGGTAAAAATTTTCACCATTTCCATCTCTACTCCTTTTATCTCAATTCCAATAGAATAGCTATAGAAGAGATTACTACGAACATCACTCGCCCCCATGTATTGCATTGCACTTTCATTTTTTGTGAGATTTATCATAGCTTTGAAATTCTCTATATATCTCACAGGTAGTGCTCCAGTAAAATAATTACTTGAGAGGTCCAAAATTTGAATTTTGGAAAAAGAAAGAGTGGACCTATTGTCTTGTATGGAACCTTGCAATTGATTTGACCGCAAAACAAGAACTTGTAATTGCGGAAGACTTCCCAACCAATGAGGAAATGTATCATTGATCTTGTTGTGACCAAGATCTAGCACCTCCAAACCTCTACAATTAAGGATGGATTGTGTTAATGGCCCTTCTAATTGATTGCCATTTAAGTTGAGGTTCATCACTTGACACCCCATTGTGAAAGTTGGAGGAATGACTCCATGAAGCTTGTTCTTTTGTAGATTCAACATCCAAACACTTTTGCTTAAATTTCCGAAACACTGTGGAATGATTCCACTCAAGTTGTTGTGAGACAAGTCAAGCAATCCAAGATAACTCACATTGCATATTAGAGAAGAGATCTCACCACTCAAACTATTATTTGAGATTAAAAAGGCATATGTTGTCCAAGGTAGAATTGGAAGATCCCCATGAATCAAGTTGGACCTTAGGTCAAGAATGCCAATTTTCTTCCATGGAAGTTGCTCGATATATGTCAAAGAGTTGTGAGATAGATTTAAGTAATATAAAGAGTCCTTCCCCACATCCCACATCCACTTGGGAATATTACCATAAATTCTATTATTGGAAAGGTCTAAAAATTGCAAACCTGTTGAGCCTCCTAGAAATCGGGGGAATTCGCTGACATTGCATGAAGAGAAATACAAATATTGAAGATTAGGCAATGTATAATCTGCACTGGTGCCATTAGAGTTTAAGGATAAACTATTATATGAGAGATCCAAAAACTCCAGATTTTGGAGCTTCGAGAACATGCCAAACTCTACAATACCACTAAGATTATTTGATGATAAAGAGAGAGTAGTAAGGTTCTCGAATTGGGAAATTGAAGATGGAATAGGACCTTGAAGTTTATTATTTTGTAGATATATCTCTGTTAAAGATCTGCACTGGAATTCTTTGATATGACCACTGAATAGATTATTAGAGAGATATATGTACTTTAAGGAGGAAATGGTATACAACCATGATGGAAGTGTTCCGCTAAGTAAATTATCAGACAAGTCTAGCACTATTAGATTAGGAAAAGAGCTTACCTCATTTATTCCAAATGAGGTAATGGAACCATCGAGCAGATTATTCTGAATGAATAAGAACTCAAGTTTCTTTAGGTTTGTGAGTGATGATGGAATCTGTCCGCTAAACGAGTTTAATGACAAGTCTAAATAACTTAGCTGCGAGAGGTTCCCCAAAAATCTTGGAATTGATCCTGATAAATTGGAAAATGAGAGATCCAAATGCTTCAAGGATACTAAATTGCCAATGAAATCAAACAATTTTCTGGAGAAGGGCACATCTGATAGATCCAAAAGTTCGAGATGACTGCTCCGATTGAACTTTGAAAGATTAAATCTGAGCTGATTGTATCCTATATTGAGCCTCTTGAGGTTTGGCAGGTGAAAAATATTTTCTGGAAATATTCCTCTCAAACCACAATCATTGAGACTAAGAGACCTTAAAGATGAGGACAGATTCATCAATACATTAGGATTAATGGAAGACATGTCGGTTCCATCAAGTAAAAGTTGTCTCACCCCTGTTAGGTTGTGAACAAGTCCTTCCAAAGTATGTTTGTCAAGTGTTGGACGATAACTCCAAGAGAGATCAAGTGAAACCAATTTTGACAAGCGGGAGACTTGGGATGGGACTTGTCCTGCAAAGGCTGATCGAGAGAGGTTGAGATACACTAGACTTTCAAACTCACCAAACTTAGATGACATGTTGGACGAGTCAAAATAGTTGAAGGCAAGGTTGAGTTTTTGAAGGTGTGAAAGATGGAAGAGACTACTATTGGAAGGGATGTTTCCGTACAGCCAACTGCAACTCAAGTCAAGGCCAATCACTTGACCATTTACATCATCACAAGTCACCCCATCCCATGAGCAGCAATCTGTACCTTCCTTCCATGAATCTGTCTTAGGATAAGATTTCACGCTAACATCATCGCAATCCGAATATCGAGCATGAGCTTCATTGATAGAAATAGAGCTCTTGAATTGGATCAATGCAGCAGCTTCATTTTGAGAGCACAACTGTGTTGTCGAAGAAGAGGCGGATGATGATGAGCAAAGGTTAGCTTGAAAATTCAGGAGGAACAAAACAATGTAGAAGAATTGATAGGCTTTTTGTAAGCACCACATTTTTTCTTTTCAGTAAGAGAATTTGAAGATCAATGATATCAAAGGATTGTTATGAATTGTGGGAAGGCATAGATGAGCATTTATAGGCTGCCAGAGTCAAATTCCAATGTCAAACAAGTGGCAGCATTGATGCCGAAAAGGTATAGCTTATTGCATATTTTGATAAGTACAACGAAAATTCAGAGATGAAAGATATTATACAATTTATTACAAGGCTTAATTATCAGAATTAGTTTATAAGTTAGTGGTTGAGCTCATAAATTAGATTATCTATCTCACCAAGATAACAGCTTTAATTATCCTCCAAAGAGACTAATTCAAACTGGAGGTAGCGTTAAGAGACTGGAGGTAGCGTTGTCAATTCAGCTATTAATAGGAAATTCTGGGTATTTCATGTTCTAATCGTAGTAAATGTTCATCTTCTATAACCAGTTTGACTATTTTGAGTCAATTAAAATGCTTGGTCTTCGAAATTTATTGTTTTGAAGGAGTCCACTGTACTTTACTAGACCAATATAACTTTCAGAGTATTCATTGCGAGCACACAAAGACCTATAAGTATTATGATTATATATAAATCTTCCTTACAGTATTTTTAATTTTATATACCATTTAATTTAAGTATTTATGCATGCATTTAAATAGACAAAGATAATCCTTGCGTCGAACAAATCACAAGCTAATAAATTTACAAAATGCAAGTGGGAAGTAAGTGAAGCGGAAATGAAAAAACTTGCCCCTCTAGATTTTAGATTGACAATTCTCTCCCAAAACAAACTAGTAGTCTACTCTCTGGTGCTAAGATAAAATATTTGGTAGAAAATATGACTTGAATTTGGCATTGAAAAACTCAAATTCAACTAAATACTAGCAAAAGGATGAATTTATTATGAATTGAATTTGAAAATAACATGACTTTTAATATGAACAACTGAAATTATTATAAAACAGTTCTGCTTAATGGATAATGGCCTCTATCAAATTGATGACTGGCTAAATGCAAAGCAATGGCAACTCTGTGCATACTGTTTTTTTAAACACCGTCGAACGGTAAGCCAATTTGGCAACTGGTTTTGGTATTCCTCAAGCTTCTTAAAACTGTTTTAAAAATTTTTGGATAGTTATAACATCTGGAGTTCACTAAGAAAAATTCGGTTAGTCAGTTCGAAATCAAAGTATTAACTTGTAAGCAAAGTACAGCAGACAATGGCAGTGGTAAAGGAATTGCCAGCCAAGATCGATGAATTTAGCAATCTTAATTGGTTTTACCATGCATAGTTCCAAGAAATGATTATAAGCCAGGTGAGATTTAATTTCCACTGATTTCTTTTACTTAATTTTTTTAAGAATGTAACAAAGTGTCAGGCCATGAATTTTTATGTGAAAGGATTAAATATGAGAGAATTGAAAAGGAGAAACTAAAAAAGCTTCTATGCTTCAGCTAGCTAAAATGTCTGATTGTAGTCGTAATAAGTTACAAAGAATTATCTCCTATATATGTTCCAAAGCAAGTTAAATTTTCATTATATTTATCTTGATTCTTGAGATATTAACATAAGCATTTTCCTTTGCCTTCTTTTCTCAATTAATTATCATGTATACCCAAACTTCTATTATTATTATTATTTTTTTAAGGTATGATAGATTTAGAAAGACACTGGATATAAATAAGGACAAAAACATCTGAATGGAGAAGAAACTGAATTCAGAAATAAGAACAAAGACACCGTATAAATAAGAATTAAATTTTCATTTTCCAGTAGAAAACCATAGCACAATTCATTGAATTCTCCTGGTGGATATGTATAGAACAATTTTTTATTTTCTGGGGATACAGACTTGAGCTAAAGAGCAAGGATTCTTGCTCATATGTTACCTTATAGATGCTTGCCTGCATTTTATATTTTAGATTATGGAAAAGTGTTTCAATTAATTGAATTTTATATCTATAGGCAGCCAGAGTCAAATTCAAATGTCAAACAAGTGACAGCATTGGTGCCAAAAGGTATAGCTTATTGAATATTTTCATAATTACAACGAAAATTCAGATATGAAAGACATTAGACTATTTATTTCAAGTTTCAAATATCAGAATTAGTTTACAAGTTAGCGGTTGAGCTCATAAATTCAAACTAGAGCTACCGTTGTCAATTCAGCTAGTAATAGGAAATTCTGGGTATTTCATCCAATACTATAAATATATGTTCTAATAGTAGTAAATGCTCATCTTCTAAAACAAATTTGACTATTTTGAGACAATTAAAATGCTTGGTCTTCAAAATTTATTGTTTTGAAGGAGCCCACTATACTTTACTAGAGTAATATAAATTTATTTTCATTTTCTTCATAAAATTGATTGGCGTTGTCCTTATACAGGATTGTTATGCAATCTTCCATTCTAGCTTTTAGTAATAATAAAACCATTGGCCGGAAAGGAGATCACGGTCCAATTTCATTTTGGGCCTCAGCTTGGAGAAAAGACGAGATGACCAACCAAGGCATAAGAAATGTAGATCTGCTTCTTCAAAATTTCAGAGTATTCATTACAAATCTTGCTTACCAAGGCATAAGTATTATGATTTTATATAAATCTTGCTTACCGTACTTTTATTTTTATATACAATTTAATTTAATTAAGTATTTATACATGCATTTAAACAGACAAAGTTAATCCGTGAGTCAAACAAATCACAAACTAATAAATTTAGTATATTAATAACCAAAATGCAAGTGGGTAGTGAGTGAAGTGGAAATGACAAAAAATTGCCCCCACAGAATTTAGATTTAGATTTCTCTCCCAAAACTAAACTAGCCGGTTTCAACTCTCTGGTGCTAAGATAAAATATTTGGTAGAAAATATGACTTGAATTTGGCATTGAAAAACTCAAAATCAACTAAATACTAGCAAAAGGATGAATTTATTATGAATTGAATTCGAAAATAACTTGACTTATAATATGAACAACTAAAATTATATATAAAACAATTCTGCTTTGTGATAACTGAAAATTCTCTCATTTTTGAAAGGATGGACTCTGTAAATTCAGTAAATTCAGTTTCATATATTAACAGATAAAGTAAGAATAAACAAATAAATTTATTATGAAATCGAAATATTTGAATTAGGGTACTTGATTTATTGATAAATTGGAGAAGTAATAATTGCGAAATTATTTTGGTATTTAGGAAATAAAAAATTTAAAGAAATAAAAAATGTGTTATATATATATATATATATATATATATATGTATTTATGTACAAATATATATATAAACAATAAATATTAATATGAATTAGACTATATATCTAAATATATATTAAAAATAATAATAATAATAATAAAAATAAAATGGATAAATATATGTTTTGAGGATTATATATATAATATACAAAATATATATAAATATGTTTTTTAATAAAAAGATAATTATATTGTAGATATAAAATTTAAATATATAGAAATATATAGGTATACATATATAGTATATGTCAAGAATATATTTATACGTATAAAATCGTTAGTATATGTACTTATAAATATATGTTAATAGAAAATATGTTTATAGTATGTTTATATTATATATTTATAAATAAAATAAATAAGTAAATAAGAAAAAAAAGAAATTGGAAGGAAGTTTCGACAAGCTTCCACCGCGCCATACAAGTCTGCTTTAGGCAGACTTAAATAAAAAAAAAAGAAAAAAAGAAAAAAAAGAAGAATAGGGAAGAAGGGGGAAGAAAGAAATGAAGGAGAGAACCGATCGGAGGAGCTCGGGTTATCGCCGGCCAAGAAGGGGAGAACGCTGACCGGCGATAGAGAGAGGGGAAAAGGAGAAGCAGTAAATCGAGGAAAAAAAGGAAAAAAGAAAAGAAAAGAAAAGGGAAGTGTGGTCGATCGGCGCCACCCGAACCATACGTTGTCGCCGCCGTTTCGGTTGGTGTCAGCAAGGGTGGATCTGGCCGAACGCAGGGAGGAACCAAGGAGAGCTGGTGACAAAAAAAAAGAAAAAAGACAGAGAAACTATTGGGGCCGATTGAAACCGAAAAGGGAAGAGAGAGAGAGACGCCGGCGCTACCCTTCACCACTGCCGCCGTCGCCCTCTCTACTCCAAACGGTCGCCGACGCCCTAGCTGCCGCCGATGGGAGCTGATTCAAGGAGAAAGGGGGGACTGAACCGGTTGAATTGGTTCAGCTAAAAAAAAGGAGGGACAGGACAGAACAGAACAGAAAAAAAAGTAAGAAAATTATTATAAGTTTATGTTTATTTTTATTAAATTGTTGAGTAATCAGTTAAATATTTGTTATTGAAAATTGTGATTTAAATTAGTTAATAAGTTATATATGGTGAATGATTATCTTGTTGCTCGCGTAAATATGAAAAGATATTGGACTGTTGGAATGCAGTAGACATAATGATGGGAGACATTGTTAATGTATAGATAGGATATCGACAATTTGATGTGAAAATATTGCTATGATGTTGTTTGAACATTGCATATTGTTGACAGTCTTTTTGGTAAATTTTGAGATATGCTTGGGTATGCTGCGGTGTGAATAGGCATGAGATTCCATAATTATGGAAGTATGATTTAAAGTACTTTGTGAAACTAGAATGAGTCAAACTAGTGGTATATGTTCGAATGAAAATTTGTATGATTATGTGAGGATAAATTGTATTGAGGTATCACTAGAGTAGTGATTATAGGATGTCTAATTGATATGAATATAATAGAAAAACCTTGAGGAATGATGTCGAAATATTTAAATGATGTTGAGATAAAGTTAATTATAGATAGCGGAATATCTAGTTATATTGTGGATAATGTGATATTGATTGATTCAATAAAGTGTTGTGGAAAGTGTGTATTTATATGCAAAAATGCGGTAAAAGGGACATGGGAGTGGTATGATTAAAAATAAGAATATATGCTTGTGACGAGATTAGATAAATATGAAAAAACGATTTAAAGTGCTTTGTAAAAATAAAAATGATTGTGGGAGAAAGTATTGGATTGTATTGAATTAATTGCGTTGAGCTATTGCGTAAACTGAAATCAACTGCTTTGGGAATATAAACTATGTTTTCTTGTAGGAGGGTTAGGACAATTACAGTTATTATACTGTCAAAATTTTTATAAAATAATAGATAGGAAAAGTACAAATTAATGGTTTTGATACTTAATAGGAAATAAAATAAATTAACTACAGAAAGTGACAAAATAAAAGATAGAAAGTAATAGAATATTTATCATAATTATAAAATGCAATTTTGAATATAATTTGAAATGATTATGCAGTGTGAAGGACGAGAAATAAAGAGGCTTAAGTGGCGTTATCGAATTTTATACTGCATGGAAGTAGAGGTAAGGAACATGTATAAGAGTTGCATAGGAATTGCTTTATTTATACTCGATAATTTACGGAAACCAATATTAACCGTTTACTTATCTGACTTCTCGAATGCCAGAAATAGAAATTTATCTTAAATTCTTACAAGTCCAAATATTGTTTTACATGAAATGATTTACATGAATTTAATTACATAAAATGATTTACATGAACTTAATTATATGAGATGATTTATGTGCATTGATTTACATGAGATGATTTATATGCAGTGATTTACATGAAACGATTTAAATGCAGTGATTTACATGAAACGATTTACATGAATTGGATTACATGAAATCATTTACATAAATTGATTTACATGAGATGATTTATATGAAATGTTTAAATTTCATAAATTGTAATTTTACAATATTTTGGACTGACTGAAGATAATTGCTATTTGAAAATGACTTTTACTGTTAATTTCTATTTGAAATGATTTTTTTTACAGTGAATTATATGATTTATGAAGATGATTTTGAGACGGTCGTTCCGTAGTGATCATGCATACTGTTATATTGTATATGACTGTAAGACCTGGTCCAGTCCGCAGGTTAATTGTTACCGACTATGGGACTATTATCGTCAAACCCACAGGTTTTCGCACTGATCACTTGACCAGTGCGAACTGTGACCAACCGACGATGGCCATTCGTTACCGATCGTCCCTACAGGGATACCGATACCGATCATCCCTTTGGGGATACCGACATTGATCATGCATGATTCTATTGGATGTGATTGTCTCCACTGAATTGAATATTGAATGATTTAATTACTGAATGATTTAATTACTGAAAGATTTGAACACTGAATGATTTGAATATTGATTTACTAATTTGACAAAAAGAAAGGAATGTTTAAAATTAAATGATTGATCGTACTAATTTTCAATGAATTGTTTTGTCGTATTTGATGAAAATACGGAAAGTATTGCTTATATAATATTTTGAAATGTTACTGTTTTATTTACTGAAATTTCTATGGAAATTGTTTTATAGCATTGTCTAAATAAATTGTTTATATATTGATATCGATTTGAAATTGCATCGCATTATTAAATGTTCTATACTGATTAATGATTTTATCGTCAACTGTATTTCCTCCCTATAGTCGTATCTAGGAATTGAAACACGATAGGTACTCAAAGTACCTCTCAAACTCTATTCGGTTACCTAGCCGATTATAGTATATTGTCCCCTAGTAAGCTGTAAGGAAATAAATATTTTTATGCATTTTAATATGTATATTTAATGTGCATTTTTTATAATTAGTAAAATAAATGATTTTTATTTAAATATACTCTATACGCTCTTTTATATATGTTTCTTACTAGGCTTTTTTCAAAGCTCACCCTTTTACTCACCATCCCAAATAGCCCATTAGTGTACATGCCAACCGCTGCGAAAGGTTGGTGAAGAAAATTAGTAGGAGTTTGAAGTACTTAGTGACTAGGTATATGTAGAATTTTATATTTATATTCAAACTAATGTATGCACAACAGCTGTAAATAAATATTAGGATGTAAATAGTATAATGATTGATTTAAAGAATGTATATGGCATTGTGGGGTGTACTGATATTGAATTGATATTAATGACCTTATAAATTTTATATTATAGTTTATATTCTAATTTTTTATTTATTTCTTATAGATTAAATAATTTGATGGAAGAAAGATAGATAAGAAATGAAAATTATAGATCGTATTTGCACTAACATCGAACACAAATCAATTGATATCGAATGATTGAACGAGGAAAATAGTAATAAAAAGAAAAAAGATTAGTTTGGAATTTTTTAATTCCAGACGTTACATGCTTAATGGATAATGGCCACTGTCAAATTGATGAGTGGCTAAATGCAAAGCAATGGCAACTCTGTGCCTATTGTTGATCTAAACATTGCCCAACTGTAAGCCAATTTGGTATTCCTCAAGCTTCTTAAAACTGTTTTCAAAAATTTTTGGATAGTTATAACATCTAGAGTTCACTATGAAATTCGGTTCCTCATTTCGAAATCAAAGTATTAACTTCTAAGCAAAGGACAGCAGACGATGGCTGTGGTAAAAGAATTGTCAGCCGAGATCGTTGAATTTTTCAACCTTAATTGGTTTTACCATGCATAGTTTCAAGAAATGATTAAAAGCCAGGTGGGATTTAATTGCCACTGATTTCTTTTACTCAATTTTTATAAGAATGTAACAAAGTGTCAAGCCATGAATTTTTATGTGAAAGGATTAAATATGAGAGAATTGAAAAGGAGAAGCTAAAAAAGATTCTATGCTTCAGCGACCTAAAATGTATTATTATAGTTGTTATTGACGAATTTTTTGAAGTTATATCAATGTGTTGTTTTTCTATGTGTTTAATTAAAATTAGGCTGCTAGTTGAATTATTTTTTCTAATTAACAGACAAAAAATTTATCAGCATAACAATTCTTAATATTTATAATCAGAAAAATTCATTGATACGCTAATGTATAATTTTTAAATATGCAAATTTAACCATATACAAAGTTTTTTTTTATAAATAATCTATTTAATTATATAAACAAGTGAACTAAAATGTCATATTCTACTTTAAATACCATTAAATAAGAGTTTATATGATTAGAATTTTTATTTTTTTAATTTTATGATAAGATGTGCAAACAAAAAAAAATCACAATCACAATGATCCTTACAATCACTACTTAATCCTTTACCTCCTCAACAACAATAAATGCAATGCAATTGAAAATGTCATTGCGACCACAATTTAAATCTTTATGGCATTATAAGTTACCTAAAAGCAACAAAGAGGTGGGATGACTGAGAAACTTCTATGCAATATCAGAAAAGAATAAGGAAACTCCATTAATTAGTGATTTTGTACCAGGTAAAGAAACATTATATTTTCCACAAGATTATGGAAAAATGTTTCATTTAATTGCAATTAAGCTACGGGAAGCTACTTTTTTCCTAGACCTAGCGATCTTAAACATGACATGATTATATAATACAAAAACGATACGAATAACACGAGATGACACGAATAAAAATAATATATGAATATGGTAAAAGCTAAAAATAAGGTTTTGAGTTTTTCATGTCGACATGAATTTTGATACGAAATTTTTGTATTTTATACGACATAAACATGATTTTACATGATACAAAAATAAATTATAAACCAAATTACTAGGTTTAATTTTTATACCACAAGTTTAAAATAAGAAAAGAATAAGGAAACACTATTAAACCATTATACCAATTAATTAAAGAAAGTGGTGTAGAATATTTTTTCTTGTGATCCTAAACGGCAAATAGGAACTTGAAAGGAACATAGGATCCAACGATGGCAGAACCCCAACATCATTCGTACCAGTGCATTGATTCAACACTAGTTACATTACTCAATCACTGTAATATTTTACTGCTAAAAAGTTTTGTTGCCCATTACACTTTTTGTTCAAAATAAATATTGCGATAAACATGAAAGGATTATTATTTAATACACTATCAATGAAATTTTTTGATTTTACAAACGAACTTAAGATAGTGATTCATATCCCATTTTATTTAACGGATAATTATTCCACACATTGTCAGTGGAGTTTTTTTACTCTATAAACAGTGTTAGAATCATGACACATGTTTTATAAAAATTTAAAAAAAAAATACATAAAATAGGAAATATGTCATAATTCTAACACCGTTTGTGGAAAAAAAATCTACTGATTTATTAGGCGAAGCTCTGACGAAAACTAGTCATTTGCACTTTAATTTGCATTTATACAGATTAAAAACTTAAACTTATTATATAACTTCAAACTTCAATTATTTCAAGTCTTCAAGAATTATAACAAGTACCTTAATATTTTGCACTCTTTTTTTTTTTAATTTTAAACTCTTCTTTGTCAATCCTGAAGATATTAATCTGGGGACTGTCCGTGGCAGCTGTGATAAAGTTTTACTCTCCCCTCCCATAAAAAAATAAAGAACTTAAAAGGAAAAAACAATTACAGGATGCATCAGAAAACTTGATTGATTAAGTAGTATTGTTTATCTTATATGAGCATGCCAGCTTAATTATTGAATTCATTGCTTAATTGTGCTATGTGTTATTAATCTACTCATAATTTAATATAATTTTTTCTGAGAAGATGATTTATTTATGAATATAAATCAAAGTATAGGGCAAGGTGAAACAGATCATCATAAAAGGGGATATGATAACCACCAAACCCATAGGAGAACAAAAGGGACAAAACATAAAAGCATGACTAAATTGAACACCAGAACCAAAATAACATCCAGAAAACACAGGAAAAACTCGAGATCCTTAAACATAGCTGAACATAATGCTGATAAGAAACTTCAAAAAAATAGCAAGCATGACAGCAACGGGACATCAGATAGAAGCATTGAAGAAAATACAACAGCAGTATTCAAGCAAAACACATTGCTCTTGGACGGCAAAGGAATTCACCAAAATGACACCCATCAAAGAGAATCACAAGTTCATTTTTTTGACCAATGATATTTCTTCAATTTGTTGCCCGATCTTTCAACCATTATCACCAGCCATCCTGGTTTTCCAATTGTGAATATGATATATCCTGCAGATATTCCGAACACTAGGCCGCATCCATAACCCATCATTACCCCTTTCCATTCAAACCTTGATGCAGAATCATCATCTTCCTCTTGAAAAGCAGGTGTCTCATTCTCGCTACATCTCTTTGACAAAGGAACGCCACATAATCCCAAGTTGTCACTGTATGAATCATTTGAAAAGGTATTGAATTGATTTCCTTGAGGAATGGGTCCAGAAAGCTGATTCTGTGAAAGGTTTAACACTTCAAGAAATTTTAGATTTGTCAGTTCATTGGGAATCTCTCCAACAAGCTTGTTTGAAGAGAGATCTATTGATTCAATGGCTGCCAATTTCCCCATTGATGAAGGAATAGAACCTGATAGGCTGTTATGGGAAAAGTTGAGCACTTTGAGAGAAGTTAACTCACCAACTCTTTCAGGAATCTTTCCTTTGAATTGGTTGCTTGACAAATCAATGGTTGTGAAAAGAGTTAGAATTCTTTCGAGATAGAATTCTGACCCTTTCATCCAAATAACCACAGAATCTTGGAAAAATAGGCGATGTCCCATATATCCCACATGAACATTATCCAAATTCATCATACTTTTGAAACTCTTAAAATATGTTGTTGGCAGAACACCAGAGAACTCATTATGAGAGAGGTCTAAGATTCTCAACTTAGAAAAGGGGGATTCTGTTTTGGCCTTGCCTATGGGACCACGGAAGTTGTTGGAGTGCAAGACAAGAACTTGTAGCACTGGAAGACTGCCCAACCAGTAGGGAAAGGTGTCATTAAGCCTGTTGTTTCCAAGATTTAGCACAGCCAACCTACTGCAATTCACTAAGGATTGTGGCAATGGCCCATCAAAATCATTGCCATTAAGGTTAAGACTGTGTAGCGCAGTTTCCTTTGCAAAAGAATCAGGGATGCTGCCATTGAAGCGATTCTTTTGCAAATCCAAGACGTAAAGATTATTGCTGAAGGACCCTAGACAGATTGGAATAGTTCCACTCAAGTTGTTGTCTGACAGGTCAAGAATTTTAAGTAAACTCAAATTGCAGATCAAAGATGGGATTCCTCCTGTCAATTTGTTTTTTGAGACTAGGAAATATTGTATAGAAGGTGATGGTACTAAAACTGATCCCTGAAGCAGGTTGGATCGAAGGTTAAGAACCTGCAAATTCTTCCATTGATGATGGTCTAAATTGGTCAACAAGTTGTGAGAAAGATCAAGATAACTGAGATTTTCAAGCCTTAAAAACATGCCTTGATCAATAACTGGAATTTGATTGTAAGAAAGATCTAGCGTTTCCAATCCATCCAGATTTCTTATAAAATCTGGAAATCCACTTATGTTGCAGGAAGATAACTCTAGCGACCTCAGATTGGGCAAGCTGCAGTTAGCACCACTAAAGCTGCTAAAGGATAGCTGACTGTTGTATGAAAGATCAAGTGAATTGAGATTTTTAAGCCTTAAAAGCATGCCTTGATCAATAACTGGAATTTGATTGTCGGAAAGATATAGCGTTTCCAATCCATCCAGATTTCTTATAAAATCTGGAAATCCACTTATGTTGCAGGAAGATAACTCTAGTGACCTCAGATTGGGCAAGCTGCAGTTAGCACCACTAAAGCTGCTAAAGGATAGCTGACTGTTGTATGAAAGATCAAGTGAATTGAGATTTTCAAGCCTTAAAAGCATGCCTTGATCAATAACTGGAATTTGATTGTGAGAAAGATATAGCGTTTCCAATCCATCCAGATTTCTTATAAAATCTGGAAATCCACTTATGTTGCAAGAAGATAACTCTAGCGACCTCAGATTGGGCAAGCTGCAGTTAGCACCACTAAAGTTGCTAAAGGATAGCTGACTGTTGTATGAAAGATCAAGTGAAGTAAGATTTTTAAGCCTTAATAGCATGCCTTGATCAATAACTGGAATTTGATTTTCAGAAAGATCTAACATTTCCAATCCATCCAAATTTCTTATAAAATTTGGAAATCGTCTTATGTTGCAGTAAGATAAATCTAGTGACCTCATATTGGAGAAGTTGTAGTTAGCACTGCCAAAGCTGTTAAATGATAGTAGTGTATTACTAGAAAGATCTAAACTTTCGAGTTTTCCAAGTTTTGAAAGTTTGTCTGACTCAACATTGCTATTGAGTTTATTTGATGAAAGATCAAGAACTGTAAGGTTCATAAGTTCAAAGATAGAACTTGGAATTGAACCATGGATCTTATTATTCTCCAAATAAACTTCCACCAGTGGACCAGGCTTTTCGAATTGATCAATAGGGCCGGTGAACTCGTTATTTGTAAGCTCTAAACGAACCAAAGAAGGAAGGCTAAACAACCAAGATGGTATTCTACCAGTGATAAAGTTATCACCTAACCGGAGTGATCGAAGCAGTGAAAGCCCAGTAGCTTGATAAGGAAGAGAGCCCACCAAATTATTTTCTGAAATATGTAAAAATTCCAGCTGTGTGAGGTTGAATACAGAAGATGGTAATTGACCACTGAAGTCATTATTACCCAAATACAGAGCAAACAGCCTAGTGAGGTTTCCAAAAGCATCAGGAATCTGCCCTTCAAGGTTGTTAAATGACAGGTCTAAAGTCGAGAGTTTTGCGAGATTGCCAAGAGATGTTGGAATTGACCCTTTTAGTTGGCAGTAAGAAAGATCCAACACCTCTAGAGACCTTAGGTTCCCAATCCAATCAGGTATTTCTCCTGAAAGTTTTGTGGCACAGAGTTCCAATGATCTAAAGGAACTACTCCAATTTGTCTTAGGAAAGTTAACTATAAGATCTTCATTGTTAGACAAATGAAGCTTTTGGAGGTGTGGAAAGCGTAAAACACCATCAGGGAATTTCCCTTTCAGTCCACAATCCTCAAGACTAAGAAATGTTATAGAACTAGACAGGTAGAGAAAGGAACTAGTTGCAATTGAAGAGAGATTGACATTATCGAGAAATAAGCCTCTTAAACTACTTAAGTTTCCCAAAAGCTTCTCAAAAGTTTTCCTGTCAAATCTCATTTCATAACTATGAGATAGATCAAGGGAGACAAGTCTTGAAAGTTGAGGGACTACAGATGAGACTAGGCCAGAAAATCCTGAGCCAGAGATATTTAGATGTGTTAGACTAGTAAACTGACCAAACTCAGATGAGATTTGGGATAAGCTGAAATCATTAAAAGCAAGGTTAAGTTTGTGGAGATGGTGAAGTAGGAAGAGGCTGCTGTTGGCGTGGATTGTTCCGCTAAGGCAGCTGCAACTGAGATCAAGACCAATCAAATTGCCAGTCTGAGTATCACAATGTACCCCGTCCCACAAACAACAATCTGTTCCCTTCTTCCAGGAGATTGTCTTGCGATAATATCTGCTGCAACTGTCAGAAGAAGCAAAACAGTCAATGGAAAGTGTACCCTTGAGTTCAAGTAATGCAAAACTCTGGTCATGAGGGCACAACTGCAATGAACTAGAAGAACTGAAAGAGAAAAACAGCAAAAGGGAAGTGAAAACAGGGTACAACCATATTGAACTTTCCGTGTTTCCTTCAGTAATGAAAGAAGAGAAAGGAAAAGCTAAAATGTGATTGCTAGTGAGATGAAACTACGAATATATATACTGTGAGAAATATACAATACGGTCTGTCCCAAACGGTATGGAGAGGTTATGAGTAGCAAGGAATGAAAAAAGTTGATCTTCTGCTTCAAATTTTCAGAGTAAACAACACTTCAAAGATGAGCTTTCCATCATGACTTTACTGGGTCTTGCTCCTTAGCATTATTAATCATTCAATATTGCAATTTAATATGATTGCACTGTGCACTGGGAAACTTCTCTGCAATTTCAGACCAAGTTACGTGTATATACAGAGGAGTATTTTCCACAAGATTATGGTAAAATGTTTCAATTAGTTGCATTTAAACAATGGAGAAGCTGCATTTTCAATAAAACTGCGCATCGCTGAATATAAACCTTGAATTTAATCCATATCTATGCTTCTGTTACCTGTTTGATGGATATTGATGACTACCAAAGTTAAAATGTGTTTAGCAAGGCATAAGAAAGGTAGATCTGCTTCTTCAAAATTTCAGAGTAACCATTCCACTCTTTGATGATGCAACTTTGGAACCACAAACTGAGCTTTTCGTTTACACAATGTAAGAATGATGGTGGTTTCTTAATTTCTTCATCAAAATCTGGAAAAAGCAATGTGTATCCTTTAAATCACGACCAATTCTTTTGCTGTCAATTAGAATTAAGAATGCTTGTAAGGAACTTGTGCCTTGTCTCACTTGCAGGAATTAGATTGGCAATTAAGATATAAAAGCTTTCTTTTTATTACAGTAGTTTTCTATTTATGCAACCATACAAGAAGTTAACGCTCAGAAACTATAATTACACACGTTATTAAGCACAATAATAAAAACAGACAATTATCACTATGGGCAACTTTGACAGACTGCACTATAAGAAAATATAAAAATGTAACAAAAATGCTTGAACATCATTGCACTGACCAGATCCTTCTTCCTCCACCACTGCGATTGCCAATCTTTCACGTTTTTTCGCCTCTTATGTTGTTGGTCTTCGACCAAAGTCACAAACCATTATCAATCAATCAACAATTTGTTGTAATATTTGTCTGGACTAATTAAGTGTAATTAGTTTCATATAATATTTATTAGTAGTATAATTTTTTGTATAAAGTGTGACCCATAATTAATTATATTAAATATATAATATATGTGTATAAACCTATAATGGGATAGGTTTGTACATGAATCTCATGGAGGGAGGTCCCTGTTCTCAACCTCTATATATATGAGGCTGGCCCATTAAGTTTCATAACTTTCGTTGAAAAGGGATGAGAGTAGTTTCTCCCTTTCTCTCTCTACCTCTCTCTCTCACTCTTACATTTTATCTCCGTTTCAGGTCTGAACACAGTCAATGGAACGCTATCGGAGAGGGCTTCAATAATGCGGTAACATGAGATAGCGGGATTGAGCTCTCGCCCGCATTCAGGTCAGTTTTTATCACGTTTAATTTCGTGTTAGTGACTTGGTGAGGTTTTAATGAATTCCAACAATTGGCATCAGAGCCCACTCACCCAAAGAGTCACTAACCGCTTCAGATCTAGAGAGAGAAGCCATTAAAGCTCCATTTTGAGCTTTTGCATTTTCGGATTTTTTTTTAAAACCCACGCGGTTTCTTGCAATTTTTTGACTTAAAATTGTTAGATTCATGTTGCATGATATTTAAGGGTGAAAAACCCCTTAATTTGGAGCAAAAATGGCGTGAAATAAGTCCATTTTAGGTTGGATCGGGTCGAATGACCCGTTTTTCTGAAAAACGGGTCTGTTCGTGGAGAAGAAAGGCGGGTGCGTGCAATGCACGCGCCCGATGGCCTGGTGCGCGCCTCTCCTCTCTAATGCCGCTTATAGAAATAAAAAAAAAGGAAAATAAATTTTTTTTTTGGGCTCTTCTGGCCGATGGGCTGGATTTTTGGTGTTTGGGCCACCGTTTTTGGCTCATTTTTGGGCATTTCTTTTGGGCCATTTTAGTTTGTTTTGGGTTTAATTTGTTGTGTTTATTATTTTTGGGCCACCAATTTTAGATAATAAAGGCCAAATGCTGTGAATTAATTAGCCCATAAATATTTATTTAATTTAGGCCATCATAATGTTGTATTATGGGCATTATTTATTTCATTTTATTAATTAGTTATTTAGTATTAATTTAATTTTGAGCAATTAAAATTAATTAATTTTGAGGCCATTTTGCCTAGTTAATTTAGGGGCCATATTGATTAATTCATTTTATTTGGCTATTAAATTTGAACTAATTAGTGGCAATTTTGCATAATTAATTAATAGCCATTTTGGATTATGGTTTTAAGGGCCATTTTGATTAATTAATTATGAGCCATTTGGATAATTAATTTTAGACAATTTTGGCTATAAGCCAAATTTTATTTAATAGTCATAATTAGTTATTAAGCCCAAAATTAATGTGATATAAGTGAATTTTTTTGGAGGAATTAATTTTGGAGTAATTTCTAGAAATTTAATTACTCATTTAATTCTTAATTCACTTAAATTTTGAAATATATACTCATGCCCATAAATTATTAATATTTGACCTAATTAAATAAGTTTAAATAAATTATTTGGGTATTTTGTTGAGCCATTTTGGATTATGGTTTACCCATTTCGTTAATAATTTATTTAAACAAATAAACTCTCTAAAATAAAAATTGCCTTATTATTTGAATATTCACATTTATGTGAAATTAATTTAATTAATTAATATTAGATTTAAAATTACTACATATGCTTCAGGAATTGCATATTTTGGATGTAATTAATTTTGATCAATTAATTTTGTGAACATTCTTAAAATTCTAAATCATTAATTGGATTGACTAGTACTTGCCTGTCGCAGGAATAGTCATGAAGATTTTCTTGATGATTTATTCTGATAATTTTAAGGATATAATAATAATAAGGCAATGCATAGTGATAGTTGCAGTTGCATAATTTACTAAGATCTCTAGAAGTGGCTAGTCTCTCCCTGTCGGATTGTTAGTTGCTTTTAGAGATGCTTGGGATTGGGAGGATTCTGGTTGGGATATGACACGGTCTTCCTACCCTGTCGGTGGGCGATCATTCAGGTTGTATTCAACTAGTTTTGTATTATCCTCTATAGTGTATTGTGGAATAAAATTGACATTTATTGAGTTATTCCACTAGCCTCCATATTGTGCAACTATCACATATTGAATTTCTAGCAGGATCAAATTAGATAGTATGAATTATTCTTTACGGTTAGGGACATATTAAACTAGGAAGTAGTCCCGAGAGTCAATTCATATATTATACCCAATAATGTGAGCTCTTTGAGGACAATATACTTGGAATTTCGGGAACACTTAAGTGAGAATTCTCTGATTATAAGGGCATGTCATTAATGAGCACATCAAAGAAAGTATTCCAATTAGGAATAATTAAGAAGTATTTATGGATGCCATTAGAAAGTAGTTCGCATAAGATCGATAAAGGTTGCTATAGGAGTTTGATTACAAATATGGCAGATTCAGTACTACTTCCTTCTGGGATGGAGAATTGGAGATCTTCCAGTTTTACAGATCTCATTTAATGCAGAAGGAAGTATGGCATTTTAATATCAAAATTGATATTGTCATTCAAGAATGGGAGATCTTTCGGGTTAACAGATCTCATTTAGCCATAATAATGACATATGCCAAATATTACTGCCAAAAGGGAATATTATTAAGAGGTATCAATAAAAGGTCATTTTAGAAGTTTGCTAAGTCTACTTCCCATTTTAGTTCCACCAATACCTCTAAACATCAAAGTGTGCCACTTCTGTAATATTCCTGGGCACAAGAGGGTAGATTGCAAGAGTCATCTAGATTGAGATATGTAAAAGGCATTTTGTTAGCCTTTATTTTGATCCAATCTAGAAGATATGCCCTCTAACTATTGGTGTTTCGATACCGGTGCTATTATTGATAAAGCTATAAGCAACCGGCGATCGAATAAGGGAAAATTGTTGTGAATTGGGGCTATAGAGTTAAAATTCATATTGAAAACATAGCCAAAATTGTTGTTACATTTTGAAGACAGTTTTGCAACTACTGTTGGTTTATACTTTGCATTTCGATAACAGAAAAGTATTTTGCTTAGTAACAACATATATATTGATTTTGGCATTTTGCGTAATGGATCATATACAGTAGACGTATACCTCAATGTTGAGCAAATTTTCTTCAATAGTGAATGATGTGACTGTAGATTTTGATTATGAGAGGATAGATAAGAAATCTATTAAGTTGTGGCATGGGTTAGGGATATTTCGAGGCACATGAAGAGATTGTATTAAGGGATATCTTGCTGCTAATATTAAGGACATGATTAGTAGATATTGAAATAATTAGGAACTTATGTATACCGACATTTGTAGATCATTTTCACATATTGTATTTAGTGGATATAAGTGTTTCATCACTTTATTAATGACCATTTCGATGTAGGTCATATGAAGTAATAGATCTGATCTTATAGAGGTCTTAGGCATTCTGATTAATTCCGCTGCGCTGCTTAAGGCAATGATCAGACAGTAGTGATGAATATTATGTTCGATATAATGAAGCTAGGCGAAATCATATACCGGTTTTCGGTTAAGTGCACTATAGGATTATATATTGACGCCTAGTATGCGTGCTTGGAATATTGAAACAGAATGAGATTATAGTTGCAGTCAATCGTACATTCTGATCTAGTACGATTTATGTTAATCACTCTAAATCTTTAAAATTCGAGTAGAGTGAAATTAAAACTGCAATTCACATTCAAAGTTGATCTCCAAGCAAGACCAGTTCCTAAATGCATCCCAAGTTATAGTCAGACATTAAGCCGATTTTTTGCCGCTTTCTGTGTTTAGGGTTATAAGGTAAGGCAAAAGAGCTATAACCCATAGTCAAGAGAGCTTGACAAGAAAACTATCAGCGGCAATTCTGTTGATTATTATATCGACTAGAAAGATTCTAAATTCATTTCTCGTTATGTGACACTAGAATCATTAAGTCTGACAATGCAATCTATTTAGTAGATGACTTAAAGAGTGGGAGTTGTGAACTCCACAAAGTCATTATTAAGATAAATTTTGTTGTGTCATTCCCATATATGCATCATCTTTTAATAATGAAAAGCCACAACCAAAGGAAATGATTGATCTCAATACCATATTTCGAACCTACATCTGCCTTTATAGAGGAACATGAATGTAAGATTCATGTGTCTTCTAATTCTGATGTTTGTCAGGAGACTATACTGATTCGAACTCTTAGAGTTGAATATTAGTCACGCAGGATGAGTAAGCATCTATGTTGCACAAAGATGCATGGGATCTATTTCTGTTGTCACATCATTGTAGACCAAGTGAAACCCTAAAGATTAGGCTAAAAATTTTAAAGCTAAATTTTGCCAAGGCTTTAAATAAAGCAACCTAAAAGTTTGTAGTTCCTAAGGTGGAACATACAGTTCGCGAACTTAAGGAGTTCATTTGCGAACATTGAAAGGCATCAAGATTGTAATATATAAAGAATGAGATTGTCACTTTGAGGAGAACATTATTGTTTGATAATTGGATCCATTGTGAGGTCAGTGGGAGTTATGTGCTTATTGTGCTCTAAGTGATGATGTCAAATAGCAGCCTATAGCATTGACCTAATGTATGAGACATTTCATGTCGTCATGTCACTTCAAGATGAAGAATCTAAGTGAGGCTTTATTTCGTTTTAAGGATTGAGATTCTTCGTGACATATCAATAGGCATACATTATTGGTCTCATGGAACCTATATTGAGTGTTGAGTAGGTTTATTGTTTGTTGTTCTCCTAATGAGACGTCATTTAGTAAAAGGTGACATATTGTGAAAATCTCAAAGTCCTCAAGATAATAGTGAAAGAGCTCATATCGAGTGTAGTGTATGCCTTATTGTGGGTAATTACTGTATGCTCAAGTTTATACACATTTGGATATTGTGTATACTATAGATGTATTTCGGAGATACTTGAGCGATCCTGTAATACAGAACTAGAAGCTATAAAGAGAGTATTTGGATATTGATAAATCTGACATTTTGAGTTTGGTCAGATATTCTGATGTTAATTTTGCGAGCTCTCCAGATATTGAAAATTATTTTTGTTATATATTTGTGGATATAAAAGAGCTGTATTTTGGAAAGTGTAAAGCAAACACTTACAGCATCTTTGATTGTGGAGGCTAAATATGTAGCATGTTGTAAAGCTACATGATGGGCCATTTAGGATGCAGAATTTCGTCTCAGGGCTGGTTTTCTGTGGTTGCCATTTCGAAGTCCTGGAGATGTACTGTGGTAATGCTACAACAAGTATTTTCTCTCTCAAAATGCTTGGAGTTCCTCACACTCCGAATATTTAGATATCATCATTCGATTGGTTAGAGAGAAAATAATGGAATCCGTTACTTAATTGGATTATAGAGCACATGTTTTAAAGAGATCATTCTGACTAACTGAAAGTTTGGCTACTTAAGTGCTTTGACGACATAGCACTTGTATGAGGCATATGGAGCTTTTTGCTGTATTAAGTTAGTTGGAGCTCTGCAATAAAATCAGTTGCAACTGTGTGAATGGATTCCTATTTGTCATATATGCATATTTTGTTTGCGCGCATTTTGATGAATATGGCATTCTGTTGGATGAGACATTCGGTATTAGTCTCATATGCTTCTGTTGAAATATTGCATCATTCAGTTTGGATGCATGGACCTAATGGAAATGGATATTGATTTTGCTCTTCATATCATTTCCACAAAATCAATATCCATTTCACACTAATACTACTATTTTGTTGTAGTCTTTATAAGTTTACGTATTTGTACCATGTCGGTATGATGCATTTTGAAGCTTATAAAAGGCTTGTTGTTGTTAAAGTATGTATGAGTCTACACATTTGTACCCTTTCGGTACAATGTATTTAGAGGGTTTATGAATACATGATAATATTATATGATGATTTCATTAATTAACTTAATTGTCCAAGTGGGAGAATGTTATAATATCCCTATTTGTCTGGACTAATTAAGTGTAATTAGTTTCATATAATATTTATTAGTAGTATAATTTTTTGTATAAAGTGTGACCCATAATTAATTATATTAAATATATAATATATGTGTATAAACCTATAATGGGATGGGTTTGTACATGAATCCCATGGAGGGAGGTCCCTACTCTCAACCTCTATATATATGAGGCTGGCCCATTAAGTTTCATAACTTTCGTTGAAAAGGGATGAGAGTAGTTTCTCCCTCTCTCTCTCTACCTCTCTCTCTCACTCTTACATTTTATCTCCGTTTCAGGTCTGAACACAGTCAATGGAACGCTATCGGAGAGGGCTTCAATAATGCGGTAACATGAGATAGCGGGATTGAGCTCTCGCCCGCATTCAGGTCAGTTTTTATCGCGTTTAATTTCGTGTTAGTGACTTGGTGAGGTTTTAATGAATTCCAACACAATTACCTAAAAGCCACGAAGTGGTGGGATGACTGGGATCCAACAAGAAGAAAATATGTGCATTTCATCCAATAATGCAAATTAATATGATTGCAGTAAGCACTGGGAAACTTCTCTGCAATATCAGACCAAGTAAACTTGTACATACAGAAACATGTTTTCCACAACATTACGGGAAAATGTTTTGCTTGCAAATTGCAATTAAGTGGGTGTCATTTTCAACTAATTGAATTTAAACTACGGGGAAGCTGCATTTAAAGTAATATTAAATAATTATGCCAACTAAAGAAAGTGGTGTGGAATAAATTATATCTTTATTAATTGATTAATCAAGATCATCAAGTCTAGGTGAAAACCTGGGGTTAAAAACCAAATTCCTATGTGTGTGTGTGTATATATATATATGTGTGTGTGTGTGTATATATATATATATATGTGTGTGTGTGTGTGTGTGTGTATATATATATATATATATATATATATATATTATGAATACACGATTAGATATGTCTGTGAACATCTTATACATAAATAATTTACATATTTTTTGACATACATGATAATAATTTACTTTTTTTTTAAAAGGGTATATTTCATTCAAAGTTATAATCATAACTAGATATTACATTCGATGAACAAGTAACTTGATGAATTGGTAAATACAATAACAATATTTAACAAACTAATTAAACAATAACAAACTAAACAAATCTCACATTTAGTGATACTTGAACTTGAGACCTCAAAGTCTCAAGACCTTCTCCTTGCCATCAAGCCAAGGCCTCATCGGCGATAATAATTTAATTTTAATTCTCTACCAATAATCCTTTAAATTATCAAATTTTTTTACAATATTTTAATGTTTTAAAATTATCCATGTATTTTCAATCCCTATATACTTTGTCATGACTTAAATTAGATAAAAATCATCTTTCAACTAAATTATTCAAAAAATTAAATTACATCTACTTTATTAACAATTATTTATACAATATAGACTTCTCAATTTCAAAAAAAAAAATTCAAAAAGTAAACCCTAACAACCCCTAATAAAGTTGAAATTAAGTATAGCTCTATTTTAGTGATATTATGTATTAAATTGATTTATTATAAGGGTGTTACTTCAAGATGTTAGAACCGTGTTATATCTTGGTTTCGAGGTGTTACAGTTTTTAAATAATTAACCAAAATGTAAGTGGGAAGTGAAAGTGCTTGACTTCCAATCGCAAACGTGAAAGATGAGAACTTTTGTAAACAAAAAAAAAAAAGACGAGGACTTTGTTGAAGAAATGAAAGTGGGTTGGCTGAGAATTGAATTCAAGTGCCATTTCCATCAATAAGAATAAGTCAATAAATATACCAAAAACAGAAAACAAAAAGGATCGAAACTTGTTTGGACAAAAATATGGAAGTGAAAATGTATAAGAACAGGTGAGTTTCAGGCTTTATTGGGATGAAGAGAACTCCCATGGAAGGGTGGTATATTCATTACACCAAGAGAAGGCTTGTGTTTGGTGAACGAGAGATTTTGCTTTCCATAGATTTTAGAATTAAAACTCTCCTTAAATTAACAACCTAGTCTCTGCTCTTTCATACTAAGAAAAATGAAAAACTCAAATCCAACTAAACACTAGCAAAAGGATGAATTAATTATGAATTGAATTTGAAATTACTTTTTAATATGAACAACTGAAATTATAAAACAATTCTGCTTGATAGATAACGGCCGGTCAAATTGGTAAGCCAAATTGGCAACTGGATTTGGTATTCCTCAAGCTTCTTAGAACTGTTTTTAAAATTTTTAGATAGTTCAAACACCCGGAGTTTACTTAGCAAAGTTCAATTCCTCATTTCCAAATCAAAGCATATACATCTAAGCAAAGTATAACAGCCAAGATGAATTTAACAGCCAAATTGGTTTTCTATGCATCGTTTCAAGAGATGATCATAATCATAAACCAATTCGAAATCAAAGCACAATCTTCTAAGCAAAGAATAGCAGACAAAGCCTGTGGTAAAGGAATTAGCAGCCCAGATGAGTTTGGCAACCAGAATTGGTTTTATTATGCAGTAAATCGTTGGCTATTGGGCTGTTGGATGAAAAGCCCAATACCCATGTACAGAGCAAGTTAGCCTTAGAAATAACTTTGGGCTTAAAACAAAAAGTGGCGCCAACGTTGGAGGAAAGCTCCAGGGCGCCGAAAAAAAAAACAGAGATTGAAGGCTGTGCCTGTGCTGCCAAAAAGAAAACCTCCAGGACATTTCATCCAATAATGCAAATTAATATAGTTGCACTATGCACTGGGAAACTTGTCTGCAATATCAGACCAAGTCAACTTGTAAATGAAGAAACATGTTTTCCACAACGTTATGGAAAAATGTTTTGCTTACAATTAAATGGTTCTCATTTTCAATTGATTGCATTTAAAGTTCAAACTACTGGGAAGCTACATTTTTCTGCCGCTAGTTCAAATTCAGAAAGAACAAGGAAAAGAAAACTCTATCACGCAGGGAAACTTTAGTAAGGCATGAAAATTCCATTCTCCAAAAAACCTCGCACTCTAATTTCTAGTTAAATTGGTAAGTACCGAGCACTGGCAACTACATTCTGTAACAGTGCATTATGTTGTTTTCAACGTTGTTTTGCTCAAGGGTAAGCCAAATAGGAAACTGGATTGGTATTCCTCAATATTCTTAACCCGTTCTTAGAATTAATAGTTCTAACAACTGAGTTTACTAAGCAAAGTCAGTTTCCCATCTCCAAATCGAAGTATAGCAAAAAATGCATGTGGAAAAGGAATTGCCAGCCTAGATGAATTTAGCAACCTTAATTGGATTTTCTATGCAAAGTTTCAACAGAAGATTAAAAAACAGGTGAGGCTTTCCACTGATTTCTATCGCTTGCTCAACTCTTTTAAGATGTAACAAAGTGTGGAGTAAATCGTTGGCTATCGATGATGCAGTCAAGCCTTGAATTTGTATGTGAAAGGATTAAATTTGAGAGAATGCGAGTTCCATGCTCCAGCTTTAATCATTGAATTCTCCGATTGGACATCTACAGAACAAGATTCTAGTTTCAAGGGATGAAGACTTGACACAATTAGCAATGACTTTTGCTGACATGTTAGCTTATAGATTTTTGTCTGCATTTTTGCATCATCCTCAACAATTATGCCACGAACTTTCAAGTAAGAAAATTTAGATCCCTGTTTTACATCTCTTCTGAAGCCTACTATTTCATCCTCTTGTTTGCTTCTCTTGCTTTCATGTTGACATCAGTGTCTTTCCCAATGTACTCTGTTGGGGAATCTCTGTTTCATAGACGTGCCATTCTTTGGTGAAGCGACTTTCGAACCAGAAATTGAGCTTCACCTCTTGCTTGTTTCAGTAAGCTACTCAAAGTAAGAATGTTGGTGGTTTCTTCATTTCTTTAATGTACATTACTAGTGATCAGGATGTGGAAAGGGTAGTGAAGCACGATCTATCGTTTGATGTCAATCAGATTTAAGACTGCTTTCCTTGGAACTTGTGCTTTTGTCAGTTGCTGGAATCAGGTTAAAAAGATATATTAATACAGGTGACTAGGAGTATACATAACTTCATAATTCAGATATATATATTTATATATATACAAACTAACTGCTCGATGGTTTTTTTTTTTAATTTGAGATTTTCTTTTATTTATTTTTTTTTTCCTTTGGAAGAAAGCAGCACTATATATAGAGATTATAGAGTAGGAAAAATGAAAAATTGAAACTGAAGTCATGGAAAAAGACATAAATAGCTGCAACCATACAAGATGTTAGCACTCAGAAAAACCTCAACATGCAATATTAAATACAATATAATAAAGAAAAACACAAACAAGTGCAACCATCACCAACGATAAAGCATTTGAGAGACAATACTACAAGAGTACCTCAACGACTAGCCATCAAAGAGAATCACAAGTTCATTTTGTTGACCAATAATATCTCTTTAATTTGTTGCCTGCTCTTTCAACCATCCTCATCAGCCATTCTGGTTTTCCAATTGTGAATATGATATATCCAGCAGATAATCCAAACACCAAACCACATCCATAACCCATCATTACCCCTTTCCACTCAAATCTTGATGCAGAATCATCATCTTCCTCTTGAAAAGCAGGTGCCTCATTGTCGCTACATCTCTTTGACAATGGAACGCCACATAATCCCAAGTTGTCACTGTATGAATCATTTGAAAAGGTATTGAATTGATTTCCCTGAGGAATGGGTCCAGAAAGCTGATTCTGTGAAAGGTTTAACACTTCAATAAAATTTAAATTTGTCAGTTGCTTGGGAATCTCTCCAACAAGCTTGTTTGAAGAGAGATCTAATGATTCAATGGCTGCAAATTTCCCCATTGATGAAGGAATAGAACCTGATAGGTTGTTATGGGAAAAGTTGAGCACTATGAGAGAAGTTAACTCTCCAACTCTTTCAGGAATCTTTCCCTCAAATTGGTTGCTTGACAAATCAATGGTTGTGAAAATTGTTAGAATTCTTTCGAGTTTGAATTCTGACCCTTTCATTGAAACAACCACAAAATCCTGGTAATATTCAGTTCCCATGTATTCTACTGAATCATTATCCAAATTCATCATATTTTTGAAACTCTTAAAATATGTTGTTGGCAGAACACTAGAAAACTCATTATCAGAGAGGTCTAAGATTCTCAACTTAGGAAAGGGGGATTCTATTTTGGCCTTGCCTATGGGACCATGGAAGTTGTTAGAGCGCAAGCCAAGAACTCGTAGCTCTAAAAGAGTGCCCAACCAATCGGGAAAGGTGTCATTAAGCTTGTTGTTTCCAAGATTTAGCACTGTCAACCAACTGCAATTCACCAAGGATTGTGGCAATGGCCCATCAAAATCATTGCCATTAAGATCAAGACTTTGCAACGCAGTTTCCTTTGCAAAAGAATCAAGGATGCTGCCATTGAAGCTATTCTTTTGCAAATCCAAGACTAAAAGATTATTGCTGAAGAACCCTAGACAGGTTGGAATAGCTCCACTCAAGTTGTTATCTGACAGGTCAAGAATTTCAAGTGAACTCAAATTGCAAATCAAAGATGGGATTTCTCCTGTCAATTTGTTTTTTGAGACTAGGATATATTGTATAGAAGGTGGTGGCATTAAAACTGGTCCCTCAAGCAAGTTGGATCGAAGGTTAAGAACCTGTAAATTCTTCCATGGATAATGGTCTAAATCTATGAACAAGTTGTGAGAAAGATCAAGATAACTGAGATTTTCAAGCCTTAAAAACATGCTTTGATCAATAACTGGAATTTGATTGTGAGAAAGATCCAGCATTTCCAATCCTTTCAGATTTCTTATAAAATCTGGAAATCCACTTATGTTGCATGAAGATAAATTTAGTGACCAAAGATTGGGAAAGCTGTAGTTAGCACTGCTCAAGCTGCTAAATGATAGTAGTGTATTACTAGAAAGATCTAATTTTTTGAGTTTTCCAAGTATTGAGAGTTTGTTAAACTCAAAAATGCAACAGAGTTTATTTGATGAAAGGTCAAGGGTTGTAAGGTTCTTAAGTTCAAAGATAGAACTTGGAATTGACCCTTGGATCTCATTATTTTCCAAATAAACTTCCACCAGTGGACCAGGCTTTTCGAATTGATCAATAGGGCCAGTGAACTTATTATTTGTAAGCTCTAAACGAACCAAAGAAGGAAGGCTAAACAACCAGGATGGTATTCTACCAGTTATAAAGTTTTCACCTAAGGTGAGCTCTTGAAGCAGTGAAAGGCCAGTAGCTTGATAAGGAAGAGACCCCACCAAATTATTTTCTGAAATATCTAAAAATTCCAGCTGTGTGAGGTTGAATGCTGAAAATGGCAAATGACCACTGAAGTCATTATTACCTAAATGCAGAGAAAACAACCTGGTGAGGTTTCCAAAAGCATCAGGAATCTGCCCTTGAAGATTGTTCCTCGACAGGTGTAAAACCCGGAGCTGCTTAAGGTTAGAAATTGAAGATGGAAGCAGGCCAGTAATACTATTAGACCTTAGATATAAATGAGTGAGTTTTGTGAGATTGCCAAGAGATGTTGGAATTGACCCTTTTAGTTGGCAGAAAGAAAGATCCAATAGCTCTAGGAATCTAAGGTTGCCAATCGAATTAGGTATTTCTCCTGAAATTGTTGTTAAAGAGAGGTCCAATGATCTAAGGGAACTACTCCAATTTGTCTTAGGAAAGTTAACTATAAGATCTGCATTATAAGACAAATGAAGCTTTTGGAGGTGTGGAAACTGTAAAACACTATCAGGGAATTTCCCTTTCAGTCCACAAAGCTCAAGACTAATAGATGTTATAGAGCGAGACAGGTTAAGAAAGGAACTAGGTGTAATTGAAGAAAGATAGACTCCATCAAGAAATAAGTCTCTTAAACTATTTAAGTTTCCCAAAAGCTTTTCAAAAGTGTTCCTATCAAACATCAACGGAAAATTATGAGATAGATCAAGGGAGACAAGTCTTGAAAGTTGAGGGACTACAGATGGGACTAGGCCAGAAAATCCTGAGCCAGAGATATTTAGATGTGTTAGACTAGTAAACTGACCAAACTCAGATGAGATTTGGGAAAAGCCGAAATGATTAAAAGCAAGGTTAAGTTTGTAGAGATGGTGAAGTAGGAAGAGGCTGCTGTTGGAGTGGATAGTGCCCTGAAGGCAGCTGCAACTGAGATCAAGACCAATCACATTGCCAGTCTGAGCATCACAATGTACCCCATCCCACAAACAACAATCTGTTCCCTTCTTCCAGGAGTTTGTCTTAGGAGTCTGAGTATCACAACGGATCCTGTAAAAAGAAGGGGAACAGTCAACGGAAAATGTAGCCTTGAGTTGAAGTAACGCAAAACTCTGGTAATGAGGGCACCACTGTAGTGAACTAGAAGAAGTGAGAAAGAAAAACAATAAGAGGGAAGTGAAAACAGGATACCACCATATTAAACTTTTCATGTTTCCTTCAATAATGAAAGAAGAGAATGGAATAGCTAAAATGTGATTGCTTCTTAGAAAGATGAAACTATGAATATTTATACAGTGAAAATTAAAGAATAAGGTTAGTCCCCAACGGTTTTGAGAAGTTATGAGTAGCAATGAATAAAAAAAGTTGATCAGCTGCTTCGAAGTTTCCTGAGTAAACAACACTTCAAAGATGAGATTTCTATCAAGACTTTACTATTATCAGTCATTGACCTATTACCTAAAAGCAACAAAGAGGTGGGATCCAATACAAGAAAATATGAGCATTTCATCCAATAAAGCAAATGAATTAGTTGCCCTGTGCAGTGTGAAACTTCAATCTACAATATCAGACCAAGTTGCTTGAAAATGTTTCAATTAATTACATTTCAACGAAACTGTTTTTTCCATAATAAACAATTGGAACAAATAAAACACTAAATACTCCTATAATTGTCTTCTATACTAGAATGATGCCCGCGCGATGCCGCGAGATCAAACTATTTTTAATTCGAAAAACTGTTCAATCTTTAATTATACTTATACTTTTTACCAACTAAAAAACACTCCACTAACTTAAGAACATGAAAGGAAATACCAAGGAACCAAAAAAAGATATTCTTATTTTTATAACTACATAATACTGTTATTGCATAATGTATATTAACAACTTCTTTTAACAGCGGACATTACTTGTTACTGAACATGCACAAATATTATAGTTTTGTATGTTCTACTTCACATGAGCTTGGAATACAGTTATGAACAGCTCAACACACATGCACTTTAGCTCTAAGTTGAAAAGAGTTATGTAAAAACATAATTGGAGTTTTTTTTTTCTTGTGGGGGATGGAGTTCAGTTATCTGTTCCCTGTGGTTTGATCAAGCTTTACTGAAGTCTTTGTCACCTACCTTCCAACCAAATACCTACAGTAAAGGAGGAAAAGAATGGTAATGCTAAATGCTGTTAAGGTTCCTTTCTCAAGCATTATGCTAGATTTATTTACTGTACCAAACCAGTCCAAGCTCTGTTTAATCAACATTATCAATAAGCATGATAGTAAACCAATGATAAATATGAATAGATCAAAAAGATGAAGCATTAAATGATTATGAATCAGCAGCACTGTCAGGCATCAAAAGGAAAATAATCAAGAGTATTTTATAGTACAATTTATTGTTTAGTAACCATACCGTCATGCATTCAGGCACAAATGATTATTGTTGATTCTCATATGAATATGCAAAAAGAAATAAGAGTCGTAAGATTCTGGGAAACTTTTTACGACAATATTAGTATATAAGATTTGTGAGAACCAAATACAAAGATATTGAGAAAGTAGATTTGCTTTTCAAGAAGAAGAATGATTAAGTCAGGATAAATGCCGAAAAAATATGAGAGAAAAACATTACCCTATATCCTTTTCATGGTGAGGACTCTAATCAGGCCCATGCTGATTTTCGATTATGACAGAGTTAAGAGTTCAAAGAAAAAAGTGTGGAGAAGTAAAAATGAAAAGAAAAAGAAGAGAAAAGCCCTACCTTTGTAGAGATTTGCCATATTAAGGCAAAACTTGGAAACTTTTTTGAATCAATATTTTGCTACCTCAAATCAAAGCAATCTTTATTCTTTTCTTGTTATGTAAAGTTTAAATTGATCCAGAACGCAAACTATTGCAGCAGGACAACTTCATCAGGTAAATCAAAAAACAATTTTCAGTTGAAATTTGAATAAAAAATCATAAAACAAAACCAGCAAGCAAAATACCAGGCTCAAGACAATCATTGAAGAAATTTTTAAACTATTATGATAATCTTCACTTTGACTCATTTCTTTCCATTCGAAGCACGCATTGATCCTTAAACAATTTCAAGTCCATACTATAATTTGATTAAAATAAAAACTTATCACTTTTTTCAAAGATGCTAATCGATAACACAGGAACCTTTGCTAAAGCATTCTTTTAAGCCTAAGACCTTTTTTCCTTGAACAGAGAAAAGAAACAATGTTTTTGTTAATTCCTACCAGTAAATATTGCAAGGAAGTCTCATGATGTAAAACTTCCAACATTATATGCTATTTTTGGGTTTGCCAAGCTCATTCAACCTTTTACTCTATTTAAGCAAATGATTAGGGTTGATCTTACAAACAAAAACTTATCATCAGGACCACTATTTTCACATGAAGTTATGCAACAAAACAATACGAAAACAATGCTAAACATTATATTTCTCATAGTTTACTTACATAGTTCTGAAGACAGTACTCTTACATAGATATCATTTCCCATCATTTGTCACGTAGGTCTTTCACTATGATCATACTGTTACATAATGTTCTTTTGTTGATTTCATAGCAACCAAAGCAAACTCATTTTTCAAAAAAATCAGATGTTATTGGATTTAAACAAATATAAAACTCTAAACAGAGAGCCAAAGCATTAATCCAAGAATTGTAAAATCAACAAAAAAACCTTAAGAAATCATAAGTAAATGCAAACTATTCACATTTAAGGATTTAATTGATGAAATTTCATTTCTTACTAATGAAAAACTTTAAATTGATCTGCAAAGTTTTGACTTAAAAATCTAAAACTATTCTCCCTTTTGTTACCTAAATTTTTTTCATAACTTCAGCATGCAACTGGGCGGTTTGAGTACCTTTTTGCTTTGGCAATGATTCATTCGAGTGGTTTGGATAGTCCCAAGGTATTTTCTATTATCCAAATCACATTCTTTAATCATCTTCCATATCCTATCTTAATGATTACTCAAAAGTATGGCAAGAAATAACTAAGTAAATAAAGAAAGTGATTATGAGACTATTAAACAATGCACTTACATTGTTCGATTCGAAATAAACTGAATTCAGCAAACGAACACCTATAAAAAAAATATATCCTTTGAAGCTCACGGGGCATAGAAAACTAAATAAACATACCCTACATATGTTAACAAAAGGTTCATAGAGATGAATGGCAGGGAAAAAAGGGATAGCTGGCAAGGGATGTTTAATGTTTGATCATAAAGGGGTTTGACTTTTCAAACCCAAAAAAATCTTAGCGGTACCAAATGACGAAAGAAAGCATGGAGAGAGTAGCAAGAGAGAAAGATCCAATGTTAAGATATGTAGGGTATGATTCGTATATATTATACATAATTACATAGGCAAGATCCAATGTTTTTCTTTTTAGAAATCATTTAATGATATAGAACCAATTACACAATTTTAAACTACATATTTCTCATCATATGAAAATTTTAGATTAATTTATTTACTCAAACGAAATCAAAATATAATTTATCTAAATTTCACCCTAGCTATGGATTTGTTTCCTTTCCTTTTCTATATTGTAAAAGGAAACTGGTGGATCTGGATGCTCTACCCTTTCAATATTAAATGGAGAGTCATCAAATTAAGCTTAGAGAAACTAACAAAATCAACATTTAATAAACAATTCATGCACATTAAACTAATAATTTGCCTAACTTATTAGATTATTGATTGCTTGCAAAAATCGAGATCTCTCGTACAACACTATGTTAACAATATATTTGATACGATCATATGATATTTAAATAATTTAAAAAAAGAAATGGAAAGTACCGAACTTTGAGTGTCCCAAGCGAGCCAAATAGTAAAGAAATGACCCAAAGCAAACTTGCTTTGAACCACATAACAACCATTCTTAAAAGTATCGTCAATAGGCAACACATAGTACCCTCATCATCTATAATCTTCAGTCCCTTGATCTTCAAATGAGATGAGTAATTACTCACTTGACTTCAATATCCATTCTCATCCGTAGCCATTTCCAAAGAACAAAAGGGATATTTAAATTTTCAGGTGCTAAAGAAAAACCCATATTTTAAACCAAAAAGCCTTACAAATCTATCAAGAAAAAAGGGGGGGAAAGATGTTTTAAAAAGTGAAGTATAGTAAACTTTGAAGGGAAAATTGATTTCACAAAGAGAAGGAAAGGGTAATCAAGAAGAGATTGACCTGATTAGGATAAATAGTGTTAGACTATTTACCATTGACACTATAATTAGGTTAAGTACGTAAACAAAGCAAGTTAGCTCAAGATATTAGTAACTTATAAAGAAACTTGAAACAATCATATAGAATAGAATCAAAAGCTAATGTTTTATGCTCTGCTATAGTTCCTAATTTTCAATTTTTTTAAAACTGTTATATAAAGTAATAAGATATGAACTATATAAAAAGAAATGCAAAATAATTAAGTGTAATGACTTTTTTCTATACAAAAGTGCACTAAATTTTTCTTTCTCTACTTACATTGTTGGGCTGTATGTAATGTCTCAACATTAACGCATAGCTTATAATAGCTATATAAACATTATTCAACATTTGGTCCCAGTCCAAACATTCTAAATAAGCATGCATTCATCATCACAAAATATTATACTTAACCAATATATAACCATCAAGTTGCATGCATCGATATTTAACATAGATATATATCATGTAATTCCTATTGCTACATCCCCATATCCTAAAAGTACTGAAAACATAAGTCTGAATATAAATTAAGTAGCTGTACATAATATACCTCCAAGGTAGAACCAAAAGCCTCGAAGAACGCGATAGCTCCCCACGTATACGCTCCTACTGCAAATAATCTGGGAGGTGGAGGAGGGGGGTGAGCTTTTTGGAAAGCCCAGTAAGAAATAAATATAAGAGACGGATACTAAATTTCTATATGCAAGTTTCGAAACATTCATTGAAAACTCAACTACTGTCATTCATAAAATTTAGAAATCAACATGCTTATGCAATGCGTCAGAAGCATTTCTTTCAAAACATCGATAAACATTTCCATTCGAAACATTATTCTCGTCATAACATTCAAAATCCGTATTGGCATAAGTACGAAAGGAATCATATATAGCATAAGCTGGAGACATGATAATTAAGCAAAATCAAGCAGTTCAATTGTACCCGTGAGGGAAAATATAGTTGACATATGGCCATAGTCCAGAGGGGTCCACAGTGAGCACTGATCAGGTGTCTACTGGGCCCGCTGTGGACTGGATCAAGGTCACACAGCAATAGAAACTCTACTGTAGATTTGATCAAAATCATACAGTAGCCCAAAACATTACCTACTGTGAACTGGATCAAGGTCCCACAGTAGTCCAAAACATTACTGCTATGATTATTAACCATGTCTCAAAACATTTCCGTACGTATAATTTCCAAAATAAATACAAAGCTCGATGGTTTGTATGAAAATAGGAGCTTTCGAATATGACTTCCAAAGTAGTCAAAATACTGCCATTTCGTACTTATTTTCAAAACAAGACTAGCTAGAGGAGTGTTATTCCAAATCATTTTCATGAACTCTAGCTCATTTTATAAACCAATATTATACGAAAATCCGGCAGCATAACTGCTTAATTTTAGTAAAAACCTCCTGCAAAGAAGATACAGTTTATAAACCACAAGCAGTTGATTTTAATATTTTATTTAGTATCCCCTACGTTTCCGATATATATCCCTCACCTCGGTATGTAGTACGAGTACAGCTATGGCACCCTTGTTCTTCTTAATTGTCTTTTCCTTGGTCTTTAATTTAATTTGTTTATGTCCCCTAACTTGTATCCTCTCCTCCTACAATAAGGCATGAACATAATAAAATTTATATCATTTAGTTTCCTTAAGGAGCTTATATTTTTAATTATTTTTCTTAAATACATTACCTTGTAACTTTCCCTCTTGGTGGCCAAATACTTCTTTGTCTCCTTAAATCTCCTTTCACCACATAATCCTACACCAATGCCATATTTTTAACCTTTCTATTTCATTAAACATTTATTATATAAATCCATAACAACAAATCAAATCCTTACCTCTTACAACTAACCAAAACCGAGAGCTTAATTTTGCAACTTGACTCCTTGTCATTTACCGTCCCCATCAATTCTTGCTTTGCCTTCACTCACAATATTTCTTGATTTCTCAACAGTAAATGCATAGTTCTTGCTTTAATTTTGTTCAGCCTTTGTACTTCACTGCTTTAGCTACTGACTTTCCTCCGTTTCTGTCCATGAAAAACCCAAGAGAACCAACCTTTCTCCAGCCTTGAACTAGCACCCAAAATGCCATCTTAAGCCCTGCTTTCACGTCATCTACAGCAACATCTTCTTTCTAGTTCCAAACTTTCCTGATCAGTTTTGGTTTAATCGAGAATGGCAGCTTAAATAACACTAAGCACTTGAGTTTCCTTCAGTCAAGAGCTTCTGTTCTGCACTTAGGAAAACAGCCTTCAACAATAACTACCTTAAATTACCATCATTTAATTTCTTAAATAAATTTCTTAAATTAATTTACTAACCTCTAATATTACCTTTTTGGTCAAACTAGCCTTGTCTTGGCCAATTCCCACGTAAATGGAAAAGCTCCCAGACAGAAATATCCCACGTTTTCCAACTTTAAAATTGTCTTCTTTCAGACTTCAATCACACGTGGATATAGTAGCCAAGTTGGAATAAGCCCCCCATGTCAGTAAGACACTCCTACAGTAGAAACCCTTCAAGCCTTTAGCTGCTGTCCAAACCTGATACAGCCCCTTGCATGTTACGAAGAAGTTGAAGGGAATATACAGCTCCTATATGCTGCAATAAAATTGATAAAACAGAAGCTTCAAGCTGCCACGTAGTGCAGAAAAAAAATAGAAAAGCTTCACACTTCCAGCTACTCTCCAAACCCGATATAGTCCCTTGCAATCCTGGAATTGTTGGAGGGAAAATGCCACTGTTTGTCACTCTTTTCTTTTGCTTTAATGTCAGATCAGCCTTACACTTCCTCTTCAAATTCAGCCTCTTACTCACGTTTCCTCCTACCAACAACCCATTTTATGTTAGCAACAAAAGAGAGAAAGAACTTCGCTATTTTCCCCTGTTTTGGCTTGCTAAAATCAGACTTAAATGTACTCTTACCGTAACTCTCTCCTTCTTTAAACTTTGCTATCAATGCCCATTTGTCTGCTTTAGACAAACCCACGAAAATGCTGATGGTTGTGATGTTTTCTTACAACAGAAAATGGTAGCAAGAGGCGAGATAGAACTAGCTAGGATGGAGATGAAGCTAAACGGTGATGATGATGATCGACGATAGTGAATGAAGCTGAGATGGTTAGTGAACAGAAATCAAGTTAGTGGGATGGGATTTCGTGAGGCTTCTTTAAGAAGCATCCTCTTGCAATATTATTTTATTCCCACTAAATTATTTTATATATATGTTTATTCATTTACCAACTATTAATATATATTTATTTATTCAGTTACCAATTATTACATCATCCCCACCTTAAAAAATTTGGTCCTCCAAATTCGCATCGGGTAATCTCTGATCGAATAGCTCTGGATACTTTTCCTTCATAAGACTTTCAAGTTCCCATGTTGCTTCCTCAGTTGTATGATATTGTCAAAGCACCTTTACCAATGGAATACTCTTAGACCGTAGTACTCTCTCCTTTCTATCCACAATCCGTATCGGTTTCTCCACATAACTCATATCTTCTCTAATTTCCAGAGGCTCATATTGAATGACATGTGACGGATCGGGGTGATACTTGCGTAGCATAGATACATGAAATACATTATGTACTCCAGCTAACTCAGGAGGTAAAGCCAACCGGTATGCTACATCTCCTACTCGGTCTAGAATCTCAAAAGGCCCGATGAAACGAGGACTAAGTTTTCCTTTCTTGCCAAATCTCATAATACCCTTAGAAGGGGAAACCTTCAAAAACACAGAATCACCAACAGAGAACTCCAAGTGTCTGCGCCTACTGTCAGCATAGCTCTTCTGTCGGCTTTGAGCTGTCCTAAGCCTTTCACAAATCAATCGAACATCCTCAGAAGCCTGTTCTACCAAATCGGGAGCAAGTATCTTACGTTCGCCCACTTCTTCCCAAGCAACTGGAGAACGGCACTTTCTACCATACAAAGCTTCATATGGTGCCATTCAAATACTCGAATGATAGCTGTTATTGTATACAAACTCGGCTAAAGGAAGATGATCGTCCCAGGAGCCTTTAAAGTCCAAAGCACACGCTCTCAACATGTCCTCTAAAGTCTGAATTGTACGCTCAGACTGCCCATCTGTCTGTGGGTGAAATGCGGTGCTAAAGTTTAGTCGAGATCCCATGGCCTCCTGAAAGTGTTCCCAAAAATGGGATGTAAACCGGGAATCTCGGTCGGAAGTGATGCTCACTGGAACTCCATGAAGTCGTACAATCTCCTTGACATACATATTTGCTAGAGCATTAAGAGTATCTGTAGACTTCATAGCCAAAAAGTGGGCTGATTTAGTTAGTCTATCCACAATAACCCAGATAGCGTCATGATTTCTCCTAGTTCTGGGTAGTCCCATGATAAAGTCCATGGTGACATGCTCCCATTTCCAAGTAGGTATAGATAGAGGTTGAAGTAAACCTGCTGGCCTCTGATGCTCTACCTTAACCTGTTGACAGGTGAGACACTTAGCAACAAATTCAGCAATGTCTCTCTTCATTCCGGGCCACCAATACACTTTACATAGATTATGATACATCTTTGTATTACCAGGATGTAAAGTGTACCTAGTAGAGTGAGCTTCAGATAAAATAAGATCCTTGAGACCTCTATCATCCAGGATACAAATTCGGCCTTTAAACCTTAGTAGACCATCAGACCCAATTGCAAAATCAATATGCTCTCCAGACTGAATCTGACTAATCATATCCACACAATACTGATCCTCTCTCTGAGCACGTCTAATACTCTCTATCAAATCAGGCTCAATCCTCATACTCACCACCATACCATACCTCTCAGAAGAGGAGATGTTCAAACTCAGACTTGCAAACTGTTCTAGTAAATCAAACTCTCGGACCATCATGTAAGAGACCAATCCCAGGTGTTTCCGACTAAGAGCATCAGCAACAACATTAGCTTTACCTGGGTGATATAAGATCTCACAATCGTAATCCTTTAGAAGTTCCATCCATCTCCTTTGTCTCATATTTAACTCTTTCTGGGAGAACAAATACTTCAAACTTTTGTGATCCGTAAATATCTGAAATCTTTCCCCATAAAGATAATGCCGCCAAATTTTCAAAGCAAAAATTACTGCGGCCAACTCCAAGTCATGAGTGGGATAGTTCCTTTCATGATCCTTAAGCTGTCGAGACCCATATGCCACTACTCTTCCATTTTGCATGAGCACACAACCCAAACCCTGAGCAGATGCATCACTGTACACCGAGAAACCTCCTGAACCACTAGGAAGTGTGAGGATTGGTGTTGAGGTCAATCGACACTTCAACTCTTGGAAACTACGCTCACAGTTGTCATCCCACTCAAATTTTACATCTTTACGCGTAAGGCGTGTTAGAGGAGCAGCTAGTCTAGAAAATCCCTCAACAAATCTCTGATAATAACCAGCTAAACCAAGGAAACTCCGGATCTCAGTGACTGACTTTGGCCTATCCCATTGCACTATAGCCTCTATCTTGGACGGATCCACAGACACCCCATCCTTATCCACCACATGACCCAGAAAGGAAATCTGATTCAGCCAAAAGTCGCACTTGCTAAGCTTAGCATATAACTTGCGATCCCTTAGAGTCTGGAGTACAATCCTCAAGTGCTGCTCATGTTCTTCCCAGGACTTAGAATAGACTAGGATGTCATCTATGAACACGACGACAAATCTATCTAGATACGGCTTGAACACTTCATTCATCAAGTTCGTAAAAGCCGCGGGTGCATTCGTAAGCCCGAATGGCATCACCAAGAACTCATAGTGTCCATACCGGGTCCTAAAGGCTGTTTTAAGAATATCATCGCTTCTAATCTTCAACTGATGATATCCCGATCTAAGATCAATCTTGGAAAAGATCCGAGCACCCTTAAGTTGATCGAATAAGTCATCGATCCTGGGAAGTGGATACTTGTTCTTGATAGTAGCCTTATTCAACCACCGATAATCGATGCACAACCGAAGGCTACCATCTTTCTTCCGGACAAATAGGACTGGAGCGCTCCATGGAGACACGCTTGGTCGAATGAACCCTCTTTCTAACAATTCTTGGAGCTGCTTCTTCAATTCATCCAGCTCGACTAAGACCATCCTATACGGTGGCTTAGATATGGGTTCCGTGCCAGGGATCAAATCAATAGCGAATTCTAACTCCCTATCCGGGGGAAGTCCTGGCAATTCATCCGGGAATACATCAGGGAAGTCCCTCACCACAGGGATCTCATGTAATTCCGGACGGTGTTTGTCCACATCCTCAACACAAGCAAGAAACCCTTCATGATTAAATAGACAACATAAATTATCATTCACAACATTCAATCAACAAAACAAAACACTTTCATTACTTAGAATTGAATTTTACATCATATCTTTCGGGATAAGTGAAAGTTATAGTCTTAAGGTGGCAGTCCAAATTAACTCGATTGGCAGATAGCCAATCCATGCCCAAAATCACATCAAAGTCGTACATATTTAGTAGTACTAGATCTACTACTGATTCCTTCTTGCCTATCTTAAGTTTACAATTCTTATACACTACACCAGTCATATGAGTTTCTTTTAAAGGAGTGCTAATTTGTAAAATCTGTCCTAAAGGTTCCGGTCTTACATGTATTTTCATAGCAAAAGCAGGTGATATAAATGAATGCGTGGATCCAAGGTCAAATAATGCAAGTGCCATAATTTCAGATACAAGTATCTTACCCTTAATGACATCCGAAGAAGTGTCCGCAGGTCCCTGATCCAGTGCATAAACTCGGCCCTGAACCACTGCTTTCTTGCCTTTATCTGCTGCGGTGGCTCGACTCTGGGGCTGAGTAGGGCGCTCAGGCTCTTTTGGGGTATTCCACACCCGAAACAAGCGCCCGTAACCCAATGACAAGGCCTACCCGGATGCACCCTTCCACAATTACTGCATGCTGTCCCGGTAGTATTCTTCTGACTATCTGCACCCCTATCAGTAATAATGGGCCTAGTCGGTCGACCCCCAACAGTCCTATCTCTACTCTGCCTCCTAGCAAAGGGCTCATCTCTCCTAGGCTTCTTAGCAAATCTCCCAACTCCAAAAGATTTATCATCTGAGGCTCTTTTACTTATCTCCTTCCCTTTACCCTTAAAACGGGACCCATACTCCGCTTGTTGGAATTCGTAATCTCGTTCACATAACTGGGCCTTTCTAACAGCCTCTCCGTAGGTAGAGATATCAAGTGGGGCCAATCGGGACCTGATAGATGGTCGTAATCCGTCCATAAACATCTCCACACGGTGCTCCTCACTACTCACCGTCTGTGGATCATAGCGGCTAAGGGCTGTAAACCGTGACTCATATTGATCCACCGTCTGATTCCCCTAAGTCAAATTCAAGTATTCGGTCTGCATCCTCTTCTGGGCCGTACGGGGAATGTACTGTTCACAAAAGTAGTCCAGAAATATATCCCACGTAACTGCAGGATGCCTAGCCTTCAATACCGTCTTGGTGGACTTCCACCAATGCTCTGCCTCATCCACAAGTAAGAAGGTGGCCATGCCCACTTTTTCTGCCTCAGAGCATGCCATGTACTCAAATAATTTCTCCATCTCGTTCACCCAACTCTCCGCCACCATCGGTTCCTTTTCCCCCTTGAACTTAGGAGGGTCGAACTTTTTGAACTCTCGAAGCCGAGTCAGATTACAACTTTCTACTGGTCCTGCCTGTGAATGCACTGTAGTAGGTACCTCAGGCTGAGTCTGGGGCTGGGTTGGCTGAGCCGGAGGGGGTACGGGCTGAGCCGGAGGCTGAGGAGCAAGTGGTGGTGGAGGCATAGGAGGAGGCACTACCGGTGGTGGAGGTGGTGGTGTTGGTGCCAATGGTGGGGCTGCCTGTCCTTGATTGTTATTGAAATTTGCCATGAACTGAGTAAACATGGCGGACATGGCATTCATATTCTGGGACATGGCATCTATAGTCCTCTCCAGCCTATCCATTCGATTTCCATCAGGCTCTGGCTGAGGAGGAGGAGGAGGTTCTGGAGTCGGAGTCTCAGGTGCCGGCACTTCTTGTCTTCTACCGACACTCCTCACACTCCTATAACGTCCTCGTCCTCGTCCTCTCATTTTCTATAGGTAGCCTGGACAAAACAAATAAATTTAGTACCATTTATGTAATTATGTACAGTATATACTCAGACATGTACAGTACTTTATGGGGATGTAACTAATTCTTGACCTATCGACATTACATACGTCAGACCAACATTGCTCTGATACCAATTT
Source organism: Heritiera fomes (assembly GCA_032173925.1). NCBI lineage: Eukaryota > Viridiplantae > Streptophyta > Magnoliopsida > Malvales > Malvaceae > Heritiera > Heritiera fomes. The sequence goes on along the minus strand of JAPDPM010000023.1, from coordinate 1,882,225 downwards.
TGTAATGACCTTTTTCTATACAAATGTGCACTAAATTTTTCTTTCTCTACTTACATTGTTGGGCTGTATGTAATGTCTCAACATTAACTCATAGCTTATAATAGCTATATAAACATTATTCAACATTTGGTCCCAGTCCAAACATTCTAAATAAGCATGCATTCATCATCACAAAATATTATACTTAGCCAATATATAACCATCAAGTTGCATGCATCGATATTTAACATAGATATATATCATGTAATTCCTATTGCTACATCCCCATATCCTAAAAGTACTGAAAACATAAGTCTGAATATAAATTAAGTAGCTGTACATAATATACCTCCAAGGTAGAACCAAAAGCCTCGAAGAACGCGATAGCTCCCCACGTATACGCTCCTACTGCAAATAATCTGGGAGGTGGAGGAGAGGGGTGAGCTTTTTGGAAAGCCCAGTAAGAAATAAATATAAGAGACGGATACTAAATTTCTATATGCAAGTTTCGAAACATTCATTGAAAACTCAACAACTGTCATTCATAAAATTTAGAAATCAACATGCTTATGCAATGCGTCAGAAGCATTTCTTTCAAAACATCGATAAACATTTCCATTCGAAACATTATTCTCGTCATAACATTCAAAATCCGTATTGGCATAAGTACGAAAGGAATCATATATAGCATAAGCTGGAGACATGATAATTAAGCAAAATCAAACAGTTCAATTGTACCCGTGAGGGAAAATATAGTTGACATATGGCCATAGTCCAGAGGGGTCCACAGTGAGCACTGATCAGGTGTCTACTGGGCCCGCTGTGGACTAGATCAAGGTCACACAGCAATAGAAACTTTACTGTAGATTTGATCAAAATCATACAGTAGCCCAAAACATTACCTACTGTGAACTGGATCAAGGTCCCACAGTAGTCCAAAACATTACTGCTATGATTATTAACCATGTCTCAAAACATTTCCGTACGTATAATTTCCAAAATAAATACAAAGCTCGATGGTTTGTATGAAAATAGGAGCTTTCGAATATGACTTCCAAAGTAGTCAAAATACTGCCATTTCGTACTTATTTTCAAAACAAGACTAGCTAGAGGAGTGTTATTCCAAATCATTTTCATGAACTCTAGCTCATTTTATAAACCAATATTATACGAAAATCCGGCAGCATAACTGCTTAATTTTAGTAAAAACCTCCTGCAAAGAAGATACAGTTTATAAACCACAAGCAGTTGATTTTAATATTTTATTTAGTATCCCCTACGTTTCCGATATATATCCCTCACCTCGGTATGTAGTACGAGTACAGCTATGGCACCCTTGTTCTTCTTAATTGTCTTTTCCTTGGTCTTTAATTTAATTTGTTTATGTCCCCTAACTTGTATCCTCTCCTCCTACAATAAGGCATGAACATAATAAAATTTATATCATTTAATTTCCTTAAGGAACTTATATTTTTAATTATTTTTCTTAAATACATTACCTTGTAACTTTCCCTCTTGGTGGCCAAATACTTCTTTGTCTCCTTAAATCTCCTTTCACCACATAATCCTACACCAATGCCATATTTTTAACCTTTCTATTTCATTAAACATTTATTATATAAATCCATAACAACAAATCAAATCCTTACCTCTTACAACTAACCAAAACCGAGAGCTTAATTTTGCAACTTGACTCCTTGTCATTTACCGTCCCCATCAATTCTTGCTTTGCCTTCACTCACAATATTTCCTGATTTCTCAACAGTAAATGCATAGTTCTTGCTTTAATTTTGTTCAGCCTTTGTACTTCACTGCTTTAGCTACTGACTTTCCTCCGTTTCTGTCCATGAAAAACCCAAGAGAACCAACCTTTCTCCAGCCTTGAACTAGCACCCAAAATGCCATCTTAAGCCCTGCTTTCACGTCATCTACAGCAACATCTTCTTTCTAGTTCCAAACTTTCCTGATCAGTTTTGGTTTAATCGAGAATGGCAGCTTAAATAACACTAAGCACTTGAGTTTCCTTCAGTCAAGAGCTTCTGTTCTGCACTTAGGAAAACAGCCTTCAACAATAACTACCTTAAATTACCATCATTTAATTTCTTAAATAAATTTCTTAAATTAATTTACTAACCTCTAATATTACCTTTTTGGTCAAACTAGCCTTGTCTTGGCCAATTCCCACGTAAATGGAAAAGCTCCCAGACAGAAATATCCCACGTTTTCCAACTTTAAAATTGTCTTCTTTCAGACTTCAATCACACGTGGATATAGTAGCCAAGTTGGAACAAGCCCCCCATGTCAGTAAGACACTCCTACAGTAGAAACCCTTCAAGCCTTTAGCTGCTGTCCAAACCTGATACAGCCCCTTGCATGTTACGAAGAAGTTGAAGGGAATATACAGCTCCTATATGCTGCAATAAAATTGATAAAACAGAAGCTTCAAGCTGCCACGTAGTGCATAAAAAAAATAGAAAAGCTTCACACTTCCAACTACTCTCCAAACCCGATATAGTCCCTTGCAATCCTGGAATTGTTGGAGGGAAAATGCCACTGTTTGTCACTCTTTTCTTTGCCCTTTGCTTTAATGTCAGATCAGCCTTACACTTCCTCTTCAAATTCAGCCTCTTACTCACGTTTCCTCCTACCAACAACCCATTTTATGTTAGCAACAAAAGAGAGAAAGAACTTTGCTATTTTCCCCTGTTCTGGCTTGCTAAAATCAGACTTAAATGTTCTCTTACCGTAACTCTCTCCTTCTTTAAACTTTGCTATCAATGCCCATTTGTCTGCTTTAGACAAACCCACAAAAATGCTGATGGTTGTGATGTTTTCTTACAACAGAAAATGGTAGCAAGAGGCGAGATGGAACTAGCTAGGATGGAGATGAAGCTAAACGGTGATGATGATGATCGACGATAGTGAATGAAGCTGAGATGGTTAGTGAACAGAAATCAAGTTAGTGGAATGGGATTTCGTGAGGCTTCTTTAAGAAGCATCCTCTTGCAATATTATTTTATTCCCACTAAATTATTTTATATATATGTTTATTCATTTACCAACTATTAATATATATTTATTTATTCAGTTACCAATTATTACATAAAGCAATCAATAAAATTTAGTTCTGGCCATGCTATTTTCGGTCATGCTATCTTTTGGCTACTGAGCTCAAAACATAAATTACTTCTGGCCATGATATTTTTAGTCATTCATCAATAAGATGGGCTTACAAATGACCATGGAAAACATATTAGTACCTGTATAGTTAAGCGAAGTGTAATCCTCCAAGAAAAGCATCTCTCTATGAAAATCTACTATCTTCCTTCCCACTTTCATGATTGCATCATTTGATACTTTGGACTTTACTACTCAATCATGCAGATTCTGCATACCAGTCATAAGGGAAAGCATACCAATTTAGAGACAATTTCATCGAATGGATCACAATTTCATGCAGATTCTAAGATCTAAAAAACGACATAGAATAGAGACAATTTCATCGAATGGATCACAATTTCATTTATTACTAAATATATTGTTAATGCTACATGCATAAAAAAAAGGAAATGATGTTCTACAAACTCAAAGCATGCAACAATTTAAACTAATTGATACCATAGAAAACTACATGAGAAAGGTATATTTGTATACATATAATCTAAAACATTCCAAGCATCCCACGAATGCCACTATTGTTAAAAATCTGGGCTTTACGATCTGCAAGGAGACCGTAAAAACATACAAATCTGTTTGCAAAGAAACAATGGAAACATGTACTTGCCAGGAAAACAACAATAATAACATCATCTTACCAGTTTTGGTTGGGATAATGTCATTCATAGTAAGTGCTTCCCCTATAATCGGACACTTCTCATAATCCTAAACAAAACAACAGAACAAAAATTTCTATGAAATATGCAACTAATTCATACAAAACTTAAGTAAATAATGCCAAACTTCCAATATAAATTTTAAAAAAACCTGAAATTTCAGGAAAAAAATAATACTTTAAAACTAAACGTGATAAGAAGCAAAAAAATAAAATTGGAATTTTTAATAAAATCAATTTTCCTGAGTCAACTCACCATGCCCAAGGGTCGCTCGTACTCCAATAGCTGCAAGAAAATGAAAAAAACCCATCTCATACAGCTTGAATAAGAATAAAAAAATGGTTAAAGTATGGGAATACTAATGTAAATTGAATTCCTGATCAATCTAAAATTTACTATAATCAGTAACAACAAAGGAAAACACAGATCAAAAATCAAAGGAAAAAAACTTTATCAGTTCACTCCAACCTCTATTAAAAATTCAGCATTGCATTTTCAATATTTAGTTGATGGATAATTGGATGTTTCATTGAAACTTAAGTACTTCAACCAAATGATACACTATAAAAGTGAAGGCAATCTAAGCAAGGAACACTAATTAATTATAAGAGGCATTTAGTAAATGAAAAATTCAAGATCATTCTTCAAGGAAGAACCAAAGATGAATTAATGGAAGAGTTTACCCGTACAAATCATACAAAGAAATGCCCTAGATTAAAAAAATCACTTCAGCTCCTGTAATGAAAAAGAAACATGTTACACCACAAAAAGGAGTCATACATTACAAATTCATATCAAAGCTATTCATATGATCAATGGCGGGAGCTAGGCTTGATGGGAAATTATACGATGCATAATCTTCCTAAGGTGAGCAGAGCAATTGTTTTTGTGAATAATTAGAAATTAGAATTTGGCCTACAAAAATTTATTTTCTACCTTAAGAAGCTATTATTAGCTTTCAAAGTACATACTTTTTTTAGAATGTTTAAAATGTATGAAATATTTTTGCAAAAGCACGTGTGAATTATTTATTGAAAATATGAAAATAATTAATAATATCATTAAAATAATACCCAAAAAATTATAATTAATTCTAACGACCCGTTACCATATTTTTCACCTTATTTTACAAAATTCATCCGGTTGGGCTGTCTGTGATACTTCACTTTTACTAACTGTTAAACAAATTTACATAACATTGTTTATATTATACACATCCCCTATCTTAATTAATCAGATAAGTAGTACTGTAGACATGTCTAAATACAGAGAATAAATGATCGTACCTTATATAAATCAGTCGGTCTGTCACATTGTCCTTTATGTGCAGCCGTAATCCACAATCTTTAAAAACCTGAAATGTTTAAAATTAAGGGGTGAGCAAACCACGGCTCAGTAAGAGAGTTATATGTCACACTTGATATTCAGCTATCTATATGCTGAAAATAATTTTTTTTTTCATTCTCTTTAAAATCTTCCTAGCTGGCTCTAGGCTCACATGTAGGAAGGATACTACAGTTGGCTAGGGATCCAGATAGAATAAGGTAGGTATTTTAGAATACCATACTTGTTCCGGAACCTAGAAGCAACTGTAAAGAATACCAATTCCGATGTTTTCAAAACGATATAATTTTCGTTTTTCCACAAAGTAAACCACTTATTTCTTTTCACTTCAGTATACTTTAAAACACGTGATAGTTCAGTAGTAAAAACAGTGGTTTACTTCTCTTCTCTTCGGTACAATAAAAACAACAATAGTACAGTGATTTGTAAATATCCAATCATTGGATAATTACTTCTTCGATTATTTCTATCTTAGAAATAATTCTTATGTTATTCTTTTAGAATAAACATTTAGTTCCCCTTTCAAATCAGTAACCGTATCGTACAGTTCAGTAAAACAGTATATTCAGTAAAACAGACATTCGATACGGTTCACTCAGTAACAATAAACAGTAGCTACCAATTCAATAAATAGTATAAGGTAGCTTTCAGTTCAGTAAAACCAAAATCAATGGCTACCATTTCAGTAAACAGAAATCAATAAGTTGAGACTATGCAACAAATAAATCATGCTCTCATTGTTCCCCCAGAAACACAAGTCGTCCGCTTTTGGGGTGCACCCGTAGGCCATCGCCCCTCACGGCTATCTCAGCTAGATCTATGGCCATAATCTATAGGTGGTCCTCGGGTCCACTTGCCAAGTGACCTCGAGACCGCTGATGACTTGGTGGGTCCATCAGCCCTGTGACGCCCTGAGGTGCACCCGTTGGTCCATCGACCAGAGCCACCGCCCCAGGTAGGTCACGCAATGACATGAATAATAATGCATGAACTCAGGCCTAAAGTCTCAAAATAGTACAAAAATCGTACCTTAGCCTTTATGGATTTTAAACATCATAAATCAAATATCCATAAGGCTCACACGTAAATATAATCACCTTTATGAAATTAATAAAATAAATAACATTTTTCAAATTATTTCATAAAGGTATATATCATGTTCTCCATACGATGAGACAGTTTGCAGAATCATCACTGAAAATATAGAAGGGCAAAACTGTCATATTTTCACCAAAAAACACATGCACGCTTTTCCGTGCATTCAATCGAAAACATGGTTTTATAATTATCGGCATTCAAATCAACTATTTTTGTAATTTATGAAAAAGTAAAATATTTATTTTTCAATTTCAATAATTCTGTCACCATGTTTTCGTCTAAAAACACGTGTAGAGACCTCTAGTCTCGAAATCAGAATTTTTTACCATTTCTTAACCTTTATGGAATTCATTTAATTAATTATTTCCATAATCAAAACCATAAAGGTTTTATATAAAATCAAGTTAATATTTAAGAATATTTATAAAAATATTCACTTCAGTCTCTTTTTCATTTCCATCTCGTTTCACGTGAAATATCACCTACCGGGTGAATTTTCAGTGATTTCCTTTTCACCATTCTCGAAAACATGAATATTTTAAAATCAGTTATCACTATATTCATGTTTTATGAAATTTACTTGATTTCTCGATTTTCGTACCCGAAAATCGATTCACGTGAAATCAAATCTTTTATTTTGGTTTTCGATGATTTTCGATAAATTTCAGTAATTTTTCGAAAATTTTTCGGCAGTATAAAGGCTGCCGATTTGGCTAGCCTCCTGCACAAAAATACAGTTTATATTTCTCAACTAGTACTTCACCACAATTTGAAACCAATAAATCACCACAATTTTCAAAACTAATCATTATAAATTGCATTTATAAATTAAATGCATAATTTAAAACATGTGGCCGAATATCCTTACAGGCGGCACATGTCTCCCTTACCTGTTTCGGGTCGACGACTGCCTCTCGAAGGTCACGCTCGTGTTCACCTTGCCCGATTCCATCGGCTCGGTCATCGAGGGAATTTTCTGAAATTTAAATTCTAAAATTTAGAATTTTTTCATAATTATTTAAATAAATAAATTATTTAAATAATTTACTATTTTTCGAAATTTCTTACCGATTCCCGTATTTCTCGGGATTTCCCGTAATTTCTGAATTCCTTTTTCTCTCTCCTTTTTCTTCCTTTTCTTTTTTTTTCTTTTCTTTTCTTTTCTTTTTCTTTTTCTTTTTCCTTTTTCTTTTTTTTTTCTTTTTCCTTGGTCTGACCGGTTCAGACCAGTCAGACCGGCTCCTCCCACCTCACCGCCGGTTCTCCTCCGGTGGCCGGTTCTCCGGCGGTTCGGTGGCTCAGCAGCTGGCCGGCGTCGAGACGAAACTGCCAGTGGCCTCAGCTCGGCCTGGATCGGCGGCACGGCGGCAGATCTACTCGGTTTTGCCTCGGTTTCTTCCCTTCCTCCGTCAGCCTTCCTCCGCCGTTCCCAGCCTCTCCGGTGGCCTCCATCCCATTCCTCTCCTTCCGCCGATGCTTCGACTGTGGTGGCGGCGGTCGATTTGGCCGGCACCGCCAGATCTGGTTTTCTCTTTCCCTCGGCTTCCGCCGCGTTTTCTCCTCTGTTTCCGTTTTCGATTTTCTTTCCTTCCGCCGCCGGTCGATTCCCTCTCCTCTTCCTTCGCCGGCGACGGCTTTCTCTTCTCCTCTCTCCCTTTCTTGGCCGCCGGTGGTGGTCGGCCCTCATCGGGTTTGGCAGAATCGGGCAATCCCGATTCTGTTTTGGGTTTCCTTTTTGGTTTATTGTTACTTCCCTTTTTAGTATATTTATATAATATACTATATAACTATACTTTATACTTTATACATATAATATATACATTATATATCACATATATATTATTTCATATATGGTATAGTACCGTATATATTATATATAATATATATTGTATATTACAAAATATATATCTAGTATATATATATATATATATGTATATTTACATACTTAAAATTAAATAACATTTATATAAATATTTATATAAATGTCATAATTCTATATATATTGTATTTACAATATATATACCTTTAAACTTTAATGTAATTTAATATTTACATTTCCTCAAATATGTATATACTTATATATATACATACAATGTTGTAAATAATACATATGTACTATTTAAATTTATCAAACAGTATATATATACTTATATATACCAATGTATATTTAATATATACTGTATACCATACGGTATTTAAATACATATGTATTTATATCAAAATACATTTATATAATTTGTAATTATATAAACATATTTTATTCTCATTTCTCATTTCTCATTTTCTTATTTAATTTGGATTTTCATTTATCCAAATTAAATTTCCCTATTTTCCTCATTTAATTTCCTTCACTTAATTTTCTAATTTCATCACTTTCTCAATTCTCGAAATTTTCACAATATTCCGATTCTCACAATTTTATTTATTTATTTCCACTGTTTATTTTCTCTAACATTTATTTTCAATATTTATAATTTACAATTAATGGAAAATTTACGGTTATCATTAATATATTGGTTTATAAAAACTAAATAATATGTTAATTATTTTTTGTAAATGTTACCGATACTACCTTTTTTGAATAGCCTTCTAATCCTGCCCACCAGCATCTGAGAAACCATGACCTTTTCTTCTTCAGCAGTTCGATAGAATTTGATGGATTCTGATTTCGAAAATAACAATTAGGGTAAGAATCAATAAAAGAAAAAACTGAGAGAAAGGGACATTTAAATATACAAAACAAAGATTAGAACTAAAAATTAATTTACAATATAAGACAGATAAAACGACTATACTGTTCCAAAGAAAAAATAAAATCCTTTTCTAATTCCAATTTAAGAAAAAAAAAACTAAAATACCCAAAGCTCTTAACTTTACTAAAAAATCAATCACCCACATAATTTTAAATCCTATATGAACACAATATGGAGAAAAATATAACAAAAAAATTAAATTGGGAATTTTTAAACATAAATTGAAAGCCTTATCAAAAGACATAGGTGTTTTTTTTTCCAAAAATTTTGAATTTTTTTAAACAGAACAACAAAGCAGAGGTAATTACTGAGATTCTATGGCTGCTCAGGAAACTCATTCTTCAACTTGGATGCATCCAACTCTTTATTGCTTCGAGGGGCAACTACAACCTTGGCTTGTTATCCAATGTGAAGTTAACCCACTGAAATTTGGGGTTAATATAAATCTTGTATATCTCCAGGATCTCATTGTGGCTCACAACCCCAGGATTCGTGAAGTTTCGTATACCCCTCAAGTTCCTGTTTGCCATCTCAATGGAAATCAGTAAAAGTTCCAGGCTTTCAAATGTCAGATGCGCAGGGAAGGCGAAGAAGAGATTGGGAAGAAAATGGATGAGAGGAGTTTAGGTGGGACATGTTTGGATCAGTGAGGATTAGTGAGTGAGGTTGAAAAGGAGAAGTAAAAAGATCTTGACGGTGGTCAAGGGTTGGTGAGAGAGCAAGAAGCAAAGGAAAATTGTTTACTGTGGACACGTGAAGAGAAAGAAGCAAGCGAAAGCAAAAGGGGAAAAAGAAGTAATAAACCATGTAGGTGACGTGGCTCAAGGAGAAGCCGATTTTTTCTACAACTTTTATTATACTGATATTCCAATACAATATAGTTGGGGAAGCTCTGACAAAAAATCTAGTCATTTGCACTTTAATTTACATTTATATAGATTTAACACTTAAACTTATTATATAACTTCAAACTTCAATTATTTCAAGTCACTTCTTGTGGTTCTTAATTAGATTATCTGTAACTCTTTAATTAGATAATAGCTTTATCCTCCAAAGAAACCGATTCTAAACATGCAGGAATCAACTTTAGTAATTTTCTTTCACTCTCTTATTTCACGAGGCTTAATGATCAGACTCAAACGGAATACTTAAATACAAAATTGTCCAAAATTTATTCATATCTTTGCTTCATTGAAATTGAAAAATAAATGAAAAAAGAGTAGGTGAAAATAAAGTACAAGATATTCAAGGAAGGAGAGACAATTGAATAATTGAGTAATCGAAGATCAAAATTGAGACTTGTCTTTTCTCATAATTAAACACTACCAAGTATGAAAATTTGGGATTAAAAACCAAATTACTAATTAATTTAAATAAATCTAAAATTTATTTAAACATCCAAGGAAGAGATTAAAACAAAATGCAAATTAATGAACAGCTGAAATTAATTATGAAATGAGTTTGAAAATGACATGATGTTTAGTATGAAAACTGAAATTATAAAACAGTTCTACTTAACGGATAATAGGCAGTCAGATTATGAATTTTGAATATATATTGCAGAGAGTATAAAATTTTTATCAACATGTATATGGCAAGTTTTGGTATCCATTTAAATTTTGTTTAATCATGTGAAAAGCAGTTTTGTCTCCATCGTGTTTTGCATACAAGAATTACCGTGAAGAGGAAGCCAAAGACTAACTGGGTTGGTAACAGAATGGTGTATATATTGACTGTTAATATTTCTTCTAACATTGACCAAGAAGACCTGAATCTTCTAACATTGACCAAGAAGACCTGAATCCAATCACGGTAATTACTTTATTCAATTACGGTAATATTTTATATCTCACATTGATGATGTAATAGATTCTGATAAACATAATGGGAATTGTTGCTTTGGGTGAATTATCGTTTATCAATCAATGTTCCCATTAATTTCCTTCTTTTAACAGGAGAAAAGTTATCTCAATTCGCGACAAAGTGTACAATTTCTAGTGTTGATTACGCCCAATGGAGGAATGACGAGCTGAGATGAGAAAGAATTCAAGCTAGCATCCTGGAACCAGAGTCTTGCACCGTCAACTAAGCTACCTAAAGGCAAATAAGAAGAGATCACATGGGTGCATTCGACTTCAAGACAGATTAGCCGCAGAGATTGAACCAAACTTGCCCCATAATTTTTAGAATTACAACTCTCTCCATAGATTTGGTAGAAAGAGAGGTTCACCAAAAAGCGACAAAGAGGATTTAACAGGAAGAAAATATGGGCATTTCATCCAATAATGCAAATTAATTGTAAATTCAGAAAAGAATATGTAATACTCCATTACACAATTAAAGAAAGTGATGTGGATTTTTTTTTTCTTTTAATTGATGAATCAAGATATATAATTAAGATATACGAAAACGATTCTTATAAACATAATGGGAATTGTCGCTTTCACTGAAATTATCTGTCTATATTCCTATATTTCTCTTTCAACACAAAAATAGTTATCTCTATTAAAACTTATCAATGTCGTGTGAAAGCAAATAGGGAAAATTAATTTCACCCATGTAAACAACTATGTGAATTAAATTGTAACCTTATTAATTGATGAAGCAAGATATGATATATAATCAAGTCTAGGTGAAAACATGGGGTTAAAAAACCAAATTACTAACCTCACATATTGTTATATTAGATAATATATAAATACACGATGAAGTATGTCACGTCAAGATTTACATAGATAATTTATAATTTTAGCACATCCGATAATAATTTAATTTTAATATTCTACCAAATAATTTTATTAAATTATCAAAATCTTTCAAAATGTTTTAAAATTTTAAAATTATCCATGTATTTCAGGGCTTGTATACTTCATCATGATTTAAATTAGATCATCATCATGATATCAAAACCCTTATTCTAATATTGAAGTAAACAACATGAACCAATATATAAACTTACATTAAGTCGTCAACATGAATTTTTCTACTTCATTCATTCTTATCTAAAGCAATATGTTCTTCCAACTCTCATGTCTTCATAACTCTCCAAATAATTTTTTTCCATGTCTTTCTCGGTCTTACTTCCAAAAGATTAAATTACAAGTAATTTATTGACATTCATTATACTAAACAGACATCTCAAATTTAAACTAAAGTTCAAAAAGTAAACCGTAGTTACCTGTAAAAAATATAAGTTAAGTATAGCTCCATTTTGGTGATATTATGTACTAAATTGATTTATATTACTATGAGCATAATGAAGACAATTTGTCATTTATTTAAAAATTTATGATCATTACATTGCATACAAAGACTATTCGCATAAAAAGTTTAATTTGATTATGATTTAATATATCTCTATATGTTTTTATATATATAAATATAAAATATCTTATTAATTTATGCATTTACGAACATTTAAATAGATAAAGTTAATTTGTACGTAGAACGAATAACACACGTTTAAATATATCTTGGAAAATATTATTTAGTTTGATTAAATATATGAATTTTATTTAAAAAGATTATTTATTTAAAAAATTTAAAATAATTAAAAAGAAAGCTTTGTATTATTTTAGGGTGTTTTAATTGAAGGTGATATGGTTGTGACAGACCTAGCAATCTTAGATAGACAAGAAAATGACATAAAAAGAAACACAAAGATGATACAAATTAAAATTTAATAAAAATTATATATAAATTTTGTAAAAACTAAAAAATGTATTTTGTGTTTAACACATGGATACTAAATTTTTATATTTTACACAATACAAATATGATTTTACATGACATAACAAACACAAATCGTTAAATCTTTGTGTTATATTCCAATTTCAAGGGTTACATTGAAATAAATAAAGTTTAAGCAGGTATCCGAGGAATCACAGACTAATTAACTCAAAAAATTATTAACCAAGATGCAAGTGGAAAGTGGATGAAGTGGAAATGACAAAACTTGCCCCCATAGATTTTAGAATTACAATTTCCGAAAAAAAGGGTTAGTTCCCGTATGGAAAAGACGAGCTTTCCATATTTTCCAAAAAGCAACAAAAGTTTGTTTCCCATTACACTTATCTTTATGTTGATTCTTACTATTTAATTATAAGCAAAAGATTTGGGTATAAAACATTTATTTATAGGTGAAATTAATAAAAATGAACATAAAGTTATTTAAAAAAAAAGGGCACGTCAAACCCAGGAAAGAGGCAGAAATAGTATGCAAAATGAACACTAAAAACAGAGTGATCGTTAGAGGAGATGAAAAGTAATAGTTAGAAAGAAGGTGACAGAAAACGTGGCACTATGTGGTGCTGATTTTTTCTACAACTTTTATTATACTGATTCTAGTAGAATAGATAAAGAATATTGACCATTCTATATCATAAATATCAACCATGGCCCCCCTGTATACCATGAAACTAAATCCAAATTCTTGAACATCTTTGACCCCTATGTATGACTTTGCATTTTCAAAGTCTGTGAGATTTATCATAGCTTTGAAATTTTCTATGTATCTCACAGGTACTGTTCCAAAAAAATTATTACTTGAGAGATAAAAAATTTTTGGATTTTGGGAAAAAAATGATTGGACCTAGTGTCTTCTATGGAACCTCGCATTTGATTTGACAGTAAAACAAGAACTTGTAACTGTAGAAGACTTCCCAACCAATGAGGAAATGTATCATTGATCTTGTTGTCGCTGAGATCTAGCACTTTCAAATTTCTACAATGAAGAATGGATCTTGTTAATGGCCCTTCTAACTTATTGCCATTCAAGTTGAGAATCATCAATTGACATCCTTTTGTAAAAATTGGAGGAATGATTCCATGAAACTTGTTCATCTGCAAATTCAAGATCAAGATACTTTTGCTTAAATTTCTGACACATTCTGGAATGATTCCACTCAAGTTGTTGTGAGACAAATCAAGAACTTTAAGAGAACTCAAATTGCATATTAGAGAAGAAATCCTCCGCTCAAACTATTATTTGAGATAGAAAAAGCATACGTTGCCAAAGGTGGAATAACAAGATCTCCATGAATCAAATTGGTGCTTATATCAAGAGAACGATTTTCCTTCCATTGAAGCTGCTCAATATTTGTCAAAGAGTTGTGAGATAGATTTAAGTATCTTAAATGAGTCCTTCCCCTCATCTCACATCCACTTGGGAATCTTGCCATGGATTCTATTCTCGGAAAGGTCTAATTCTTGCAAACTTGTTGAGCCTTTTAGAAATTGGGGGAATTCATTGACATTGCAAGAAGACAAATGCAAAGATTAAAGGCTAGGCAATGTATAATTAACACTAGTTCCATTAGAGTTTAAGGATTGACTGTTATATGAAAAATCAAGATATAGCAAGATTTGGAGTTTTGAGAACATGCAAGCTCAACAATACAACTTAGATTATTTGATGATAATTGGAGAGCAACAAGGTTCACAATTGGGGATATTGAAGATGGAATAGGACCTTGGAGTTTATTATTAGCTAAATTTATCACTTCTAGAGACTTATATTTGAATTCTTTGATATGATCACTGAATTGGTTATTAGAGAAATATATGTACTTTAAGGAGGAAATGGCATACAACCATGATGGAAGTGTTCCGTTGAGTAAATTTGAAGTTAATGCTCCAACGATATGTCCACTAAAAGAGTTAGATGATAAGTCTAAAAAACTGAGTTGCGAGAGGTTCCCCAATGATTTTGGTTGGAATCGATCCTGATAACTTAGAGTTTGAGAGATCCAAATGCTCGAAGGATACTAAATTGCCAACGAAGTCAAACAAATCTCTAGAGAAGGACATATTTGATAGACCCAAAAAGTTTAGATGGCTGCTTCGATTCAAATTTCGAAGACTGAGATTGAGCTGATTGCTTCCTAAATCAAGCATCTTAAGGTTTGGTAGGTCAAAATCTTTCCTGAGAAATTTCCTCGCAAATCACAATATTGGAGACTAAGAGACCTTTGAAGACGAGGATACGTTCATCAAGACATTAGGATTAATAGAAGACATTGAATCCATCAAGAAAAAGTTGTCTCACCTCAGTTAGGTTGTGAACAAGTCGTTCCAAAGTATGTTAAAGTGTTAGATCATTATTCCAAGAGAGATCAAGTGGAACCAGTTATGACAAGTGGGAGACTTGGGATGGGACTTGTCCTGCAAAGTGTGATTTAGTGAGGTTGAGATACACGAGACTTGCAAACTCACCAAACTTAGATGACATCTTGGAGGAGTTAAAATTGTTGAAGGCATGGTTGAGTTTCTGAAGGTGTGGAAGGTGGAAGAGAGTACTATCGGAAGGGAGGCTGCTATATGACCGACTGCAACAATGCAGCAGTTTCATCGTGAGAGCACAACTGTGTTATTGATGAAGATGATGATGATGAAAAATTAACTTGAAAATTCAGGAAGAAGAAAACAAGGCAGAGGAATTGATAGGCTTTCTGTAAGAACCACATTTTTTAGGAAGAGAATTTCAAGATTAATGTTGTGATACGATTGTTATGAATTGTTAGAAGACAGATGATAATTTATAGGTTGCCAATGGAATCAAACCAACGTCAAACAAATGACAGCATTGGTGCCAAAAGGTACAGAGTATTGCATATTTACTTCCTAAGCATGCATCACATGTAAAAGTTATAGGCGAGTAGCAAGCAATGAGCTTTCCATCATGACTTTACTGGGTCTGGCAGCCTACAATCATCAATCATTCACCCATTACCTAAAAGCAACAAGGAAATATATACGCATTTCAACCAATTATGAAAATAAATATAGTTGCACTAATCACTGGGAAACTTCTCTGCAATATCAGACCACGTAACTGGTAAATACAGAAACATGTTTCCACCACGTAATAGAAAAATGTTTTGCTTGCAATTAAGTGGGTGTCATTTTCAACGAATTGCATTTAAAGTACTAAGCAATTATACCTGTTAAAAAAGGTGCTCTTTATTCCAGATTTATAGGACGCAAAAGTGCTAATGGTGTGGAACCAATAACCTTAAATGAAAACATATTACTACTGTTTATTGAAGCCAGAAAACAGCTTGGCTCGAGTTGTATAAAAATTCAGTATTACATGCCTAATGAGTAACTTTCTTTCATGCTTAATTTTCGTCATCTAAATCAGTTGATCTTCTCCAAACTTGAATTTGATCTCACGGTGTACTCTGCTACAAGCTGTGCAAATGATGAAGACTTGTTTTCTAGCAATCTAGCAGGAGAATCATATTCCTCAATAAGTCCTGCAACATTTAAAAAGTGTTAAATGAGATGAATTTCAAAGAATTCTACAAGCAAACCATAAATTACTCAACTGTACTAACCATGACTTAGAAGCAGAACCATATCACTATTAAGAACAGAGGTTATCCGGTGGGCAATTGTTATGACCGTACACTCAGAGAAGTGCTCCCTTAGGGTTGTCTGTATCAGATTATCAGTAGCTGTATCAACTGATGCGGTAGCTTCATCAAGCACTAAGATCTTACTTTTCTTGAGCAGCACACGCCCAAGACAGACCAGCTGCCTCTGACCCATGCTCCAATTCTCTCCATTTTCACTAACTGCAAAAGCAGTGTCATAATACTATAAAAATTTCTTTGAACAATTGGATTTACTGGATTTTAAACAATTTCTATGACATTCCAAAGAAAGAAAACAACCAATTTGAGCGTCGTATCATAGAAAATCAGACCTGAAGAATCTAGCCTGCCTTCCTTCTTTCTAACTTCATCCCCAAGTTGGCACTTATCCAAAGCCTTCAAAAAATTAAAAGGCACATTGATAGATGTTAACAGCAAACACCAATCATAAAAGACTGCATTTTACTAGAAAAGAAATGGTAGACTAAAAATTCTTTTCTCTCCTAAACAAAATGAAATGAACCCACCTCCCAAATCTGATCATCTGAGTACTCTTCAAGAGGGTCCAAATTGCTTCGTATAGTCCCTTCAAACATGGTAGGATCCTGAGGAATGATGCTGAGTCTTGACCGTAAATCATGCAGTCCAATTGATGAGATATGGACATTGTCAATTATGATCTGCCCTTCTGCAGGTTCAACAATCCGGAAAAGTGTTTGTATGAGAGTTGATTTACCACTGCCTGTTCGCCCAACAATGCCAGTTTTCAACCCTCCAGGAAATGTGCATGTCAGACCTCGCAAGACAAGTGGCATGTGTGGGGCATACCGCACCTACATTGACCATAGTCATTATTATTTCAAAGATGATACACTAAAATCAGTCATAAACACCATATAAGTGCATTACCTGCAGATTAAGAATGTTAACTTCTCCATGAGATGGCCAAGAATGGTCCAGGCAATTACTTTCTATCACAAGGGGACGCTCCATAGGGATATTGCTATACTGAAGTATCCTCTCAACAGAGATAATTTTATTCTCCATATTGCAAATATTCCAAACTACCCTAGCTTGCAGCATATTTAGATTGAGTCCGTATGTCACAGCTAACCCCGCAATGGCTAAACAAAAGAAAATACATTTAAGTCATTCCCCTCAAACAATTGGTATATAGTAGTCAATAAAGATGCAAATCTGCAATCAGTTACCTGGATCAATAACTCCCTCTGGTATAGAGATCAAAAAGAACAAAGAGAAGGCAAAAGTAATAGAAGACAGTAAGTCCAGGCGGAAGCACAGCCATTCCATTGCACCAGCAACATGAAATTTTGGACGAGAATATGAGTCGGCCAGTTTCATGTTTGTCTCTTGGAATCTTGATTCTTGATCAAAGCTCCTGATAGTTGTTGCTCCTAAAATTGTTTCAGCAAAATGCTGTATTACTGGAGCTTTGCATACGCCAACCAGCCGTGCAAGTTCTCGTGCAGAAGATATGTAATATTGCTGCCAGAGTACAAGTTTATAAGAATTCCTATTTTCAAGTACCATGCAAGATTGAATGTGTTTTATAAATCAGAAACTTTTGAGATTTTCAATATATTGCTGCACGGTTGCAAGTTTATGTTTATGCATTCTATAGCAAAAGTTGACAGAAAATATGGAAATGAGGTGACAAGAGTTACCTGATACCAAATGCAGGTAGCAATCACAGGTATAAAAATGATAAAGATCTGCAAAGCAACCTGAGACATGACTGCAATGATTCCAAGTAGCTGGATAACAGAAAAGGCAAATGCCCCAACTTGATACGGAATGTTCATATCCACAGCACTTTGATCTGTAGAAGCCTATAAGAGGGAGGAATAAAAAATTAGAATCCTTCAAAAACAAAGGGAAATTTTAAAAAATTAAGATAAATGGATCTCTCAAATCCATATAAGAAAACAATAGATACTTACTCTGTTGAGAATTCTTCCACTTGGCGTTGAATCAAAGAAAGACATAGGAGCACGGAAAATGTATAAATGCATCTTTTTGAAGAGAAGAGTAGCTGTTTTGTATCCAGCTGTATTAAGAAGCATGGCTCTGGAAAAGATAGAAAAGGCACTTGCAATGGCCAAAGCTAAATAGACAAGTATTAGTGTAAAGCTCCCAACTGGTGGTTTGACATCTGCTGATACGGGAGATGCCCATGCCATCCAATAGTTGCTACCAATTTGAAAAACCTGAAAGAGAATTTGTGCCAGCAATATTAAAGGCACAAGAGCTCCTCCATATGCTGTTGTGATATAGTTCCAGTAAACTGAAAACCCAACTTTTCCCTTTTCTCGCTCTTCTTCTTGAACAAGCTGTCCTTTTGGCGCAACATCATCTACTTTATCTCTCTCATTATTCTCGTTTTCTTCTTTCTGCACATTCCGATTAGCTCTTTCCATAGCACCATCCCCTTCACTCGTACGTTTTTCAGAAACAGATCCTGCCTCAACAGTATCAAGGGCTGACAAAGCTTTCTTATGTGCACCCACAAGTTCCATGAAGTCAGTCCCAGAATTGAGAATATCATTATACTTTCCAGCTTGTGCAATCCTCCCATCTTTCATGACCTATCAAAAATTATACAAGTTGAATCCTGTAATTATATTATTTCATGAATCCAAGGCATAGGATGAAAATCACTGAAAATGTAAATAGCTCACCAAGATTAGATCAGCATCTGGTAAAAACTCAACTTGATGAGTGACATAAATTACGGTTTTTGATCTCAAAGTGCCTAGTAAAACCTCCTGTCATTCAAATATTAAACAAGATATTCAGGTAAAGCATCAACTGAAAGAGAAAATAGCTTTCTACATAAACTAAAGAAAAGAAGTTCTTAAAATACATGCCATAGATTCAAAGGAAGAAAAAATATTACCTTAAATAAATGAGATCCTGTGTGGGCATCCACCGCGCTGAAAGGATCATCAAACAGATATATATCTGCATCTTGGTATAAAGCACGTGCAATCTGTATTCTTTGCTTCTGTCCACCACTCAAATTGATTCCTCTCTCACCTATAACAGTCTGGTCACCAAATGAGAGGATTTCAAGATCCTTCTTAAGGGTGCAAGCTTCAAGCACTCTGTCATACCTCTCCCTGTCCATCTCCTTTCCGAACAATATGTTCTCTTCAATCTTGCCACTTTGTATCCAAGGCGACTGAGCAACATAGGCCTTTGTACCACACAACTTAAGAGTTCCTGATATCTTGGGTAATTCCCCCAAAATACAGGAAAGTAAACTCGACTTGCCAGAGCCAACTGTACCACAAACAGCAACACTCATGCCATGGGAAACTTTCAGATTTATATCTTTTAGTGTTGCAGTGGGAGAAGACAAGTCCCAAGAGAAATTCCCATCGACAATCTCAATGGCTGTATCGGAACTACCTCTCGGAAGCTTCTGTATAACATCAGGCTGCAAGTCATCAAGCCGAAGGAAGGAAGCAATTCTATCAAGAGACACCTTAGTCTGAGCTATCATTGAAATTGTGTCAGGAAGATTGTAGATTGGCTCTTGAAGAATCCTGAATGTTGCAAGCGCAGATAGGATCTTCCCTGACTCAAGTGGGACTCCTAAAAGGATACAAGCACCAAAAGTGGCTACAGACACAAACGAGGGTGCAACCCAGAAAACAAAACTAGTCATGGCATTCGTATAAACGAATCTTTTTAACCATCCTTCCTCAACATTCCTGAGCCCGATAATCTTAGACAGAAACTTCATTTCCCACCCCTGAAGTTTGAGAATTCTCATGTTCCTCAAAATTTCAGAAGTAGCCTTCATCCTTCTATCTTTTGATTCCATCAACTTGTCCTGAAACTTCTCTAGCATTCTCCCTAAAGGAATATTTGCCAGCATAACAAGAACGGTTGCAACAAAAGCCGCAATGGATGCTAGCCCAAGGGTTTTATACAAGATCAACAAGGCCAAAACAACTTGCAATATTACCATCCATGGATCATGCATGTACCAAGCAAAGTCACCCACCCTTTCTGCATCAACAGTCATGAAATTGATGATCTCTCCACTGGTGTGGCTCTGCTTTGACTGGCACGAAAGGGTTAGACCCTTGTCATAAATCATTGCCACCAATACTGCTCTCAGCCTAAGTCCAACTTGCTGCAACTTAAAAAACCAGCGCCTCCGTGATATGCACTCCACTAGCTTTGCAACAAAGAATGCAGCAACCAGAACATACCCCTCATTTTTAAATTCCCGTTTCCCATTCAGGTACTGAACAAAAGTTTCAATGAGATAAGGACCAACATATGAAGCCACAGTGTATATCAATACAAACAAAGCCGTCCAAAGAATATCTTTCCAAGCTGACAAGAACAGTGCCTTCACCAGCAAAAGCGTAGTAACTCCTCTACCCTCACTATCAGCTGACTCAAGCCTGTTTCTGAACTTTGGAAAAGCCCCAACGACACTATCATCGTTATCTAGCTGAGGAACATCCTCAAGGTCTAAAGTTTTCTTATTGCCAGCAGCAATAAGAGGCCCCATCCAAGAAAATGTAAGACTGCTGAAAATACCAGCATTTGAATATGGGGTTACAGTATCACCCCCTTTCTTCTCGCTCAACTCTGTACCATTACTAACACTAGAATCTCCATTTAAAAGGGGCTCCTCAAGGAGGGTATCTTCACCCTCATTTCTCCCAAGAAACCCCACAATAGATAGGAACAAACCAGTAATAACAGAAAAACCATCAGATACTAAATACTGGCTTGGGAAAGAAGCATGGCTTTTGTAAGGAAAAATGTCTATAACAAGACCATAACATGAAATTGAAAAATAAAAACCCCACCAAATTCTCAACAGAAACGGGAACCTTTTTTGCTCACCAGATTTGGAGAATTGGCAATGCAAATAAACACATGTTGCACCCCAAGCAAGTGTTTTAACCACATAATCAGAAAGAGTTACTAACTTATCCTCAGACCAACCATTTCTATACCAATAAAAAAAACTTAGCAAACACAAGACAACATTAAAAGCTGAAACAACAAAACAAGCAGCTAAAGTTTGCTTATACCACGAAACCTTCCCGTGCCTTAACCTCTCCTTTGAACCTTCCCCACCAGCTTCTTTAACTCTGCTCACTATCCAAATGACCAACAAGAAAAGCAACAAAACTACGTGTAATGATGCAGAAAACCCATGAAGAAAAGTGGGTTTTAGAAGAAAATCAAAACTAGTAGCTGAACTAATTAGTAAAGATGATTCTGAAGCAAAAAGTTCCATTCTTTTGGAGTTTTTGCTGAACAAAAAAACTTGAGTTTTCAGTGATGGAGAAGATTTTGCTCGGTTAAGTGTCAGAAAATTTCTGTTTTTGTGTTTATATACAAAAAATGAGACTTAAAAAGAGTGATAGAATCCGAAAAGTAAGACTAAGAGAAAGTCAAAAGGAAATTACTTGGAAGAGATATGCGTGCAGAGCAAGCTTGGAGACGGAGAAAGCAAAGGGAAGGAGACGGCTTAAGCCTCAAAGACAGCCAAAAAAGGCTGGAGGCTTTCCGGGCAAGGCGTGATCTTTGAGAGAGACAAAACATAAGGGATCTACAGCGAGAGACAAACGGACTTAAGGAGGGAAATGTGAAAATGAACAAAAAATATATATTCATAATTATCTAATGAAAATTTAGGAGTTCTAAAACTTTGGCTTTCTCAACCAGGAAAAAAAAAGGAAAAATCTTTTTTAAGATTCAATAATCAATGTTTTTCCTTTGATTCAAGAGGTTGTAATCTATAATCGATCTGATTAACCTGGCCAAAGGTTCTAACTTAATATTTACTTAAGATTTTTTACATTAATTACATTCAACAAGATATAATAAATCATTATCATCATAGTTTTATCTCAATAAATTAAAATATACTATATTAATTAATATTTAAACTCACGTTAGATCATCTATATAAATTTTTCTCTTCCACACATTTTTATCCAAAATAATGTGTTCATCTAACTTTAATGTCTCAGTATCTTTCCTAACAAGATATAATGAATGAAAATAAAAACTCATTTTTATAATTTAATAGTAAAAATTTGTAATTTCACAATATATTTTTAATTAATTTTTTATTTTTTAATATATTTTAAGAACTATGTATTATCTATTTATCTTGATAACTTCTTAAAATTTAAAAATTCTTGTATTAGATAATTTTTTTAAAAAAAATAATCGAAATTTCTTCTATTTTTATAAGAATAAAAAATCCAATAAAAAATAAAAAAAATCCTCTTTAGAAAATATTTTTTTCAAAAATTTGAGAAAATTTTTATTTTTTTATAATAACTCAAATAATAATAAATAAAGGGTAACTTACAAGTGTCATACACGTCTTTCTCTTAATTTTGAGATAAGTAAATTCTTAAAAAATTTTAAAAATAATTTTGGATGACAAACGTTTTTATTACATCTATACTATAAATAAAGTGTTTAATTAAATTGGCATCACTACTCAATCGATATTTATCGGTAAAAAAATTATTTAAATTTCAAAATAAAATAATAAAATAAAATTAAAGATAATTCTTAGTTATGATAACCATTTATAAGTGATAAAATCTAATATTATATAATTACTATAGTTTTGAATTTTTATTAAATATTCAAACACCACAAATATAGTAAATTGCTATGAAGTAGGAACCTTAAAAAAAACAAAAAAACCGGGAAACTCCAACTGAAACCGTTCCAATTTCCAACCAACAATGGATTGACACGTTTCCAGTGGCAACGGTTGACTGACCTGCCACATGATTGACGAAAACCTGAAAGGACAAAACGTCGTCGTACCAATGATCGCAATTTGCTCCTAATTGTGTGCTCACCACGAAAACGTGGGGATTTTTGTAGTCAGAATCTTGTCTTAGGGGCAAAAACAGGAACTAAAATCTGGTAGACATCGTTCGTGTGGGCCCACGCAATTGGGAAATGGCCCCACTTTGGACTAATTTATCTAGTGGGGCCCACATCCCATATCTTTAGAAAACTTGATGCCCAAGTCGAATTTGAGTCCGACCGTAGGATTTAAATTCGAATTTAATTCAAAATTTAAAGTTCGAAAAATGACTCTAATTTGTTGAATTTTATTGTTTCTAACTTGAATTCGACTCAAGATTAATTTTGAATTACTTGAATTCACTTTGTTAGATTTGTTTATCAAATAAAAGATAAGTTTGACTATACTTTAAACTCTATTTTTTGTGTTTAATCTCAAATTAAAATTAACATTAATGATAAAATTATAGATTAATAATTAAAATAATAAATATATATTAAAATATAAAATCTCAATTAAGTTTGTTAGATATTCAAGTTAAGTATTTGACCTCTCTTTAGAAGAGATTAAGCTCATGATTCGATTCTTCATTTTCCTATTTACACCTCTCATGAAAGAAAAAAAAAACCCAAACTTAACTCACTCAATAATTTAATTTACTTAAACTCAAATTTAGCTCAGTAATACTCGAATTGATCCAAATTCAAAAAAAGAGTGGGTGAACTCTCCGTTAAAACTATTGTTGGTTGAATATAATGTTTTTCTTTGCACGTTTTCTTGACATTTTATAAAGATGCCAACGGACTTTTTTATCTGTGTATGACTATTACTTGAATATATTCACATGGATAACACATTCTTCCAACTTGCCAGGAAAAATAACTTTCGAAAATTAATAAAGACAATGCATATTTAATAATTGATTGAATACTCCTAATTTTCTCGCGTGGTATGATATTTGTTTATGCACATGAAACCAATCATACGAATTATTTGACTATTTGGTATTTGGCAAGTAAACGTCAATTTTATAAGTTCATCTATTTCTACTTATGTTTAAATTTTCAAAAGAATTTAAGAGTTTATCTTTTATGTAGTCAATGAAATTTTTAAATTTTATAAGTCTCGTAGTGAAATGGATGCGAGGGTTAGGAGACTGTCCCCACAGCCTTGGCTAGGCCAAATTATTATTTTGCATGCAAACCATCTAATCTTATTGTTATGGATATACACCTAATCTCAAGGGAGAAGAGGCACCGCCTAATGATATATTAAAAAATAAAAATATTAAGTAAAGAAGAAATGAGATATACGATAGTTTTTAAATCTCGTTTATATTATTAAGAAATTTTTCACAATCAATTTATAAGACAAACCATTTTTTTAAATTTATTTTTGTTAACATACTTTTAAGGGTATATGTTATCTTGCTAATCGAAGTTTAGAACCTTTTGTTAACAATTTATAAGATGATTTTAGTTAATATTATTTGTATTATGATACAAAATTATTAAGGTTTTACTTGGAATCAATCGCACCAATAAATAAAACAAAACAAAAAATAACTAAAGAAAAAATACATGTAAAAATATTTTTTTACCCTTTTTTAATATTTTATTAAAATACAATTGAAAAATGCTCTTTGATTGGATGTTCAAATATGTTGTAATGTCATCTTAATGTGACCTTAATTAAATTAACCAAAATGATTATATTCCAAAACAATTGGATGCCTATGCTTGACCTTTAGGTAAGTGTCAGTTTGTTGGACTTCAATACTTTTAAGTCAACTATTGTGGCCTCTTGCTTTCAATTCTCAACATTTTAACTACTTGTTAAGAAAAAAAACGAAGAATAAGAAGAAGAGGAAAGAGTGTTTTTTATAAAAAATTGAGCAGATGTTTTGTCTCAGTTCTCAGTCTTCTTCATGCATTTTTCAAATGTTGATAATCAATGCATTAATTGATCAATTAAAGAGGAATACACAAAATGATTACATTACATTATTAAAAATATGACAATCATATTAAAATAGTTCGATGTTCAGAGTCTAAAGTTTTTAATATTAAATTAAACTAAAGATCTTTTCAAATTTGATTACAAAAATGTTTTTTTTTTACAAAGAAAGTATTAAATAACTGGAGAGGAAGGTATTTGAGTTTGAACCCAAGACTTATGATGTGTCGCTACAAAAATGTTAGCAGCTAATTTCAACTTTAATTTTATACAAAAATTAATTATCCATAAATAATTGTCCTGGCCCATAGACAAGCAAATCAATGTTTCGTTCTATGAAAAAAAAAAAAAATTCTCTTTGTAACTTTCCACTTTCCAGGAGGCTACCAAAAAAAACCGTGGTAGATTGTAAAATAGCAATTATTTTCCCAAGATGAGATTTGCAATCTCTTGTAAAAAGTGATTGTGTGACTTTCCAAGCAACCAAACAAACAAAATAAAGAAAACCAATGTGAGTTGAAATCAATGAATAAAAGATGCTGCTGCTTGCATTAGACTCCAATAACAAACCAATACCATAGCGAATAAACTATTATTCCCTCTTTGACAAGAAACTTGGAGAGTTGAAAAGCATCTTGGCTTTGGCACCAATGGAGAAAGGTTTATTATTATTTTGTTTTCCCATTTTCAGTTTCCAACAACAATTATTTGAATATGAAAGTGATTTGAAATGCTGCAAATGCAACCAAATCGCCAGTTCAAGGATTTTCCTTCTACCCTTTTCTTTCATTGGTGCTAAAGCTCTGGTGTTGGAAACAAAAATGTCAACTCTGAATGGAAACTGGTAACCACTATCAAGAAAAGTATGATAAGATGAGTAACAGTACGAGTTACTTTATTATAAGATGAGTCACAGTATGATAAGATGAGTTACTTTAGATAAGCTGAGTTACAGTATGAGCAGCCAAGTGTGCATCATCCTGTTAACCTTCTGATAATACAGAGTGAAAATCAAATGGAACACTTATTTTTCGTCGTCACCTGATTCAGTCAAGCTTCTCCAAGCTTGAATCTGATCTTCCAGTGTACTCTGCTACAAGCTGTGCAAAAGATGAAGACTTGTTTTCTAGCAATCTAGCTGGAGAATCATATTCCTCGATGAGACCTACAACAGTCGAGAAGTTTTGAATGAGTTGAACTCCAGCAAATCCTACAAGCAAACCCTTAAATCATGAAACCATACTGACCATGACTTAGAAGCAGAACCATGTCACTGTCAAGAACAGAAGTGATCCGGTGTGCAATTGTTATGACGGTGCAGTCAGAGAAGTGCTCCCTTAGGGTTGTTTGAATCAGATTATCAGTCGCAGTATCAACAGATGCGGTAGCTTCATCAAGCACTAAGATCTTACTTTTCTTGAGTAGTACACGCCCCAGACAGACCAGCTGCCTTTGACCCATGCTCCAATTATCTCTATTCTCACTAACTGCAGAAGAGTGTTACAATACTAAAAAAGCTTCTTCTGATGATTGAATTTATTTGATTTCAGAAAACTTGTATGGCATTCAAAAGAATAAAAGAAAGAACTTGTATGTTATATGATCGATAATCGAACCTGTAGAATCCAGCCCGTCTGCCTTCTTTCTAACTTCGTCACCAAGCTGGCACTTATCCAATGCCTTATTGAATCAAAACAAACATCACTACATTTCAGACTTCAAATACTGAAAACAAAGAGAGATATCTAAAGGAATAATTTTTATGTATTGACTCACTGTATAAAATACTTTACAGGCTTCCTTCTTATAGAAAATACACAGCACACTTCTAGGAACTACATAATAACTCTAGCTAAACTACAAGGAAACTTTTCTAATTTACATAAGTTGACTAAATCTTTTAACAGAAAAATCAGCTAGCAAATCTCTAAGATTCTGGCAATATCTCAGCAGAATCTTCCATCTTCCAACACTCCCCCTCAAGCTGGCTTGAAGATATCTTCCATTGCCAGCTTGCTAATCAAACTGTCAAATTGCTTCTTATGTAGCCCCTTTGTAAGTATATCAGCAATCTGATCAGTAGTTGGAATGTAAGGCATGCAAATCAGTCCATTATTGAGCTTTTCTTTAATAAAATGCTTATCCACTTCCACATGTTTTGTTCTGTCATGAAGGACCGGATTATGAGCAATAGAGATTGCTGCTTTATTATCACAATATACTTTCATGGGTGAAGGGTTAGAGATCCTCAAATCTTCTAACAACCTTTTAATCCACATTACTTCACAAATCCCATGAGCAACAGACCTAAACTCAGCCTTTGCACTACTTCTAGCCACCACATTTTGTTTCTTGCTCCGCCAAGTAACAAGATTTCCTCCAACAAATGTACAGTAGCCTGAAGTTGATCTTCTGTCATTAATACTTCCAGCCCAATCTGCATCAGTGTAGATTTCGATCTGTAGGTGTCCACGTTTCTTAAAAAACAAAGGATCTTTACCGTTCTTGATCAAAGCTCCTGATAGTTAAAGACCCACCTCCCAAATCTGTTCATCTGTGTACTCTTCAAGAGGATCTAAGTTACTCTGCACGGTCCCTTCAAACATGGTAGGATCCTGTGGAATGATGCTTAGTCTTGACCGCAAATCATGCAGTCCGATTGATGAGATATTGACACCATCAATTATAATCTGGCCCGCTGCAGGTTCAATTATCCGGAAAAGCGTTTGTATAAGAGTTGATTTACCACTGCCTGTTCTCCCTACAATGCTAGTTTTCAATCCTCCCAAAAATGTGCATGTCACACCTTGCAACACGAGTGGCAAATGTGGGGCATACCTCACCTACATTGATCATCATCATTTATTTCAAAAATCAAACATAAGAATTAGAGTCATAAAGACCATATAACTACATTACCTGCAGACCAAGAATATTAACTTCTCCATGAAATGGCCAAGAAGGTGCTGGGCGATTCGTTTCTATCACAAGCGGAGGCTCACTAGGAATGCTACTGTACTGAAGCATTCTCTTAACAGATATAATTTGATTCTCCAAATTCCAAAGATTCCACACTACCCAAGTTTGCAATAAATTCAGGTCGAGTCCATATGTCACAGCTAACCCCGCAATGGCTAAACAAAAGAAAACACATTCGTCATACCCCTTTAACATTCCTTATCTAGAATGACATGTTAATCAATGAAGATGCCAATCTGCAATCACTTACCTGGATTAATTAATCCCTCTGGTATAGAGATCAAAAAGAACAGACAGAATGCAAAAGTAATAGAAGACAACATGTCCAGGCAAAAGCACAGCCATTCTTTTGCACTGGCAACATGAAATTTAGGACGAGAATAGGAGTCAATCAATATCATGTTTGTCTCTTGGAATCTTGGTTCTTGATCAAAGCTCCTGATAGTTGTTGCTCCTGAGATTGTTTCAGCAAAATGCTGTATTACTGGAGCTTTGGATACTCCAACCAACCGTGCAAGTTCTTGTGCAGAAGATATGTAGTATTGCTGCAAAATTACAAGTTAATGAGAATTACTATGTCCAAGTATTATGCAAGGTTGCATATATATTAGAAGCAAGAGACTTTGAAATTTACAATATATCGCTGCATGATTGCATGCTTATGAGGTCCTGCATTCTATGGCCAAAATTGTGGTGACAAGAATTACCAGGTACCAAATGCAGGTAGCAATCACAGGGATAAAATTGATAAATATCTGCCAAGCAACCTGAGACATGACAACAATGATTCCAACTAGATTGATAATTGAAAAGGCGAATCCCCCAACTTGGTATGGAATGTTCAAATCCACTGCATTTTGATCCGTAGAAGCCTATAAGAGGCAGGAAAACAAATTTGGATTCCATCACAAAAAAAAGGCCAAAAAAGTGAAGCATAGAAGGAATGTCTAAAGATCATACAGGTGGACATCAGATACTCACTCTGTTTAGAATTCTTCCACTAGGTGTGGAATCAAAGAAAGACATAGGAGCACGGAATATGCATAAATGCATCATTTTGAAGAAAAGAGTGGCTGTTTTAAATTCAGCTGTACTAAGAAACAAGGATCTGGCAAGCACAGAAAAGGCACTTGCAATGGCCAAAGCTAAATAGACAATTATTAGCGTAAAGCTCCCAACCACAGACACGGGAGAAGCCCAAGCCATCCAATAATTGCTACCAATCTGGAAAGTCTGAGAGAGAATCTGTGCCAGCAGTATTAAAGGCACCAGAGCTCCTCCATATGCTGTTGTGATGTATCTCCAATAGACTGAAAACCCAACTTTCCCTTTTTCTCGCTCCTCTTCTTGAACAAGCTGTCCTTTCGGCCCAACATTGTCTACTTTACCACTCTCACTACCTTGGTTTCCTTCTTTCTGCACTTTCCCTTTAGCACCATCTTCTTCACTGATAATTTGTTCTGAAACAGATCCTCTCTCAACAGTATCAAGGGCAACCAAAGCTTTCTCATGTGCACCCACAAGTTCCATAAAATCAGTCCCAGAATTGAGAATGTCATTATACTTTCCAGCTTGTGTAATCATCCCATCTTTCATGACCTAATAAAAATGTAAAATTTAAACCCAATGATTATACTTTTTCATGAATCCAAGGCAAAATCACTGACTTTTAAATTCTTACCAAGATTAGATCAGCAGCTGGTAAAAACTCAACTTGATGAGTGACATAGATTACAGTTTTTGAACTCAAAATGCTTAGCAAAACTTCCTGTCATTAAAAGATAAAACACAGATACTCAGGCAAGCTGATTGCATAAACTAAGGAAAAGAATGTTTAAAGAATCATCAAGCATTGGTATTTCAAGGAAGAAAAGATGTTACCCTGAACAAATGAGATCCTGTATGAGCATCCACAGCACTGAAAGGATCATCAAACATATAGATATCAGCATCTTGGTATAAAGCACGTGCAATCTGGATTCTTTGCTTCTGTCCACCACTCAGGTTGATTCCCCTCTCTCCTATAACTGTCTGGTCACCAAATGGTAGGACTTCAAGATCCTTCTCGAGGGTACAAGCTTCAAGCACTCTATCATACCTCTCCCGGTCCCTCTCCTTTCCAAACAATATGTTCTCTTCAATCTTGCTCCTATGTATCCAAGGTGACTGAGCAACATAGGCCTTTGAACCACATAACTTAAGAGTTCCAGATATCTTGGGTAACTCCCCCAAAATACAGGAAAGTAAACTCGACTTGCCAGAGCCAACTGTACCACAAACAGCAACCCATCGTACCATGGCAAACTTTCAAATTTATGTGTTTTAGCGTTGCAGTAGAAGACGACAAATCCCAAGAGAAATTCCCATCAACAATCTCAATGGCTTTATCTGAACTACCTCTTGGAAGTTTCTCTATAACATCAGGCTGCAAGTCATCAAGCTGAAGGAAGGAAGCAATTCTATCAAGAGATACCTTTGTCTGAGCTATCATAGAAATTGTGTCAGGAAGCACGTAAATTGACCCCTGAAGAATGCCGAATGTTGCAAGTGCAGAAAGGATCTTCACTGACTCAAGTGGGACTCCTAGAAAAATACAAGCACCGAATGTGGCTACAGACACAAATGAGGGTGCAACCGAGAAGACAAACATATTCATGGCATTCGTATAAACGAATCTTTTTAATGATCCTTCCTCAGCATTCCTTAGCCCGATAATCTTAGACAGAAACTTCATTTCCCACCCCTGAAGTTTAAGAATTCTCATGTTCCTCAAAATTTCAAATGTTGCTTTCATTCTTTTATCTTTTGATTCCATCAACTTGTCCTGAAACTTCTCTAGCATTTTTCCCAAAGGAATATTTGCTAACATAACAAGAACTGTTGCAACAAAAGCTGCAATTGATGCTAGCCCAAGGTTTTTAAACAAGATCAACAAGGCCAAAGCAACTTGCAAAGCAGCAATCCACGGATCATGCATGAAAAAACAAAACTCACCCACCCTATCCGCATCAACGGTCATAAAATTGACAATTTCGCCACTGCTGTGGCTTTGCTTTGACTGGCAAGAAACTGTTAAACCCTTGTTATAAATCATTGCTACCAGAACTGCTCTCAGTCTAAGTCCAACTTGTTGCAACTTAAAAAACCAAAGCCTTTGCGATATGCACTCTACTAGCTTCGCAACAAAGAAAGCCATAACCAGAAGATACCCCTCGTTTTTAAAGTGCCATTGTCCATTCAGGTACTGAACAAAAGTGTCAATGAGATATGGGCCAACATATGAAGCCACAGTGGACACGAACGCAAACAAAGCTGTTGAAAGAATATCTTTCCAAGCTGACAAGAACAATGCCTTCACCAGCTTAAGCATGCGAACTCCACTCCCCTCGCTGTCAGCTGGCTCAAGCCTGTTTCTAAAATTTGGAAAAGCCCCAAAAACACTATCACTGCTATCAAGCTGAGGCCAATCCTCAAGGTCTAAGGTTTTCTTATTGCCAGCAGTAATAAGAGGCCCCATACAAGAAAATGTAAGAATGCTGAAAATACCAGCATTAGAGTATGGTGTTACAGTATCACTCCCTTTTTTCCTACTCAACTCTACACCATCAGTAACACTGAAATCTCTCAAAAAGGGATCCTCAAGGAGTGCACCTTCACCCTTATATCTTGCAAAAAACCCCACAATACATAGGAACAGACCAGTAATTACAGAAAAAATATCTGATACCATAGACTGACTTGGGAAAGAAACATGGTTTTTCTAAAGAACAACGTCTATGACAAGACAATAACAAGATATTGAAAAATAAAAACCCCACCATATTCTTAACCAAAACGGGAACTGTTTTTGTTCACCCGAATTGGGGAACTGATAATGCAAATAAATACAGATTGCACACCAAGCAAGTGTTTTTACAGCATAATCAGAAAGAGTCACTAAGTTTACCTCAGACCAACCATTTCTAAACCAATAAAAATAACTTAACAAAGATAAGACAATATTGAAAGCTGAAACAACAAAACAACAATCTAAAGTTTGCTTATACCATAAAACTAGAGGTGGCAAATGGGCGGGTCGGGTCGGGTTTGGGTTGGATCATTTTGGATCGGATAATTTTGGATTAAGGAAAAATTGGATCATTTCGGATTCGGGTCATTTCGGGTTCGGATAAGGTCGGGTTTGGGTCAAGGAAAAATCGGTCTATTTCGGGTTTGGATCATTTCGGGTTCGGATAAGGTCGGGTTCGGGTCAAGGAAAAATCGGTCTATTTTGGGTTTGGATCATTTCGGGTTCGGATAAGGTCGGGTTTGGGTCATTGACTTTTTTAGTCAATTCGGATTGGTCGGATTTGGATTCGGGTTGGTCGGATTTGGATTCGGGTCGGTCGGATTTAGATTCGCGTCGATTTGACAAATTTTAAGTTTTGGTCATCTTGATGTGATTTATCTTATATGAAAATCACTTGAAACCATATTTCTAAGAATTACAAAACTCATGAAAATAAAATTTTCTTCTTACATGACCTATAGTACAATTGGGATTGAAATAATAAAAATATTTAATAATCTGTATGATAGTTTTCTTTATAATATATTTACCAATATTCATAAATTAATTATATTTTTTTCATTTTATTTTTATTATCTACAATAATTAATAACTTTTGAATCAAAGTGATTTAATAATCTCTACTAAAATCATAAAACAATACTATATATTTCTTTAATTTATTTTGATTTTTTATAGAATAATTGAAGACATTAGTGTAGATGATATAGCTTCTGTACTCTATTATAAATTAGCCATTAAATAATTATACATTAGGTTCAAATGAATGCAATATAAAAGTGAATATTTAAATTTAACTAGATTAAAAAAATATATAACACTCATATTATTGAAAAAATTATATTTTTACTATATTAAAATACTTTGATATTTAATTTTAACATTTAAATATTTATTGATAATATTAAATTTAAATTTGAATCTTTTTAGGTGGTAAATTTGGATTCGGATCAATTTGGATTTGGGTAAATTTGGGTTTGGATCAATTCGGATTCGGATCAATTCGGGTTCGGATTAATCTAAATTCGGATGAATTCGGATTCGGATCAATTCGGGTTCGGATTCGGTCGGGTTCGGATCAATGTAAATTCGGATAAATTTGGTTTCGGATCAATTCGGATTCGGATCGGGTTGGATTTGGGTTGTTGACTTTTTTAGTCAAATCGGATCGGTCGGATTTGGATTCGGATTAATTGGACGAATTTTTCGAGTCAGGTCAACTTTTACCACCTCTACATAAAACCCTCCTTTGCCTTAACGTCTCCTTTGAACCTTCCCCAGCAGCGTCTTTAACTCTGTTCACGACCCATAAGACTAAGAAGAAAAGCAATAAAACTACGTGTAATGAGGCAGAAAACCCATGAAGAAAAATGGGTTTTAGCAGAAAATCGAAACTAGTACTTGAGCTCATGAGTAAAGATGATTCTGACACAAAAAGATTCATTCTTTGAGTTTCTACTGAAGAAAAAACTTAGGTTTAGATTCCTGGAGAAGATTTTGTGTTTATATACAAGTTTGTCCTACGTATAACTACGTATGAAGTGACAACTCCTTGGAGTACATACTGGAAATTTTAACAAATTTTTATATTATTTTAATCGTTTGATGAAAGATTTTTAAGTCTTGGTCAAAAATTTTTGTTTCAAATTTAGTAGGAGCAAAAAAAAACCGGGAAACTCCAACAGAAACAGTTCCATGTTCCAACAGTTATTTGGTTGACCAAAATCGGAAAAGAACAAAATGTTGTCCCAACGTTCTGCTTACCGCTAGTTACTACAAAAAGTTGGGGATTCTGTTGTCAGAATCTTGTCCCCCTAGGGCAAAACAGGAATGAAATAAGTAAATCATTGTTCATTTGGGTCCGTCCATTGTAAAATGGGCCCCATTTAGAGATGATTTTTTCATATCCAGTACCATTAGGCCATAGCTGTTGGAAAATGGATGCAAAAATAGACAAATTAGAGAAATTGGTAGTGTTTTTCTTTGAACGTTATCATTTCATTTTGGCTGAATGCTCAAATAAAGATATAAAGTTTTCGGAAATATTCAATTCAGGATCTAAACTTTTATTTTGCTCAATTCAAGATTAAACGTTTTCGATTTTGCTCAAATAAAGACTTTTTAAAGCGCGTGAGTTACACGCGCCGTTAAAATAATAACAGCGTTTATAAAAGACACGTGGCAGCATGTGATTGGTCCACGTGGCAGAAGTGGACACGTGGCAGCATAAGGGTGGGACACGTGGCAGTGACATATAATTAATTTTCTTTTAATAGGTAAAAAATACATGGACACGTGGCAGCGTATTAGTGGGACACGTGGCAAGATTGACACGTGGCAACGTGTGAGTGGGACACGTGGCAGTGACTTATAATCATTAGTGGGACACGTGGCAAAGTTTAGATCCTGAATTGAACATTTTCGAAAACGTTAGATCCTTATTTGAGCATTCAGCCAAATTTTTTTGTTATAAATATTAATAAAAAATTAAAAATTTAAATATTATTTATAATAATATAATTAGTAGTTAATTTTGTTAGTTGATTTTTTAATAAAAAATAACTTTTAAAAATTTATATTACATTTTCAAAAAAAAATTGTTAAAAAATAAATTTTTATAAAAAATATTTCTGTATTTTTTTCACTTTGTTTTTCTTTTCATTCCTTTCTGTTTTTATTTCTTTTATACGATTTAAATTTAAAATAATTTTTTATTGTAAATTAAATATATTTATTTTTAGAAAATTGAGTTTTTCTAGGAAATACGTTTATTTTTTTAATTACATTAATTTTTCTAAAAAGACAATTCTTACGTATTTTTCTTTTATTTTTATAGTTTCTTTATCTTCTTTCCTTTTTTGTCAATTAGAAGAAAATATAGAAAACAAAAAAAGAAGAAAAATACAAATTAAATTTAGTATTTAAAATTTATTCTTTAAAAAATATATAATTTCTAATAATTTTATGGCTAATAGTTTTTTTTCTTTTTTACGGTAAAAATGAAAAAAAAAATTACGAAAGAAAAAATAATAATTATACTAGTTACAAAAAAGTTTTATAATAATTTTTATGTTTGAGAATTTATTTTCTAAAATAAAATTTTTAATTTTTAATTATTTCAAAAAATAATTTTAAAAAATTTATTCAAGAAAATATTATTTTATCAAAATAAATAGTTTTTCTTGAATAAAAAAAAGAAAGAAAAAAAAAGTAAAAAAATATGTGGACACGTGGCAGCGTGTGAGTGAGACACGTGGCGACGTGTTAGTGGGACACGTGGCGACCTATGAGTGGGACACGTGGCAGTGATTTTATAATTATTTTCTTTTAATAGGTAAAAATAAATAGACACGTGGCGGAATGTAATTGTGACACGTGGCAAAGTGTGAGTGTGACACGTGGCAATAATTATTCTTTCATCGTCAGTCACTCTCTTTAACGGCGCGTGTAACTCACACGCGTTAAAAAATCCTTATTTGAGCAAAATCGAAAACGTTTTATCCTGAATTGAGCAAAATAGATCCTGAATTGAATATTTTCGATAACTTTATATCCTTATTTGAGCATTCAGCCTTTCATTTTTGTAGGCAACAGATTTTTCAAATTGTCATGAAAATAGCTGTTTGAAATTGTTAGGAATCACATGTGCTTAAGAATGGATTAGATACCGTAAAATCAGTTTCTTAGAAACCTTCCACTTTCCAGGATACCACCAAACAAAATCATGGTAGATTATTTTAGTAATTATTTTTCCAAAGATGACACCCGCAATCCCCTTGTAAAAGGTGGGTGTGTAACTTTCTAAGCAATCAAACAAACAAAATAAAGAAAATCAATCCTTAAAATCTATAAACCAAAAATTATTTTTTCAAAGATAACATCCACAATCTCCTTGTAAAAGGTGGGTGTGTAACTTTCTAAGCAACCAAACAAACAAAATAAAAAAAATCAATGCGGCTTAAATCTATGAACCAAAAATCGTCCTTCACTTTTTTCAGTCTGGTGTTTATATTCCAGAAATTTAATGTTAGAAACAAAAATGGAAACTGGAAACCATCTGACTTTAACATGTTTATGAGGCAATACTATCAAGAACAGTGAAGTTTCTGATTATCTGGTCCTCCAATTTTGAGCTCATACTATACACTCCTATGAGCTTGGAAAATGAGGATGACTTGCTCTTCATTAACCTTGTTCGAAGAATCACATATAAATGAAACAGGATCGAATC